>OZ034800.1:78115596-78785596 GCA_964028335.1 Altica lythri | reverse complement strand
AGATAATAAAATAATAGAAAATAATAACAATAATGTATTCTGACATTTGTGGTTCTCCACAAATTTTGGATATTGCTGATGGAGTTAGGTAAGTGGAGATTTTATACAGACAATAATAAATGTATAAACACTCTGTTGTGTTTACAAATTACAATTCCTTAACTAATTAAATCGAAAGGAACTTCGTTCCATCCGGGTGTCCCTTGACACCTCCCACCTTTTTTTTCTATTTGCAATGCTATTAAAAAAGATCGTTAATGGAATTTCTAATAACGAAATACTTTTTAAACTTAATTGCTTGTTCGTTGTATAAATCTCTATTTTAAAGGCAGGTATTATTCACATTTTTTTGTCTACTATACTTATCAAATCAATAGAAACTATTGTGTAGATAAGTAATCGTTTTATATAGAAAAAAATAAATTTGTCTTTCCTAACTATTGTATGGTTTAAAATCGTTTCCAATCCATATGCACATTCTTGTTTATTTTACAGGTCCTCTATCTAAAAAACACCCAACATTTTTTATCGGATTCTGCCTTTGCGGTCTTAATCTCTTCCGCTTCTAGACATTTATTGATTGTCCTTCTTTTACATGATTTTATTCAAAACAGCGTTTATTTACGAGAATGTTTTTTTTTTTCTAAAAAGGTTTATTTTTTGCTATAATTTCAGTATTAAGTTAACATTTAGTCCATTACATAAATACTATTTTTAATTTAAATAATGCTGATTAGAGCTGGTTATCACTTACTGTTCATAAAATTATACTGAATTATAGATAGTTCAAAAATATGTACTTACACAAATATAACAATAACAAATTATAAACTTTGTTCGCGGAACTAATCTGGAGCAAGTGCAGAACAATTTCTAATAATTACCACCGCGAACGACAATTTGAGAATAGGTAGCCTTTAAATTTAGTAGCTCCCTAATTACTTTAAAGTAAAAAAGAATAAGAAAAATGTGATTGACATAAAGAAAAGTAACTTTGGGCTTAGAATATCGTAGTGATTTTTTATCCTTCCGGTTGTATGCTTATTATTAAATTACAAAACGGAGAATTTAACACAACAAAATAATTTTTGCAGTTATACTTCTATTCGTGCACTCGGTGTACAATTAAATGGAAAAATTAATACAAATGTAATGGTGTGAGTAAGAGAGAGACAGAAACACTTATAAGGTATATTTGTCGGTAAAAACAAAGATGAAATATTTACCACATGTTATTAGTCATAACTATACGTCCTTTGAATACAGTTTTAACATTCAGTACATTGAAAAGGGATAGATATACAAAAAACAGTCTGAACTAATGTATGAATATCATAGTGACGGACCACATGATTATTTGACAGATTATTTTATAATTCTGTCACGTAAGTATACATATAAAGTTTAGCATTTTATATTAATAATAATATTCAGTAATGAGCATTGTAGTCTAAAATACCGTCACATGGTTGCATTATATCCTGCACTATGCTTTTCAGGTTGTTGGCTACATAAACAGGATTTTTAAGAATAATCGAGGAAATAAAGCACAAAAACCTCCGAATTTTGTAACGTAAGATGGATCGGAATGCTTTTTTTGCATTGGATTAGTCAGAGTATCAGGAAATTTGTCACTATTTTTTATAATGTAAAGATGGGAAATTGCATTTCTGTATTCGAAAAGTACATTCCGAACAGACAATAGAGAAAAAACTTACAACTCAGTAAGTATTACAAATGGGTTAAATTTATGTACTCGGGTTTTTTGTGGTCGCTGAATACGAATATCATGATGTCGAAAGTCTCCACGGCATATGGTGCCTGGGGTTTTATGTAAATTCTGTACAAAATCAGTGCACACTTGGTACTTGGCGGTTTTTTGAGTCGTTAAATCTGATTATAATAATGGCCATGGTCTTAGAAACACCTGGTGCTTAAGACGGACCTCGTCTCCAGGAATTTTATGCAAATTCGATACAAAGAGTGTGGACACGGTACTAGGAGGTTTTTGGGGTCGTTTACCACGAATATCATATAATGATTTTGCTACATATCATTCGCATACAAATTATGAATCCATACGCGTGTATAGAAGTATAACTTCTGCCGGCAGTTCCACTGACAGCCACACTAGTCTTTTTTTACTATTGGACGTCAAATGAAATAAAACTGAACCAAAACAGAACTTATTTGACCTTTCAGAAACTTAATTGCGCGTGGAGAACTGCTTTTAAGAACGAATCGTGTTGACGAGTTTCCGGTTTGTTATGAACTTGTCTTAGCTGCTTTGCGAACATTGGATGTTTTATTAAACATCAGTAGTTTTGACTTCATGAAAAACAACCAAAATCAAAATACGCGTGCGAAGTTGTTACAAACAGGTAAGGAATCGGCTACGCGAACAAAGCTAAAGTATATAGATTCCGAATTTTATAAAGTTTCCCATAACTTATTCTATTGTATTATTATTCAAAAGTATATTAATGCATTAAACTATAAATAAAATCTAATCAATGTATGAAAAATAGTATTAAAAACCGACCCAGATTGACACGGGAACATAAAATTTTCATTCTTTTTTTTTATAAACTAAACCAATAATACTGGTTTACTGGATGAAGTTAAAAAACAAACGTGTTTTAAAATCATAATTTAACAACAAAACATTTACAATATTGATATAATTTTGAGAATATAACTAAAAGAAAACGCAATTGATAATAGTTTGGTTACAAATAAAAACAGTAAATCGAGAAAGTTTAAATCCAATTATATTAAACATGCACTTGTAGTTGTCTAGTATTTAGTAGTTCGTAATATTGCAGCACTACGTCACCTTCCAACTGTTGTAAACTTCTACATATTCTGAGTTAAAATGGAGAACTAACACTAACTATGCACGTACTACTAATAAATCTGAGTGTCATCGACTTATTGAGGCATCACTTATACCCCTAAACTTATCTAAACTTCTGAATTCTATAGGGTGGCACAGTTACCAACATTTAGATTTAAACAGTTACTTTTTTTATACCCCACAACTCTGAACACTATAGAATAAGAACTTTTAAATATCCAAAATTAAAAAAAAAAAAAAATATTTTTCAAAAATAATTTATTGAAAAACGTGAAAAATAGTGATAAAGGTCCTAAAAATATGAGCGATAGCTTATTCGATCCGGAATGACAATTAGAAAAAGGTATTTTAAGGATTTTACAGCATGCAAAAAATTCCAATTGTTATTAACAAATTAAGACGAAAAAAACAGGCATTTCGTTGTTTGCTTATAACTCAAGAAATATGAAGAGTTAAGGAATTAAAAAAAAAGGATTCTTAAAGAGGAGGAAATTTCCAATAAAAAAGTCCTAACTCCCGGAACTCTATGTCCATTATTTATAATTTTAATTTGACGTTGAAAATAGGGCTCCGCTCGGCTTTTACGGCATTCGCGCGCTACCGCTAAACAGGGTTTATCAGATAAAATATTTTTTTATGACATAAAATGTGATTTTAAAAATTTGAAAAAATTCTAGTATTTTGCTAACACTTGAAAGAATCTAATTCAGTTGTAAAAAACATTTTGTCACTATTTTTCAATAAGTTATTCAATTGTTAACTAACAAATTTGTTTCCTAATCTCTGTTGGCAGAAACAATGGGATAAAAGGTATAAATAATTGGCCTAAAAATTTGAAACTTGGTGCAGTCCTTTTCATATGTATACTTTACAAGATCCTGCGATAAATTTTAATAAAAGTTTATTAATTTGTTAATTATGATTTTTCATAACTATTGCAAAATGAAATATCTTGCACTTCGCAATAGTTAATTTGTTAATTACAATTGGAATTTTTTGCATGCTGTAAAATCTTCAAAACACCTTTTTCTAATTGTCATTCCAGATCGAATGAGCTATCGCTCATCTCTTTAGGACGTTTATCACTATTTTTCACGTTTTTCAAGATGTTGACTAGACTATAAATACTAAAATCTAAACTAAGTTATACTAGTAAAGCATCTACAAATATAATTAATGTTGAAAAGTTTTTTCAAAAGTAGATTTGTAGTGAATTTCCATACACAAATATACATAACTATTATATTTATTGCTTAAAATCGGATACAATTAGTTTCTATAGATTAATTTATTTGTCAAAGTTGTTGTTTCTTTAATAAACAAATTACAAAATTTGAAATTGTTATCCGATAAAACGGATTAGTGAGCTTTCGAATAGCGAATTTTCATTATGGTTATGCTGCATTTAAACTTTGTGGTTTGAGATATAACGTAGAAAATGTTTGATAAAAATCATATTTATTTGGGAAATCATAATTCCAAATTCTCACTCATCAGTCTTTGTAAAAGCTACTTTTGTTAATGGGAATAATTCAACTCTTGGAATATTTAAACAACTTAGTGCTTATTAATCAAACAATGGATACAGTGAATCCTCGTCAAATTTCTGAAGGGTGCGTTGCAAATAGGATACGTAGCTTCAATAGAAATGATGAAAAATGCGCATGGCACTTGGCGACTACCGACAGTAGTGTCGCAAACTGTCTTAGAAATATTTTAAACACAAAATTAAGTTCTAGGCTCTTAAACCTAGGAAGCATAACATGAGGCATGGGTTTCTCAGACATACAATCAGAACTCAATATTCTGAAAATACCTATATATAATAATCCACAAAAAATTAACTATACCGACATAGATACGTAAATATTAAATTTATTTGCATAAATTGCATATCATTTCACTGTGGCTCGTATATTCGGGGAGTTTCTTTTTAGTTTTGCATATAGCTATAGATAAATATATTGACTTAAAGTACTTTATTTCTTTTCGAAATATGTCCCACCAAGATCGATATACTTTTGCATACGTTCAAAACAATTGGTAAAACAGTTTTATACTCAGTTGACACCTAAAAAGCGACTTGAATCGCTGTCCACGCATTAAATTCTTGAACTTTGGAAAGGTGAAGAAGTCGTTGTGACTCAGGTCAGGATGGTCTAACAATTCGATGTTTTAAAGCTTGTTATTGGGCAGTGTGAGCACTTACATTCACCTGATGCTTTGTCGGAGTTTCGCGATAACTTCTCGTAAACAAACGTTTATATACCAATCGGACCATGACAACATGACCAGATTCTGACACAAAAGTCGGGACCATTTTCTTTGACACACTTCGAGAACGGATCATTTTTTTGGTTTTTTCTCATCGTGACTAACCCCCACAGCGGGTTGGCCTTTATGTTCCGGTTCATAGGACTAAATCCAAGATTCATCACCAGTAACAATACTATAAACGTATTGTAAGCTTCCTTTGTTAAATCGTTTCAATGTTTTTTGACACCAATTTACGCAAACCACTTGTTGCTGTTCTGTAACGTCCTTTTGGATCGAGGTCTTTGAAATGCTCAGAGATGCCTCTATCTTTCGATATGTTACATGGTGGTTATCCTTAACTAGCTGACGAACAGCATCAATGTTTTGCTGTGTGACTGCTGTTTTGGGTGGAACTGGATTCGTTGCTAAGACTGGAGCGACCAGGTTAAAATTCGCAATATCAGCGAGAAATAGTTAACTGGTGTGGTAATTTATTTCCAAACACAGAAACCATATCAACGAGTCATTGCTGTTGGGATAATCCTATCCAATGTATATCAACAAAAGATTGAGTTTAGATTTGTGTCTGAAGGTTCTATTGGTGATGCCTTCCAAGCGGTTAGATGCAAAACAAAAAGACTACCCTCGTATAGTTTTGTTACATCTTCTGTAGATGTATTGTATACATTCTATTAATTTTTGCAGAGCAAATATGGCAGTTTCTTTTTTTGAGCCCTTGAGGCTCCAATTTGTCTAATATTTTTATGCATCTAACACATGATTCTATACTTGTTAGTTTTAAGATCTTATTTATTGTGTTATCAAAGCAGTGCACAAATCTTGTTGAAAAGTTCTTTTTTGATTTATTCTTCTAGGGTTTAATTTAGATCTGTAGCAACGATCACTGAAAAGTATTTTAAGCTGTGATAGACTGTTGAAATATTTTTTACCTATTGTTTGATTACAAAATCTGTTATTTAGGGTTTAATTTTATTATTTTCGTTCATATTCGTACTTCGATACATTGTGTTTAGCATTGTTACACAGAAAGGAGCATAAGATCAAAAATGCGTTCGAATTCAACAAAGTGACGTCTCTTCAATACTTGTTTTTTGCATATAAAACTCTTCTAGGTGTGCACCCCACAATTTTAGGAACCATTTTCTTGATAATAAATCCATTCAACGGTTCTAGTTCTCTTAAGTCCAGCAGCAAATTAAGTTATGCTGCATGATTTAGAGGGAATAGGAGGTTCATAATCCCCGTGAAATCTGCCAACGGCCTATGAATTTAATGTTTTTAAGTATTCAGTTCACTTGTATAAAAGGTTTTAGAGTTAGTTATTTCCCTTAAATCGTCACTATAAATTTTATCAATGGAATCGTTATTTTTGTTCTCGGAAATAGATACGCTGAAAAGTTCCAGTTTACAAAAATAATGTTCATTAGTAAAATTCATTATTTCACTATTTATTACCATAGAAAATATGTTCAAAATAACATTTTTGTTACTAAAAATAAAATGAAAATGTTTTTAGTGTTAAAAAGAATGTCCGAATACATATGTTAATGGTTGAAAACACGGTTTAGTGAATGTTTTTGTTGTTTTTCTTTAACTTTTAATGTATAATCTGACGCTTACGAAATAGGACCACTAATGTAAAAAGCATTTATGTTATTAACAGATTACAGTGGTTTTAGGCTTAAATAAATGTTTTTTGCTTAAAATTCTGCACGCTTGATCCGAAAAAATGATTTTTACCAATATTTTTGTTAAGAAAGACACAATACAAACACGATTGGTTCTCTACCATAAAAGACAAAGCGAAAATTATTTTGAACTTCTATCAATTTTCTACCCTAAATTTGATTTATTTATTGTACTTGAATCATTCCAATTATTGCAGAGAAATTATTCATTTGTTATATTTGTATATTTAAAATGAAATAGAAACAACGATTGAGTTTCCTAAAAATTCTAAAAAGTACATAATTAAATTTTGTTACACTAAAACTACTTTGTAAAATTGTACTAAAGTTATGATAATCAATCAACAAAGAATTTGTACGCCCTTCACTAAATGGTAGAATATAACTTGTATTGTAATTCTATTTATACGATAAAATCTGTTACTCAAAATACTGTAAATTAGTAAGATTTTAATTTATCTTTCTCCTAATGAGACGAAAACAGACGGAAATCTGTCTCTAAATAATTTTGCCTTAGGGAATTTTCCAACCCCTTGTCGTGTATATTTTGTGGCCCTATGGAGTTGTATCACGTAATTTCTGTTGTTAACATTACTTATCATTTTTAATTTGGGTAATTAATTACTTATTCGTAACGTAGTCTATATCCAAAAATAAATGAAATTCCTTGAAGGACATAAAACAAAATGTGTACGTAAAGAAAACATATTATGTCTCTTGTTAAGAAGGTTGGATCATAAAGTCAGTTTCTATATTAAATACTTAAATTTGCTGAGATTAAAGTTAACAATAGAAAAGATTATTTCTCTCAATTCCTTAAAGGCTTATTGTTTAATTTCTGAATTACACGAAACGAAAAATCTAAATTAACACAGTAAAGGAAGGAATTAATTAATATACAAATTGATTTTCTGCTCCAACCCTTTTAAGATCTTTTTGCTTAAAAACGGAGCCACATACGAAAAGAAGCTACAAAGGATTTTTTGTCAGAAATTAAACGAGGAGTTCAAAAATTATTTTTAATTTAAAATATCTCAGTGGCGTGACATTTTTTCTTAAAAAAATAATATTATTACTTAATTGGCGCCACTGATGCACATATTAATATCCTTAAGGATTTTAAAATAACTGTAAATCTAAGTGATTTCGAAAGAAGTACGAGAATATGAAATTAATATTTTAATTACAAACTTTAAGATAATTAAATAAGATTGTTTAAGAGTAAGTATTGTTTTGTTTGTTGGTCAATAGTTAGGACGTGTGCGCCTTGTTGAACATTTTGTATGTAAATGAAGCACTCAGGTTTCAGAATCTGAATTCCTGATCCGGAAACCGAATCAGGAAACCGAGCGTTTGCGCCCAGCCTTAGGGCACTCTCTAGGCGCGCAGTCTCGTTATTTAATTGCCAGACCTCGTTTAGCATGCATTGTTTTATTTTGCCATTATTTAACTTATCATTTATATTTGGATCTAAAATTAAAAATTGAACAATTGTTCATGAGATAATAAAATATTTAATTTTGCATTTATATCTGACACCAACACAGCAATTTTATTATATAAATTTATTCCGGGTGTATTTGAATAACTGAGAACATCCTGAAACATATTCTGTTAACTTTATACTTATTTCTACGATTCATTTTCCGGTGGAAATTTTAAAAGAATGATACTTTTAACGGAAATGAAACCATATTTCATATTGCTATATTTAACACTTGTCTTAACTTTCAGTGTAGGTAAGTTATGTCTTCTGTGCCAAAAAGAATTTTGTGTTTAAAATTCACCTTAATCTGGCAGTTTTGTTTGAAATAAAAATAAACTTCGACCTCTATGATAAATACGAGTTTTCTTTTTCAAAACGATAAAATCAGTTTTTTAGTTTCCATGGGCAATTTCACGAAACTGGTATTGAATTAAAAGTTTTATTGAGTATTCCTAACTCTTAATGCTGTTAGTGTAATGTGATAAATTGTTGTGCATTTCGGACCAGAGTTTTAAGTCGTTAAGAAGCGACTTTTTGACAGATCCTATTACAGATAGAAAATCAAAAAGATAGTTTTACTTTACACTTGAAAAAGTTCTAAAATGATAAATAGCTTACGATTACATAAGTAATAAAAAACACAAACTACAAGTTTTATTTTTATATAACCCATGTTACTTTGTTATTAGTTTTTCAACCAATAAACTAATAAAATATCATAATGTGTTTTGACGTACAAAATAATAAAATATCTTTCCTTAAAGTTGTTAGATAAGGAAGACACAATGCGAATAGTGAATATAAGACCAAAGGTGTGTGATAAATAATATTTTTACTTTATTCTTTACTAAATTGCTCATTTACAACTGAATTGTTGAATACAAGACTAGTCAATATTTTTGTACAGTGATAAAAAGACTTAAAAAGTTCTTTATTACAAAATCTAGCCACATATAAAATAAAAATACAATTAAAGAACCCTTACTAACATAGTTATATTTAAGGTCAGAGGATCTTTTCTCAGAATGCAATCTCATGCAGCAAATACAATGATCCGGTATCTCAGAGATGCCTGGATTGCAATGCCTGACCAAACAGAAAATAGTCTTGACGCAAATTCCAATATTGAAAAGAAATATACGATCACGAAATCCAGCTGCTAACTTAATTACGGAATTACCAATTCCTGCTCAGGAATAATAGAATTGAATTTCGCAAAAATTCATCACATATCTTTTGCGCAGCATTTGTAAAAAAATTATGTTTCCAATGAAGCTAGAAGAGTACATATAAAGTTTTGAAATGTTGTTACGTTGCGTTGTTATTATGTTTAGAATTTTGTATTTTTAATTAAATATTATATCCAAGCATTCATGGATCTTGACTATACGAGGTCTGTCCGAAAAGTATTGGACCTACCGTCATATCTCCGCACTGGTGTACTTTTTCACCATCGAGTGAATTGATTAGATAATACTCTCTCAGTGGTGCTTATTCTTAATAGTGCAATCCAGGATATTAGTTTTTGGAATTGCCGCCAGTGCTCTTATCGTTTTATCTTTTGGTTGTTAAACTTTCATTTAAGTTGTTTTTTAAATGGAAGTTAACCAATAGTCACAAGAGGCCATGTCGCGAATGTATGGAATTTTGACGTAATATTTAATATTAATCGTCTGACCTGATTGTGCATAAACGTGTGACACAAAACGTTTATTGTCAAAAGTCCAATGTTATTGTCATCAAAAGTCCGCCAGAAGTTGGATCACTTTCACTAGATGTGCAGCCACTTTTGAAACAAATATTTTTTATTTGTGTTTCGTCGTTAAACTCTAACTAGAGTCCTTCTGCGTCATTTGTTTAGTTTCCAAACTAGTTTTTTACGTTTGAACTAAAATTTGATGCAAAAACGTTAATTTGATTTTTTAGTCATTTTTAAGAACAACATAGTTCAAAGTTTTATAAACAAATTCACGTTGCGTGTCGCGTATTAACAGATCACTGCTTAGTTGGCAACCCTGTTAAAATAACTTTACATCGGGTCGTGCATGCCTGCATGCCCCGACATAATTGTACCAGTAACGTAACTGTCTAGTTCAATTTTTTATACAAATTGTTAAGTTAACGTATGTTAGTTTAAATTTATTATTTAATTAAGTGTCAAATCAACAAATTTTTATTTGGGTATGCTTAGATGCATAGCACTGCGCATACGTCCTTTAGGTGTCTGCCAACAACCTACAAGTTCGTGAGGTTTTACTGTTGATGACGTTGATGTTTATTTACAGTAAATCATTTGATTTTAAATCCGAGAATTGTAACATGTTCCAGCAAAAAAAACATATTAAAAGTAGTTGCAACGACTAAAACATCTGAGACAAGAAAAAATTTATCAAAAAAACTTTATTTTTTGATGGTTTAGCTTTAAAAATTACTGTTAATAGGTACTTGACTGTCGTAAAAGTAAGATATAAAGTAAGAAATATAAAATAGTTAATATTTAAAAACTATGTAGGAAACGGTTAAAAGTTTAAAGCAATTAGTCATGTAAATGTAATTATTTTATAAACAAAATTATGAAACGCCACGTCTCTATAATTGTATTTCCATTAGTTAGAGTAGTAAATACTTCAGTTTTTGTTGTAGAGAATCCATTTGTATATTATGTAACAGATTAAAGTGCCAATCTGCTTTACGCGACGAAGACGAGCGACAGAAACAGGGAACAGAGACATGTTTCGCGCCACCAGCGTCGTTTAGAAATCAATAGGTACTATCGGTGCTTAGTACCTACTGACACGTAATTTTTGAAAAATATAATATTACTACTGCTGATATAAAATTCTGTAGCGAAAAATTATGAACAGTTGTTTAATTTACTGGAACAAAATCCTCTGATATGGATTTATTTTTCAACCAATGGTTGTAGCAGTGTTATCTTTTCTACACCTCTTCTTTTCAAGCAAAACCAAACTATTATATAATAGTATGTTGTAATACAAGTGTTACAATGACAGGTTTCGTAGTACGAGTGAAGTTTGTGAAACGAACCGCGAAGCGGTGAGTTTCGCAAAGAACGAGTACTACAAAACGTCATTGTAATTCGAGTTTTACATACTATTTTTTATAATGAACTTTTAAAAGTATAAAAAAATAAATAAAATGAGAGTTTTTCGAAATATTTATTTGTGTTGGCGATCTTGACACTTTTGACACTTGACAGTTTTAATGATTTTAAATTTGAATGTTTGTCAAATTTGAATAAAATATTCTGAATTTCGCAATATCGCTGATAATGTAGTTAATACAACCTTGTGGTGCTCGTGCCTCTTTCGAGCACACAAAGTTTCTTTATTTAAAGATTTTTAGTTATATGCAATCGTTGGCGATCATTTGGTCTCTTCTTTTCTTTTTCAGTGATTTAATAATCACTGATTAAGATTCATTTTCTTTTTGAAGAGCTTTATGAGATTATTCGTATGGATAGCAAAATAATCTCAACCAGTATAGAAAATATGGAAGATCACCGTTGCCAAGACAGTGGATCGTCGTTGATAAAAAAAGGCAAAACAAATTGTTTGATTGATTATTATTTTTGATATTTCAAAAAAGTCAGATGTATTTCTTTTTGCTGCAGTAATACAAGTTGTTATATTTTCAATTTTTATTTCATTTTAATTTGATGTAATGACCATTGCACTAAAAACATAATTCTTGATTTACTACCTGAACTCTTTCATCTTTCGTTGATAATCAGTGCAGTGCAACCAATTGTGTAAAACAAAAAGTTACCAAAAACAGTGTTACAATGAATCTATTTCGATACTGTTTTTAGTGTCGAAATAGAAACTTTGTGAACGTGAATTATAAAAAATATTATTTTTTTACTGGAGTACGTAATTTACTGACTGTCATGTTACCTTAAAGGATACAATAGATGGTATACTGTCTTGGTCTTCTGAATCTGTCGTTTGTCTCGGCTTCCTGATTCTGTCGCATGTCTCGTTAGTCCGTTTCCGTCGCGTACAGCAGAATGGCACTTTAGAGACGATGAACTTATTCCTTACTTCAACAACGGTAATTTTATTACCACGAAAACGTTCTTGATGCTCATATAGTTTTAATGAAAATATTTTATTTGTGTTTTACTCGACTATTTCACACATAAATTCTTTTTATTTTAAATTGGGTAATTATAGAAAACGGTAACAGTCACTAAGACAATCTAATGCTGTTTTACTTTTAGTTCTTTTATTCGAATAATTTCTGCTGTTTGCTTCGTAAATAATAATAAAAGTAACGTTCCAGCAATGATAGATTGTTGTGGCTGGTAATTTTTTTATGAAATCTGTCATTAAAATATTACTTTATACAATCGAATTTTGAAAATAATCACTTGGAATGGTTTTATGAATAATTAAATAGTATGTATAAATCGATTTTGTAATTTAATACCTAATGTTTGCCAATTTACTAGTATATTTTTTTTATTAACTTATTTGATTTAACTTATTTAATGTATGTCAATTTTCCCATTTGCTTTTCAATTTTTTATCTTAGTTAAAATAGCTCCGACCCTGTCTAAGGGTATAGCTTAGCGATTTATTTTTTGCCTCGGGCTGGTGCGTATCACTAAGTGATGCGGTGAGATGAGATATAACATTGAAATTAAATTCCAAGAAAAATGACGTGACATGCCGAGCAAAAATATTTTAGTCAATTTCTTGGCAGCTCTCTGCTTTTTAATAGCCTAGAGTAAATAAATATCCAGTTACACACAAAACCTATCCAGTCTTTCATGCTTTCACAAACTACTTCATCTCTCTAGTTTTGTTTCTTAAAAGTTTTCTTTTAATTTAGACATAAATCTTGAGTTCCAGTTTATATACGTTGTTTTCTCGGATACATTGCTTCCAGGCTGGATTAAATTAAATTTTAGATCGATGCATACATCCTAAGTACGATTTGATACAATTTACAACTTTACGATAGTATTATTTCAATAAAATTGGTGTATGTATCAAGTGTTATTAGCAGCTTTAATTCTATAATTTCTAATAACCCATTAATTAACGGAGCTAGCACATTTTAGAGCTGATGTTTGGATGAATACTAATAAAAATTGATAAATCAAGCAAATTCATAATGACCATAAAAGTTGTACATTGTAAATAGTATATTGTAATACAAGTGTTACAATGACAGAGGTTTCGTAGTACGAGTTCAGTTTGTGAAACGAACCGCGAAGCGGTGAGTTTCGCAAAGAACGAGTACTACAAACCGTCATTGTAATTCGAGTGTTACATACTATTTTTTATAATGAACTTTTAAAAGTATAAAAAAAATAAAATGAGAGTTTTTCGAAATATTTATTTATGTTGGCAATCTTGACAGTTTTGAAACTTGTCAGTTTTAATGATTTTAAATTAGAATGTTTGTCAAATTTGTATAAAATATTCCGAATTTAGCAATAACGCTGATAATGTAGTTAATAATTTACTACAACATACTTTTTGATTTACTACCTGAACTCTTTCGTTGAAAATCAGTGCAAAGCAACCAATTGTTTAAAACAAAAAGTTACCAAAACAGTGTTACAATGAATCTATTTCGATACTGTTTTTAGTGTCGAAATAGAAACTTTGTGAACGTGAATTATAAAAATAATATTAAAAATGTATAGGTGTAATGTATTTCTACAAAGTTAAACACATTTGAAAAGAATGCGACAACAAATGAAATAAAGAAGTAGGAAAACTTGACAGTCGTATGACTGACGGACAAAAGCTATGCTTCTACTTTGTATATAAAAATGTATTATAAGAACTTTTTTCTACAACCGTGCGTAAAGTATTACCTTTACGCACGGTTTAAAGTTCGTAAAGTTTAACTTTTTTTCACTAGTGAAAAAAAAAGTTTTTTTTTTACTACTAAAAAAAAGTAAAATAAGCACTGTTTTGTATAAGATTATGCAAATACTTTTATGTGTGTTATTGGCCGAGGTTGTAAGGTATACAGGGTGCCTCCGATTAAGTCGGCACTATTGTTAACTTCTTTATTATTACAGCTACGAGGTTGGTTAAATTAGCAAACTAGTAGAGTTTTTTCCGCTTATTAAGATGCTGAAAACAGAAAAAGAATTTAGCATCGCGTTTTCGACTTATTTAGAAAAATAACAATTTTTTATATGGAACACCCTGTATATTTTGACGTTATACGATAGCAAATCCTTTTCTACATAAAAATGGTCCCATACACTATCGTTCTAAATTGAAAAATAACAGAATTATAACGATATTTTATTTCTAGTAAAGTTGGCTGTGAAACTCCAAAGTAAAAACAATTTTTAAACTGTTGCTTGGTAACGAATAAATAGTTTATTTTAGATAAAAGTGGAAATAATAATTATTAAATTGAATTGTTAGTAATTTAAATAAATAATTTTTAACGAAATTCTTTAACAGTCATAATAAATGAGCAAATACATCACCATTTTGTTCTATACACTTTCGAGCACATTTTAACACTCGCCTTGTCGCTTTCAAAATAGCCTTGCCATCAATAGATTCGATTATTCTTCTAATATTAATTTTAAGTTCTTCTACGGTTGCATATTTTTTCTTATACAACTCATCTTTAACGTGACCCCAAAAATAGAAATCGAGCGGGGTTATATCTGGGGATCTGGGTGGCCAAGGAACTGGACCGGTTGTGGCAATCCATTTATCTCCAAACAATCTTCGTAGTAAAGTCCTTACTTCGCCAAATTGATGAGGTGGTGCCCCATCTTGCTGGAAGTAGATAAGTTGGCGAGTTGCCAAGTTCACACCGTCCAAATACTCTTCTAGCGCTCCGGAGATTATAAGGTCAACATACCTCTGTCCTGTCAATGTCCCATCATAAAACACTGGTCCAATTATTTGACTTCCTATTAATCCGCATCAAACATTAACACTAAATTGATGTTGAGGATTTCTAGGATTAGTAAGGAACAAGTTTTCTTGGGACCAATAGTGTACGTTCTTCCGATTAAACATACCTTTATTTGAAAAATTAGCCTCATCGCTCCAAATAATGTACTTTAAAGTTTCAATATCATTATCGCACATATGGGACAACCAATTGCAAAAAGCAAGTCTTCTCTCGCTATCACCGGGTAATAGTGTTTGGACTGGTCGATACTTGTAAGGAACAAATTTATGTTTCTTTAAAACCCGCCATATTGTAACCAAACTGACATCATACTCTTTTGCTAAATCTCTGGTTGAATTTTCTTTGTGTGCTTCAAAATAGGCCAAGATCGTGGTTTCAACGTCTTCGCTTACAACAAACTGTTTTCTCTTTCTCGTCTTTTTAAAAACATCCTCGTTACTCCGAAATTTTCTGTACGGAACTAAAAAATATCTCCTGTTTGGCAAATCACGTAGGGGGAATCTGTGGCGGTATTCTTCTATTGCTCTAACACTGTTTTTTCTACACGTAATATAAATTTCTAACATATCACACTTTTCAATATGCGTGAAAGGCATTTTAAAACAAATTCTAGTACCAAAAACTGTAAGTGTTTAAATTTGCTGTCAACAAAATCACACTCAATAATAGCCACTATTATTTATGTTACCAAGCAACCGTACAATTGTTTTTGGTTTGGAGTTTCACAGCCAACTTTACTGAAAATAAAATATCGTCATAATTCTGTTATTTTTCAATTTAGAGCGATAGTGTATAGGACCTTTTTTATGTAGAAAAGGATTTGCTATCGTAATAGGTCAAAATATACAGGGTGTTCCATATAAAAAATTGTTATTTTTCTAAATAAGTCGAAAACGCGATGCTAAATTGTTTTTCTGTTTTCAGCATCTTAATAAGCGGAAAAAACTCTACTAGTTTGCTAATTTAACCAACCTCCTAGCTGTAATAATAAAGAAGTTAACAATAGTGCCGACTTAATCGGAGGCACCCTGTATAGCTTCTACCGAGATAACTCGGGTTCATTTCCGGGTATGGAAACTTTTTTTTTTATTATTTAATTGTGTAAATTTGTGTAAATATTTTTAATTGTTAAATTATTGTAGTTTAATACATACAAAACTAGATATTATATTCAGTAATTTTTAATTTGATTTTTAATATAACAGAAATATCAGTTCATGAATAAGGGTAAGTATTTTTATTTAAATGATGACTGATTGACATTTCAATTAATTTATAATTCAAGCATTTCGCGTTTCTACATACCGGTATTATAAGGTGAGATTAATTTAGAAAATAAATATTTTGTTATCTAAAATATGTTTTAAATATAATTTTTTTTTTCAGTAAAGCGTAAAAAAAAATCAGGCCTATACTTGTATTTCTTGTAAAGAAATTCGGTTGTAGAAAAAATATTGTATGCAACTCGTGCGTAAATGTTCCTTTTTTAACTCATGTGATTGTTGCATTCGCCTGCGGCTCATGCGACAACATTCACATTCGTCAAAAAAGGTCACTTTACGCACTAGTTGCATAAATAACTATTTTATCAGTATCATAAATAAGATTTTTTTTTTACGACTTTTTTAATCTTTTACGACATTTTTTAGTTATTTAACATAATTATTTGTTTTCAATATTTTTCTCATATCCCATGTAAAGCTTTTTTTGTAATTCTTTCTGTGTTTACTCAGTTTGCAAAACGTCCTATAAAAAGCATGACATTGTAAAATGAGGTACCTATTAAAGTTCGCAAATTTTTACAATCTATCAAATTTATTCTAATATGTGCAAAATAGCGTAAATATAATGGCAGCTCAATCCCCAAAGTTCTAAAAATTTTTAAATTTTTGAAGAAAAAATTACATATTAACGATTCAACGTTTATTTATATCTAGCAGGCTATCTTTTTATTTATTCACGTTGGTATTGGTTTTTGTCATGTTGCCGTTTGAAAGTTACCAAGTCACTGCAAGTCACAATCTGACAAGCTTGACAACAAATATCATAAATATAATGGTTAAATGCATTAAAAAAATTAATACGCCGAAAAAAAATGTGTAGAGACAAAAAAATGAATACAAAGATGATATTACATGTTTAGAAAGTTTCAGAAGATGGATTTATAGAAGATCTCTTAGGTTTTTAATGTAAGTAGTAATTGTGTTTGTATACAAGATTATTCCAATATTTTCATCAGCAAATAGTTCCAAACATTTTTAATTTTAATAATAGTTGTATATGAAGTTATTTGTTACATTAAATACACTTTTACATTCTTATTACATTCAAATTACTTATAATTTATTAAGCATACCTAACCTCACATTTCTTCTGTCAGTCATTATTTTACAATGTTGCCAGATTACAAACTATAGTAAAAGTTAAAAATGTTTCAGAATAAAATATTTTCATTAATTTCTTTAATAACAATGATCCATAATGATACTTAAAATGTAATTTGATAGGACATGGACGAATCGATATTTCATTCATTAATCTATGACCAATCAAATATCATTTAAATTTTTATTTCATACATTTTTTAAGTATTTCGTGTTTTTTTTAGGTTAGTGTTAAATATAAACGAAAAATCTTAAAAAAAGATTTAGTTAATGGTAAAGAAGCGGCAAATG
The DNA here is from genome assembly GCA_964028335.1 of Altica lythri. Lineage (NCBI taxonomy): Eukaryota > Metazoa > Arthropoda > Insecta > Coleoptera > Chrysomelidae > Altica > Altica lythri. Next base: position 78,767,683 of record OZ034800.1, on the reverse strand, counting down.
AAAGGAAGAAAGATAAAGCAAATACATTTAAGAAATTTATTTAAAAAAAATTACAGTGGCAGATTTGGTTGTAAAATTAATTATAAAAACAAATATTTTACTTCAGATAAACTTTTGACTGACGCAAAACAAAACTGAGATTTAAACGGTAAACGAACTTATGTATACAAAATTAATGATATATAAACTTTAAAACGTGAACTGACGACAAATTTTAAGTGAGCGAGGAATAGCAAAATCTCTTTCCTTCAGAAATTTATGAAATTAAAAAAGTGCAATGAAATCATCAGATTCGTGTACATAGACGTGGATATAAAAAAATGGTACTACAACGCGTCGATGGAAACAATAATCTGATTTAAAAAGTAATCCATTGCATGTGTAATCCGAAGAAAAGTGATTTACAATTTTACTCGCAGGAGCAAATGGTGGGTCAATAGAGGAATGTGATTTGTTATTAGACTCTTCAAATACTGACATTGACTATCACAAAACTATAAATGGTGATATTTTCAAAAACTGGATTGTTAATGAACTTATTCCTGCTTTATTTAATTTTCCAGAGAAATGTGTAGTAAACATGGATAATGCTTCATTTCATTCTGTACAACAAAACAGACCACCTACATTTTTAGCAACAAAATAGATATTACACAGAGATAATTAAGCAGCAATAACATCGAATTTGATAAAAAAATGAAAAAAAAAAGACAATTATACTTACACAATACAGAAGCAACGATAAGACATATGTAGTAGATGAAATAATAAACTAACATAGACATGATTTACTTCGATTACCTCTATTTTGCATTTTTATATTCGGACAAAACTTGGACAGAAGCTTTAAGACAATGTACACCAGACATGTAAAAAAAAATTTGTAGACACAGAAGAAATTATTTTGACGGATTGAACTTATTACATGAAAAGCTGTTCACTTGACAACATTTTACCTTGGATACTAGAGGTGCATTGAAAATACATAACGAATAGATGAACGTGACAATAGTTTTAACCAAATCTGTTACTCCGATTTTTGTTGTTTATATGTTTTTTTTAATGTTGTATGTTTCATTTTTTTTACTTATTTGCTTATTTTGCCATTAGTGAGTCTGCTTTTCTTCTGAATTATTGCACTGTAGCTATTGAACACATATTAAACGGATTTCCATTATTTGAAACGTAACATTTTGTGGGAATATTTATCTTTGTTCTACTTATCAAAATAGCTGTAACCAATTGGTATGTCATAATACCGCACTACCTGGAAAGCTCCACGAAAAATTCTTTAATATATATCTGCTGTAATACTTATCGACAATATGAAATATTTTGTATTTTCTCATTTATAGCTGGTCCAATTTAAATGTTTGTTGTAAAACTTATTTTATAATACCGTTATATAGACAATTTGTTCCTAATTGCAAATGAAGACTTTTTTGTAAATGTTTTTATTGTTTGCTTTCATTTAATTAAGTACTATTATTTTGTAAATGCATTCATTATATCTAAATATATATTTTTAAATTGACGATTTTCGTTTTTTGTGAAAATACTAATTTTTAATGATTTGATGGCGCTGAAATGTACACAATTGTTATTTTATTTATTGTCACTAACACTATGATTTTATTGAGGACGTGACAACAGCGCATTTACAACTGAGAATAAGATTAAATATACAGGGCGAAATTCATCACCCTAACAAGGCCTACTTTAATAAAAATAAGCTTTGAATGATGTATATTATGGCATTTAATTGACAACTAAACTTAAATGCAATCTACATAGTGATTTTGCGATACAAACTTGGTAACGGAATTTTCTATTACAACACCACACCACGTCACGGTACTTAAAGTGATTAATTTTAAACAGAAATATTTGTTATGCTTTAGGTTGAATCACATGCAATATTTAGGTGTCAAATATATATATATATATATATATATATATATATATATATATATATATAAAAGGGGGAAAATTAATGGGCATGTACGCAAAAAGGATCATAGGGTAACGAATAGGGAATGGCAACCGCAGACATGCATGTTTCTGGCTCGTTAGCCGTCATCAGTGCGGCATAACCAAGTAAGGTATTGCACTTGGCCAGCAAAAGTATTGAGTACTTGGGAGCAAAGGATGGTAGAAAACATGTATTAAAAAACAAAAAACACAAACAACGAAACTCACACAAGAGTCCTATCGCCATTTGTGGCTTCGGCCAAGGGGGAAAATTAATGGGCATGTACGCAAAAAGGATCATAGGGTCACGAATGGGAATGGTAACCGCAGACATGCATGTTTCTGGCTCGTTAGTTCTTTTAATAGATTCCATTTTTGAGTTATTATTTTGGATACAAGTTCATTTGGAATGTTGGTGTACAAAGATATTACATCAAACGATAATATGGAATAGTTATTTGGTATATCAACAGTGTCGATAAATTGTTTGAAATCAAATGAGTCTTTAATATAACGAGAGCTCTTTTGAAGAACTTCATTAGCTTTACATAAGTATATATTTTTAATACTTAGTATTATTCAATTATTTTCAAAATAAGCAATGGTTTATGTGAACTAATTTATTTATTTAATATCCAGCAAATTAAATTTATTGTTTTTTTTCTTCACTTTCTTCTTCTTAAATCTTTTCCTTCTTTGTCTTCTTTACATTCGACTTCTTTTTCGTCTTATTCTTCCTCTTTTTGTTCTTTTTCTCCTTCTTCAGTTTCTTTCTTCTTCTTGCGTCTTCTTTGCGTCTTGTACTTGATTTTATTTTCTCTACTCGTGCTATATTTTATTCCAACTGGTACAATCCAAAATGTTCGTGTTGTTTTAGAGACTGCTGCTAAGAATATCAGCAAATTTTTATTTTTTTATTGTAGGCAGTTAAAAGTTATTTTGTTTTATGTAATATTTATTTTTTTCAAGCATGTAGTATTCAACAATTATATTTTATTTCTAGAAGTTAAGGAGCTAATATAATGGTTGGTTAAACAGTTTTGAAAGTGACACCTACTAACCAGTAGATGAATTATCTGCTATTTTAATATTTAGTCAATTCATTCTTTGTTTACAAGTCATTTAAAGCTCACGTTTCAGTTTATACTGTTATTATGAAAAAAACCGAATATCGTGCAGTGATAAAATTCTTTGTTTTGGAAAGTTTATCAGCAATAGAAATTCATAAAAAAATGGTAAAAATGTAAAAGGAATCTGCTCCTTTATTTCCAACTGTGCATCGACAGGTTTTAACGTGATCGTAAGCGTCGAAGATGAACCACGTAGTGGACGTCTAAAAAGTGCAATCACTCAGAAATCAGCAAGTATATGATATTGTTTGTAAAGATCCAAGTTTGACTAAGCGCTAAATTGCTGAAAACATAGGCATCTCAGATAAATAAGTACTCTATATTTTAAACGAAGATTTACATTTGAAAAAGCTGTTCGGAAAGTTAGTGTGTCCCATTCGTTAAGAATTCAACCAAAACTGAATCAAAACCAAATTTTTCAGTGTAATTTGAAGCGTTTTAAGTAGATTAAAAAACCAATTTTGTCCGTCATTTTATAGCTATAGATCAGACATGGATCTACCATCATGATCGTAAACTAAAACAAGAACGTTTACAGTGGACTGAAGCTGTTTCTTCAGCTCCAAAACAGCTGAAATCGGCAAAAAAGATTATGGCATCAGTTTTTTGGGATACAAAATAAATGTTGTTCATTTATGATTTTTAAAAAGGTAAAATAATTAACTCTGAATATAATTGCAACCTTTTGGACCAGTTGCATAAAAAAAGTCGTGAAAAAAGACCCGGTTTACAGAAGAAACCAATCATTTTTTATCAAAACAATGCACGTGTTCACATAATTTTGTTGAATGCGTCTAAATTAAACGAATTAAAGTACGAATTGCTTGAACACCCATTGTATTCACCAGATTTGGCTCGATTATTACCTCTTCAGAAACTTGAAAGCGTTTTTTATCAAATGAAGAAGATATTGTAGCTGCAGAACAATATTTTGCAGAGCTTCTGGAAAATCATTACAGAGATTGTATAAAATTACTGAAGGATCATTGTGGGTCGTCCACAAATTACGTGAGGCATTTTTCAGGATTTTTCGACCCCCCCACCCCCTCTGGTGAGATTTCATAAGATTTTCCCTAACTCCCTCCCCCCTCTCCAAATCTCACGTGAGATTTTTTTAAATTGTTATTTTAACTGTAATCGCGTTGGATTATAAAAAAATACAAGAACATAATTTATTCCATTACTTTTATTTTAAAAACTAGAAATGACAAGTATTTGATAATAAAAATGGATATTTATTCTAATTCAGTCCATGGGCAGTAGCCACAGTGGTGCTGATCTGCGGGGTTTGGACAAATACGACAAACACTATTGAGTGAAATTTCGCCATATTTTCATTCTAGAAGCATTTTTGTACTTTAATTTAATTTTACTTTCACGCAATTTTACACCATTTTCTACTTGAAAAAAAATTACGTGAGATTTGCTAAAACCCCCCTCTCCCCTAAGTGAGATTTAGAAAGATTGAGCTTGACCCCCTCCCCCCCTGAACACCTCGCGTAATTTATGGACGCCCCCTATGTAGTAAGTGAGTTCAAGCTACGAGAGATTATATAAACCGATTTCATTAAAAAATACACATTTAATTTTTGCTTTCAAATTTTTTCAACCAACCTGTACTACAACATAAAACACAAAGTACATAAATTTTCAGCTAAAACATAAATGTATAAGAACTCTTACTTGTATTAATTTCAGTTACCTGATGAGCTTTTTAAATTAAGTTATTTTATTTTACGGTCATTTGAAATAAATTTGTCGCACCCAAATTTAACATACTCATTTCTAGATTAAATTATATTTGCTTTTACGTAAAATGAAACAGAATATTATATATTCAATCGAGCTGAGAAAAAAGGATCTTTTCATTTTTGTTGAATTTGAACCTCTGCCTTTAATTGTCCTGTCCTTCCTGCATACCTGTCTCTACAATATTTTTATCGTCATTTACATACATAAATGTTATTCGAACTAGTTAGATATTAATGCACTTCACTGGATTCAATAATTTGATCGCAATACATTTTATTTTATTGTAAAAGTTTTAAAGTATTTGATGTTAGAAATGCGCCTGCAGAGTTGTCAGATCCGTGCTTGCTTACTTTCTGCTTTGAAAGAATAAAGATTTGTATTTTAAATTAAGATTAATTTGAAAAATGATTTGTTCCACGTTTGTGCGGACTGACTAATTTTAACAGCTACCCAAGCCAACACTTTTAAGATCAGGGCCGTAATAGGATCTATATTATACCAGCACGTATCAACTGTTCTTTTCAATTATTCTACTGAACCGCGGCATGAAAAACATAACACCAATAAATAAAATAACAATAACATATAAAGAAGAATAAATATCAACACTAAATAACAGACTTTTTAATCAATAACAACATGAAACCCAAACCTGACAAGATCAAAACCAGGAATATAATACAATGAAAGTGATAACCAGCCGTCGTTAAACCCTCACCTCATTAAGGTAAGAAATGTAAGTCCGCACGAACTTGAAACGAATACGTTTACGATACTAAATTGGCAGAATCTACAATATATTTTAAGTAAACTAATTAAGTTTTTAGATATCTTTTATAGAATTTTTGGAATTTAGCAAGTAAACAAACAAAAACATTTAAGCAAACGTACGTAGAAAGAGCAAAAAAAAAGTGTTACCCTTACGCATACTACAGTTCATTGGTTGGCCGCCTCATATACCTACAGGTACCTTTATAAGCATATGTATACGTATAGTCATACAAACTTACAGTAATTGGATTTTATTATTGAAGTTATACTTCTATTCGTACACCCTGTAGAAAAAGATTATGTAGAGTTAAATGGGAAAAATCATTACATATGTAATGGTGTGAGTAAGAGAGAGACAGAAACACTTATAACGTATATTGGTCGGTAAAAACAAAGATAAAATATATACCACATGTTATTAGTCATAACTATAAGTCCTTTGAAAACCGTTTAAACATTCAGTACATTAAAAAGGGATAGATATAGGTACAAAAAACAGTCTAAACTAATGTATCAATATCATAGTGACGAACCACATGATTATTTGACAGATTATTTTATAATTCGGTCACGTAAGTTTACATTTTAAGTTTAGTATTTTAAATTAATAATAATATTCAGTAATAAGTATTGTACTCTAAAATACCGTCACATGGTTGCAGTATATTTTGCTCCATGCTTTTAAGGTTGTTAGATACATAAACAGAGTTTTTACCAATAGTGGAGGAAATAAAGCACCAAAACCTCCGAATTTTGTAACGTAAGATGGATCGGAATGCGTTTTTTTTGCATTGGATTCGTTAAAGTATCAGGAAATATGTCGCTATATTTTATAATGTAAAAATGGAAATTACATTTCTGCATTCGAAAAGTACATTCAGACAATAGAGAGAAAACTTACAACTCGGTAAGTATTACTAAAAATGGGTTCAATTTATATATTCGGGGTTTTTGGAGTCGCTGAACACTAATATCACGATTTCAAAAGTCTCCGCGGCACTTGATGTCTAGCGTATTTACCTCTTCTCCTGTAAATTTTATGTAAATTCTGTACGAAATCAGTGCACACTTGGTACTCGGTGGTTTTTTTGAGTCGCTAAATACGATTATAATAATAGCGATGGTGTTCGAAACACCTGGTGGTTAAGACGGACCTCGTCTCCAGGAATTTTATGCAAATTCGATACAAAAAGAGTGTGCACACGGTACTAGGAGGTTTTTGGAGTCGCTTACCACGAATATCATATAGAAGTATAACTTCTGCCGGCAGTCCCACTGACTGCCACACTAGTTTTTTTTTAAGCTATGCTTCTTATGGGATGTTCTGAAAATCGTGTGAAACATAAAAAACGACACTAAAAAGTGTTACACTATTTGTTATTATACTTAATTGAGAAAAATCTCTAATAATCAGAAACGATTTAAAAAAATTAGAGAATAATCATAAAGAAAACTAAAAAATCCTAAAAGATTTGAAAACTGTTAAAACACTGAAAAATATTAAAGAACATTGTAATCAGTTTTAAAAAAATTAACATATAAAAAAAATATATCAAATATCGAAGCCATCAACTAAGGTTTTTTTATATTTTTATGTACTTATTTATGAGTTTATTTATAAGGATATTAAATAAATATTTTGTTAACATAAGAAGCCAATAAACCACTAACTATAAATCTTTAATTACATTTCTTTCAAATTGCTTTCTTAGATGATTTGCATGTTTTATAATTAGCACTTTACCTAAACATTTATACAATTATTATAAAATTATTGAAAATAACTGCTGAAGATTTCGGTAACCTATTGGGATATAATATCTATAATAGACAAAAAAAGATTTATTCTCTCATTTAAAACAACGCACATGTGTGCGGAACGAGTATCACTACCTTGTACATGTAGGTAATAATAGATCTCATATTTCATTAAGATTGCTTCCAGAATATCTAAAAAGTTTTCATTGTGTTCTCATTAATAGATAAAGAACAGCAATTTCCCTCGCATTCAGCAATTTCGCAACAAACTTGTGAGATTATTGTCATATTTTGTTTCCGTTAGTCATTAGTAGCCAAAGTAATGGTTCGTGTTCTCGAGAGGAAATATTTTCTGTCAGTGATTTTCAATATTCTTGGAAGAGATAAGTTGGCAACAATAATATGATACTAAATTAATGAAAATCGGAGATCAGTTTTATAAATAGCGGTTGAGTTGAATGCATTCTGTTTGTACGAATCCCATGTAATTAATCGTTGAAAAAAGTAGACAAATAATTGAAAGAAATAAAAATCAAATACCACGACAAGGATGTTGTCTTTAATAATGATATATTATTAAAGTTTTAGAAGGTTATTTGAGTTGTAAACTGTTTAAAAAAAAATTAATGTGTTTTTGAACAATTTCATCTTCTACTTATTTTTATTAAACGATGCTTTATAGCACGAGTTAGGCAATATTTCCCAGCAATACTAAATACTACCAATATGAAGAAGAGTATTTATTTTATAAAAACTGTCTAAATAATAATACAAAAAAACAATATTATAAGTAGTATAATATTATTAACAAATTTAACATATGCAAGAAAATGCATTGACTTAGGATTTTTAAACTTTCATATATTTTAGTTCCCTTTGTATTTCATTTTCATTTTTCGGGCTTGTGTTTAATATGCAAAAAAAAATTCAAGAAGACATTAATTATTCCTTCACAAAAGGCAGTAAATCTGAACATCCCTCTTTTTCTCATACTTAATTTTCAATTTTTCTACCTTTTTTGTGCTAGGAATTGTGAAACCGACAACGGTTGAAGTAGGTCACATTATTTCTGAAGGATAATAGGTCTATAATTCTTGTTGTAGTTAGTGCAGATTGACAGATCTTTTACACAGATTTCCTGTAGTTTATAAGAACCAAAAAGACTGATTTATTGATTACGCGTTTAATGGACCATAAAAAATAAGATGAGTAATATTAGCTTGTACTATGAAGATATGTAATTAATTGAAAAATATAAAGAGCATTAGCACTTTAACTACTACTACTATATTATTTTTTTTTTTAATTACATAGATGAACAAAATGAAACCAACCTTTTAATCTAGAAACTAGACTATACTTTTCCAAAGATTTGTAATGCACTGGGCCTAACTCTAGCCGCAGAATTGCCCTACCACGTCATGATTTAAGATATCTTAATTATTAGTAATTTGACCTGAAAAATTTTGAAAATTGATAATAATATAGATTTTGGCATGCTCATTTCGAATTTCACTTTGCCACCTCGTATCTCTACCGCTCGCGCGTCATATTCATAAAAATGATACCTGATGACAGTTTCTTTACGCATTTCACGAGAAACACATTTATATACAAAAAAATCCTTACAATTTATGTATTTACAACTTTTTTGTAAAATCAATAGGTTTTGACATATGAGCGCCGCAAGTAATCTACATTACAATTTGCTTTTTGAAAAAACTCATTACCACACCATCTAGAGGTAAGGTAACCTGCGTTTATTTTTAATCGTGGTGTCCTCTGTGAGCCTAACACACATTCGAAATTAAGCGTAATCTCCTATGCTTTAATGTTTCTGATAGACCAGCCATTGCGAGTTCATCTTAGATACCAATCGAGACGCAGCTAATCAAATTTTCGTCCACATCAACTACGATGTCACCGTTTCTTCCTCTTCATTGTAATTGGATGGAACTTGCCAATTTTTACAAGCGCTACTATAATTTGTAAATATAACGGAGCATTTTAATCTAGATTTTCTGCATCCACAGCCTTTCTGATAACCATTTTTACATAAAACAGGTAAAACAGTCGTTGATTGTTGTCAAATTGTTTTAATAATTAAGTTCAAAATGTAATACAAACTAGAAATTCGCAAAAATATCTACAGCTTAGTTGGACGGTTAGCTAATTGTAAACTTGTTTACAGATAAAAATGTTAGCCAAGCAACCATTTGTAAGGCAATAAGAAGAAGGTATACCTTGTATTTACTTGCCGAAAAATAGAAGACCTCATGTTTTGTAACAAAACAGGGTTAATAGACTGGTAGAAAGACAGAATTAAAATCTTAAATCGAAAGTTAGGTCGCCTTTTTAATGTCTCATACAAAACCGTACAGAGGATTTTCTCCAGAAATAACGTACATTTTCAAAAAAAGAAGGAAGTGTCTTAAATACACCAAGGCCCAACTAGAAAGAATAATTGGATGTTGCACGGCATTGAGGCGTAGGCATTTTGCGAGAAACCGAGTGATTATAATGTAGGAAAAAAAATATTTCATAAAAGGCAACCATGAATTTTACACCTCCGATTATAACAAATATTTAAGGCAAAGGCAAAATTTACTGATAAAGTTTTAGTCTGGTGCGCTATTTCTGATGCTGGGATTTCAGCACCCTATGTTGGTCAAGTTCGAGGAGAAGCTCTGAACGCCGAGCTTTATACCAAAACTGCTTACTCTTATTAATACTCATCATGAAAACAACCATATAGTATTTTGACCTCACTTCATGCCATTATGTCAGACGAACTCGAGAATGGTTGTAACAGAAAAACGTGTTAATTATGTACCGTGTAGCGTGTTTAAAAAACTCTAAGAAAAAAAATTTATTTTTTTTATAATTTCTTCTTACTTAAGCCGACTCTGATCATTTTACATTCCAGATGATTCTCGGCTGTAACGAACTCCAACGGTCAAACTATTGATTTTTTTCGACTGACCAATCAAATCTCGTGAATAAGGTCAGGCTGCGTAAGTGGGATATGTTTGAAGCGAAGCTTGTTTTTTTTACCGCGATTTCAATTCATTTTAGTTTGGGTCCTTGGCGCGACTAACACCTTCGTGCGACCGCTAGTTTCAAGTTCCCGGCAAATTTTCTTAAGATATTTAAAAATTACTTTCAATTAAGTGTTTCTGTTTTCGTTTACCGTTTATTGTACCGAGGAACCACATAAAGAATTCCAGACAGTGTTTCTTTATGTTTTCCTGGGTGTTCTACGTAACAACAGCATGACCGCCATTGTTATACGTTTACCGCTTCCTTTTTCGAACCCACGCTTCGAAGGATGAGTTTATGGTTTTCTCTAATTATCTATTAATCTAAACAAGAAGGGGTTTAGATTATATCGTACCGTTAACACCAATTACCGAGAGAAAGAAGCCATATACTATAAATATCTCTCAGAAACATTTAGGAGATAATGTAAGTTTTTAACAATTTTTTTTATATCTGTATCGAGCAAGAAGTACCATTTATTTCTATGGATCATTTTATCGTAATTGTACTTTACTGTAACATCTATAAGTATAGTGCCAGTGCCGTAATGAGAATATACGGGATGTGATTTTTTTTGTGTTTTAACTTATCTGTAATTTTTTTGCTCATATTTTTTTTGTACCTGCTATTTATAAACTGTTTTACATATTTTTCTATCTTTTAATTATTATCTCGCCTTATTTAATTAAGATCTCTCTATATTTTTCTATATGGGTACGTTTTATCTCGAGATAATTGAAAAACCAAAAGTGATATTTTTGATTTTTTTATCTAAATTTTTCTCTCTCACTTTTGGTTTTAAACATACCAAAAATAACAATAGAATTATACTTAGCTGTTGTTTTATGGTAGTAAAAGTTATGTTTTTAAATTTAAACACAAATGTGTTTAAAAATATTATTTATTGTTTATGATACCGATATATGATTTACTGTTTATAACACAGATATTTTCGTTATTTTATTTTGTTTATTGTATCTCTTACTTATTATCAAACCAGGTAATAAAGTCTGTTTAGTGTTTAACTAGATTTTCTTTTCCTAGCTAGAGCCTGCTACTCTGATCAATACCTTCGGTTTCTCTAATCTATACTTCACCAAAGTAATAGATTTTGTTTCTTAAATATACCTTATTTTATTGAAGTAATAGATTTCATTTCTTAAGCATATATTATTTTATTAAAGCAATAGATTGTGTTTTTTTTGAATCTATCTTTATCTTACCGATTAGATTGATAACCATAAGGATGGGTAAAAGAAAAGTGTAAGTATCATTTTTTTAGTATCTTAAATAAGAGTGTGTAATTTAAATTTTTAGCAAGAACATCTACCGGGTTATCTAATTTTACCTTATCTTATCTTATATCTCTTATATCTTTCTTATTTTAACTTTATCTACAACATCTGATAAATCAGTTTATCCAACATATATATTCCATATTTTTTTTATCTGGGTTTTTTATATTTTCCCATCCTTATGGTAAAAAAATAAGTGGCGCCCATTTACCTTGCCCTATTTCATCATTTCTCTCATTTTATTTTTAGTCCCTTTTAAATTCTTTTATCTTTTATTTTTTCTAGTAAATATATCCCCGTATATCTTTCCAATACGATATCATCTAGCTCGTTCGAATCCACGCTTGCTCTCCTCCTACCCCCTGAGTGCCGTTCGCATTTGTTAACCTCGATAAAACGAGCCTTTTAACATCTTGAGAAAAAAGAGGTTACAACCGAGATAGCATAACCTCCCAAATGTACCACAAGCTACTATCTTAAAACCCTGATGTATAGACGTATAGACCAATACTGCTGCCAGATGTTGATTTAGCGCACCGAAAACATTTTGAAACCTTTATTTTTGTTTCTGGATACAAATTCAATTCCTGCTGTATGTAATCAGCTGTTTTGTATCCATATTTTGTAAGAAATGGATCATGTAAATTTTAAATTAAATTTCTGCATAACATAAGTAACACAAATATCTCTAAGTCCTATGGTGGCTTCTATTAAAAGTGAAGATAGTGCAAAGGAAGTTGTTAAAATTGTGTCGTTCCTTCTGGCTGATAGGGACTTAATAGAAAATCGCCCTCGTTCGAAACGGAAATCGCTGGAAGTCAATAAAAGTTAAAGGTGAACATGTATTTGGATTTTCGTACAATTCTACAAATGGAATGCTCGATCTCAACTTTCAGCATTAACAGTACAATTTAGAGTAATATAATAAAGTATATTGACCTTTAAAACCCTAAAATCATCAACAGTTAAAAAAAGGTTATTCCGTACAATAATAAAAAATTGCAAATTTTTTAAACCAAATAATTCTTGCTTAAATTAAAATACTGGAGTACCTATATAAAAACATGCAAATATTTTTTAAAACAAATTCTTTTTAAAATTGATATTTAGGAATTTATTTAATAACTGAATGAAATTTCTGCTGCTGCAAAATATATCGGAAAGTAGAGAAAACAAACAACATTTTCAACAAGTTTGCCTCTAAAACCATTTGCGTTGCCGTTATTAAGTTACGAAAAATTTTTAAATTAGGTTTATTGAATTTTACATTTTGTTGGTATAATTAAATTATAGAAAAATAATTAGGTTTAAAATATGTTTTGACAAATTTTGTTTTGTTTATTTACTTCAGCATGACATGTTTCAACAAACTTTTTTTTTAGATGCTGGAGTACAACTAAAAAAATAATAAAAAATTCGAAAAGAGGTTGACCTTAAAGGCCAACCTTGCAACTTCCCGCTAATTTTAACCGCAAAGCTATAGTCAAGTGGCGTATTTTGACGTTTTTGAGCTTTTTTTGGAATGTTTAAAAAGTCATAACTTTTCAACAAGTTATTCGATTTTGATGTTCAAGACGGCATTCGACGCAGTTGTTTGAGACCTAAAAATGTTATTTGAAGTGCAAAATCGATTAGTGAAAATATCTCAAAAATTTCAAAAATTTCGACAACGATATCTCACGAACGATTCAACGGATTTTAATTTGCAAAACGGCATTCGGCGTGTTTTTTTAAGCTTGAGAGCTGATTAGGTTATGAAATTGATCGATGTAATAGCTAAAAAGATATGCCCAAAAAACATCATTTTTACCTTTTTCTTTTTCGATTTTTTCGAAATTTTTCGAAATCTACCAGTCCGATTTCAAACTTACAGGGAATCTAAGTTAGATGAAACTCTTTGAAACGCTTTTTAGTTCATTCCGATCGGTTAAGCCGTTCAAAAGTTATAAGAGGTTTACATACATCCACACACACACACACACATCCACACATACATACAGACATACAGACACCCTCGTAAAAATAGTCAGGGGAGATTCCAAAGACCTCAAAACGTTGAGATCCGATGAAAACTCGATTTTCGAAAAACGGGGTAAAACCAATAACTTCCCGATTTTAAAATTTTTTTAGCGGGAAGTTAAAAATAATAAAATTCATTACTATGGGAATAAATAAATTGAGTAATTATTACTGTAATACTCATAGATTGTAATTTAAAAAAAAAATTTAAAAGTAGTGAGATTTTAACATCTGTTTGATCACTAATTAAATTACCAGAATGAAATTTCTAATGCTTCTAAATAATTCATGCTGTAAAATTAGCGCTAAAATTCTGGTTTTTTAAAGTTAAATGTGTTTTCTTATGAAAAAAGATTTTATTGTCATCTTGAATTCTAATTTTAAAATTTTTAAAAATTCTCCTTATGTAAAATTTTTAACAAGATCCACAATTAAGTTTATAGACTCCTGATTTCTTATTTTTATTTAATTTGGATTTATTATTTTTGATATAATTTATCTTGAGAAAATTTGTGGTTGAAAAGCTACATTAGTATTTTATCTAAATTATTTTTAATTTTGTTTGAAATGGGTTATAAAATATAGCAAAATTATGTTGACTATTAATTTTACTAATTGTTAAATCTAAAAAATGTATTTTAGTATCAACTTTTAGTTTAATTGTAAATCCTATTTTTGCATGAATTGACTTAATGAAAGTTAAAAAAAATATTAATGTGATTAATATGGACAAGTAGATGGCGCATTGCTCTCAGTAGCGCACATTTTATTGCTCTGCAACTATTTCAATGTTATAAATAAGTTAAAATACCCAAAAAAGTGTAACGGGTAGCTCTTTTAGACACCAGACTCAGTAAAATTCGGTTTCAGTTTAAATAAAGATTTATTTCTAAAATAAATTATATACAAGAAAAACGAAAATAAAATACAATCTCTACACATTAAACAAAATTAATTAGATCTGCGACCCCTTTGGCCCTCGGATGGATCTCCATGTAAATAAATAAATTCAATATAGATTCCGGTTAGCATAGGGTCGTTAGGGTAGGTTCGAACCGATCAATACTCGGTCACGGGATGGGACAACCCTTGGTCAATACCCAAGGATCGGAACGGTATAACCGATCAATACTCGGTTACGTGGTAGGACAATCCTTGGTCAATACCCAAGGATCGGAACAGTGTAACCGATCAATACTCGGTTACGAGGTAGGACAACCCTTGGTCAATACCCAAGGATCGGAACGGTGCAACTGATCAATACTCAGTTGCGGGGCAGGATGATCCTTGGTCAATACCCAAGGATCGGGACGGTGCAGCCGATCAATACTCGGCTGCAAAGGCAGGAAAGGTCGGTGGCTACTGGTCAATACCCAGAGCCCAGGTTGGAGTTCTTCTAAGATCAGAACTCTCAGTCGAACTGCCTTCTGCACAGAGATAATATATAATAAAGAGATGTACTGATACCTTATATGAAATTGGTCTCATGTTTTGAGCGACGGTAACGCGCCAACAATTGGGGGAAGAAGCTCATCGATTCAAAAAATTGGCGGGACAGGGTATAAATTCTGTTTCATATAGAAATACACTTTTAAAGCTCATATTTTGATTTTTAATATTTTTACTGTTGTGTAAAAATATTAAAAATTAAAATATAGGCTTAAAAGTGCATATTATCTTATAATATTAAGGTAAATAAATATAAAAACTAAATAATAAACAAATTTTTAATAAAAACAACTTTAACAGCAATATACACGTCAAACACTAAAAAAATACATATAAAATAAGCAACAACTTTTATTTAGGAACAATGGTTAATTATTAATAAAATAAAAAATATTTTTTACAAAATACGTAGTGTTGTGTCATGAGGTATTGGAAATAGGACACCAATCCTTTGTGTACACGCAAGAACCTAAAACTTAAAAACATTACCGCAGTACTTTATCTATTTTATATAAAATTTTATATATTGTCCCTAAAACTAAAAAGATCATTATAATATTTTCTAATTATTAAAGAAACACTGATTTTTAAAAGTTTTAAAAAAACGTCTGACTTATGTTTTTGGCAAGTAAACCAATCAAAGTTAATGAATTCACGCAAACACATGATTATTTTTTGAATCAGACATTTCATGTGGCCAAATACAGGTAAAATTTGGTGAACTGCATTATGTAGGTACACTAGCTAAAAAATTAACAACTTCTTTTGTAACGTAAGTCAGACGTCTTTTATCATGATTCTCTTTAAAGTAGGTACGTAAAAAAATGGTGAGGTTCCAAACTATTAGTTTTCAGATTTGAGTTACATTCTTTACAATCTAATTTTAATTTTTTTACCAAAGCACCTGCCACATAGCTTATGACATAGTTAAAACTGTACACTATAATTTTATACACTTTACGAATTTAAAACTATCTTAAAATAATATTAAATTAAAACTAATACTAATAATACTTACGCTACACTGTCACTTCAAGCGCCATTATAGTATTAATTTCAGCTCACCTCACCAGCTGATCGAGTTAGGTTGTATAGTTCTCCTATCTACCACCTACCTCAGCGCCGAGTTCTGGGAGTAAACAAACAAACATTGTACCGCTTTTACGTCTGTAAAGCTAGAAAGGTCAAGTCGGCAGAATCACTCGTATTATATCTCAAAATTTAGTGCTTATTTAGTGCTAATTTAGTGCTGATAACAGAAATTTGGTGCTGTAATAGGGGGACTAAAAATGAGATCACTGCTAACTTTTCATTAAGCTAGCAGTGTTCTGTAAACCTAAAAAGGTCAAGTCGGCAGAATCACTCGTATTATATCTTAAAATTTAGTGCTCATTTAGTGCTAATTTAGTGCTGATAACAGATATTTGGTGCTGTGATAGGGGGACTAAAAATGAGAATACTGCTAACTTTACATTAAGCTAGCAGTGTACCATTCATGACCGAGCTATGATACAGTTGGAGCGAGAGGCACATCAGCTAATAATATAGTGCTCAATTAGTGCTGCCTGTACAAGCAAACAGATTTTTCAAAAAAAAAATTTTTCAGTTTTTAGGTATAGATAACTGCTGATATAATAATACGAGCAATCATAGAGCTGAAAGATGACTTTAAAATCGGTATTGGTGAAATTAAAAAGTGTTAATAATTAGTGCTCAATTAATGCTACCGGTAAACCCAGAAAAATTAAAAAAAAAACATTTTTCAAGTGCCCGCTAAGAAAATCGAAGATTTTCAAAAATCAACAAGTTATGGTTATTATTCGGTATTGCAAATATTGAGTTTTCGTCAGATCTTAATGTTATAACACAGGAAACTACCCTGACTGCTTTGTGTGTGTGTGTGTTAAAAATTTTTATTTTTTTTTTCAAAGCAACTACTGCTAATATAACGACGCCAGCAGTCTTGAGAACTAGACGAAGAATCTTAAACGGAAACTAATGGAATTAAAAGACGTCACCATTTAGTGCTCAATTAGTGCTGCCAGTAAAGCAAAAGATTTTTGAAAAATATTTTTTTTTAATTCTTTTTTAAAGCAACTATAGTCCATTTCATCGTTTTTGACCGATTTGATATTAGAAACCACTGAAATAAGATTAAACTGTCATCCAAGTTACCAATGGCGGAGAGTTTTCTTTTCTAAATTAGGTTGTAAGTTTCTGAAACTATCAGTGTAGTTTGACATCTACAAAAATATGACATTAATAATTATTAAATTCAACCCTTCAACAACGAGCCGTACATGACGGTTACTTGGAATGTGAATTAAGTCAAGACTTCCGTGTTGAGTACTTTTTATCTACTGGTGAAACAAGTTACGTAAGTGTTGTATTAAAAAACAAACAAAAATTTCTAACTTGCCTGTAAAGCTATTTATTTGAGTTCGGAGAGCTCAAACTAATACAGAAATTGTATGTTTAAACTCGAAGAGCTCAAAAACGTCATAAGTGCAATTTTAAGCGTCTAGGCCGCCAAGGTATGGAATTAGCGGGAAGTTGCAGGGATGTATGGTCAACCGTTTTTCTAATTTTTCCTCTTTTAAAGTTAATCAGAAGTAGAATACACAAAAAAAAAATTAAATGTCAATTTTTTTATTGAATGACATTTTCAAGAAAATATTCAAAAATCTAAAAATTTTAATAAAATAAAAATTATTCTTCAAAATGGTTTGTTTTGCACTTAGAAAATTGAACAAAGTATTCCGAATCACAATAAATTTTATTGACAGTTTTCATTCAAGGACAAATTTTTTGTTAACATTTAAGTTATAAAATACCAATAATACTACTTTTAATTATGTAGATTATTGTACCACCAGCCAGGTCCATTTTTTTTGCAGAAGGGAACTTCAGCGCCATTTTACTAATTAAAAAAAAAATGGTCTTAATGTTTATTTTTGTCTAGTTAATAAGTAATATATTAACGATTCAACGTTTATTTATATCTAGCAGGCTATCTTTTTATTTATTCAAGTTGGTATTGGTTTTTGTCATGTTGGCGTTTGAAAGTAACCAAGTCACTGCAAGTCGCAATCTGACAAGCTTGACAACAGATATCATAAATATTATCATGGAGACTAGACACTCCATGAATATTATGGTTAAATGCATTAAAAAAATTAATATGCCGAAAAAAAAAATGTGTAGAGACAAAAAAATGAATACAAAGATGATATTACATGTTTAGAAAAGACCAGAAAGTTTCAGAAGTGGGATCTCTTAGGTTTTTAATGTAAGTACTTATTGTGTTTGTATTCAAAATTATTCCAATATTTTTATCAGCAAATAGTTCCAAACATTTTTAATTTCATTAATAGTTGTATATGAAGTTATTTGTTACACTAAATACACTTTTACATTCTTATTACATTCAAATTACTTATAATTTAATAAACATACCTAACCTCACATTTCTACTGTCAGTCATTATTTTACAATGTTGTCATATTACACACTATAGTAAAATAAAATATTTTCATTAATTTCTTTAATAACAATGATCCATAATGATAATTAAAATGTAATTTGATAGGACATGGACGAATCGATATTTTATTCATTAATCTATGACCTATCAAATATCATTAAAATTTTTATTTCATACATTTTTTAAATATTTCGTGTTTCTTTTTTAGGTTAAATTTAATCGAAAAATCTTAAAAAAAGATTTAGTTAATGGTAAAGAAGCGGCAAATAAAAGGAAGAAAGATAAAGCAGATACATTTAAGAACTTCATTTAAAAAAAATTGCAGCGATAGATTTGGACGTACAATTATAAAAACGAATATTTTACTTCAGATAAACTTTTAACTCACAAAATGCAAAACTGAGATTTAAACGGTAAACGAACTTAAAACAAAATTAATGATATATAAACTTAAAAACGTGAACTGACGACAAATTTTAAGTGAGCGAAGACATAGCAAAATCTCTTTCCTTCAGAAATTTATGAAATTAAAAAAGCGCAATGAAATCATTAGATTCGTGTACATAGACGTGGATACAAAAAAATGGTACTCCAACGCGTCGATGGAAACCGTAATCTGATTTAAAAAGTAATCCATTGAATGTTTAATCCGAAGAAAAGCGATTTACAATTTTACTCGCAGGAGCAAATGGTGGGTCAATAGAGGAATGTGATTTGTTATTAGACTCTTCAAATACTGACATTGACTATCACAAAACTATAAATGGTGATATTTTCAAAAACTGGATTGTTAATTAACTTATTCCTGCTTTATTTAATTTTCCAGAGAAATGTGTAGTAAATATGGATTAATGCTTCATTTCATTCTGTACCATCTAAATTTTTAGCAACAAAATAGATATTACAGAGATGGTTAAGCAGCAATACATCGAATTTGATAAAAAAATGAAAAAAAAAGACAATTATACTTACACAATACAGAAGCAACGATAAGACATATGTAGTAGATGAAATATTAAACTAACATAGGCATGATTTACTTCGATTACCTCTATTTTGCATTTTTATATTCGGACAAAACTTGGACAGAAGCTTTAAGACAATGTACACCAGACATGTAAAAAAAAAATTGTAGACACAGAAGAAATTATTTTGACAGATTGGACTTATTACATGAAAAACTGTTCAACATTTTACCTTTGATACTGGAGGTGAATTGAAAATACATAACGAATAGATGAACGTGACAATAGTTTTAACCAAATCTGTTACTCCAATTTTTGTTGTTTATATGTTTTTTTTTAATGTTGTATGTTTCATTTTTTTTACTTTGCTTATTTTACCATTAGTGTATCTGCTTTTCTGCTGAATTATTGCACTGTAGCTATTGAACACATATTAAACGGATTTCCATTATTTGAAGCATAACATTCTGTGGGAATATTTATCTTTGTTCTACTTATTAAAATAGCTGAAACTGATTGGTATGTCATAATACCGCCATACCTGGAGAGCTCCACGAAAAATTCTTTAATATATATCTGCTGTAATACTTATCGACAAAATAAAATATTTTGTATTTTCTCATTTATAGCTGGTCCAATTTAAATGTTTGTTGTAAAACTTATTTTATAATATCGTTATATAGACATAGAAAATTTGTTCCTAATTGCAAATGAAGACTTTTTTGTAAATTTTTTTATTGTTTGCTTTCATTTAGTTAAGTACCATTATTTTGTAAATGCATTTATTATATCTAAAAATATATTTTTAATTTGACGATTTTCGTTTTTTGTGAAAAAACTAATTTTTAATGATTTGATGGCGCTGAAATGGAGTACACAATTGTTATTTTATTTATTGTCACTAACACTATGATTTTATTGAGGACGTGACAACAGCGCATTTACAACTGAGAATAAGATTAAATATACAGGGCGAAATTCATCACCCTAACAAGGCCTACTTTAATAAAAATAAGCTTTGAATGATGTATAGTCCATTTCACCGATTTTGGCCGATGACAGAAGTCATACTCCAAGTAAATTTAGAGTTACGTCTCTCTCAGATACAGGCAAGTTAGAAATTTAAATCAGAACGTTTGTCTCTTCATACAACACTTACGTAACTGCATCTTGTTTCACCGGTAGATAAAAAGTATTCAATACGGAAGGAAGTCTTTACTTAATGCACATTCCTAGTAATCGTCATGTACGGCTCGTTTTTAAAGGGTTGAATTTAATAATTATTAATTTCATATTTTTGTATATGTCAAACCATACTTATAGTTTCAGAAACCTGCGACCTAATTTAGAAAAAAAACTCTCCTCCATTGGTAACTTGGATGACAGTTTAATCTTATTTCAGTGGTTTTTAATATCAAATCGGCCAAAAACGATGAAATGGACTATAGTTGCTTTGAAAAAGAATTTAAAAAAAAATATTTTTCAAAAATCTTTTGCTTTACTGGCAGCACTAATTGAGCACTAAATGGTGACGTCTTTTAATTCCATTAGATTCCGTTTAAGATTCTTCGTCTAGTTCTCAAGACTGCTGGCGTCGTTATATTAGCAGTAGTTGCTTTGAAAAAAAAATAAAAATTTTTAACACACACACACACAAAGCAGCTACATCGCGAGAAGAGTCAGGGTAGTTTCCTGTGTTATAACATTAAGATCTGATGAAAACTCAATATTTGCAATACAGAATAATAACCATAACTTTTTGATTTTTGAAAATCTTCGATTTTCTTAGCGGGCAGTTGAAAAATGATTTTTTTTTAATTTTTCTGGGTTTACCGGTAGCATTAATTGAGCACTAATTATTAACACTTTTTAATTTCACCAATACCGATTTTAAAGTCATCTTTCAGCTCTATGATTGCTCGTATCATTATATCAGCAGTTATCTACACCTAAATACTGAAAAAATTTTTTCTTGAAAAATCTGTTTGCTTGTACAGGCAGCACTAATTGAGCACTATATTATTAGCTGATGTGCCTCTCGCTCCAACTGTATCATAGCTCGGTCATGAATGGTACACTGCTAGCTTAATGTAAAGTTAGCAGTATTCTCATTTTTAGTCCCCCTATCACAGCACCAAATATCTGTTATCAGCACTAAATTAGCACTAAATGAGCACTAAATTTTGAGATATAATACGAGTGATTCTGCCGACTTGACCTTTCTAGGTTTACAGAACACTGCTAGCTTAATGAAAAGTTAGCAGTGATCTCATTTTTAGTCCCCCTATTACAGCACCAAATTTCTGTTATCAGCACTAAATTAGCACTAAATAAGCACTAAATTTTGAGATATAATACGAGTGATTCTGCCGACTTGACCTTTCTAGCTTTACAGACGTCCGCTTTTGCCCTATCTTTCAAAAAGTCTCCTTATATTATATTGTCTCTGCTTCTGCAGCGATGGCATCGGCTTTTTATCCCCGCTGTACGGTGCTCCCACTTACTTAATGGGTCTGCGCGAGTCTTGACGACGTGTCGTATTTTGGTCGCGCACCTCGAACGGATGGTGGGAAGTGGGAATGCTGGCAAAATCAAACGATAACGCGGGGTTTCTGCGTTATCGTTACAATTTGTGTGAAGTTAACTGAATAAGTGTCCAAGTATTAATCAGTGACCCAATATGTATGTATGTATGTATGTATGTATGTATGTATGTATGTATGTATGTATAACAGGGTTTACCAGAAATTGCTTCCAAGGATGTCTATGATAATGTGCTTAACCTATTTAATACAAAACTACAATTAAATATAACCAAAAACTCTATATCCTATTGTTATCTGCTTGGAAAAAATGTAAATATTCCAAATAACAAAGATAATGGTCAAAACTCGCCCAGTTTCTCGTGCGGTAGCCGTGAAATTTACATTAAAATGGATTCGCGATAAAGTGTTCTATATTAAGAAAAAGTTAAAAGGTTCTTATATTTTGCTTCATAAAATTTTAACCAAACAAAATCTTAATATGTTTAAGTTAGTGAGAAAAATTAAGAAAAATGAGTGTTGGACCTATGAAGGTCTAGTGCACGTAATTCACAACAACAAAAAAAAAATAATTAGGTCAGTGGATGACTTCAACAGTGTCATTTAACAAATCTGTTATGGTTGTGTAACAAAAAAATATATAATTTACACTTACTGAAAATTTGGGGTGCCCAATTTATATTTTCATTATTAAGTTAATCTGTGCGTAATATAAATAAACAACCTTTCCTAAAGAGAGTGAAGATTAAATAAACTATCTTTCCTAAAAAGAGTAAACACTAAAAGGAAAATTCATCAATTGCTATATATTATTGCGTTTCTGATAATTTTTTTAGTATCAGTGTTTGATAAAGCTATTTCATAGCAAAACGCGTCACATATTACAAAGTAATATATTGTGGATATCG
This sequence comes from Altica lythri, assembly GCA_964028335.1. Lineage (NCBI taxonomy): Eukaryota > Metazoa > Arthropoda > Insecta > Coleoptera > Chrysomelidae > Altica > Altica lythri. The sequence goes on along the minus strand of OZ034800.1, from coordinate 78,744,599 downwards.
TAAAAACATTTGTGTTTTATTTAACCTTTAGTTATGGATATTGATCAAGTAACAGCCAATTTAATCCAAATGTTATTCGAACTTAAAACCTAATTTATTCCAATAGAAAAATATTAAACTTTAAAAAGAGAGAAATACTCTGTGATTCCTTAGTGTTATCGCATCTTTCGTACTGTAATTTAATCTAACGGTTAATAATCTCAAACGATTACAAAAAATACAAAATTCATGCTGCAGATTGGTACATGGCCTTTAAAAATACGGCAGAATATCCTTTAAATTAAAAGAACTTTATTGGCTTAATGTTACTCACCAATACAAGCTGCAAAATTTGGTTTTTATTTATAAAGTGATCCAGACAGGTAAACAAATTTACATAAAAGATCAACATATATTTAGAGAACAGCTTTATGCACTTTCACGCACCATTCGCTTTCCTGAAACACTTGCCATTCCTCGGTTTAAAAATTCCATGTTTAAAAAATATTTTACCTATACAACAATTAAGGCTTACATAAAAATTTAAAAATATTAAAAACTCCAAAAAGTTTAAAACTGAAGTAAATTTTTTATTAATAGACTCACAATAATTACATTTAATAAAACAACCTGCTACATCCATTCAATAATCTGCAAAATAATTGCAAATAGAAAGTTTGCTGGGTAAGCAAGTTAACAATAATATAATATATAGATGACATATATTATCAAACATATATACATATAACGAATTTTAATTTCAAAGTATAAACCTTAAATAAAAATTAAAACTAGAATATAGAAATGCAATATGTATATCATATAAAGCTTTTAGTGATATTGTTTTCATGTTTAAGAGCAATTAGAAGAGGCACGCTTGCAATATTATATTAAATTATATGTTACGTTCCATTGGATTTTTATTTAATAATTAGTTTTCGATTTCAAACATTTAGATCTCAATACTAGTATATGCTTTTAATGATATTACAAAATTAAACATGTTTACTCCACAATATGGTTTTTGGTCCTCCGTCCAGAAACAATACTATTAATTACTTCAAAATCGTCCGGAAAATGACATTTTCCGGCCTAGGCCGGCAAATAGCTTTTAGATTATCTAAAGAGATGGCACTATGAGTCATAAAAAATACATAATGAACACTACAAATTTTAATTAAATTTATTTAAAAACAGCGTATAATATACTAAACTAATAACTTTTTCTAAAGGTAAGCAGGATTCAAACTTACATTTAATTGCTCTCACAACTTTTATTTTAAATTTGACATTTATGTCAATTTACAACTACTTATCATTCGATTATGAAGATACATATCTCGATTTTATTATTGCTCATTGAACTATAATAGTTCATTGCCTCTGCTATCTTTATATAAAATTATTAGGTATTAATATTAATATTATCAATATAACAATTTTTACTGTGTTGCTTATTAGCAAGTTATTCGTATGTATAAAAATTAAGGATCGTGAAATCGATTATCAGAAAATCATTCCTTATTACTAATTCTTTTAATCGTGCAATAGATGTCAATATACACCTAATCATGTATGTCACAAAATAAACAGTTTTTGAATATAATAAAAATTGGTCGGATCAAAAAATAGTGTGTGTTACACGTCCGCAAAATGTTTTGCAAGTGCTCGTATTGTTTCGCCTCGATGCTACGCCCCTCGGCTACACAACTTTACTCGCTCTTGCAAAATGTCATTTTCCGTCCTTGTGTCACAAATAACTATTTTGATCCTCCGCCCAGAAACAATACTATTGATTACTTTAAAATCGTCCGGAAAATGACATTTTCCGACATAGGTCGGCAACACACCTTTTAGATTATCTAAAGGGATGGCGCTATGAGTCATAAGAAATTTTTAAACGTTATATTGAGTATGAGTGAATATATGATGAATAATACAAATTTTAATTAAATTTATTTAAAAACAGCCTATAATATACTAAACTAATAACTTTTTCTAAGGCTGATTGTCATTTACATTTACTTTCTCTTAATTCTTAATGTCCCCTGTTTTGATGATGAATAACACACAATAACTGCAATTCTACTTAACTATTTGTGTACGCCTGTTTAAATATATATTTATCTATATCGGTATAGGTAAAGAAATGAAGTAAGTTCCATGTAAGGTTTTTTTCTGTCGCTCTTTTAACGTTTACTCTGCCCATTAAAACATCCCGTAAGAAGCATAGCTTGAAATGACACAGTTTTTGCGATAATATTTTAATTTTTTGATACCTACAATAACGCATCGCATGTGGCAGCCATCAGCCTTAATATTAGAGATTGGGTTTTTAAAATACACTTATACGAATATGATTACTACACGTAAGTTAGAAATCAGTAAGGCAATTATTGTTTAGTTGATTGATTTGTGGTGAATTGTTCTTAATACAGACCCTTTATCAAAAATAATTCAAAAGAAATTATTATTAATTCACTAGCTGTTATTTCTTATTTATGACAAAGTTAAAAAAAGTATTTGTCAAAAAAAAGTATAAAGTAACATAATTTTAAAATGTCTTTTTTTAAATAAAAAAAAATGTTATAAATTAATATATAAGTATAAAATATGAAGAGAAATTCAAACTTATCAGTACTGATAATTATATGCTTGAAGAATGCAAATTAAACAAAACTGAAGTATGATTACCTACTAAACTGAAACATAGGTGTTTGACTCTGATTATTACTGAGAATGTGTTAAAGCGAGTATATTCTAATTACACCAATCAAGCGTATGGACAAAGCTATGTTAACAGTAAAATACCTTTCTGGCTCCTCGGGCCACTTAGGTCAGCTACAACTCACATATATAATTACTGTTGCACTTGCCGAGTGCAATAAGTTTTCATTACAAAATATTAAAATTTGACTAAATTTAATAGCAAGTAAACGTCTGCACAAAACATGTTTCCTCAAATGTTCATTAATTTACCTATAACAGTATTTAACTGCATTTCAAAGATCTCGTTATATATTTAATGAAACATAAAGTTATAGAGTTCAGAAAAATGATTTAAAAAGTAGTAACTAAAGCTTTTCTGAAATATGTATAGAGTGGCCGAGTGCAGTTTTAAAAATTTTTGACCTTTATATGAAGATAACAGTACAAGAAAATCTTAACCAAATATTTGCACAACTATCCAAAATTTCAGTTATGTTGGATGCGGATTTGTTAGATAGCAGTATAAGCTGTTGATGCGAATGATTTGATAAAAATAAACTAAACCAAGGAATGAGCTCTCATTAGATTTTTGATTGATAAATATAATACTCCTATGCAAGTTAAACAACAGTTGTATATTGTGTACGGGAGCAATAGTGTCTTTACCAAATTGGATTGCAATGATCATTTAAGACTGCTAAAAACTACAACTAGTAAATAGTCAAGTTTACCAAAAGTTGTTAGAGAACCGTCTAATTAAATTAGAGATAGCAGAGACTGACATATCCAAGTAATATGTTTGTGATATAATTACTAAAACTTTCACTATGATATAGCTGACTGCTTACTTTATGCTTATTTTGGTCAAAGGATATATATGTTTTAATGAACAACTGCAAAAGACTTAAAGTGGAACTTAGACGCAATAAATTCGATTTTTGGCACCAATTAAATGCTGTGGATGGACACTTTAATACATAGTTAGGTTACACTCAGAAATACAAACAGAAAAAAAGCTAGATACTCTTCCTTTAGTCAAGAAAACGACAATAATTTTTGGAAAAGTCATAGAGCGAATGTATAAGATTATCATTTTAAAAAGGTAAAAACTAGTCTTTTGAATATCACATGATGTTAAGTCAACTTTCTTTTAATATCTCTAAAACAACACTAGCCCAACAAAAAGGTTACTGTGAATTCATTTTTTTTATCAAAAAGGTGTCTGTGTCGCAACATCAGACATCTCTGGTTAAAAACAACAAGTTTTAATTTTTGACATATTTTACGTCTAATAATTAGTTGCTCTTGTTTAAAATTGCTATTTTTTATCGTTTTAATTTTTTTTTTTTTTGTTACTTGTGTAAAATTGGGATTGAATGCAAAACAAAATCAGTGACCGTTCTTTATTAGAATTTCTTTTCTGGAAGCATCTTGTAAAATTTTAAAACTAATTGAGTGTGAAAGTGTGTCGCTTTTATAAAATTAATTTCTGTTTCGTGTGCTTACTCCCTAATTAATGGTTAAATGTATTATTTGATATAGCTAAGAGTATATTTTGGATAAAATAATATTTGTTAGCTGGTGTTACTGTTGTTGACACATTTAATTTATTGGCGCACCAGTAAACCCTTAACACCTATATTCGATATTTTGTTTCTAAGCTCCCATCATCACTCTAAACTACCTCTACTGAAACAGTTTATTACGACCCACTTTCCCCCAGCAGTTTGTAATTAAAAGACTACAATGTGGGTTCATTTATCTTGTCGGTTTATTTATTGAGCAGTCGAAGTTACTGGCGTAGGAGCTGAGCGCCATTTAATAGGGCTGCTCTCTCTTGCTCCTGACAGTAGTAATGTTTATCGCATTCCTACAAAGGATAGTGTCCTGCATTTAAATATACTGGAGAAAAACCTAAGGGTAGTTTGTTTTTCTCATTTTATCATTTCTGCAAGATAAAGGGAGTTATCAAATTCGCTATTTAATTGTATGATTCTAACTTATTTAAAGTATTAATAAAATATATTTACAGCAACATTTTTTAATTCTTAAATCAAAATCTTTTTCTTTAAAAAATTACCTCTATTTAGTAGGTATGACTGCTCCCGTAATATTTCTAAAAGTATTTTAATATTTTAATATTTAGAAGAGTGTTTTCTCTATAGAACAAATTCTTCAAATTTAATGACTATATTATTGTTAATAACATATATTGTACTACTACTATTTTCATACGAATATATATATACATACAGGGTGTGTCACGACGAAGGGACAGTAGAAATATCTCGCGATTTATGTCGATTTGAAATCTGAAAATTTGTACATGGCTATTTTCATTGATGACCTATATGCCCAAAATAATGTCATTAATCTTACACTTCCGGTTATACCGGAAGTCCCCATCAACTTCGTTATTTTAAATAGAACACCCTATATATTATTACATTTTCGGATTCCGCATAAAATTCTAGACTAATTTTATTAAAGGTAGTCTATATTTTAAATTGACAGTTTTTTTGAGTTATTCAACTTTTTTCAAAAAAAAATTGACAGATGCGACTGAATTTTGAAAAATTAATAACTGGACTATTTCACAATCAAAGGAAACAAAAGTTGCTACGCTTGAACGGTAAGTGATGTTCTTTAATGTGATAAACAAATAATTTATATTTCAGAACATTTCTTAAACGGTGTGCCATTTTTCAGAACTTTGAATCAGAATAAGTCAAAATTTTCAAATAGGACACCCTGTATATACTTACGTCTTCTTACGTGAAATTTATTTGGCTTTCAAATTGTATTAGGGTTCCCTATACCTAAAATCAATAGTTTTCACATAAATCAGATTTTATATCCTAGGGGCAGATTTGCACATACAAACCGCACATTATGTTAATTTGAGAAAATTTTTGAAAAACATAGCAAACTTTCCAAATTATGAGTTTATGATGTATTTATTATTGTCTAGCTAAGAATTTAGTCTCTATAAAACAACAAACTTCCATTGAAAGAGGAGAAAAGGGTCTTACGAAAGAGATTATTGAAAGATGCCATTACTGGGAGACAAAACTCAATTAAAAACAACAGAATTCTGTGCTTGCACATTTTTTATAATAACAATCTTGATAGAGTAGGATACGAAAATATTCTAAAATATAAGTTGCAAGAAGCATTAGAATCTTTACCATTGGCGGAGTACAGAGCATCGTGGTATCAACACGATAGTGCTACTGTACACAACACTCATGATGTTAATCAGCTCCTAATGCAGACTTTTGACGATCGTTGGATTGCGCTGAACGGACCTTTTAGATGGCCTCCGCGATCGCCAGATTTGACACCGTTGGACTACTACATTTGGGGAAAGATAAAATCTTTAGTGTATGTTACTGCTCCCACCACCAAAGAAGACATCAAACAAAGGGTTAGGGAGGCGTTTAGGAATTTAGATCCTAATGAGATCCGAAGGGCCGTAACAGAAGACATGATACTTCGCATTCACAAATGTCTAGCGACAAACGTAATCCTTGCTGTGTTTTATTAAATTTGATTATATTAAATTATTTTTTTCTTAAATGCAATATTATTTGTGAAAATTACTAAAAACAGTTTCGTCTCCCACTAATGACATCTTTCTATAATCTCTTTCGTAAGACCCTTTTTTCCTCTTTCAATGGAAGTTTGGTGTTTTATAGAGACTAAATTCTTATCAAGACAATAGTAACATTATAAACTCATAATTTAGAAAGTTTGCTATGTTTTTCAAAAATTTTCTCAAATTAACTTTCATATAATGTGCGATTTGTATGTGCAAATCTGCCCCTAGGATATAAAATCAGATTTATGTGAAAACTATTGATTTTAGGTATAGGGAACCCTAATACAATTTGAAAGCAAAATAAATTTCACGTAAGACGACGTTAGTATATACAGTGTGTCCTATTTGAAAATTTTGACTTATTCTGATTCAAAGTTCTAAAAAATGGCACACCGTTTAAAAACACCCTGTGTTGTAAAACTAAATTATTTGTTTATCGCATTAAAGAACATCACTTACCGTTCAAGCGTAGCAACTTTTGTTTCATTTGATTGTGAAATATTCCAGTTATTGATTTTTCAAAATTCAGTCGCATCTGTCAAAATTTTTGAAAAAAGTTGAATAACTCAAAAACTGTCAATTTAAAATATAGACTACCTTACATAAAATTAGTCTAGAATTTTATGCGGAATCCGAAAATGTAATAATATATAGGGTGTTCTATTTAAAGTAAAGAAGTTGATGGCGACTTCCGGTATAACCGGAAGTGTAAGATTAATCACATTATTTTAGGCATATAGGTCATCAATGAAAATGGCCATGTACAAATTTTCAGATTTCAAATCGACATAGATCTCGAGATATTTCTACTGTCCCTTCGTTGTGACACACCCTGTGACACACCCTGTATATATATATACGCACCTACATCTAATCACTAAAAACATAAAAACTGTTGAATCAGTTCTGATAAATTTTACTATTTAAAATTTTTTGTCCAAAGAATTTTTAAAAATCGCATCCTCAGACGGTAACAGTACAATTAAACCATTAATTATAACACATGGTACTATTTCGTTACTGTCCAAGTAAAAAACTAAATTGCAAAACACAACTAATAACTTACTTCTATATAATCACAGTGTTATTGAGGAAAAATTTAAACAAGTTTAAAGAAAATATCAAAACATAATTAAGTTAAAAATTCAGAGAAACCTGAATGATCTTATATATCTTATAAATGCGATTAATATAATTGCTATTTGTATTTTTTATTACCTTTGTTGTGAAAGTATATTACTTAAAATCTATGTTTATTTCAGTTCGGCAGGCGGTAGAAAGAAGTGGAATTGTACGGGAATGATTATCGCATTTCTGGTCTACTTCGTATGTATGATAGCGTCTCATAGTATACCAGTAGACCAGCCAGTTGCAGTAAGCGTTTCTGGTGACATAATCCTTGGAGGGTTGTTTCCTGTTCACACCAAAGGAGACAAAACACCATGTGGTTCTCAAATATATCACAGAGGCGTCCAACGTCTAGAAGCCATGATGTTTGCAATAGACAGTATTAACAAAGACCCGAATATACTACCAAATGTTACACTAGGCGTACACATTTTGGATACATGCTCTCGTGATACTTACGCACTCAACCAAAGTTTACAATTCGTCCGAGCTTCATTGAACAGTATTGATACCTCTTCATTTGAATGTGCAGATCATTCCGTAAGTGTTTCTGTTTTTATTTTTATTTATTTTAATTCAATTATTTTTATTAATTGAACTGTATTATTTTATTACATATAAAACAATTATAGTAAGTGATGTAAAAATAACCGTCGATTACAATTACTTTAAATCAATAGTATGAGTTATGCACTAGTTTATTAAAATAAAAAAGCTTAAAACTGATATCAACTGATGAAGTGATACAACAAGCTGTTGACAGGGCCAGAGAACTAATTACTTTTCGAGGTATATCAATTAATAAAATAACCAAGATAAACCCCTGATTGCACTTTTGCGTTTAAAATATATGACTAATGCATCAAATTAAACAAATTTTAACGCAAAGTTTATTGCGTGACAGATCAGACAATCTTGGAAATTAATCAGTAATCTATGTGGATTTGAATAGTAGAAATACATGAAAATAGCGAAAGGTTAAGAATTTGATCTATCAGATATTATTATCATTATTACCTATTTTGATAACATTAAATAATTTGTAATTAAAAGTCACTTTACATATAAATATGGGTTTATTTATATTTAATATTCATAGTAATCTAAATTTACAAAGTTTGAGCAAAAGTAGGCTGATTTTCCCTTTCACACTTTGTCACGTCGGCAAAATAAATATAATGTAAGAGTCTACAATTCTTATCTCTCGTAATAAAAACAACATTCAGACATCTAAAATAAATTAACTGATCCTGTGCGAACAATTTTCTGCTCATTATTCTCAAAGGAAAAAGCTTCATGTCAATTCAAACGTTTGAAATGTTGTTCCTAAAATCGATACTTTCATTACTGTTAACCCCTTTCAAACCATTAAATGATGATTTTTTATTAAACACTGGCACTGACTTACACTCTCTCTCCCCGATTTGGGAGACTGATGGGACTAATGAGACTAAAGGGATTTTCACAACTCTGATGTAACTGAACCACATTGAACAGCTTGTATGACACGCTATTGGAAATCGGGTCTATTATGAATATAATTAGAAGGTTCTGTTATCGTATTCATTATATATATATATATATATATATATAAAAAAGGGTGCGTACCTATAACAAACGAAAGGGGGAAAGTTAATGGGCATGTACGCAAAAAGGATCATAGGGTCACGAATAGGGAATGGTAACCGCAGACATGCATGTTTTTGGCTCGTTAGCCGTCATCAGTGTGGCATAACCAAGTAAGGTATTGCACTTGGGCAACAAAAGTGTTGAGTACTTGGGAGCAAAGGATGGTAGGGAAACATGTATTAAAAACCAAAAAACACAAACAACGAAACTCACACAAGAGTCCTATCGCCATTTGTGGCTTCGGCCAGCTGTGCCCACATTTCGGGGCTACGAACAGCGTCGCCGCGTTGGCGAAACGGACTCATTGTGTTTGAGCCGTTCCAAGCCCAGGATGTAAAACAAAAAAGGGTGCCAAGTATGCGTACCTATAACAAACGAAAGGGGGAAAATTAATGGGCATGTACGCAAAAAGGATCATAGCGTCATATATATATATATGATGACGGCTAATGAGCCAGAAACATGCATGTCTGCGGTTACCATTCCTACTTGTAACCTATGATCCTTGTTGCGTACATTGCCCGTTATCCTCCATATATATATATATATATATATATATATATAACGAACAGAGCGTTTTGTGACAGTCTAAGAATGTCCAAAGATGATACATAAAGTATCTAGTGCCTTACTGTCAAAAGTAATAATTTCAGTTTTGAACTGAAATGGTGTCGGTTAGAAATTTCTAACACTTTAAAAGACACCTTGGATGCTGCGATATAAATATATATTTATATCTATTTATATCGCAGCATCCAAGGTGTCTTTTAAAGTGTTAGAAATTTCTAACCGACACCATTTCAGTTCAACACTGAAATTATTACTTTTGACAGTAAGGCACTAGATACTTTATGTATCATCTTTGGATATATATATATATATATATATATATATATATATATATATATATATATATATATATATATATACAGTGAGGTAAATAGTGGGTATCTAGCAAAAATTAGGCGAAGTGTGCTCTTTAAGATTTAATTACTTCAATATTTCGTTAAAAATATTTTAACATCTTCAGGAAGTTACTACAAATGTTACAATTCGATTAAAATAATAACTAGTTATGTTCTGATAATGTTTTACTTACTCTTATGAGGATGAAGCCAATGATGGAATTGGAAGGACGTATATTTGATGAAAATAAAATATTAAAAACAATCACTATTAATGAAACTTTTCAGAAGAAAATACAATTAGAAACACTCTACAACTGCTGAAAAATAGATTTTGAGTTAGACGTCATCGTTATGTTGGATTAACATAAAATAGAGACGTAACTACTTCGATTTTTTGAAAAAATATAAGAAAAAAGCCATGAGAGTGAGTTAATATTATTGATTTGTTAAGGTGAACTTAATAGGTCGAGGTTTATTTAGTATGGAGATAGACAGAAAGAGCGAATGTTAAGTTTTGATGAAATAAATAGTATTTTTGGGTTTTAAATACATTTATTTTGTTAATAATTATTAAGGTCTTAGAGGATTAAATTATTATGAATGATTGGAGATGAACATAGATGTAAACTTTTTTAAAGGATGAGATTATTCATTTATAGAGGAAGAACTGATATTAGATGGTAGGTGGTTATTATCTAAGTATAATAAGAAACTATAAATTTCACTGAGATGTTGTATATCAGTACGTTTGTTCATGCTGTTAGGTTCTTGTAAAATATGTGTCATCTCTAAGAAAAGTCTTTTTTTGTAGTTATTACAAGTGGAAAGAATCTTAATAGAAGAATAGTCAAAGTTATGGTTGGTTTTGTTAGCATGTTCAGCTAAAGAGCAACGTTCAGGATGGAGCCTTATATCACTTTTATGAAGGCTAATTCTTTCTTTAATAAATCTTGAAGTTTGACCAATATATTTCTGATTACATTGACAACAAGGAATGGAATATACTACATTGAAAGTTAATTCTTTTGAAGACTTATCTTTAAGTTTGGAGAAAATAGAATCTGTTGTTAAGACTGTTTTGTTAGCTATTTTTATATTTAAATATGAATTTAAGATTCTAGATAGTTTATGTGTAAGACCTTTAATAAATGGTAATGAAGCAAAAAGTATAAGTTGGTTATCATTATTAACATCTGCAACAGGTATAATTGGATGTGGTTGTAAGTTATTAACATTATCTATATGAGATAAATTTTGATTGTTATGAGGAGAAGTGTTGAATAAGATTTTCTTTATTAATGAAGGTGGGTAGGAATTGTCTGTGAAAAGGTTGTACAGGATTCTTAGATTTTTTTGATGGAAGATTTCATCAGATAATTTGAGAACTCGAGCTTTCATTTGTTTAATAAGGTTTATTTTCATAGATAGTTTGTGGTATGAATTAAAATTCATAAATCTACCTGATGCGATAGGTTTTCTGTACCAATCAACGAGTATTAAGTTTCCTTGGTCTCTCGACAACTTAGTATCTAAAAATGGTATCGATCTTTCAGTATCTTCTGAAAGCACAGCTGGCCGAAAGCACAAAATGGCGATAGGACTCCTGTGTGAGCGGTCGTTGTTTTTGTGTTTTTTGTGTTTCTTGACACATGTTTCCCCAACATCCTTTGCTCCCAAGAACCCAACACTTTTGCTAGCCAAGTGCAATACTTTTCTTGGTTATGCCGCACTGATGACGGCTAATGAGCCAGAAACATGCATGTCTGCGGTTACCATTCCTACTTGTAACCTATGATCCTTGTTGCGTACATTGCCCGTTATCCTCCTTTTTTTTATATTGATGCGCGTTGTCTTGGCACTTTGTTTCATATATATATACTAGCTGACCCGGCCACGCGTTGCTGTGGCTAAGGTTTTTGTTATACTTATTACATTGTAGTAATCTATTTAAGAGGAACAGTAGTAGAACATCAGTCATGGGGACCACCATGCTTGTTTACATAGATGCCATTTGTAAAAAATATGGCGACCTCCATGACAGATTTTCTACTACTGCAACCCCTTAATACAATGAAATTATTATTTACGAATGAAGACAGAAACGTTAAAGCTGGTATAAAAATTCACTGGATTGATATTAAGCAAAAATCAATACAAAAGAATTTTAAAATTTATTATTATTTTTATTGAAGTTTATAACAAATGAGTATATTACTGTCACGCCTGGAGAGATTTGAGAGAATGTGCTTTATAAGGATAAGGAGTAGCTTACTAAAGGCACTCCCGGCCAGGTATCCTGCTGAAGGCAGAAAACTAACCAAGGGTAAGATGAGATAAACAACAGGAAACAAACAACAAATATATTAACGAATAAATAAGCAATAAGAATGAGTGATAAACATTAAGAATAGGGAGTCTTACCAAATAAATTACATGGTGGCATGTCACACTTACTCACGAAAATACGTCAAGAGTCACAATTGCCCAGACCCCAGGGTCTGTTTTAGGGACACCCCAAAGGGTGTCTGACCTCAACAACCTGCTTTTAAAGTCAATTCGTATTCTACGTGAGAATCAAAATTAAACTATTTAAACACGTGCCAAGATCTAAAGTAATGACTTTGACCTGGTAAAATGTAATACATAACAATACAATAAAATATAAATTAATAAATTAATATGTAGGGTAAAACTACCCTATCACTTATGTGGCATTACAAAGTAAATAACATGTAACACTTTAACTTATGCATGAATGAGGTAGGTAGGGCAGATAGTCTTAAATCTTTAACAATAATACTTATTATTTTAAATTATAGGTAATTACTTTTATTTTCAATTTAATTTAGCACTAATCGGAACACAATATTTTTGGTTAACCTGTCTTTAGCTAACACAAACAGATTCGACGGTTTCCCTACACGTGAACATGCAATATATAGTTGCCCAGTTTATTAAACGATATAGTTTCAAAGCACATGCCACAACTTTTTATGTTAAAACTTTTCAATAATTAAAACTGAATTTAAGTGTCATCTCAGCAATGAACAGCATCCTTGATATTGCAAAAATATTAAGTCATGCAACGCTGTGATTGATCGTAGAGAGGATTGTTTCCTTGTTAACTAAATCAAGGGTAGTTGTATCTAAAAACTTTCTAAAATAGTTTATTTTATTAACAGTTAAATTAAAATAATAATTACTGTTTTCACATGTAAAAACAAAAAAAAAAAAAAAAATTCCCTCTGGCGTAATCGATCCCATTACCATAACCCAACCGATATGTCATAATCGCCGCTGATCCAAATTAGCTACCAAGACTTTACATGAAAACTTTCAAAATGATAATGTCATATTTAATATAATAACAATTCAATAAACAAATAATTTACAATAAAATAATCTTGCGACTATAAATGAAAGCTATCCTATTTTTCAAGTTGAATCAAACTGCACACGGTGTGCAAATTTGATTAAAATCGGTTAAGTAGTTTGGGAGTCCATTGCGGACAAACAACGTGACACGTAATTTATATATATTAAGATATATATATATATATATATATATATATATATATATATATATATATATATATATATATAAGTTTTTTTTACAGATCGACAAGAAAGCATATATCAATGGAAATACTTAAAGGGATATTAAAGCATTTAAATTGTTATATAACTAGTTTTCGAGCAACTCAAATGTAAATATCTTTGAGAATCATGTCGGTATTGTATATATGTTACGGGCAATGTAAATAATTGGGCATTATTTATACTACCCGGGCAGTTTAAAAACTGCCCGAAGGGATTGGACAAAATGGTAACTTATATAGAAAATATCACATTGCCCGGACAATATGAAAAATGTTGCAAGTCGAGTGGGCAATTTGAGAATATTTTTATTCACATTTCTCTACGTACAAAAATAAGAGGATTTATTATATTAAAACAAATTTTTAAGTAACAAACTGAAAAAAACATATTAGGTATGTATTTACAAATACATATTCACACAAAATGTAAGTCTATAGAGCTACTATTTATTAGAACAGCTTCCACTTTGGTGACATTTCGAGTTACAAAGCTTTTTTTCTTTACGACACTTGCACTTGTCAGATTTACAGCCCCCTTTACAGTCGCATCGACTATAGCCTTGGCCCCAGTCTTGGATGACATTCTTGAACATTCCCTTAGTGAAATTTCTGTCTGTGGAATTTCTTCAGCATTAATAAACTTTTCATTACATATTGTAAATTGGTTCCTAGCATAAAGTTGATTTAGGATTCCATTTTTCGTGCCTAATTAATAAAGATTGGTATCTGTTATTTCAAGGACAAATGCCAAAATATTTTTTCCATCGGTGCGACCTCTGTCGACATCTGGGACTCGAACTCTAACTGTGTCACCCTTTTTAACGGGAGAATATTTTGAATTAGAGTTTTGAAGCATTTTTTCAGCTTGTTTTTTTAGGTTGATTGCTGAAATCTCCCTAATTTTTAATATGTCGGCTTTTCTTTTTCTCACATTGGGATCTTCTGAGAAATCTTCATACGCGCGTTTCTCATGACCGGGGACTTGAATTTCAGATAACGAAGTTAATGATTGAACATTACTAGCAAGAGAAAATATTTCCTCCTCGTATTGTTGACTTGAACCTACCTCCACTAAAAAATTTAATCCTGGTTTATTTTGTAGTGCACCTTCTTTTACAGACTTTAAATTGTTTTGATCTTTTTCTATTGCTTCGAAGTCCTCTTCACAATTTATATTAGGCAAAACGTCCTCAGGCAAAAAAATTTTTAGGCCAACTTTGAACTTTGTTCCAGATAGCCTCATACGGAGTGCAATTTATGCCACTATGATGAGCTCTGTTCTTCATAAGAACAAAATGTAAGCCTTCTGACCATTTCTTACTATTATTGTCTTCCAGCCACGAACAAAGCATATTTTCCACGTCCTGATTCGCACGTTCGACGGAGCCCTGACTTTGAGAGTGTCTGGGCTTCCCATGTACCATCTTTAATTCGGGCCACATGGTACATAGTTCGTTTATAGTACTAATGGGAAATTCTCTGCCATTATCACTCTGCAAAATAGTGGGCGCACCAAAAGTGATAAAAATATCCAAAAGCACATAAGCTACTTCTTCTGCTCGTTTGCTATTAAGAGGTCGAAGTTGAATAAATTTAATAAAATGATCTTGGTATACAAGTATGAATTTATATTGATCATCAGCTTGCGACTGCATGTCGATTAAATCGACTTGACATCTTGAGTTCATGTTTTTACTTAGAATTTTTTTTTCGCAGGTCATACATAAATTTAGATAGGTTACAATCATTTCCCTTGTGATGTTTTTATACTTTAAATTTATCTCTTTTTCCATGCGGTTTCGACCACCGTGCCCAATTGAAATATGTGCATCATGTAAAAGTTGAAATATCTCTTCCCGATGTACGTAAAACCTAATCTGCTCTTTACCTTCCTCTACAGGAACTATCAACTTTTCCTTCTCTCCAATAGTCATTACGTCAAACCTGCGTAAACGCGGATAATCCTCGGGTTTTTTATTTACCACTTTGCGTTTAGATGTTTTAACCTTTTCTATAAACTCCAAGTATTGTGGTTTTGTGAGGATTTGTGTATTCTGACCTTTTGATGAACAGAATTCATTCAGCCGTTCGTCGAAACAATTTTTCATATCACTAACAACAGTTAATAACTGTTCCTGCATTTTACTTTATAGAAAAATCACTAACACTTAAAAAACAAAAAGATAAAGTCAGTTTAAGTTAGCGCAAGATTGAACAAGCGACATGCCATCAAAAATTGATGCTGATTGGCCAGCGAGAATCACACCATACGCACGTTGCCAAATTGCTGTTAATTAATCAAAGTGCCCAGAGAAGTAATAGCAGTATTTATAATGACCGGGCAATGTAATAAATTATCGTAGACAAATACAAAATTATTAAATTGCCCGATGGTATTGGGCACTTTATAAACTGCTCGGGCATTATGAATAATGCCTGGAATAATCAAATTGCCTGTAAAATATATATACTTATGGTCTCTCAAATAAATATTCTACTTTACTATACTTATAAAACTATTAGACGTTTTTCTTTGAGTTTCTACAGATGAATGATGTAATTACTTTAGTACTGATATTCCATCTTGCACAAAAATTGAAATGAGGCGACCTAAAGCAAAGATAACGACAGATTTACTTTGACGACTGTCATATTTAAATGAAAATTTGTAATTAGTGAGTAATTCAAGTTATTTTTTGACGTTTCTTAAAACCAATGAAATGCTTCTTTATTTGTCACAGGGGTAAGTTTCAACCAATTATGTCATTATTATAATGGGAATAAATCTCTTGTGATTATTGTCGGGAACAATCACTGTAGCTTTTATTTGCCTAGCAACTGTCAGATACTTGTCAAAATAATTACTTAATTGTCTCAACGCGAAATGGGTAAAAGTTATCGGCTTAGTTTGTGAATCAAAAAATAATCTTGTCAAATATAACTCGAGAGTTCCATAAATTAGAAAATAATTTGACAGATTTTGTTCAAACAATCTGTCAAATTATTTTCAATTTATTCTCACTCTCTTGTTATATTATATATGATTATTTCAATGATTTTATAAACATGTTATTTCCAAAAATATAAAAAAGTTACAAAATGCAACAGCAAGGATACTAATTTTATTTTATACATTCATTTTAGCAATGTTCTTAAAACAACAGAAGCACTTACAATTAAAAAAATAAATTTTAAAACAGGAATTAAAAAAACAAATAGATAAATCTTTTATTTTTTCATATTGATATGTTAATCTTTTCTCTACTTTTAAAATTAGTTCTTTACCTTGTATTAATCTTTTATTTGTCGATTTCATATATTTACTTTTTTCTAAATTTATGTATAATCCTATTTTCTTTGCAGCTGTATATAAGGTTTTCCCCACTTCTTTTAATTCCCTTCTATATGCTTATAAACAATTACTAAATACTTTAATGAACTAATGGTGTTAATTAAGTCTTTGACTAGTATAATATAGCGGTAAAATAAAATATGCAAAATAATAGTTAATCGCGTTGTTTTAGATAATTTATTTATGTTACAGTTGCCATTGCCAAGAAACAACTACTCTGGTCCAGTATTTGGTGTCGTAGGTGGATCTTATAGTTCCGTCTCCTTGCAAGTGGCTAATCTTTTGGGATTATTTCATATACCACAAATATCCCCAGCGTCAACAGCCAAAGCACTGAGCGACAAAACCAGATTTAAATATTTCGCTAGGACTGTCCCTCCAGACACTTTTCAGTCGAGTGCTTTAGTGGACATTGTCAAAAGTGTAAATTGGTCTTACGTATCAACTATATATTCAGAAGGTTCCTATGGGGAATACGGAATTGAAGTATTCCATAGGGAAGCTCAAGAAAGAAACGTTTGCATTGCCACTGCTGAAAAAGTTCCAAGTGCCGCTAATGATCGAGAATTCGACAATATTATTATCAAACTTAAGAAGAAGATTAATGCTAAAGGTGTCGTCCTTTTTACGCGTGCTGAAGATGCGAGGTAAGTTATATTTTATCTATATCCAGACATAATCGTTTATTAAAAAAAGTTTAATCTTCTAAAACTTTTATACGCTTTAAATAATAAAAATAATAGTTAACAAGCGTAAATTAAATTCTGAGCACTTTTGAACTACTTTTTTTTACTTAGAAATTTGGTATTAAAACAAGTACTTTTTCTTCCATTAAAATTATTAATTCAATACTCATCATATTTGCTCAAAAGCTTTTAGCTTGTGCAAATAACTATACAACTTTGTTCTCGGATGAAATCCTGGACTGATTGTCGAGAATTTTGTATGCACAATGGAAACCATCTTTTTTTGACAGTTTATCTAAAATAAAATTATAGTGTTTTTAAATGTCAAAAATTAAAAGTAGTTGTCTTCCCTAAAGCAATCAGAGCAGAGTTGCTAGGCAACACATCACATTACAGTACATGATACCGTAATGTTTTACTTACCGGCGCCGAATAGATTATAGGGAAGTTTATTTACTGGACAGGATGAAATAAATATATTTAAAACTCTTTAAGTAGTAATTTAATCAATGAGACATGGGAACCAAAAATAAAAAGCAAATAAAAAAAATTGATTTAACTTTGAATTTTATACCAACAAAGGGGACGTTGGATTGCTATAATTTAATTAACTCGTTATCTGTAAAAATTCTTTTACATATATACATAAATTGGATTTAAAATTTGAAACCTTATAAATTATAATTTTATTATTGGTTACATTAAATGTATACCTAAAAATGGTTTTAAATGTATACCTAATTGTTGGCAGTGTAAGTAAAATTTACTCGTTTAAAATGGATTAGTAGACTTTGTATTTAATGACACGATGTTAAACTGGATATATATAGAGCAAATGTCAAATAAAAGCACATTATTAAATATTTGATCTTATGCATTACATAGTAGATTTTGGTCTAAAAGGATTAAAATTTAATTTTCAGGGCTCTTACTTCGAGACATCTTTTATTATTCGACTTTTATGACACTGTCTGCTTCTACTTAATAACAGTAAAGTAGACTAGGAGTTAGTATTTTAGAACTCCTAGGAGTAAACATTAAATCAGAAAATTAAATACCGTATTAAAAAGATTAAGTTTCTTTATATTGCTGTTAAGTGCAATCTCGTCCAATTCACACAAATCGACTAGTCACAATCGTTAATTAAAACCGTTTACTGTGCAGTTTGCAGTATTTCGATTTTATATGTTATAAAACCATTTTTATTATTAAAATATTTTTTTGGCGGTTATTAGGAGTTTATCTATAAAATAAAAGCAGATCCGGAAATTAGTCAACATCCCTATTGCATTTATCTCAAAGGAAACGGATTTTATTATAGGGAAAGTTGACTGGGTCTTGCCACAGGGTCTCGGGATTTGTAGCTTCGACACTATTCTTCCATTTTCACTTTTATGATTTTTTTTTCGTTTTAATTTACTTATCACCCCATTGTGGCAATATTTCAGCGTCTCCAGGCAAGTAGGTAAACACTAGACTTGATCTCCTCAAAAATGGAAAAAAAACTGCTTCGTCACTAATTATTACTACTCACAGTGTAATTAAGTTACATAATAAAAAATTAATTTTATCAATTTAACACAATAGGCATGTTGACAGTAGTTGTAAATCCATGTAAAGTTAAATTTAAATGATTAATGGTAATATTTAAATACCTAAAATCATATTTATTAAACGTAATTAATAATATTTTATAAATTAAAATTAATTCAAAAAACTTTATTTAATACACATTATCACGTGACTGAGAACGCCAATCACAGCGCATGACGTCATCAACCGATAAACAACTTAGCGTCGCTTGGTGTCACTGTGTAAACGAGTTATTTCTTTGATTTCTCTCGCTAATTACTCGCTATTAGTATTTGTAACTCACTTGTTATCATAAACCGAATTGTGTTTACATTATGGAGACTAAATTAATCAAAGGAAACAGTTCTAACTTGCCGCGAATCGATTGTTTGATGGTGGCGAATTTCTTTGCTACAAAAAAAGATTTTTGTGCAGCGGAACATTACATAAATTTTTTATAGCCTGTTTTTCTTCGTAATTACAATGTTCAACTCGTATATTTTTTGGATTCGATTTTAAAATATTAGGTATCGGTGTATTCGTTTAATTCAGAATCGGTTTCCATTTTTTCAATAAAATTTATATCTGCGATATCTAATTTTTCAATTTTAAAAGGTTTATTAATATTAATTTTTATTGGTTCTTCTCTTGAATTAGTAATGGTGGTTGTTGCAAAAAATTTATTTACGTTTACAACTGCACAGGGTGATTCTATTTGATTGCCAAAATTAATATAATTTACAAGTCCTGTTCCGCTTTCTATGTCAACGGGTAATTTTACAATTTGGGGTGTCCTAGCAGGAATATTAATATGTAGAATAATTTTTTACTTTCAGTTTCTTTTTTAGTTGTGTTAATTCTTCCAATTCGTATATTATTGGTATTTCTGTATAAGGAGTTTTTTCTCTAAATTTACAGTTGCTTTTAATTGTTTTAATAAATCAATACCAATTAATCCGTCCATATTTTTGACTAAACAGGTATGTTTATAACTTCATTGTGGTAAGAAATACTGTGGGCTGTTTGAATATTAAAATCTTCATTTTTTACATGTACATCTACATACACACACACTTTGTATTTATTATTAACTAGTATTAAAGCCTAAAAATAATTATTTCTCAAGAAAACTTTCAAGTTCCTTAGAGTTTGTCAGATCGTGAGCATTGTTTATCGGTTCGTGACGTAATCAAAGTCACATGACAGTTTTGGGCGTTTTAGCGGGAAATTTTAAATCTATTTTAATTTATTACTTTTTTCTTTAAAATAAAACCATTTTTATTATTAAAATATTTTTTTCGGGGTTATTAGGAGTTTATCTATAAAATAAAAGCAGATCCGGAAATTAGTCAACATCCCTATTGCATTTATCTCAAAGAAAACGGATTTTATTATAGGGAAAGTTGACTGGGTCTTGCCACAGGGTCTCCGGATTTGTAGCTTCGACACTATTCGTCCATACCTATATTTACTGCTATTCAAATAGTTAGTGTACTACTTTTACGCCGCTCTCTGAAAACTTGTTGTTGATTTATTATGAATTCAAGCATAAATTAAAATATACGGAACTGATCAGCAGAACATATTTACTGGCTAAATTAAAACAAAAGTATTTATAGAATATTAAAATACTAAAAGTATTGAGATTTTCTGCCAACTTTTTTATTTCTTTATTTAGGTTTGGAATTTTCAAATGTAAACGGTCGTTCCGATAGTACCAGATTTGTGTGGATGCAAGTAATTTATTATATACTAACAATTGTAATTTCTTTATACCAACCAGTATATTTTTTATATTTAAGGTCTATTTTATTCTTCCCTTTTTTGGATGTTCCTTTTACCAAGGAGAGGACATTTTTCTGAGTTGTAGTAAGAGATATTGTTGTTATTTATGATTATTGTAGATTGTTTATTCTGTTTACAAAGAAAAATCAATATATACTGATTTACTCTCATTGATTTTTATTTTACAGCTCTCAGTTCATTGTTTTACTTATTTGCATGCTTCACAAAGTTTATTACTGGATTCTTCATTGTCACAATCAATTAATAAAATAACTGTTTCATCAGAAAAGTTGGTTATTGTGACGTTTTGTGTTTTTGAGATATTTATCTACACGTCTGATATTCCTTAATCATTGCGTTATTGTAAAGTGCATACATTTGCTGATGACACAAAATTAGAATTCTGTTTTGACGCTGAGGACTATCTGAAGGCTAGTAGGCTATTTAATGAAGATTTAAAAAACCGTAGTGACCTTTCTAAACAACACAGTCTTAGACTTAACCCTAATAAATCGCACTACTTGATATTTAAAAATAAAAATAAAATTGACTTTCTTAAAAACAACATTAATTAATACCTATCAGATTGGCTTCTTGGAAGCTGCAAGCTCGCTTAAAGAACGTCTTACTTTTTCATCGTGATGTTCATAATGTAATAATTAGGTTTGGTAATAAATTACCAATCCCAGTGCATTAGAGTGCCATGTTTCAGCGTCCATTTACTTATAATGCTTCTCGGTACTATAATTTTTTTTCTGTTCAATTTTTTAGTCTAAGTATAACCACATTTAAGAAAAGGTTAAAAGTTGTTTACTTAATGTACAGCGTCCGGAGGACACTTCCCTTAAATTAAATAATATAAAAAATAAGTACTAAAATATTATGCTAGAAGTTATTTCAATTTTGTTTAAATTTCTGAGTCCTAATTTATATTAAAGGATACAGTTACTGTGTTAAAATTCTACAGTGCTATAATAATTTTTATCTACTCTACCTCATATTATATATCAATTTTTAGTTCGTGAAAACTGTCATTATAGCAGTGCGTGAAGGATTGAAAGTGTGCGTGAAGTAACAATGTATTTTAAATGGGATTTACTTTTTCGCACTGTTTTTGACACACCTTCATATAATCAAATATCCTTAGCATTCGCGTTGCCATGGTGTTGCTATGAGAGCAAGTTTTGTTAGTATCTTGTAAATGAAAAAACGAATTGAAAATAAATTGCTTTCTTGTAATTATTTTTTATTTGATTATCGTAGATAAAATATTGTATGAAACTGTGCGTGAAGTGCTTTTTGCGCACTTACGCGATATATCGCACATTGCGTGCGTGCGCAAAAAGCATACTTCACGAACTGTTTCATAAATAACTATTTAGAACAGTTTAGTAATATTTTTGTAAACGTATTTAACTTCCCTCTAATTTTTTTTTTTTTTAATCGGGCATTTATTGGTTTTACCCCGTTTTTCAAAAATCGAGTTTTCATCGGATCTCAACGTTTTGAGGTCTTTGGAACCTCCCCTGACTATTTTTACGAGGATGTCAATATGTCTGGATATATGTGTGGATGTGTGTGGATGTATGGAAACCTCTTATAACTCTTGACCGATCAGAATGAACTAAAAAGCGTTCCAAAGAGTTCCATCTAACTTAGATTCCCTGTAAGTTTTAACCGATTCGGACTCGTAGATTTGGACAAATTAAAAAAAAAAACGAATTTTTTTTTGTAAAAATGAATTTTTTTTAACATATCTTTTTGGCTATTACATCGATTAATTTTATAACCGAATCAGCTCTCTTTTTTTTTAATAACTTAGAGATTTTGCACTTAAAATAACATTTTTAGAGCTCAAAAAACTGCGTCGAATGCCCTCTTGTACATCAAAATCGAATAACGCATTAAAAAGTTATGACTTTTTAAACATTTCAAAAAGTTTTTTTAAAATAACCTGATATTTTAAAATCTCTGAACACAGATTCTGTGAGAGTATCACAATATGTGAAGAATTACTGTTTTGCAAACTTATTGAAGAAAGAACTACAGCCAACGAATAAGTCAGGTTTACATATAATGCTATCATTGCGATGAATTTTGGAATGGAAAAATTGTGTTGGGATATACACTGATGGAGCCCAAACAATAGTTTGCAAGCGCTTGCAAAGAAGGAATCCTTAGATATTATTTGGACACAATACATGATTTATCGGGAAGCTTTAGCGTCCAAGTCTCTATGCCCTGGTCTAAATATTGTTTTGGGTGGCTCGCCCCACAGTTTGAGAATCACTGGTTTAAATATTTATAATTCTATAAAAGCTGAATGCTAAAAAACACTATCGATACATTTACTTGCTCAATAATATTAAAAAAATAATTTTTGTCAGTTTGTTAAAAACTTAAATTGCAAAATTATAATATATAAATTATTGAAAATGGAATATGAATTAAAAAGACTTTTTCAATCCGCTTAATTTCACTTGATTTAGGTTTACACGTGGAGCACTGGCCGGCGATGGATTATTATTTGATATTGATTTAAAAAAACATTATTTCTCTGAAAAAACATTCATTACCCATTAAGCACTATGGACAAAGTTGGCATTCACGCGGTAAAACATTGCAACTTTAAAATCCGATATTCAACGATACGGTCAGCTTTAATACTTTTTTAGGCAACAAAAAGATTTAATTGATACAAATCAAATATGTATATGGTAAATTAATGATGTATGTTTCTGTGTAATATGTATTTAAATCGACTATTTATAGTCCGGCAGCTAGGGGGGTTTCCGTCGCCCATTTTCCTCCTGTTGATCAAGAATGTTTTTTATATGTATTTTTTCTCGCTGAATCC
Organism: Altica lythri; assembly: GCA_964028335.1. Taxonomy (NCBI): domain Eukaryota; kingdom Metazoa; phylum Arthropoda; class Insecta; order Coleoptera; family Chrysomelidae; genus Altica; species Altica lythri. The sequence continues at coordinate 78,720,794 of OZ034800.1, read as the reverse complement.
GAATATCAAACCTGTTTTTTCGAGAAATGGTCGGGTAAATTGTTATTAACAATTTAATTGTTTAAACAATTATAACTATAAAACTAAGAGAGATACGAAATTTTTTTCAAATACTTTTTTGATTCTTGAGAAAAAATAAAAAAAATGAGCTTTAAAAAATTAAAATCCGTTTGTTAAAACCCGAGATATTGCAAATATAGTTACAGAATATTGCAAAATATCACTCCTAATGGTTTTGATCGCAGATTTTTTAACATAACTCGGGTTCTAATAAAGCTATCATATTTCACGACATCTTATTTTGAAGGCAACATTATAAGCTTTCAATTGAAATAATATGAATGTCTCTATCAATGTTTTTAACAAAGTTATACCTACTTAAAAGCCAAATTTTTACATAAAAATCGCTAAGTAATTTGTTTATAGCAACTTTTCATTAGGTCAGGTATAAAAAGTCTTAAAAATTTTTTTTGTAATGTATTCTACGATTAAAGAAGAACATTTTACACTTTGTTTAATATATCTAAGTTATTTCTTTCCTGAGATATAGCACTTTTAAATAACATAGATATTTATGTGCGCTAGCAAAGCACGGGCGAGCGCTTTTGTTCGAGTTGTGAGCTGCTAAGCTCCTCTTTTTTTAAAGGTATTATAAACATACAAATAAAAAAATATATAGCTTATTCACAAATATATAAATAAATATATAATGAATACAAATTCATTATTTATAAATACACTATAGACGGCATACAATGGATACGAAACATAAACTTATATTTTCTTCTTATATTTATATATACATTAACATTTTAAACATTTTTAACATCAATTATTAATATTTTTACATGTATTATGTTTGTGACAAACACAAAACATACAACAAGGGATGTTTGAGGAGGCACAAATACACCACTTTGTGAGCTGCTCCTCTTTTTTTTAAAGGTATAATTATCGTAATCAAGCTAGATCCTTAAATGATTTATTATTTATGCTGCTTTAGCAATTTATATTTAAATTAAGTACATAACACAATATAAATATTTCTATATTAATGTATATTTTTGTATATTTTTGATGTATTATCCATACTTATACTTATATTATATATTATGATTTTTTTAAATAATTATTTTATTAATTACCTAATTTGATAAAAATCATTCTTCGTGCGCTTATTATTGAAATTTTAGTTTATTGGCGTAGGATGTGCTACCCATTTAATTCATGCTTCAACTTGTTTTTGAGACGGTGAGCGTTTATAATATTAATAGCGTTATTATATCGTATGGTGCATCGCGAAAAACATCAAATCAGTAACTTCTATAAAAGTTCAATTGAATAATTTATTTGTAGAATAATAAAATAATTATAAAAAACGTAAACGTAATAAAAATAAATAAATTAAACCGTGATCAATGCATTAGATGTCAAAAGGCTGTTAAAAATGTAGTTGTTACTAGCACATCTAATGGGAGAAATAAAATATGAAAAGCTGCAAAAATTCGTCAACATGAAGTTTTACAAGAATTAGTTGACAAAGACCTGGAGCGAGCTGAAGAATTTTTTGTTAAAGTAATAAGTAGTAAATCTGACTGTAAAACATTTGATGAACTGCGCTTTCATTCATATTTCCATTCAAATAAAAGTTTAATAGAAGAGTTAGCACCTACTTCTGCTTCCATCCATTTGCATATTCTGAGAACCATTTATATAGTTTATTGTCACAATAATTTTTTTCAGATAAATTTAAATCTTATTAATCCGGACAATTTTGGATGGGTAAGAGATGGAAATTTACTTTTACCAACAAAAAATTCCAATTTATTACCACTTTCAAAAGAATCTGGTGTACCTTCATGTACCTACATGTAAAGTGGTGTATTTGTGCCTCCCCAAACATCCCTTGTTGTATGTTTTGTGTTTGTCACAAACATAATACATGTAACAATATTAATAATTGATGTTAAAAATGTTTAAAATGTTAATGTATATATAAATATAAGAAGAAAATATAAGTTTATATTTCGTGTCCATTGTAATAATGAATTTGTATTCATTATATCTTTATTTATATATTTGTGAATAAGCTGTATATTTTTTTATTTGTATGTTTATAATACCTTTAAAAAAAGTGGAGCTTAGCAGTTCACAACTCGAACAAAAGCGCTTGCGCTGTGCTTTGCTAGCGCACCTAAATATCTATGTTATTTAAAAGTGCTATATCTCAGGAAAGAAATAACTTAGATATATTAAACAAAGCGTAAAATGTTCTTCTTTAATCGTAGAATACATTACAGAAAATTTTTTTAAGACTTTTTATACCTGACCTAATGAAAAGTTGCTATAAACAAATTACTTAGCGATTTTTATGTAAAAATTTGGCTTTTAAGTAGGTATAACTTTGTTAAAAACATTGTTAGAGACATTTATATTATTTCAGTTTAAAGCTTATAATGTTGCCTTCAAAATAAGATGTCGTGAAATATGATAGCTTTATTAGAACCCGAGTTATGATAAAAAATCTGCGATCAAAATCATTAGGAGTGATATTTTCAATATTCTGTAACTATATTTGCAATATCTCGGGTTCTAACAAACGGATTTTAATTTTTTAAAGCTCGTTTTTTTTGTTTTTTTCTCACGGATCAAAAAAGTATTTGAAAAAAATTTCGTATCTCTCTTAGTTTTCTAGTTATAATTGTTTATACAATTAAATTGTTAATAACAATTTACCCGACCATTTTTTAAAAAAACAGGTTTGATATTCGGATTCAGCGAGTAAAAATACATAAAAAAACATTCTTGATCAACAGGAGGAGAATGGGCCACGGAAACCCCTCTAGCTGTCGGACTATTAATAATCTTGGTTATTTCGGTAGTATTCTTATTAAAATTTATAATAATTTATTTAGAAAATATGTCCCGTTTAAAATAAGGTGTAAAGAAAGCACCTATAAATAAAATTGAAAGTATTCTGATCCCTATCAAATACAGTGTTCAACAGAAACTATGCAAGATAAAGTTTTAATAAATTATACAAAACTCTTATTTCTTTCAATTGTAGATTGTGTTGATACTATTCTTCTTTAAAAGAACATAACAAAGTATATGAATAACAAAAAAGAGTGTGTTTACTTATGTACACGCGTTAGAAGTTATACTTCTTTGGCGTATGGAAAATAATCACAATTTATAAAAAGAACTTTTTATAGTAGAAAGTTTTTTTGGTGATTTATAAGTCATATTACTATTATTAAATTATTTTAAATTAGTACTAAGTGCAACCTGTCCCTTGGCAAATAGCGCTTTACCGAGATAGATTACGGCATAGTCCACAGTACAGTCTAAAAAACTGTCTAAAAATTTTCTAAATTAGTTTATTTTATTAACAGTTAAAATAATAATTACTGTTTTCCCATGTAGAACAAAAAAAAACAGAAAAAAAACTTCTCTCTCGCGTAATCGATCCCATTATGATTACATAACAGAACTGTCACAATTGAACGCTTATCTAAATGAGTTATTTAAAAACTTTCAAAATGATAATATCTATACACAACTTATATCATATTTAATAACAATTCAGTATAAATTTCGAAATCTATACATATAGAACTGATAGTTCATGATTTGTATATATGTAGTTTTAAAAAAAACTTACGTAAATGATTCGAATTAATTAAATTTATTGGACTATAAACCACGATGTAGAATTCAGGTATCGGTGTGCGACTAACTTTACGATGTAGAATTCAGGTGTAGGTGTGCGACTAACTTTACGATGTAGAATTCAATTCAGGTGCCGTTGTGCGCGCGCATCCTAAAAATTCACTCTCATCATTTTTCTCCATCGCGCCAAAAGAAACATTAATAATTGTTACATAATAAAGTACTTTAACCCCAACGCAAGGTTACGTGGTTGATATCTCATACATTTAAACGAGCAATTCTTTCTTCATTAAGTACTATGACGCCACCCTATATATATATATATATAAAAGATTAATTGTTAATAGCTGATCAAATAGTTATAAACAGAGGAAAATAATTGGGTATACAGCTAAATGATTAAGAGTACTCTTTATACTAAAATCCAATATATTTCTTCGATTTTCATCGATATCATCAGGGAAAAGCTACAATAGTGTGTTAGGTTTTTTTTATAATATACGGTGATGTGTAGTTTACTTACTATGTGAGATTGACATCATTGTTATTAGATACATTTATATATATATATATATATATATATATATATATATATATATATACGAGTTATAATAAACAATTTTACAATTTTTTTTTAAATTTGGAATTACAATTAGAACGATCTTAAATATTTAATTAATTTGGTTATTAAAATTATAAAAATTATTAAGTTTAAAATTTTTTACTTGACATTGAGATTATTATAATATAATGATTTGGCATTTTATAGGTCAGATTGTAGAATTAACTTAGTAAAAGTGACTAAATCGCTGTATTAACTAAAAATACTACTTTTAGAAAAACCGTTTATACTATTGTTTTTTGTCTAACAAAAGCAAATATGAATAAATCTCACTTAAGTGTTGAATATCTGATCTCTTGTTGATGCAATTATCACTCTCAGATATAAATGCCATTTCAAGAAAGTTTCTTTTTATACGGTTCCTTTCAACATCTAGAATTTTAAAAGATTTAAAATCCATTTGATGATTATTTGAATGAACATGTGTAGCCAGTGAACATCTTTCAGGGTACAATCTACAGTCACTTTTGTGGGAGGTGATTCGATCTTTAATCGATCTTGAACTCTGTCCGATGTATTCTTTGTTGCAGTTACTACAAGGTATACCATAGACTATATTTGTAGTTAATTCTTTAGGGTGTTTATCTTTTAGTTTCGAAAATATGTTATTTATTGTAAGTACTGTTTTATTTGCAATTTTAATATTAACAACATTATTCAAAATTCTTGAAATAGCTGGAGTTATTTCTTTGATATAAGGTAGTGATACATAAGTAACAATATCTTGAGGTCTGTTGTGATCTAATGGGTTATTTACTTCTTGAATTTTGATTGGACAAGTAGATAAAGTATTAAATAATATTCTTTTTAACAATATAGGTGGATAGGAATTATCAATAAACAGGTTGTATAATATGTTAAGGTTCTTTTGGTAAAATGATTTGTCTGAAATTTTAATAACTCTGTCTTTCATTAGTTTTACTAAGTTTACCTTAATGGAATGTTTATGATATGAAAAATACTTCAGGTATCTACCTGAGCACATTGGTTTTCTATACCAATCAATTATTATTTTGTTATTGGTAGAGCGAATGAGTCTTGTATCTAAAAAGGGAACAGAATGTTCATTGTCTTCAGTTTCTACTGTAAATTGTATAAATGGATCATAACTATTAAATGTAAAGATTAATTCATCCACTCCAGCTTTGGGAACTGCTAATATAATATCATCTACATATTTTTTTATAAAAGGAAGTTTAAACGATAGGACAGGTATCACTATGTCTAATAAATTATCCATAACATATGTAGCTAGTATAGGACTTATTTTTGCTCCCATTGGTGTTCCAAAAGTTTGTTTATAAATTTTGTTGTGATACCTGTCCTATCGTTTAAACTTCCTTTTATAAAAAATTATGTAGATGATATTATATTAGCAGTTCCCAAAGATGGAGTGGATGAATTAATCTTTACATTTAATAGTTATGATCCATTTATACAATTCACAGTAGAAACTGAAGACAATGAACATTCTGTTCCCTTTTTAGATACAAGACTCATTCGCTCTACCAATAACAAAATAATAATTGATTGGTATAGAAAACCAATGTGCTCAGGTAGATACCTGAAGTATTTTTCATATCATAAACATTCCATTAAGGTAAACTTAGTAAAACTAATGAAAGACAGAGTTATTAAAATTTCAGACAAATCATTTCACCAAAAGAACCTTAACATATTATACAACCTGTTTATTGATAATTCCTATCCACCTATATTGTTAAAAAGAATATTATTTAATACTTTATCTACTTGTCCAATCAAAATTCAAGAAGTAAATAACCCATTAGATCACAACAGACCTCAAGATATTGTTACTTATGTATCACTACCTTATATCAAAGAAATAACTCCAGCTATTTCAAGAATTTTGAATAATGTTGTTAATATTAAAATTGCAAATAAAACAGTACTTACAATAAATAACATATTTTCGAAACTAAAAGATAAACACCCTAAAGAATTAACTACAAATATAGTCTATGGTATACCTTGTAGTAACTGCAACAAAGAATACATCGGACAGAGTTCAAGATCGATTAAAGATCGAATCACCTCCCACAAAAGTGACTGTAGATTGTACCCTGAAAGATGTTCACTGGCTACACATGTTCATTCAAATAATCATCAAATGGATTTTAAATCTTTTAAAATTCTAGATGTTGAAAGGAACCGTATAAAAAGAAACTTTCTTGAAATGGCATTTATATCTGAGAGTGATAATTGCATCAACAAGAGATCAGATATTCAACACTTAAGTGAGATTTATTCATATTTGCTTTTGTTAGACAAAAAACAATAGTATAAACGGTTTTTCTAAAAGTAGTATTTTTAGTTAATACAGCGATTTAGTCACTTTTACTAAGTTAATTCTACAATCTGACCTATAAAATGCCAAATCATTATATTATAATAATCTCAATGTCAAGTAAAAAATTTTAAACTTAATAATTTTTATAATTTTAATAACCAAATTAATTAAATATTTAAGATCGTTCTAATTGTAATTCCAAATTTAAAAAAAAATTGTAAAATTGTTTATTATAACTCGTATATATATATATATATATATATATATATATATATATATATATATATATATATATATATATATATATATATAAATGTATCTAATAACAATGATGTCAATCTCACATAGTAAGGAAACTACACATCACCGTATATTATAAAAAAAAACCTAACTCACACTATTGTAGCTTTTCCCTGATGATATCGATGAAAATCGAAGAAATATATTGGATTTTAGTATAAAGAGTACTCTTAATCATTTAGCTGTATACCCAATTATTTTCCTCTGTTTATATATATATATATATATATATATATATATATATATAACGAACAGAGCGTTTTGTGACAGTCTAAAAATGTCCAAAGATGATACATAACGTATCTAATGCCATACTGTCAAAAGTAATAATTTCAGTTTTGAACTGAAATGGTGTCGGTTAGAAATTTCTAACACTTTAAAAGACACCTTGAATGCTGCGATATAAATAGATATAAATATCATTCAACCTATATCAGGGCAAAACCAAACTACAGACACGTGTTTCGCTCTTATTTGAGCTCGTCAGTGTAGTACAGGCTATGTCTCTCAAGTCACTAATCAAGAGACATCCCTGCCATAAATTGAACGATATCTATAGATGTCAAATGCGAAACTGATAAACAGTCGCAAGTGGTTCCATCTTCACTCCAAAAATGGTATTTCAGTGGTAGCTTTGCATCTTGTATATAACCTTAGGCAAGGTAAAATGATAAAACGAACAGAGCGTTTTGTGACAGTCTAAAAATGTCCAAAGATGATACATAACGTATCTAATGCCATACTGTCAAAAGTAATAATTTCAGTTTTGAACTGAAATGGTGTCGGTTAGAAATTTCTAACACTTTAAACGACACCTTGAATGCTGCGATATAAATAGATACAAATATCATTCAACCTATATCAGGGCAAAACCAAACTACAGACACGTGTACTACACTGACGAGCTCAAATAAGAGCGAAACACGTGTCTGTAGTTTGGTTTTGCCCTGATATAGGTTGAATGATATTTATATCTATTTATATCGCAGCATTCAAGGTGGGTTTTAAAGTGTTAGAAATTTCTAACCGACACCATTTCAGTTCAAAACTGAAATTATTACTTTTGACAGTATGGCATTAGATACGTTATGTATCATCTTTGGATATATATATATATATATATATATATATATATATATATATATATATATATATATCAAAGACAACTAACTATCTATGTGCTTTCAACAAAGAACGTTTCTGTACAATAAAAAGAAGAAGAGATCTGAAAATTTGACATGCCAAGGTTATAACAAACTTCAAAGGTTTAAAAAAGAAAACCAATTTCGGTTGACCACATGTGAATTTTAGTAATCCAATTTTGTTTCAATTTGTACTGTGAAAAAAGAAATAATGTGTTGTTAATATCATTTAATAATGTGCTCATCATTTTTCGTTTGTATGCAGTTCTTCACAATTAATCTCAACTTACAGTAAGTAGTTGTAAAAAGTTCTTTAAAAAATTTTTGTATCCTAATATGAATTGTAGTAAAGTAGTAATAGTTCCTTTTTTCACTGTATTTTAGTTGTGACTGAAGAAGGAATAAAGTCATTCCAAAAGCTCTCACTAAAGTAAAAAGAGTGTACTTTTTTCATCCTACTGGCTGCATCCTGTTACTTAACCTTTGTTATTTATATACAGGGTGTTTCTAAATTGATGCCAAATATTTCACAGGGTGATTTTTCAGCAAAAATTAAGGGGGGTCTTTCATATAAATTTTTGTTCAAAATCGCTCTCCCTCCACGTTACAGCCCCTTAAAGTTAGGGGAAAACAATTGTTTTTATTTAATATCTCCACTATGGAAGAATTTAGAAGAATGAAATTTGGCAGATAATTGATGCTAATAAAATGGCGTTTTTGACAATTTTTGTAACCCTGCAATGTTTATACAAGGGGGTGATAATTTGCCTCAGAACTTTTTAATTCGTCTACATTTGCCTACTTAAAAAATTGATTTAAGAAGACGAACTTAAACTGCAACTTTTTTATGTCCCGACTTTTTCTCCTAAAATTGTTAGTTTGATCACAAAAAAATAAAATAGGTTACAATTCGATATTATTTATTCCTTTTTCACATAAATCCAGAAGCATTATTGTTTGTTAAAAACAGAGTAAGCAGGTGTCAAATAATGTCATAATTGGCAGATAATTATTGCTAATAAAATGACATTTTTTGACGGTTTTTGTAGCCCCGCAATGTTTATACGAGGGGGTGAAAAAATCATCCCTTATAATATTTTGCCTCAGATTTTCCTAGTTAAAAAATTGGTTTAAGAAGGCGGACTTAAACTGCAACTTTCTTACGTCTTGACTATTTCTCAGTAAGTTGTTTTTTTGACCGTAAAAAAAATATTACTCATTCCTTTTGCACATACATCCAGAGGGGTTATCGTTTGTTAAAAAAAAAGTATGCCAGTATGGAATGATATCATAATGACAAACAGTTAATGATTATTTAATTGGAGCATATTTTCTACCAATAAGTAGCCAAGTGCAATACCCTACTTGGTTATGCCGCACTGATGACAGCTAATGAGCCAGAAACATGCATGTCTGCGGTTACCATTCCTACTCGTGGCCTTATGGATTCTTTTTGCGTACATGCCCAATAATTTTTCCCTTTTCCCTATATATATATATATATATATATATATATATATATATATATATATATATATATATATATATATATATATAATTAGTTCCAAAAGTTCGCAACGGAAAACGTCAATATTGTTTAAAAATTTCTCTGAATATCTCGTTACATATACCCATTAGGTACAGCGTAAGTGCATAGGAACGCTGCCAGAAAAATGTCTGGTTCGTTCCATTTAGATTGATCTGACATTAAATTACAAATAAGTTATTTCGAAATGGAAGTTATGAAATTGTTTTCATTTGTCATTTCTTTCTTTAAATTAGAAATGTTTTTCCATTGTTACCGTTTAGTTAGGGTACGGAAATGTTCCAAAAAGAAAATTTAGATCACAGCGTTGAACAATATATGTGATATTTTTTCGTTTTCAAGCCAAACAATACAAGATTGTCAGTAAATAAGTTGCGTTCTTTTGATAAGTAATGTTAACTGCCAGAACACAAAAAAAAAACATTTTGAACGTTGTGACCGAATTACCTTTTTCAACATTTATAGTCCTGGAATATTTATTCAAACACTTTTATTTTGGTGTATCTCTCTAATATATTCATTATGTAGTAAACATCTCATGGGATTTTTGAAAATTAATCGAAAAAATGTCGCATCCAGCGAACTCGAACTCGCAATCTTTAGCTCTACGCGCTGACGCCCTAAGAACTAAGCTTAGTTTAATAGATAAACAGACCCTTTTTAAACCAGATTAGAAGATTAAGAAAACATTAACTATTTTTGTTTGTATTACTTTTATACCTCGCTCACTAAATAGGGATTATCTAATTTAGAATAGTCAAGAGATGGAAATATAGTCAAGAGATGGAAATAGAAGTAATGAGCAATAATTTAATGATGTTACAATTAAAATACAAGAAGATCGAAATACGATGGTATGTTTTTTAGAAAGAAATAGATTAACTAACCACTGATGGGCATTCAGCATTTTCTCCGCTTATTGTGCTTGATGCACATTGTGGTTAGTGGGCGATATGTTCAGATAATTAAATTATTTAAAATCTATAACATTAATGTTAACATAGATTTGTGTTACTTGTTCTATCAAGTTAGGGTTCAAAAATGTTTATTTGTGGAGTAAAATGTATTTTCAGTTTAATAATATTTGTATTTTCCTATACCTGCTGTAGGACCTACTATCCTTTTCAGGATAAATAAATGTTTCTCTGCTGTATGTAGCAGTTGTTTATTGTAGCTTTCTCCTGTGCAAGAATGACCGTTTGTCAACAATCTGTTTTCAGACTAATACAAGTTGAACGTGGTTGGAGGGAAACCTCAAACTAATTTTTTTCTACGAAGAACTAGCTTAAAACTGTACTGGTTACTTTGCTACATTAGAGCTACACTTTATTTCCATACAGAAGTCTAACAAAAAAATTTTATTAATTTATATGGAGGAATGACAAGGATCTATGACAGTTAGTGACGAAGAAGTTAAAATAGTTTAATAAATTGATAAGATTCTAACCGACTAAAAATGGGGGAGTTGCTCAAGTCGACGCGAAATTTTTTTATGTATGACCACGCATAAGTTTTACAGAGTAGTCCGATTTTGATCATTCCTTTTTTATGATTGGGTATATCTCAAAGAAAGAAATAGAAAAAACATATTTAAACCATATCTAAAAAACATATCTAACCTTAAAGGTAGGTAAACAGGGGTTAATTGATTGATTAATCACTTATTGTAATAGATGCCCTCGTATAACTGTTTACGGAGTAGTCCGATTTTAATTATTATTTTTTTATGGAATAGGATATATTTTAAAGTTAGTCTAGAAATTTGAAAAACAAATTCAACACTAGGAGTAGGCAAACAGAGTGGTTGATTCATTGTTCACTCACTGATTACAATGTGTGAACTCGCATAATTTAAAATTACCTTTATGCTTCCATTATTGCAAGAACTTACTTTTTAAGGTTATATAAAAAAGGTTTATTATTTTACGCTTTTCATTTTTTTCGGCGGTTCAATTTTTTGTTAAAAAAATTTTGTAACCTAATAAAATTTCACTTGGCAATAATCTTTCTGTTTACAAAAATGTGTAAGAAAATTTAAATAAGTATTAAAAACACTTTAAAAGTTAAATTCAACCTTTACAAAGTTGATAACTTACCAATAGGTCTAGTGTATGCTTGGAGCAGTTAAAGAAATAAAGTTCAGGGTAGCCGGATACAGCATTATGTTTCTTAATGTTTTTATTGTTACCTTCACATTCCTAATAATCACAACTAGTACCATATTGTATTTTTTCTGTTTGAATATAGTGGTTTTTGTCTATATGTCATTGTTAAAATGTTTAAAAAATTCGATACATCTTATGAGCTTAGTTAGGTGTAAGTTTTATAGCCAATTTTGTAAAAATGACAAACTTGTTCAATTTTCATCCGAACAATTTCAAGTTCCTCTCCAAACCCTATTATAATCAGATTTTACATAATGCATTTTTCATGAATTTTCTTCCGAATCCGTATGACCTAAAAACTGAAACTCTCGTTATTTTTAGCAAACTTTCGTATACCTTCCTTATTGCACTGTAAGCACAGATATATCACTTTTATTCCAGAAATTTCAGTTGAAGTGGCAATTAGTGATTTTAAATTGGCATATTTATCGGCGTCAAATTGGTAATTTCCACTAGCCGAAAGTGAATTCCAAAGTAAAATATTAAACTCGACGCCACGTCGTTTAATTTTAACTGCGTTGCATTTTCAGCTTTCTGTAATTTCTAAGGTACAATGTCACTCCACATTTAATTGTTTTCTGGATCGCTCTCAAGGAAAGAATACATTAGCACATAAACGCAAATTTGTAATTAGTTTTTGGGGCATTAGCAGCTTAGGATTTTTACCTCAAGAAATCTGCAGTTTTTTTAAATATGTGTATTGCTAATAAATTCAAACATAAACACAATCGTCTAAACGGATATATACAGTATATTGCAGACTTAAGTATTGAATTCATTAGCTTGTAACTTTTTATGATTTTTATCTTATATGTTACCGTGAAATTTTTCCTTACTTTCTTTGTAGGTTTTTCGGTGAAAGCTTTAATTTATGACTTTAAATATTTATTACAACTTTTTGCTTCATGATCCGAAGTACTTATACCAACATATTAAAAAAAAAGAATATTGAATGTATCTAGACGGAATAATTTTAAAAATTGGTCTTATTGATTAAACACATCCTATATATATATAATCAGGTAGATAACATTAAAGATAATGATATGTGTAAGCAAAGATTATTTTTCACTTTTTCTGTTTATGTTGAAAGTATTAATATTGAAACACTTATGGGGACTTTTACACAATTTATTTACAAAATTGTTAAGATACACTGAACTCTGCTGAATAACGTCTAAACTGCTTGACAATACAATGAACTCTTGTGAATATTTTAACTTGAACTGACGTTAACATCCCCTTATATACAACTTTATTTAATCTAGTCAGTGTGTTTAGATCTTTCTAGAATTTTCTAGAAACATTATTTAATCCAGTCAGTGTGTTTAGCAGTTTCTAGAATTTTCTAGAAACATTATTTAATCTAGTCAGTGTTTTTAGACATTTCTAAAAATCAACTGTTAATAACAATCTTTCAAATTAAGGTCCCTTCACGGTTATCCCGTTACACTGCCCCCTGCTTAGATTCATTCCTCCTGGAATGTTATTTCCTACATCGGAATCCCGCACACTCCCTGAGCCAGCCAAACCATCTTCTTGGAGTTGCTGCGCATCTCCACTGTGGTTTCCCTGGTAAGGCGCCAAACGATCATGATGGACCACGACGGGTTTCCCTCTGGGAATTTTCACGATCCGATAAATGACATCGTTAATCTTCTTCTTGATGGTGTATGGACCTTCCCAGTTCTTCTGTAATTTGGGACAAATACCTCGACGCCGTCGGGGGTTATAGAGCCAGACTAAATCTCCAACTTTGTAACTCTTTTCCATTGTCCGCGTGTCATAGTACCTCTTCATCCGATCACTAGATAATTGAAGTTTTCCACGCACCAGGTTGTGTATATCTCCATTCGATTCTGAAGATCGGCGACATATTGTTCACGGCCCATTTCTTTACCAGGTTTACAACTAAACACCAAGTCACATGGTAGCCTCATTTCTCTACCGAACAGGACCTTCGCAGGCGGTTGGCCAGTTGATTCGTTAATGGCCGATCAAATTGCCATTAGAAATAGTGGAATATGTCGATCCCAATCCCTCTGACAATCTGACACCACTTTTGACAGATAGGTGGTTATAGTCCGGTTCATTCGTTCCACCATTCCATCAGACTGAGGATGCATCGCTGTCGTTCTCGTTTTGTGGATGCCTAATATTTGGCAAACTTCTTAAAACAGCTTGCTCTCAAAATTTCTCCCTTGGTCTGAATGTAATTCTAGTGGCACCCCAAATCGGCTTACGAAATCTTCAACTAATATATCTGCTAAAGTGGTGGCTTCCTGATTGCGAACTGCATAGGCTTCAACCCATTTACTGAAGTAATCCATGACAACAAAGATGTACTTGTTTCCTACATCGGTCTGTGGAAGTGGCCCCAATACATCTACTGCGATTCTTTCAAAAGGACTTCCAACCAGGTATTGCTGCATTTCCGCCTTCGGTTTTCGGTGCGGACCGTTACTGGCAGCACATGTAGTGCATTTACGACACCAATCTTTAACATCATTAGTGCAATTTACCCAGTAAAATCTATTTCGGATCTTTTGCAGCGTTTTCGTGATACCCAGATGTACTCCAGAACTATCATTATGCATCTGTTTTAAAATTTCTGGTACAGCATTTCTTGGGACCACTATTTGTTTCCTTGTTTCTGTGCCCTCGGAATTTTCTACAAGTCTTTTAACGAGCCCACCGTCCAAAATTAAAGAGTTCCATTGGGACCAATATGCTTTTAAAGCCGGAGAGGATGAGGATATCTCTCTCCACAACGGACGACGGTCTATTCTCTTCCACTCCCGAATCTTTCTCAAAACGGGATCGTTTTCTTGTTGCTCCTCCAGCATAGAGCTCTCGTCTTCTGGCACAAACTTAACTAAGGCAAGTTTTTCCTCGCTTTGCTCCAAGCGGGTACAATGAGGGCAATTAGGTCGACATGGCCTTCTGGAAAGTGCATCAGCATTACGATGTCTTGTTCCAGGTCTGTGCTCGATTTCAACATCATATTGCTGCAGTTTTTCGAGCCATCTTGCTATCTGTCCTTCTGGGTTCCTAAAGCTAAGTAACCACTTTAAACTAGCATGGTCTGTTCTGATCAGAAATTTTCTGCCATACAGATATTTACAACTGCTAACAGTTCCCTCAGAGTTACACAGTAATTCTTTTCAGCTTTTGATAAAGTTTTGCTGAAGTAACCAACCACTCTTTTCTTACCATCTTGTAGCTGTGACAAGACGGCTCCAATTCCCACATTGGTGGCGTCGGTGTCCAGAATAAGCTTACCATCAGGAAGTGGATAAGCAATAACAGGTGCTGACGTAAGCTGTTTCCTTAATATTTCAAACGCCTCTTGACATTCCTGATCCGAACAGAAGGACTTATCTTGTTCTGTCAAACGTGTCAAGGATTTGGCGATGTCTCCAAAATTCTTGACATATCGCCGGTAATAGGAACAAAGACCCAAGAAACTCCGGAGCTGATGTTTTTCGATAGGCATTGGCCATTCCTGAACGGCTTGTATCTTAGCGGGGTCAACAGCAACGCCATCCTTGCTTACGTTATGTCCTAAATAGTTGACCTGTGTCTGGAACAAGTGGCATTTCTTAACATTCAATGTTAGATTAGCGTTCTGTAATCTTTTAAAGACTTCTTCCAGGTTAGATAAATGTTCCTTAAAGGTCTTGCCCATTATGATGATGTCGTCTAGATAAACTAGACAAGTTTCCCATGAGAAACCCCGCAGGATGTTCTCCATTGGCCGTTCAAACGTCGCAGGAGCATTACAGAGGCCAAGCGGAAGGACCGTGAATTGCCACAACCCTGATCCACTGGTAAAGGCAGTCTTTTCTTTGTCTGCAGGATTCATTTTAACTTGCCAGTATCCGCTTTTAAGGTCCAAGGTAGAAAACAAATTCCTTTCGGAGAAGAACTGGATGATCGTTTAAGTTGATAACTCGGATGGGTACCTCTTTGGCGGATCTAACAAGAGTCTTACCCACAAGGAGTCCTTTTCCCAATTCATGGTCATGGTTCTTCGGCTCTATCATGGCTGGGGCACCATCTGACTCCAGTCCATCCAACCGCGCTGTTACGACACATTCGCAGCTCGCCGAAAGTTCGATATCATCGATTAGCTTAATCGAGGCATTGTCAACTCGTTTTCGGTGCAGGAATATTTCCTCATTATCAGTACGAAGGATACGGCGGCGAAGATCCAAATGAAAACCACAGTGGAGCATAACGTCCATACCCAGAACAACATCTTCATCAACGTCAGCCACCAGCACCGAGTGAACAAGAGAGGTTGAACCAAACTGTAGCGTCCCTTGTATCTTACCGTAGACTCTAGCAGATTCTCCGGTAGCGGTACACAGTCTCCAACTGGTAGGGAACATCTTATTTCGCATAATGATGGTTGGTCGGACGATAGTTTTCGTAGCTCCAGTGTCTACCAGCATGCTAATATTCTTCCCATCAATGAGGTCATCTACATATAAGCTGTCCACGTGATGTCGCAGGGTTGCCAATTTAATGGTGTAAGGGGCCCTGGGAATGTTTGGGGTCGATGTCGCCCTCCAGGAGTTGACCCGTTTAAAGTTTTCCTGCTGCTGGGGTACTTCAGCAGGAGATTTTTCTTTTTGGGGGCAAGTATTTCTTATATGGCCTGGTTCTCCGCAGATCCAGCATCTCACTGGGCGCCTTCTTTTTGGGGATAACTTCATTAACCTCTCCACTACCGCCTTGACGTCGGTAACGGAATGAACGACATGGTCGCAGTTACCGGTGACTTCCCTTAGTCGAGCAACTCCACGTGAGGCCTCCGTCGCCGCATCAAACTCCAAGGCAATGGTCAAGGCGTCCACAAGAGTCTTCGGCCGCGCCAACCGTACAGCGCGCTGCAACTTGACGTCTCGAAGACCATCGGTGAAGGTTTGGACCGCTAGGCACTCCAGGAAATCGTCCGATGCATTTGAATACGTAAGCCGTACCATTCTTGCCACTCCGCCTCAAATTTACATATTACATTAAAAATACATATGAATTGTATACAATATTTCCTATTGTTATTCTGACTACCTGTATGATTCTTTTGTTTGAATTTAACTAACTCGTTTAGTTATCTGATTTTCTTTTTATTTCAGTTGGGCTCTGCTTTCTGTTGTAAAATAATTATCCCTGAATTTATTTTCAGAGACCAAAACATTCCTCAGATTAAAATAATTATACAGTGAATTTTAGATTGGTTTTATGTGAGGTTAATTGCATTTATCTTATTTACCTTTATAATGAAACCTAAATTAGGATCTACCGAACTATACTTTGCATGTTCTTTGTAGCATCAATTTTTATTTTGTTATAATAATTGGAGACCGTCTTGCCAATTAAAATAACCAATAACTTAATGTATTCGAAAACGGCTTATTTTATTAATTCGTCAAATTTGACAAAGGACATCTTTTAAATCTAAAAATGCCAAACTTTATTGGATTAGATTCGTCAAAGTAATTTCCATCACACTCAATGAACTTTTCCCAACCTGAAATCAATTTTTGTATGCAAGTATTGTAGAACTCTCTGGATTTAGATTAAAAAAATTGGCGATCTATATTTATTTCACCATCTCGAGCAGTGTGCCTCATACAGTTGTCAAGGGACAAAAAAAGTGATAATCACTTGGCAAAAGGTCTGAAGAATTTGGCAGGTGTGGTTACGGTTTTCAGCTGAATTGGTGGTTTGAGCTCTTTTCAAAAACTTATAATGGACAATTTTAGTTGCTGTCCACCAAACACAACAAAACAAATGGTATATTTTTGTAGCGTAACATGTTTGCTGAACAAATGGTTAGACAACTTCTTTTTTATTATTTTTTAATTCATGAGGGGACTTAAACAGAAACCACACGAACTTACTTAGTCACCTAATATATTAGGAACGTTAAAGGTATTACGACACACAGTGTTACGGTAGCAATAACGTCAACACCACTTTGAAAATGCTAATGCTTAATATATTGGGGTTAATCTAAATTTCCAACTTTTAAACTGTATTTGGCATCGATTTATATCACTTGATTAAAAACAATTCGTTAATGTTGGAAAACTTTCTTAATCAGCGTGTAACACTTATTTTTTTTAGAGCGTTATAAAACTTCGTTAAATTGCAAAACACGATAAACGTCGAAACTAAAAATTACCCTAATAAAAATATCTATTTGTAGTTCATTTATTTGGGTTTCTATCCCTGAAATTATCAAATCCGCTTAAAGTTACAACTTTTTTAAAATAGTTTCATTAAAATTTTTTTTTTTAAACCGGCCAGAAATCCATATTTTCCGGTTTATTTTTAGGTCAGAAAATCTCATTTTGTCGGACAAGGCCAGAAAATAAAAATAAGTCCGGTAAAAGCTTTTACCGGACTCATTTTTATTTACTTTCCGGCCTATCTTTAATGAAAAAAACAATAAAATAGTTAGTCTAAGATAGCGGTCAATTCTATGGTAACCGAGTTTTGTATATATTTAAAACTATAAAATAACTGGACATATTTTGACGTTTAGTTGAAAACGTGAAATTTATAAAAAAAATGGATATTTAAAATGATGCATTTGATTGTAAATTAATGGAAAATGAAATTATACCAGATGGAATTGTTAAGGCGGCCACCCAAGCAAGGTTTGTTAAAAAAAAATGTTAAAATTAGTTAATAAAGAGTTCTTGTTATAAAAATGTAAACTGAATAATATGAAGTTTATGGTACAACAATGCCCGTTTAAAATAGTTATTTGTGACACAAGGACGGAAAATGCCATTTTGCAAGAGCGAGTAGAGTTGTGTAGCCGAGGGGCGTAGCACCGAGGCGAAACAATACGAGCACTTGCAAAACATTTTGCGGACGTGTAACACACATTATTTTTTGGTCCGACCAATTTTTAATATTTTCAAAAGTTCAAAAACTGTTTACTTTGTGACATACAAGATTAGGTGTATATTGACATTATTGACATCTATTGCACGATTAAAAGAGTTAGTAATAAGGAATGATTTTCTGATAATCGATTTCACGATCCTTAATTTTTATACATACGAATACTGTGCTAATAAGCAGCACAGTAAAAATTGTTATATTGATAATATTAATATTAATATCTAATAATTTTATATAAAAATAGCAGAGACAATGAACTATTATAGTTCAATGAGCAATAATAAAATCGAAATATGTATTTTCATAATCGAATGATAAGTAGTTGTAAATTGACATAAATGTCAAATTTAAAATAAAAGTTGTGAGAGAAATTAAATGTAAGTTTGAATCCTGCTTACCTTTAAAAAAAGTTATTAGTTTAGTATATTATACGCTGTTTTTAAATAAATTTAATTAAAATTTGTAATATTCATTATGTATTTTTGATGACTCATAGCGCCATCTCTTTAGATAATCTAAAAGCTACTTTGCCGGCCTAGGCCGGAAAATGTCATTTTCCGGACGATTTTGAAGTAATTATTAGTATTGTTTCTGGACGGAGGACCAAAAAAAATATTGTACGTAATACGTCCCAAAAGTGCTTATAAGTGTCTATAAAAAATGTAAGAATTAAAGGTTAAACATTTTCAAATTTGATTCTTAGCAATTGATTTTTTTTTCATTTTTTTTAATATATGTGCGATTTATTAATTATTTATTTTAAACATTAATAATTTCTAAATTTGATTCTTGGCATTTGATTTTTTTTCATTTTTGTTTTAAATTTATGTGTGATGTAACTGTTATTTCAAAACATCTTAGATAATTTGCTGTGAATAAACTAATGTTTAGTTTAATGGCTACATTTCAAACTCACAACCACTGTTGTAAACTGAGTTTGCTGTCGCTACTGAATACTGCTCAACTAATTTTATTGTAGAACATAAATCATCGCCGATTACTTGGTGTAAAAGACATTGAATGTCATAAAATCAAAAAGTCCTAACATCTACTGTTTGTGTGTCTGGAACTTTGCTGCTAAAAATGTTAACATAAAACAGCTTAAGCATTCCTATGTTGAAGTGATAAAAACTGACAGTTTAAACAAAGTGTTTATTGCGCTGAAAAGTATGACGCAATAAAGTTGTCAAAACAGTAATCTATTTTGTTACTTTGAAAGTCATATTTTTAATAAAAAACATGTACCTAAATTTAAGCAGAAATTAGGCATAAATAGGCATTTTTGTTCTAAAAAACAAGCGATAAAAAGGGACGTTAGAAATTATCGTATTAGATAAGACATTCATATCGTTAAAAATTTAGTAACGATAAATAAATGACAAATAGTTTATGTTTATTAATGCTGACAGAATCTATTTATTAACATAAATCACGTAGGAACCTTGTTTTGTCAAAAAAAAAAACGAATATAAAAAGTGATACCTTAATTCAGCACGACACTGCTTACACATTTTACATTTAACGACATGAGTGCCTATTATTCAACGTAAGCTGAAGAGCCTAGCACCGTAATCATTTTAATCTATAAAAGAAGAAACTGGAGATATTTTCTGTATATGTATTGTTATAAAAGATACGTAAAAAGCTGGCCAAGCGGAAACTTAAGCCTAAAAGTTGAGTAAAATCTAGAGCAACATTTTCAGTTTGTATATAAACACAAATGAATGTGTAGGGAGGTGTGCATTTAACAAAATAATTGTTAGTATAAGGATGTAAGAATAATATTTTAATTAAAAAATATAGAAAAAATATTTAAAAGTTAAGTAAAAGTCTGAAAAACGATTTCAGTTTGTAATCAAAAACAAATAAACCAGTACGGAAGTATAAATTTAACAAAATAAATGTTATTATCTGGTTGTAAAGATAATTTTATTAATTACTAGTTGTACTCGCAACGTCGTTCGCGTGGCGTGTGATTGTTGCATAAAAATTTCTTACCCCACCCCATTTAAGGAATGGAAGAGAAATTTTTATACACCAGATGTTAAGTTGAAAAAAGACAAATACATCTGTGAAAACCGCATTCGAATCGGAGCAGTAGTTTTCATGTGATGCGCGCACAAACATACAGACAGACAGAAAAATCTAACCACATTTTTGGGTTCTATTTCGATGTACCCGCGACATCGTTCGCGTGACAAGTTGATTTTTGTATAAAAATTTCTTTCCCACCCCGTTAAAGGGGTGGAGGGGGAGAAAAGTGTATACACCAGATGTTAAGTTGAAAGAAGACAAATACGTCTTTGAAAACCGCATTCGAATAGGATCAGTAGCTTTCATGTGATGCGCGCACAAACATATGCATTTCTACAGTTTTATTATATGTATAGATAGATTAAAAATATGTATAATTAGTGTGTATTTAACTTGTATAAACGCAGCATCAAAGATCAACTATTTATATATTTACAACTTTTTTAATTTGTTAACAGCGTCAAAATCAAAGATTTTCTAAATATTTGTCAAAAGAAACGCAATAAGAATAAACAACATATAATCACTAATTATTAAGATTGACTTCAGATGTACTCCATGCGAAAACGATCAATTGAATTATTTTAAAGGTACTTTAATCTGTTGGTTAACAGTCGAAAAATACATCTAGAGTACACTCATTAGACCATTGTTTTCAATTTTCCGTAGTGTAAAGCCAATTTTACGTAGTGTAAAGCCAATTTTCCACAGTGTAAAGCCAATTTTCCAATTATTTTTTTTTTGGACGGTGTAAATATCGATTTTCGCTTGATTCGATTAATCAACTCTACTATATAAAAATACCTTTATTATCTAACACGAATATAGATTCCCAATTACAAGACACATTACAGAGGAACAGCAGTGTAACATAACATTTACATAAAAAAATATATTATCAATCAATCAATCAATATACATTTGTTTCGGAGAAGAATAGATTTTATATTTTTTTTGGAATTGCTGCAGGGTAACATTATATACAGGCAGTGTAGATTGGAGATTTTATTCCAACATTAGTTCTAACACTGGGTAAATAAAAGTAATTTCCTGTTCTACTTTTAATACGTGAAATATAAAATGGTAGCCTCTGTAATAACTCTGAACCAATAAGGTTATGAATAAGTTTGTAAATGAATGTACAGGAATGCATAATTCTGCTATTTTCAGTAGATTGGAACTGAAATCTGTCTAGGAGCAAACGGTTGTCGCAACCCTGCAGGGGAAAGGTTCCATCAATCCTGAATGCCATGTATTTCATGAAGTGCCTCTGACATGATTCTATTTGATTTTTATGTATATGGTTATCAGGAGACCAAACAAGAGAACCATATTCTAGCCGGGATCTAATGTAAGAATTATAGAGAGTTAGCATAGTATCAATGTTTAACATCAGAAATATTGTCAGTTTTTTGACAGAACATTCCAGGCTCAGAAAACACAAGAGTCAGCTGAACTTATCAGATGAAGGCGTCTGTCGATACTGCCAAGAGGAGGAAACCGCATTTCATGTCCAATGCCAATGTGAAGGCCTTGCAAGGACGCGGTATCTAGTAATGGGAGAGGACAAAACTGGCTGCCCCAAGTTATGCGGAGAGGCCACTGTAAAGGCTATTAAGTCTCATTAAGAGGGCAGGGCTGGACAAGGTGCGCTAATCCTATTCTAGATATAATGGGTGTTCACAATAGATCTGCGAAGGTCGCGGTGATACAGGCTAATAGCCAAACCATTAAACATCTAATCTAATCTAATCTAGTATAAATGTTTCGAAAGTCCCTACAAATACGACAAATTAAACCCATTATTTGTTCAGCTTTAGAAGTAGTTTTATTGGTGTATATAGAAAAGTTAAGCTGGAAATCGAAGTATTTACCTAAATCCTTGACGTCGTTAATACACTGCAGTGGATGGTTATTAATATTATACAGAAAAGTGTCATTTAATATTTTTAGTGAGAATCTCATGGATTAAGGTCAGTTTGCAAAATATAGCAGTCATTAATTGAGTCGATTACACGGTAAAGTTTAAGGTCGTCCGCGTAGAGAAGCATTGAATTCTAAATAATACTATCCCATACTATATCATTGATAAATATTAAGAAAAGAAGAGGCGCAAGAAAACTTCCCTGCGGTGCGCCAATTGATGCTCTAAAGTTGAAAGATTGAAATCCACGAAATTCTACAGATATTATGCGATTGTAAAGATAGGACTTCATAAACATCAGCAATTGACTCTCCAGTCCCACGGCTTTAAGTTTCTTAATAACGAGATGATGGTTTAGTTTATCAAAAGCCCTTGAGAAGTCGGTAAACACTATGTCTAATTGAAGTCGGTTTTCTAAGACGTCACTAATAGATTGGGTAAAACACGTGAGATTAGTTGTAATTGAGCGTCTGGAAATATAATTTTTTGCTTGGTCAACCAATTTAATTTTTGTTTCGCATAATAAAAGCTCGCAAAATCCTGTTCTACGAAACCCTCTTAGAAAACATTATTTATTTTATTAAAACAACTACTTTAAATTTGCCCACCGCATTATATTTTTATTTAACGAATAACACAGCAGGAGAATGCCTTTTTGCTAGCATCCGCTCTTTAGCTTCCTGTTACTGTTCTTCCTCCTTCCTTTGAGAAATTACCTCTGTTCGTCTGGTTTATAAGTTTAAAATATAACACAACGAACCTTTTCTCTTGTTCTGCTACTCACTTACCGGTGTGTTACGTAACACGACGTTGGCAATGTAACATTACTAGTTTTATATCTAATTATTTTTGTGTACGTAATAAACTTACAGCTGCTTGTACTATAAACCAACAAATGGTAAATGACACAGGACTCACACATATCTCTGCAAATTTTTAAATACGGAAACTCTTTAATATATACTGATTTAAACGAATAAATCATAATTAAAAGTTAAAGTTTATCATTTAAAAGAAAACTCAAAGGCTCTGTTGCACTTAATAGCAAAGGTTGTGGCAAAAATGACAATGCAAAAATAAAATTAAGCAGTATTTTATTTTAAACACAAGAAAAGATAGCTGATACTTAAAGAAAACATTTTGATCAGGCAGATTAAATCAGATCACATTATCTCAAAATTTCAAGATTACGTCTGCTTTACAGATTAATCTAAGACCGAAGAGACTTCAGGAGCAGTAATTTACAGCAATGATCAAAATATAAAAATACCTGTGGCACTAGAAAAATACACATATCTGTTTTATGTAGAGGTATATGCAATCTTAAAATGCGTTTAAGTAAAAAATTTAAGTGCTATTGGGGTCTTAAAGAACACCAAAGTTGTCTCCAAACTAGTTTGGCTGTCAGCACATTGAGATAAAGAACATGCTGCTAATTTTTCAAGAGAAGGATCATCGAAATATTCTACGGTGCCAGTATTTATCTATCAATAAGTACGATACGTAACTGCACGAAGTATAGATACCAGGAGTCTAAACGTAATGTTGAACGAATTGTCTCAATTTAGGGGACAGAACTATTGCCAATAGAGTGCGCCATTGTTCAAGAAGTACTCATTTAAATTCTTACGCAGGAATTTTTTTTGCTATTAACAGCTCTGGAAAATATCTTTTATTACAACTAATTTAAAAAAAATAAATGAATATTATAATATTTAATTTAATTTAACATTCGGGACAATCAAATGTCATAATAACCTCCTGAATTCTTGCGCAGCTAGTGGTGAAAATTAGAACTATGATCTGGGTTGATTATTGTGTATAGTATAACTAGACCCTCTTGGTTAGGAATTATTTTTACGATTTTACCAGAGGAAACTCAAAAGAACGTTATTATATGAACGAACCTAGTAAAATATCTATTTAATGTTGCTTTTAACTTCCCGACTCACACCTGTACGCCCATGAAGAGAATTCTTGAAAATTCGAAAAGAGCGTTGACCACGCCTATTTAAGTGGTTTTGGATAAACTATACCAGAAATATTATGGAAAAGCCTATACCATGTAGACTCCTGGTATCTATACTTTGTGCGTAACTGGATGAAAGCGTGGATCTGTAGATGACACAATTATTACTGAAAACATATGCTTATTCAAGAATACGACAAAATGATTATTGAGCAGACCTGGGTTAGAAAAGTCATTCCAGGCTTTCTTCTGGCCATGTACTGGTAAAGAATACCAGCACACCATGGGGAAATCCTAGGTTAAGATTATCCGGCAAAGGATCTTAAACTATAAAATACATATATTCTCAAAAATACAAAATACTTAGTTTACAATATATAGTTATTTTAAATCCAACACCATTTTTTTTGGAAATAAATCTAATTTTGTCTCTCACGTATTCAAAGTCAAAGAAGACAAAGATTAATATGCAAATCTGATGATATTTTTCATAGAAGTATATTTTATCTCTTAAAAAATAAATTGCTAGCCGATCTAAGATTTTAATCAACAGAAAACCTGTGAGTTCGCGTAGGTATATTTGATAGAACACTGAATAACAAATATATTAAAAATGGATATCCATCTAAAGTTATTTTTCATACGATTCAGGTAAGATTTTTAAGATATTTAAGGTAAAGAAAACTAATATTATTATACAGTTTTTTGTTTAGTTATTAATTTTTCATCTTTGAAAACGACAACAAATTTAACATTTCCATTCAAAATAATAAAATAAGTAAGGGCCATTTTCGAATATATTGATTTATTTTTTATTATAGTAACAAGAAGGTCACGAATAATGAAAGACAATATAAATTTGATGCCACAGAGAACATATAGAAAATATTAAAATATATGAATTTTTGGTTAAAATTTTACAATTTATTAAGAAAGCAAAAGTAAAAACATTTTTAAAATTCAGAAAGTATACAAACAAGAATATATTAAATGACATTAAGGAGAAATTGAAAAAGTGTCGCATCCAGCATCAGGACTCGTACCCGCAAGCTTTGCTTCTAACCCGCGTTAGAGGCAAAGGTCGCAAATTTGTCCTGCTGAATGCTATATTTTTAAAATATCATTTTGGAGCATCATGTCTGTAGGCATCGTTATGGACTGAGTTGCTTCGACAATTCCCTTTCCTGTGTAAGATCGCTGTGTTTCAGAAACTTAGTTCTTGTTAACCTATAGGCAGTTTTCAAAACACTAGAACACAATCTAATTGGATCAGTGATCCCTACAAGCAATTCTATTGTTGTCTGTTTGTTCGTCGTTTTTTTTTTTGGCAAACTTGCACACCGAAAGTTATTAGTAGTCTGATAATCGTTAGATATGATCAATACATCATTTAAGGTTTAAGATTCCATGTTTACCCAAAAAGCCTACGGCGGCTGCACATACCATTGTAGCTTTAGAAGTTATATTTGCGAGGTGTGTATTCTACGTAAGTTTCTTGTTGAGGATAACTTCGAAGTATGTTACCTCTTCTGAGAAGGAAAGTGTCACCCAATTATAACAAAAAGTGTTATCATTGATTATATTGTGTTAGTGAATAAAATAAGTGTCGTTTAATTAGAATTGAAATACCAAAGAAAACACAAAGTCCGTACCACACAGTGGTACTGTGTGGTACGGACTTTGTGTTTTCTTTGGTATTACCATACGACCACATTTGAGAAATGGATGATCTCCTCTTAATTAATTAGAATTGGCTTAAAGCCCTTCATTTAAATACCAAGTAGTTGTGAGGTTTAAGGCACTTTACATGCAGTCAGCAATACTGCAGTTTAAAATTTTAGAAGAGGATGTTTTTCTTGTGTATTACAAAGAATTGGCAAATTGCTATAGTAGATATATTTATCTATTGATAAGGCTAACTTCGTTATATGAAATAACTTAACACTGCAAAGGCTTGCTACTAATTCGCATGGATTCTCCAATTTCAACAAATTTTATGGTCTACATACCTATCAAATTAACAAAAGTATTTTACAAGTTTCTTATAAATGTTGTTTATTAAGAAGTTGCTTTTTTATTAACTTACTAATATTAAAGACTTACTGGTTTGATCACATAAAATAATTAGATTATTGGGCAGACCAAAATGTTATTCTTAAAGTTGTGTTTTAGTTTTCTTTATGTCACTGGGAATTACCCTTAAAGTAATTTGACTGTAAAGTTTATTTGTTTGTTTAATTCTAAAATTACACATTGTTCAGATTATGTCTGTTATGTTGGACTCATTGAAGCGGATACTGTTATTCTACGTTACTTTCCGCATACTCGTACAATCTAGTATATTCTCAATGATGGAATAGTCCTAATTATTTCTCTGTTATCTTTCAAGTAGCAACGACTTTAAGTCGGTAAACTCTTTACAAAGAATATCTAAAATCTATTTCTAAAGCTATTTCTGTTCATTTGTTGTTAGCTTTAGAACTGTTAAATTACGTTACTGTTCTAATTAACAAATCGCTCTTTTAATCATTAATATTCCTTACGCATCGGCTATAACTTTTGGAGATATGATTTTCGTTAATATACCTATAGTGTGTTAAATTTACTAGAACTTTCTAAAGAACGATATAAAAAATGTTTACGTCTAGTTGCTTATTAACTTTTAAACTGCAAATTATTTCCAATTTTTCATTATCAAAACAATTTAAAAATTGATAATATCAAAAACTGTATTTAATTACAAAGCTACCAAGTAACTTTAATAACGTTATTGTAAACTCCAATTAGAATTATAAAAAAAAGTTTCCTTTTAAAAAATAAAAAGTCTGCAAACACATTCATTACTCCAAAGCGCATAGAGGTACCTAAATGATCTAAAACAAAAAGAATAAGTTTAAAAATAGTATATTCTGTAACAAGGTTAGAATGAAAATTCGATACGAGTGGAGAATTCCGAACGCGAGCGTAGCGAGCGAGAGGAACCACGAGTAAATCGAATTTTCATTCTAACCGTGTAACAGACTGTATTTTCTCCACGACCATGTAATAATTCTGTTTATTTAAATTGAAATATGTAGCAAAACAATTAGAACGTCGCACTGACAAACTGAGTGACAGTTTTGAAATTCGCATGGCAATCTATGTTTTTTGTTAAGCAATTACAGAATGTTATTCCGTCACTAGTTATAGAATGGAAATACATGCAAAACACATAAGAAGCAAGTGTTTCAGAATGAATATTCTATCTCAAGAGTGAGAATGAACACTTTCTATTATTAAAAATGAATTTGGAATTATTACATTCATTAATGGTCGTGGAGAAAATACGTTCTTGTGCTTTCAACCTTTAACCAATTATTTGTATCAATACGACGCGACGCAGAGAATCAAAGAAAAAACAATATTATCAAAAACTATTAAATATTTAACTTTTACACCTAAACTTTGTTCTCAAAGGTTAAAAAACAACAGTGATAATTTAAATATAACACATTTCAATTTCATTCTATTGCTCTCTAGAGAATTTTCGATCAACACAGAAAACGGAAAATAAATAATAAATTATAATAAATTAAAAAAGCCAATAAGTTTCTGCACGTTGCGTATCAAAATTCTATTTGCAAATTTTCTGTTATATATTCATAAAATATAAACATTTGGGACAGGCAAAATAAATGTTTATTGCTGTTATTAAAGTATTCAAACATGTAATTAATTATAAACATTGCTGGTGTAGTAATTAGTAAATGTCGCTATATTCTTAAAAAAATTTTGTTAAATTGTAGGTTTGTACGTACTTGGGATAATGTATAATTGGACCTAATCTGATATAAAAAAGCAATATTAACTCTATACACTTGCCTTTAACTGCCATCACTACATAGTATAAAATGAAGTCGCTTTTGGTCTGTCTGTCCCTATGTATGCTTAGATCTTTATAACTACGTTACGGATTTTGATGCGGTTTTTTAATAGATGAAGTGATTCAAGAGAAATTTTTATATCTATAAAACATGCATAATATTGTAGATAAAAACTTATAATTTTAAAAGTTTTTAATGTGGTGTAGGTGAGCACAATTTTTGTGTTTATGTTGCAAACGCTTGCTGAACTCTAATTCATAATTTCTACTTAAGCCGAAATCTCACGACTGGTATATTTATCCAATATTTGGTCTATATGCGTCCAAACATTTTTTTGGTTCTCCGTCCAAAAACAATACTATTAATTACTTCAAAATCGTCCAGAAAATGACATTTTCCGGCCTAGGCAGGCAAAGTAGCTTTTAGATTATCTAAAGAGATGGCGCTATAAGTCATCAAAAATACATAATGAATAATACAAATTTTAATTAAATTTATTTAAAAACAGCGTATAATATACTAAACTAAGAACTTTTTCTAAAGGTAACCAGGATTTTAATTTACATTTAATTTTTCTCACAACTTTTATTTTAAATTTGACATTTATGTCAATTTACAACTACTTATCATTCGATTATGAAAATACATATCTCGATTTTATTTTTGCTCATTGAACTAAAATAGTTCATTGTCTCTGCTATTTTTATATAAAATTATTAGATATTAATGTTAATATTTTCAATATAACAATTTTTACTGTGTTGCTTATTAGCAAAGTATTCGTATGTATAAAAATTAAGCATCTTGAAATCGATTATCAGAAAATCATTCCTTATTACTAATTCTTTTAATCGTGCAATAGATGTCAATAAACATCTAATCTTGTATGTCATTAAGTAAAAAGTTTTTGAACTTTTGATAATATTAAAAATTAGTCGGACCAAAAAATAGTGTGTGTTACACGCCCGGGAAATGTTTTGCAAGTGCTCGTATTGTTTCGCCTCGATGCTACGCACCTCGGCTACAAAACTTTACTCGCTCTTGCAAAATGTCTTTTTCCGTCCTTGTGTCACAAATAACAATTCTTTTAGATTGATTCATTTCAAGCTAGTGGAAAAGGTATGCGCTGCTGCAGAAGCCGCAATGCCATTATCAGGACGACTGCTATCCATAGTACCTAGACTGACTACTGGCGTAAATATATTGATCGATTTGCCAAGTACACCAGTATTTAAAAAATAAAAATGCACTAAAAATCTAAAACTAGAATCTTTACTTCTTAACAAAATTATGGACAAGCAGGCAGCTAATTTCGATTTCTTTGAAGTCGGCGCCAATCACAAATTATTGGCCTGCTTAATCGTAGCTACTAAATCTATATTTTAAATGTGAATTACTCAAATATTTTACAAAGATATAAAATTATTTGTAATAGGCACTAATTTTATGAAATCAATTTATATTCGAAATCTATACTTTACTTCTTAAGAGAAATAATAATTTATTTACGAAGCGATTGTATGCAATATAGCATTATTTCTATCCAGTTAAGTACCTTAAATACATTGTACATGTAATATAGATCAAAATGGCCTGTAATTTATATAAATATTTTATTGTTGTTGCGGCGGTATATGTAGTATCAGCTTTGCACCCGTGCGAAACCGGGACTGGTTACACTTTGTGATTGTTTAGTAAGTAAAGAAACTTCGTTAGATCTATGAATAATTAAATCAATATAAAATATTGAAACAATCACTTAAAAATCTACACTATTATATTAAACTTACACATGTTTCGATGCACAGCGTCTTCTTCAGGTAAAAAAAAGAAGACGCTGTGCGTCAAGACATGTCCTGTTAGTTTAATATAATAGTGTAGATTTTTAAGTGATTGTTTCATATATTTTAATATTTAATATTATGGATCTACACCAAGTATCGGCCTAATCAATTCAACATTAAATTAATTTCACTGTATATTTTAAAGTGTGGCTATAGAAACAAATTTGGAATGTTTAAAGAAGTAACATAAGTAAAGTATAAACATAGATACACGAGATACTGTAAAGATAATTAATTTTTTTTTATAAAATTGCACTTGCACTGGTTACAGATACAAAAAATATTTGCCTTGATTGTTTTCTTTTAATTGTTTATAAAAACTGTTTATAAGTTTAATTCATTGCCTTCTTAATCAGTCAAATGCAAGTGGCATACCATGGTGATCATTTGTATTAAGCTTGGTTTCAATCGCAAATACTTCATTTAATATCAAGGACTATACTTTTTTGGTTATCTTGGTAGATTCTATTTTCGTGATGTTTCGAAGTTTACGATAGGCAGTTATCTATTTTTTTTTCCCTTTTTTTATCTGATGACATTATTACAAAAAACTACACGTCAAAGTTGTCAATTGTGGACTGGGCGCTGTTTACTCAGTCCGAAAAGGTTTAATGTTTCACATACGTATTTAATGAAAAGAGAGGAGGTAAAAATAAAGTTGCAAATGGTTTTCAAAGACTAGTTTTTTGCAAATAATGTATATTGAACAAGAACCAAAGTGGATTTAATACATTAAAAACATGAATATATGCTTTGAAAATCCGCGATATTGTTTTTTTTAGCCCTCCAACTTTCGAGAAATGGGATTCCTCATATACTGTTTACTGAATATATAAGATCTGGAAAAGACGTTGATGTGTATTGACAAAATAATACGAATTACAAAATCGAATTTATGGATGAAGCACCTCCAGGCTTAACGTATTCTTGTATTACCTCAAAATAAATAAAGTTGAAACTTTTCGCTTAATGGTTTTTTTGAAAATACTAAAAATCTGGATTTTGTTATAAAGACAAGACATAATCAAACAACAATATTTTTGTCTTTAACCCCTCGATGCAGTGTAATGTATCCATCAACTGTTTATCACCACCAGGCTCTTAAAAATGGTTTATTAACAACTCTATAAGAGATATGGCAACATTTCAAACTACCAACATATTTGTTGAAGCATATAACAAAGCAGCCATTCCTGTGAATTTAAAAAATGCAATTAAAAAAGTCTCATATTAATTTCAGTCTTGACATTTTTGAATATAACGATTTCTTAGTATCATAAACAACAGAAATGAAGAAACGATGCACGACATTGGAGAAATATTTTTAAATTTAAAAATGTCAGCAAATAATAATCCTACTTTCATTTACATCGCTTGAAAAAGCTGAATCTGTCCGAATTGTACCGTTACGCCAATATTAATGGTAACAGTTCACATGTATTGAGACTAACGGAACATACTTCAATTTTATTTTAACTCCCTACAAAGACTTTTTAAAATAGTCTAAGATCCCGATATAGGAGGACCTTCACCGAGCTGGTTAATGTAATTTAATATATCAAAAAATATATTGCATATGAGTTGCCTATCGAATTTCAGTCAAGGATATTTTTAATTAATTTTTAAAAATTTTTTGTGCGACTGAGAGGTCCCTACCTACCGTCCCATGCGATAGAAGAGGACACAACATAACAGCGTTTGTATCCCGGCCTTTTAAAGAGAGAGAGCTCTCTGCTCTCTGCTCTCTGCTCTTGAAGACAAGAAGGATAGCGATAGACGCGTACATTCTGAGCATTATTTTGGAGTAGTTTCATATTAAAATAAAGGATTAGTTTTAAATTTTTTTCAATCAATTAAATATATATGTGTATATATTTTGTTACATTAAAGTATATATAAATCTTTAGTTAATAGCAATACATATATAATTCTTATCTTACAAATTTTATTTCTTTTTTTCCTATTTAAAAATATTAACTGAAATAAATTAAAGCAATTTGCTCTATATAATTAATGTATCTATTGATATATACTGATATATACTGTACGCGTCTATCGCTATCCTTCTTGTTTTCAAGACCAGAGAGCAGAGAGCTCTCTCTCTTTAAAAGGCCGGGATTCAAACGCTGTTATGTTGTGTCCTCTTCTTTCGCATGGGACGGTAGGTAGGGACCTCTCAGTCGCACAAAAATTTTTTAAAAATTAATTAAAAATATCCTTGACTGAAATTCGATAGGCAACTCATATGCAATATATTTTTTGATTTATTAAATTACATAAAAAATATGTTTGGTCCATTAACCAGCTCGGTGAAGGTCGTCCTACTTATATCGGGATCTTGGACTAAAAGGAAAGAAAAATAAAAACCGAGATGTTGCACTTCGGGAATGACCGATTATAGGCAAACATAGCTTAGCACAGTCTGTCTCGTTCGTCTCATTTGGCTCGTTTTTTACAGTTTTAAAGCATTAGTGATATAGCCGCTCTATGCATAATCCGCGGTAAGAAAGCTATGTTTTCACATAGAAGCCTTGTAACAAAAAAGCTTTAGGTAATCAGGAAGATAATAACTATCTCGTTTTGTTTTCAAATTAAAACAAATTCAACTATACAAGGACTTTGTAGACGCTTACTTTAAAAAAGAGAATGATACAAAATGTTTATTGTGGAGAAAACTTTTTTAATGACACACAAAAGCTGAGGACTGAATAAACTGTATTTACTGAAGATAGGGTCACGATAGATTGGGGTTGACGACGATGACAATTTGATTTTTACATCAGTGTTTATCAGTTTCGTTATGCGAAGAAAAGATTAAGATTATAGCTCGTGCATGTGGCTGTAATTTTTATTTTATTTATTTTTTTAATTTTTAATTTTCAGGTTAAATTGTATTGGATCAATATAATAATTAACCGGATACGTAGTGAACATAAGAAGTTATAAATTATGAATTCCTAAATATTCGTTTTAGATTTTTAAAGGCAATCAGATTTTAGATGTATTTTACATAAAATCTAAAAAATTTTACATCTCTAGATGATATGATTTACAAATATAATTAAAAAATTCTCAGTTAGATCATTTTGGTAAAAAAGATCATTCAGAGAATAACAATTGAGCGCTGCTAAAAATCACTTGAATTAAGATTAAGATAGGCTTGTTCTCGCAACAACCAGGAAATAATACACTAGAAAGTTTCGACAAAAATAAATCAAAAATAATTATATCGGTGGTGATTTATTGAAAAACCTTCATATATAAATACCCGTAGATTTAAAATGAAATGGAGCAGAGCCATTTCCACATCATTGACGGGTATTTCAGTAATGCAATATATTCTCCATTATGCCGAGTTGAAAACTTTTTAGAACGCGTAACTGGATGGTATATTTCTCGATTATAATATATTTCTCGATTTTAATTTGTGTGAATTTAAATGCGAAGAATAACCGTTATAGATTCTCTTACATCTTGACTTGTTAGTAAACTAAGAAAAAGGATAAAAAATGGATCACACCTTGTCCTGAAACAAAGCAGTTAAGGTGATATACTCCAACATTTTGGCGCGAAACCTAGAAAGAGCAACGATACTCAAACAAACCCAGTACAGAGAATAAATGTAAAAATTTTGTCAGGTATAAATTAACCCCGACATTTAAAACAGAAACTGATTCACCGAACTGTACTCGGAGGTTCATAGTAGAGGGCGCTTTAAATCAAAGAATAGAATATTTTAAATCTGTATTGCGTTTTTCTCAAAAATTTCAAAATATTTTGATATGAAATTTTAGTCATGAATAGTTTGTTTCATTTTACGTGGTAGACGCATGTGTTTATTACAAAAATTATTTTTTTTCTCTATAAACCATTATAATTTTCTTTAAGTTATCATTTATTCAAAATAAAAGTATGCGTCTACCACGTAAAACGAAACAAACTATTCATGCCTAAAATTTCATATCAAAATATTTTGAAATTTTTGAGAAAAACGCAATACAGATTTAAAATATTCTATTCGTTAATTTAAAGCGCCCTCTACTATGAACCTCCGAGTACAGTTCGGTGAATCAGTATCTGTTTTAAATGTCGGGGTTAATTTATACCTGACAAAATTTTTACATTTATTCTCTGCACTGGGTTTGTTTGAGTATCGTTGCTCTTTCTAGGTTTCGCGCCAAAATGTTGGAGTATATCACCTTAAGTTTAGTATTAGTAAGTATTTGACTTCATAAAGATTATATTTTTTAATGATTGAAAAATAAGTTTATTACATTATCAATATTTAGTATAAGTTATATGATTTCAATACATTGTAACTACTAACTACCTTAATTAAAAGTAAAAAGATATGAGATACAGCGCTCTGACCTCTGACATAAAAAGAGAACTGGGACGGTTAGCGGAATTCAAAAGGAATCCATATCCTACTAGACGTTTAAGCCAGCGAGTAAGGAAAATCTTCCGAAAAATAAGAACGTACCCAGGACAACAACAACACCAAAAACATGCCACTGAATATGTGGATTTACTTACGCAAAAAGGTACAAACAAGCAAAATCAAAACAATTGTTACGTTACATCAAATGTACACAGAGAAATCAATAGAATTATTTATTTGACAACAACCAAAAGCTCTTTTACAGGTAACTAAGCCACCCCGCATATAGTAACGATCAAAAGCTTGTGAACAAAGAAAAATAGACAGACTACTGGTCCTCAATATCCGAGTTCACTATCAACCCAAGATCGGTATGCGAGGAGTCTATGTTTAATGATTGTTCATTAATGGAATACAATGGTTGCAGATTGTTTTTAGCTAAATAAAAGACGACACACTTGTCAATATTAAATTAAAGCTACCAGTTAGAAAATTATTCTTGGATATTGTCGAGATCAGCCTGCAAACTTGGGTGGTTACTGTTTGGATTGCCATAACTTTTTAAATCATTAAAGTACGAAGACACTCAGTTTGTTGCAGAGATGGTATTAGAGGTCAGTAGAATATACAACAAATAGTAGAGGCCCTAGGACGAATCCTGGGGGAACACCGCTCGTGACAGTTTTTCCTCCCTACTCTGGCTTTAAAGAATGCTTTGAACCAATTGTGGGTGCAATTTTATTAGTTTGTCAAGGTTTATCTACCATTTATGAAGCCATGTTGCTAGTTAAGAAATCACCTTTTCCCGTCGTTAAAAAGTCCATCAGGATTCCATTATTTTAGAGATGATAGGTAGAACCATTATAAGACGGTAATTTCTGGCATCAAGTTTATTGCCTTTTTTAAAGTTTAGGGTCATTGATGGTAATTTCCAGAATGGCGGAATACAGTTTTCCGAGAAAGAAAACGTCATAATTTTTTATAATGGGTAAGCTAGAAAGTGATTACAATTTTTAAGAAAGAGGTAGATCATCTAGACCTGGAGAAGAATCAGTTTTAAGATGCAGAGGACGATTTAAGGTTTGATTTTAGTAAAAAGTGATGTGGATACGAGGAATCAACAAATCAGGAAACGTATCATTGGTAATTTCCTATGTGAACCCGTTAGAGTAAGAGAGAGAAAGGATTTCAGCTGCTTCAGACTCAGAATATGTGCTTCCATCTGGATGTTCAAAGGAGGGGATGGTTACTTATGAGGATAGAGAGCGAATGTATATAAGAAACTTCTTGCTATTGTTACTGTTGGAAATGTTTGTTGGGAGATAGATATCCACATTTTCAAAAAGTTGGTAAATCTGTGTGTCTCCAAGTCGCTTATGTTAGATGAACGCTAAGATTTTGTTTGTGTTTAAGCATCTGTAGAAGTTCTCAGTTTGAAGTTATATCGCCAACCCTTTGCTCAGTATTGTTTTTTTCTATCCATTCAGTCGTGATAAGATGAAATGTGTCCTACATTGCATTACAATCGGCCAACTCATCAAAAACCTCGTTCCAGCTGAACGTTGGGCGGATATTTTTCAGAATTTGATTACTATGCGGATGCGACCAAGATGGAAAGAATACATAGAGATAGATCAACCTTAAAGGCATTTCGGAGAAATAAAATTAGTTAGAACAATTTTTACAAACCTTGGTTTGTAAAAAATAATAAAATAACTATACATGGAATTTACCTGAAAACAAAATCTTGCTAATATCGAACAAAATAAGCATTAAAAATTATAAAATCGAATGTAGCATTAGATTGAATAGAATTGTATGCTTAAAGGATACTAATAATAGGTTTACTCCTAAATATGTAAAATTCATCTTCTAATGCTGTTTCATTTGCAAGCTTGTCAGATATCGAAATTCAGGTAGTATAAAAAAATCGTGATGTTTAAAATCGTTATTTTCCTCTCTTAATGTCGAGTGTACTAAAAAAATTAAAACTACCCACAAATTGAAATTCTTGTCGGTATTCCTGCAACTGGCTAAAAATGAAAGATTAAATAATGGTCCAAGAGCTGGCTGCAAAAAACCTGGCCTATCGAGTAACCGGATGAAATATTTTTTAAATAATACTACTCACTGTACATATTAAAAAAATCATTTACTGCCAGGGCAAATATGGTGCATAAAATTGCTATGATTTTTTTAAGGTACATTTTTTTGGCATGAACTGAACCAATCGAGTAACCGCTTGAAACTAATTTTAAAATGTAGTTTTAAGTGAATAAAAAATAATTATAAACAAGTGCCTCGTTAAATCTGGTGCTAACCCCATGGCACGACACTTTTTTTAATTTTTTTTTTTTTGTTGCGTTACTGTACCCATCGAGTAACCGCTTCAAACTATAATCAAATTAAAATTTAAACCTTTCTTATTAAAAAAATACATTAGTGCCACTTCTATTCCAGTGACAAATGCCTGGCACGATACTTTATATTACTTCAAGTCCCATGCTATTGCTATTCATATAGCAAGGCTAGACAAGCTTTGACTATGTTGGAGTAGAGAGAGAAAGACTCATGTATATTTTCCATAGACTTTATGTTACTTTCTTTCAATCTTAAGGTAAGTAACCTCGGGTGCACTTCCTTGCCATTAACAAATTAACCAATTTTCTTGAAAACGACTATAACAACAATGAGCGTCGCCCAGCCTTGCTGTTTAAGTGCCCTTCTCGGGTATACTTTACTATGCTTCATCTATGCAACCGAGAGAGAGACTTAACATTAGAAATAAAGATACATGGATACGCTGTCCAAACGGGTGCGATGCATGGGTGCATGCTAGTGGGCTGCGGCGGTCACATTCTTATCCCTATTTTTATAAAGGTCTTAGGTTATTTGGCTCCCGTTGCCGATTCTGGGAATAAAGGTAAAGTATCGCTAATTCAGATTAAAGATTACTAGTACGGAAGGCAGGGAAGGGATTAGTTCGACTTCGCCGAAGTCTTACCAAATCATCCTGCACTTCACGAATTTGCTGATTACTTGCTGGAGAATTACATCTCGGAGGACGCTGGTTTTCGACCTCATATGTGAGCTGAAAAGAGTCCGTCACTGGAGCGTACCACAAACGCTTGTGAAAGATTCCACGCTAAATTAAATTCACAGGTTTATAGTCACCATCCAAATATATACCAATTTTTGGAAAATTTAAACAATATTCAAATTGATACATACATTTAAATTCGGAGTATTGTCAGTCAACGGAAAAAGGTATACCGCAGGGTCGTTTTTTTTTTAAATAATTTGTGGAGGAAAAAATAATATCCTTAAAGACAAAAAAAAAATTAAAAAAAGTGTCGTGCCATGGGGTTAGCACCAGATTTAACGAGGCACTTGTTTCTAATTATTTTTTATTCACTTAAAACTACATTTTAAAATTAGTTTCAAGCGGTTACTCGATTGGTTCAGTTCATGACAAAAAAATGTACCTTAGAAAAATCATAGCAATTTTATGCACCATATTTGCCCTGGCAGTAAATGATTTTTTTAATAGATACAGTGAGTAGTATTATTTAAAAAATATTTCATCCGGTTACTCGATAGGCCAGGTTTTTTGCAGCCCGCTCTTGGACTATAAGGTTCTGTAATATAAGAGATTTTATTCATGCGAATGGCATTACAGTACAAGTAGTAAACAAGGAATGTTTTAGTGTAAACTATTTATAGATTTTACTTTCACTTTAACAGTTATCCAGCAGAAGGGATATCTGCATAAGTAGTTATGCATACATATATTTTTAAAAAAGTTCCTCATTACGGTAAAGCACAAAATAAAATTCTGTTGACTTTAAAGTTTGTATATTCTGTTGTTATGAACATAAAAACAAACTGCGTATGATTTATTATTATTATTATACCCCTATTTGAGTTAATTTGTATTAAAATTATAACGAATATTATTTTTACAAAAATAAATATATTAAATAAATTTGTTTTATTATAAATTTAAATTATTATTTTTTATAGGAGGATTTTGCAAGCAGCCAAGAGACTGAATGCTAGTCACACTTTCTACTGGGTTGCAAGCGATGGATGGGGTAAACAACAGAAACTAGTCGAAGGATTGGAAGACGTCGCTGAAGGAGCAATTACAGTCGAATTACAGTCTAATCACATACCCGGTTTTGACGAATATATGATGTCACTTACTCCGGAACGTAATACCAGAAATCCTTGGTTTGAACAATATTGGGAAGATACATTCGGATGTGTTCTAGATAAAAATATACCTTTGGAAACAAACCATACTTTTAACGTTTGTGGTAATGATCTTCGACTTTCTCAAAGTGTGGGGTAAGTGGTGCATTCATATTATTTTATTTTAAAATTTATGTCATCATAATTATGTAGACTTAAAAAGATTTTTTTGTTGTACTGGCTACAAAGCATAAATGTTAATACATTAACAACTTATTTGTTTAATTCTGGTGTGAATAAACAATTTGGAGTGCACAACCCTAATTGTTAAAACTAAATTAGGCAGGTACCCGTCTCACTTGTTCGCAACCATATTTACTGCAGACGATTACGGTAAAAAAATTGCATTCTAATTTCGAGATTTGCTGTCACATTGGATGCTGATAAGAAATGATTACTGGACCAAATAAGGTTTTAGAATTTTTGGGTTGTGGATTCCGGCACAAGAAATAATATACATACAAAAATTTCTTTTCTTCCTTCTCCACTTCTTTCCAACTGCTTCTTCCTGCTACTTTACTTTCTACCTCTTGCTACTCTACTCTACCACTTTCCAGCTCTGGACTCTGCTTCTAACTGCTCCTTCGTTTTTATGTAATTAGATCTTTTGATCAATACCTTTTTTTTATTTGGTTATTATTTTCTTTTTATTTTAATTTAAATTCAAATTATTTTATCTAATTTAATTTATTCTCTGACAATGACAATCTAGTCAATAATAATCTGTATCTTAACCAAAATAAAAACTTCACAAAATCATATTTATACAACAAAGTAACTTAATCTAGACAACCAATACCTAAACTAATTTATTACATTCCCAGATTTCTACTGAGGGAACGTATCCCCGTAGGAAAGTCCATATCTATATATATATATATATAAATAAGCACAATTTACAAAAAGAACTTTTTATAATAGAAAGTTTTTTACTGATTTATAGGTCATATTTTGTGTCATCTCAACAATGCACAGCATCCCTGACATTGTAAAAAGATTAAGTCATACAACGCTGTGATTGATCATAGAGAAGATTGTTTCCTTGTTAACAAAATCAAGGGTAGTTGTATCTAAAAACTTTCTAAAACAGTTTATTTTATTACCAGTTAAAATAATAATTACTGTTTTCACATGTATAAACAAAAAAAAAAACAAAAAAAACTTCTCTCTCGCGAGTTCGATCCTATTACAATAACCCAACAGAATTGTCACAATCTACCGCTTCACCCCTTATCCAAATAGGCCACCGCAAACTTATATGAAGTCTTTCAAAATGATAATATGTATACATATTTAATTTAATAACAATTCAGTATAAATTTCGAAATCTATGTATATGCCTAAACACACTTGAAACATGCATTGTCATCCAGTTCTTAGCTATCCTGAAAATTTCAGAGCTCTAGGTAGTCGGGAAATAGGTTTAAATTCGATTACAAATTCCACGGAATGACACAGAGACACAGAACACGGCGAAAATATAAAAAACTTTCTAAAAAGGATGTGTTTTTATGTTTGAAATCAATGAACTCAAAAACTACTGGAACGATTATTATGAAAATTTGTATGTATATGTATTTTTTCACGGAGAAAACGAATATGCTATGCTCATTGATGCCACTCGCCACCAGGTGGCGCTGCAGAGTAGCAACTTCTGCCCCGTACAACCGATTGTCATGAAAATTGGTAAGTATATGTATTTTTTCACGGAGAAAACGAATATGCTATGCTCATTGATGCCACTCGCCACCAGGTGGCGCTGCAAAGTAGCAACTTCTGCCCCGCTCAACCGATTGTCATGAAAATTGGTATGTATATGTATTTTACCACGGAGAAGGTTTGTATGATACGCTCATTGATGCCACTCGCCATCAGGTGGCGCTGCAAAGTAGCAACTTCTGGCCCGTTCAACCAATTGTCATGAAAATTGGTATGTATATGTATTTTGCACGGAGAAGTTTTATATGTTATGCTCATTGATGCCACTCGCCACCAGGTGGCGCTGCAGAGTAGCAACTTCTGTCCCGTTCAACCGATTGTCATGAAAATTGGTATCTATATGTATTTTTCCAAGGAGAAGGTTTGCATAATATGTTCATTAATGCCACTCGCCACCGGGTGGCGCTGCAGAGTAGCAACTTCTGCCCCGTTCAACCGATTGTCATGAAAATTGGTATGCATAAGTATTTTTCCACGGAGAAGGTTTGAGGTGGCGCTGCAGATTAACAACTTCTGCCCTGTTCAACCGATTGTCGTGAAAATCAGTAGGATGTCGTGAAAATCAGTAGGATGCTGTATTGTTAATGGTTAATATG
Source organism: Altica lythri (assembly GCA_964028335.1). Lineage (NCBI taxonomy): Eukaryota > Metazoa > Arthropoda > Insecta > Coleoptera > Chrysomelidae > Altica > Altica lythri. Next base: position 78,679,528 of record OZ034800.1, on the reverse strand, counting down.
AATATGATATTCGTATTAATGGAAGTTATCACCAGATGGCGCTTCCATTAAACGAGCAACCACTACTTATTTGATTACTTTAATCACGCCACCGTAAGGTGGCGCAGTTAATATCACATATACTTAAACGAGCAATCCTTACTTAAGTATTGTGACGCCACCGGAAGGTGGCGCAATTAATATCCAATATATTTAATAAATAAATTACAAATACAACGAAAAAAATAGTATAAACCTGATAACTAACGAGAAAATATGATGAAAACGATAAAATCAAAATAAATTGAAAAAACGAAAAATGGAAGAATGGCATAAATGATTTGCGGTACGAAGTCCGCCGGGTCAGCTAGTCAATATATATATTGAGTGATGGTTGATTAAATAATCGTAGGTAAATCGGGGAGCGGCGGTCAAATTTGGTAAAATTACATTTTTGCATACGTTCAAACCAATTGGTAAAACAGTTATTCCAGTCTTCAGTTGACACCTGCAAATTCGCTCCAAAAGCTCAATTGGCTTAATGTAGGATGTTTCGCTGTTGTGTGTTGCTTTTTCGAAGTTTCGCTATAACATTCACACAGCGAATTGGCGTTTATTTTTCGGTTCGTAGGAGTAAAACCAAAATTCATCACCACTAACAATACTATCAACTTGTTTTAACTTCCTTTGTTGAACCGTTCCAAAGTTTTTCAACACCAATTTACGCGAACCGTTTTTTGCTCTTCTGTGAGCAAATAAGGGATCCAACGGGAAATCAACTTCGTAGCACCTAGTTCTTCATGTAGGATCTTGTGAAACGATGTCGTTGAAATTCCCAAAGATGCTTCTATCTCTCGGTATGTTACACGGCTATCATCCTTAATTAGAGATTTATATATTTTCCTAGTTGTCTTCACATAATTGGAATTGTTGAATTTTTCTATAAAGCCTCTTGTTTCGTCAAATAAAATAAGTTTCATCTATTTTCGCTTTTATTATCCTTGAATCAATTTTATTTGTTTAACTCTACAGATAGAGGGGTAGTTAATACTTCCTGTTGGGGGATAAGTAAATAAAAATCCACTTTTGTACACCCATGTGTGAATATATGGTAAAATGTAATCTCTATTTAATCATACTGCATCACTGTATCACTAGGTTTTACGAAATGTGTTTTTGTATTCTGTAGTTACCCAAAAACAGCCGGTACTGCTGACCCGACTGCCATTTTTCTTTTTTAATAGATTTTCTTTTGAAAGGATAGCAAATTTTTCATAGTTCGTAACAACTTTCTAAAATAAACAAATTTGTAATTCGAAATAAAAGAAGTACATTTAGATATGAGAATATCAAGTAAACAAAGTATTATACTAGTGTGGTGAATAAATTGTGTATTTATTGACTGTGAAAATAGTCTAAAATAGCATTTATCAATGAAAACATTTAAACTTGTTTTTCACTCCACTCAGGTATTCGAATTGGCGTATCGACTGGGAAAATTATCATCCATATTATCGATGACAACAATTTTCAATACAAATTTGCCACTTTCACCCTTTATAGTTACCTCTTGTATCCAGTAGGGTGTCCTACTACGGCTACGTAAATACCTGTATGGAATTAACTTATTGTAAAAGGGAAATGTCATATACAGATTACGGCGAAATTTCGGCTCTAGCTCTCCTGATATCCTTTTGACTTCTTTTTAACATTATTCTTTTTAAATTACTAATGCTCTCAAAACAAAAACCTTGTGAGATATAGCGAGGGTTACGTAAAGCCCTTTGGCACGTTTTTTATGTTTACATTTTTAGACCTAAGTAAATTTGTATTGTCCTAATTCAATTTTATAATTAGTTGTTCGTTAACACTTAGTAATTTGGATAACCTAAAATTCCCAATGGTTAAAAGTAAGCAAAAATTTGAGCCTAATGCTATAATTTTTTTTTTAAATTTCAGTCAAATTTTAAAATATTTTGATTTATAGGCCTAATTTTCAATTCGTCATTTGCTCACCCAAATGTAAAAATATATACCTTCTTTTTTAATGTATAATGTGTTTAATCTTAAATATATTTGTTGTGTTAACAGCTTATATAGCAATGTCACGACTAATTTTTAGAAAGTTTTTATATTTTCGCCGTGTTCTTTGTCTTTTTGTCATTCCGTGCAATTTTGTAATCGAATTTAAACCTATTTCCCAACTACCTAGAGCTCTGAAATTTTCAGGATAGCTAAGAACTGGATGACAATGCATGTTTAAAGTGTGTTTAGGCATATACATAGATTTCGAAGTTTATATTGAATTAATATTAAATATGATATAAGTTGTGTATAGATATTATCATTTTGTAAGTTTTTAAATAAGTCGTTCATAGCCTATTTGAATAAGCGTCGGATATGAGTCCAGGTGACAGTTCTGTTATGTTATCATAATGGGATCGATTACGCGAGAGAGAAGTTTTTCTACATGTGGAAACAGTAATTATTATTTTAACTGTTAATAAAATAAACTAATTTAGAAAATTTTTAGAAAGTTTTTTAGACTGTACTGTGGAGTGGACTATGCCGTAATCTATCTTGGTAAAGTTCTTTTTATAAATTGTGATTATTTGAAAATGAATTTAACAAATTCAAACGTTAGACTGTGAAGTCAAAGAATCACAAAATTTTGACTACAACTTCACGATTCACACTTTTTTCTTATTTGGTGAAAAGTTATGTACTATAAAATTTTGTTTTTTTACTAAACACTAATTTTATGAATGACATAATATATTAATTTAATTTATATTTAGTGATAAAATTTTATTACGAATTATGAAATTAATTAAAGCCTTCTGGTAAAGTTAAAACAGCTAATTTCAGTTTAATTAAATGTTTAAAGTTATGACCATTATTTACGTTACTAGATACTATATTAGCCCTACAATGATAGCTTGTGTTACAAAATTAGAAGCACGGAAACTATTCCAGACCCGTGTATTTTAATGTGAAATTGATTCTGGAAAGTTTCGTCAATTAACCACTTTATATACAAGAAAATTAATCTAGTGCAGGAGCGCACAGAAGCATAAATTAAATCTCTTTCACCTCTATAAGAAAAGTAAATTATTTTTTTAACACTGAACTTAGAAATTGATAAAAATTAAACCGTTTTTTAGCATATACTAATAGGTATTTAAGCTACTTAATATTTCTTATGTATTTAAGATTTAAACTAACTGCGCAGAAATAACCAACAGTTCCTTTTAGATTTTTAATAGTTATTAAGGTATATATTGTTTTCATGATTTTTTTACTTAAGGGCTTTTAACGTCAGCTGCACGAAAAAACGTATCACTTTTTTATTTCTATGTTTGGAGTTGCACTTGTTTCCTAAAGAAGCTTCAATAGAAGTGGAAATTGGCAAAAGTCAGTAAAAAAAATATCTATAGGAAACAAACCACATCCGCGTTCGGATTTTTATCCGATATAAAGACAATGACCACTAAAATGATAAACGATCGACACATTCAAGATATATGTATCATAACATAGAGACCATCGTATTAGGTATCTGATAAGCTTTCATACATGACTGGCCGTATTAGAGGGTGATACGCTTAAAATTGGCCTAGTTTGAATGTTATCACAGGAAAGGGTCACAATGGTTCGTAGCACATAGGAAATAAATCAAAATTTCATCTAAAATTGACATTTCTGTATTGGAGCTTTCATAGATAAATCCATCAGTCAATATTTTTTAGGTTATTGAGATTTTGCTTAATTTTTTTTAAAGCTCGATGAAATTAAAAATTGACTATTTATAAAAAAAATATTTAATAATAACAAAATATACAGTAACAGAAATAAAAAAGGTAATCTTTGTATGGTAAACATATATCAATATTAAAAATCTTTTAGATTTTAAGTTACACAAAAGACGTATTTGACATATTCAATTTTTGCTGGAAAAACATCTTTAATTTTTTTTTATTTGTATCATATTAAATCTCCTTCATAGATTTGTTTAAATTACCCTGTCGATTATGTAGAATTAACAATCAATTAAAAAAATCGGATCCTGAATATCGCACAATACTAAAGGTATTGATCGTACGCCTGTAGGAATATTTAACGCGGAATTGAGGAAGAGGTTTGTTTACTAAAGTATTTGTGCAATTTCCATTTTGTGTTGGTGACACTGCATTAATTATGAGTATACTGAATGTATCATAAGCGAAAAACTTTTATTAATAAAATTTTAAAGCAATCAACCATCTGTGGTATTTTATTATGCAAAGAAATGATCAAATATGATCAAACAATATCGTAAAGGTTTAACATAAAAAGTTTCTTAAGACCACATCTATTCAATATTTTGGAAATTTTTTACAGGAAAAAAATTTAGATAAAAGGCGTATTCATGATCATTGATAACTAAACCAATAACAATTTACAAAAAAGTAGTTCGCTATTGTAATGTAAAAAAAAAAAATATTAATTTTTCTTACATATGTGGGCAACCTGCCCGCTCTATGATTTGATATGTCCCGCGAGACATTTTTAGGACCATCAACAAATCAACAAAGAGTGGGGCGGCAAACACAAAGCATTTGATGACAAAATATATTTCTTCTCAACTGTTCTACACTAGACAACCCTGGATCAATCCTTCATTTTGCTTGTGTAAGCAATTGGATGGCACGGACTTTAGTTCAGTTCTATTTGAGCTAGGCACCGAAGTGACAAGCAATATTTAAGCGAATTGCTATTGCCTTCAATTTGCTTTTTAACTTTGTGTACATATTATGTGCCAGCTTATTATATTTTGTATACGAACATAATGTCTAGTGAAAAGAAACGAAAAGTAGATGATGTAGACGGTCGCCAGCTTCAAGAAGAATGGACTGAAGAATTCTTTATTAACTTGCACAATGGTAAGCCTTTTTGGTTGCTGTGTAATAAATACACTTTAGTGTTGAAAAAATAAAATAAAAACATGCGTTACTCAACAAGCATTCTACACTTCACTCGTTACTAGGACTGGTTGGTAGATGATCAATCAAACTGATTAAGGTCGATCTTATATCAGTTTTTTACGCATAATACCTAATTAAATGGCACCTCAAAAGCATAATTCCAAAAACTGAATGGTTTTGTTGTTTTTACAATGTCGCTCATTCAACCTCACTATTCAGTGCAGTTACATACCTCCCATATTATTTTTGTACGAAAAATTTCATTCAGTTGGACCTGACCAACTGTTTTTGTTAACCGGATTTTAACAAAAATATTAAACTTTACTCAGGATGAAAAGCGATAATTCATTCCGTTGGAATGTAATGTACTATATTACCAAATCTGTTACAAAAGTAAGTAAATTAGAAATTTGCATATCCTTTGTATCCGAGACAATATTTTTGATAATACATTTTTTATATTTTATTCGCTGTTTTAACAATCTTTAATTTCTTCCAATATTGCAATTTAGATTGTCTTTGATAGATGTTACAAACAATTCCAACCAGATTTTAACAGTCATTGCAAATATATTACAATTTTTCTTCTTTGATTACAAGAAATAAGTATTTTAACTCATTTATAGTTAGTTGCATTTATGTATATCTGTAGTCACTTTTTGTTTATAAACAATAAACTTAAAATAAACATATTGCAAACTATAAATTAAAGATTTTTTCCATACCTAGTTATAAAGTAGTTACGATCCTTATTTGTATATTCATTGCTTCTATCTATTGGCTGCTAAAAACTTTTTACTTCAGTCTTGATTTACACAGTTTCGAACTTTTGATTAAACGAGGTGACAAGATTCCTCTCTTCGATATAGAATACATTACCCAAAATCTCGTAAAATCTTATTTGTACAGGGTTTAAATTAGGAGAGATGGATTAAATTAGGGGCCAACAATTTAGTTATTAATTATCTAATGCTCTGTAGTGTTAATATGAATTCCAGTGTTCTGAAACAGATAATGTTAATAAAGTTCTCTGTTTGATGTTGAAACAACTTCACTAACCAAAGATTTAAATAAAAAATTTTCGTATACATATATAAATAATAGACATCTATATATATAAAACTCAAAGGTGACTGACTGACTGACTGACATAGTGATCTATCAGCGCACAGCCCAAACCGCTGGACTGATGGGGCTGAAATTTGGCATGCAGGTAGATGTTTTAACGTAGGCATCCGCTAAGAAAGGATTTTGATTAATTTCACCCCTAAGGGGATAAAATAGGCGATGAAAGTTTGTTTAAAAGTTTGTCAATTTTAAACCGATCGGGCTGAGATTTTGCATGCATATAGCTACTAGGTCGTAGGCATCCCCTAAGAAAGGATTTTGATCAATTCCACCCCTAAGGGGATAAAATAGGGGATGAAAGTTTGTATAAAACTTTGTCAATTTTAAACCGATCGGGCTAAGATTTTGCGTGCATATAGCTTCTATACCTTATGCATTCCCTAAGAAAGGATTTTGGTTAATTCCACCCCTAAGGGGATAAAATAGGCGATGAAAGTTTGTAAACAAGTTTGTCAATTTTAAACCGATCGGGCTGAGATTTCGCATGCATATAGTTACTATGACGTAGGCATCCCTTAAGAAAGGATTTTGATAAATTCCACCCCTAAGGGATAAAATAGGGAATGAAAGTTTGTATAAAATTGTGTGAATTTCAAACCGATCGAGCTGAGATTTTGCATGCATATAGCATGCAAGTTTTTATAGTTTTAAAATAATAATAGTCTAATACCACTCGCGCTTTAATGTGCGGGGTGTGTGGAGCGGTGTGGCGGTAGCACGCTGCTGCTGGCCGACATGACACTGTCGATAGATGCGTAGAGTCTTGAAAATTCGAGAATATTTTTTTTTATTACGTAGTGGTGTACTAAGAAATGACTTTTTTAAATTTCACTCCTAAGGATTTAAAATAGGGGTTGAAAATTTGTATAAAATTCGGTGACAAAAAACTAAAGTTTACGCTGATAAAGTCGCGGGCGGCCGCTAGTCATCTATACATTACAAAAATGACAACACAAGTGGCTATATGAATTAGCATATAGTACACGCACGAAATACGCAATACGTAGCAAAAGTATTAAGCGATACCGAAAGTATCGTATCAAAAACTTATGCAAGGTAGGTACTTGAAACCAGGAACTCTCAAGCACAGACCCAGACAAAGTTGTCAAAGAGTCACAACTAAACATCTAAACAACACAACTGCTTTGTCGACCAAATTGCTAAAAGAAATCTCGCTGTTTATAATCCATAGAGCTGTAGCGACCACTTCTGGAAGCTACAGTGGTGAACGTTTCGTTTAAAACCATAATAAAAAAAAAGTAAGAGGTGTCAAGGGACACCCGGATGGAACAAATTTCCTTTCGATTAATTAGTGAAGGAATTGTAATTTGTAAACACAACAGAGTGTTTATACATACATAAGTATTTATTATTGTCTGTATAAAATCTCTACTTACCTAACTCCATCAGCAATATCCGGAATTTTTGGAGAAACACTGTCAGGATACATTATTGTTATTATTTTAATATTTATTCTCTACAAAAAAACCTGTATAAACTTTTAACAAAGTGTCGACACTACACTGTTCAAAGCAAAATAGAAAATAGTAAATCCATTATTACCTAAATATTTGCAACAGTTCGTTTCTTTTAACAAAAGTGTCTATTCATACAATACCAGAGGTTAAGATGACATACATATACCATACCATATTATTATTATTATTATTATTATTTTTAAAATGTTTATGAATTTATTAATTTATAAAAACAGGATGAAATAAAATATATCTAATACTATTATAGGTACCTATTTTTTTTTCTACAGTATTTTCTTTTTAATGTAAATTTTCTTTTAATTTAAATTAGTGTCTTTTTAATTGTACTTTTATTAGTATTTATGTATATTAGGGTTTCCTATTTAAATAAAGATATATCTATCTATCAGAGAGAGAGAGAGAGAGAGAGAGAGAGAGACAGACAGGCAGAGAAACATGCGTGTGTCGTGTCGGTCATGTCGTGTCGTGACATTTTTTGGTCTGAATTTTTTTCGGTTAGTCTCAGCCATAACGCGCGAAAGGGAACTTCGTTCCAAAAGTATTCACGTTTAAAAGTTGTACGTTTAGTCTTTATACAATGGTTGTACAGAAAGAGAGAGTAGATGGTCCTACAGTTAACTACACAAAATAAAAGTTGCCTGCTACATTAAAGCTTTAACACCACAATTGACTAATCAAACATTTGTGAAATTTTCGGTTTTCTATATATATAAGTTTCAAAATTTTTTTACAATTTTACAAGATTCTCTATCTCTGTTACTATTTTTAACAACTTTTGACGATTTTCATGCAGAATATTACACAGTTCAATGGAAATAAAATATTCTGTCACAAAAAACTTAAATCGTACGTTAATAATATTGCATTTATGTGTCACATGGACGAAATTTGAGCCTAAAAAAAATTTAAACACAGTATCATTTATTGCCTACTTTCATAATCTAAAAATATGATTGCTTGAGGAAAATTGTATAACTCTCACCGCCATCTATTAAAAACTCGTAGAACTTAGACATGAATGTGTATAAAACCTAACATTCGCAATGAAAAAAAAAATAGGTTTATAAATCGAAAACTAACCTATTTTTTAAGATAATAAAAAATAACACATATCTAAAATATTTCTTAAATAACTGGTTCAGTGATTTCGGAGATTAGCGCAAACGAACATCGTGACACGAGATTTTTATAAATAAATAAAAAATTAAATTAAAATTATTTATTTGTAATTTTGCATCGACTACCAAAACTAAATTAGAAATCTACCAAAACAATCTGTTATGTATTTATTAATATTAGTTCTGTATTAAAGACAAGAGGTGGTTATATCAAACATTTTTGTTGAGTACAGTACTTCTATTAGAACTGATGTTTATTTATAGTCAATCTGTTTAAAATGATATTATTTTACTTTGTTTTTCAGATATGAACAAGAAAGCAAAGTTCAGTTTGTCGTTGATGCAGTTTACGCTTTCGCTTTAGCTCTTCATAATCTACATGCAGATCTATGTAAGGATTACAACCAAAGTGGAGTTTGTCCTGCTATGACTCAATACGATGGAGGTGATTTTTATAAGAGATATCTGCTGAATGTTTCCTTTGCTGGTGAGTGTTAATTATTATGTATTTTGTTTTAGATTCGTAAAAAATTTAAATAAATTGATCATCTTTTTCTATATGTCTTAAGAATAGACATGTCAAAAATAGACAGTATATAAAGGGCCAATTTTTGACGTAAATATAAAGAAAGTAGTGTACTATAATAAAAAAATTATCATATAATTTTTGATTTATATTAATTAGATGACTATTATGTACAATTAGAACCTACTGAGTGGATGAAGTAACTAATGGTAAGTTTAGAATCGTTGCTGTCATATAGCCTACCTGATGTCAAATTTATTTAAAAACCAACCGATCTTCAAATTAGAATACAAGACAAAAACATTTAAAAAGTTATTTGATATGTATTAAACAATAGAAACATTTTGTCCTGCAATAAAAAAAGAAAGCTTGCGTAAGATTTTTTAAGGGATTTCTCTCGATGTGCTACCACGAAACCACCCTATAAAGACAAGAATAGTAGGATCACTTTCGCAGAAACTTGTTCCATTCACCAACAGTGTTGCCAACTTAAAATTTCTGAAATTCGTATATTGATACAAAAAAAGTAAGTAGAAATCGGTAGATTTAATAAAATGGTGGAAAATTTTAAAAAGGGTTTATTTGGTAAAAAAGAGTAGTTTAAATTAAGTTACAAAAAAGTTAAACAATTACGAAAGAACATTATAACAGTTTATCGGTATTACTTCCAAAATCGGTAGATCTCCAAAGGGATTCTACTATTCTTGTCTATACAGTTGAGTCCGTGGTTCTTTACCCGTGCGTCACTAATACCTGGCGAGATAAAACAAATACTTTTAATCTAGCGTCATTGTCCTCCACGCATGAAACTACAGACAAAACAGCTACCGCATGTTATTAAGTTGCAATTTCCGACTTACTTCGTATGCTTTAAATGATGACGCACGGTCCCCAGTCTCTTTGCAAGTGGAACTTTTAAGTAAAGTTCTTTTGCACGGGTAAAGAACCACGGACTCAACTGTATACGATGTGAAACAGTTTAGATTAAAAATAATTCGCAGTTGAAGCGGATGTAGTTCGTATAATAGCAAAATAAAGTAACTGATTATTTAAGTTTAAGTTCAATGTGCCCTTGCAGTTTAACATTTTTCCTATTCATATCTACTAATTCTCCACCAGCACTGATATATAACCGATGCCTCAATACAAGAGTTTAAATCTTAAATAACCATTGATTTTTTTTAATGACTTAAACTCCTAACAACAAAGATTGGGCAATATTTAGTTTGTCCATTCACCAAAATTACAGAAAAAAGATAAAATCACAATTTTGTCAGAATTATTTGTGTTTCTTAAAATTATGATTATAAAGAAATAATGGTTTATTTATTTTTATGAATTTTTCGGATTTTTAACATATTTTCCAGTTTTCCAAGATTTTTCCCAAAATTATGTATCAATAAAAATAATTGCCACAATGTACCACAAGAAGCATGGCTTTAAAAATAATTAAAACACAACAACGGTAATTGTATAGAAATATACGTTTACTTGCGCCTGTGTAGATACCTATAATAATAAGTAAGTCAAGCAATGAACTTTTGTATGTAACAATAATTTTGTCTCTTAAAATGTCGCTTAAGAAACACACCTTCAAAATTCATTCTGTTTTTTGTGTCATATGCTCTTACTTACCTCCGATAAAATTACAAAAATACAGATAAATTAGTAAAATAAAATAAGAAATAGTAGAAATCATGTACCTTAAAGACAGATACTATAAAAATGTCATGCTATGGCCAAAAATGTAAATTTAAACTGTTTTTTTAATTTACTTTGCAGCACAACTGAGAATTAACAGTCACTTTTCATAAATTTAACAACGTAGTCAATGTAAGAAGTAAGAAAGTAAGTACTATCGGATTTATACATATGCATTATATACACAAGTTTCAGAAAACCATTGAAATTTTACCGTTAGCGTTATCCGATCTGGACCAAAATCAAAAAATTTCTTTCTTACGACTTCGGGATTTTATATACCAAATTTCATGACCTTGTAACGAAGGAACAAAAAAGCCGATGGTGTCTAATAATTAAGTTGTATCTATATTTTGGAGTCTTTTTTATACATAGTATCTAAAATTTTTCTTATTAAAACGTGCGTTGTTTTATCTAACCATTTTTTAGAAATGCTATTAAATTTTATGCTGTATATAGTCTACAAGTGTGGCTTATTATGAACATGAATATTTTCACATCTATGATCGCTTTTACGAGCAATAAGTGTTAAATGACGGCTTAAACAACACCAATACGACGTAAAATGTTCAAACAGCCTTAATTTATAACAAAATGACTGATTTTATTTCATTTTTTTAACTTCCCGCTAAAAAAAATTAAAATTTTAACTTCCCGCTAAAAAAAATTAAATTTTTTTTTAAAATCGGGAAGTTATTGGTTTCACCCCGTTTTTCGAAAATCGAGTTTTCATCGGATCTCAACGTTTTCAGGTCTTAGGAACCTCCCCTGACTATTTTTACGAGGGTGTCTGTATGTCTGTATGTACGTGTGGATGTGTGTGTGTGTGTGTGTGTGTGTGTGTGTGTGTGTGTGTGTGTGTGTGTGTGTGTGGATGTATGTAAACCTCTTATAACTTTTGAACGGCTTGACCGATCGGAATGAAATAAAAAGTATTCCAAAGAGTTCCATCTAACTTAGATTCCCTGTAAGTTTGAGCCAGTACATTTCGAGAAATGTCAAAATAACCGAAAAAAACAATTGGTAAAAATGATGTTTTTTGTGCATATCTTTCTGGCTATTGCATCGATCAATTTCATAACCTAATCAGCTCTCAAGCTTAAAAAGCCACGTCGAATGCCGTTTTGCAAATTAAAATCGGTTGATTCGTTCGTGAGATATCGTTGTCGAAAAATTTAAAAAAAAAAAGTGTTTTTTTTTTCAATAACTTAGAGATTTTTTGACAAACCGATTTTGCATTCTCGGTAACGTTTTTAGGTCTCAAAAAACTGCGTCGAATGCCATCTTGAACATCAAAATCGAATAAGGCGTTAAAAAGTTATGGCTTTTTAAACATTTTAAAAAAAGTCAAAAACGTCAAAATACGTCACGTTACTATAGCTTTGCGGTTAAAACTAGCGGGAAGTTGCAAGGATGGCCTTTAAGGTCAACCTCTTTTCGAATTTTTTTTATTTTTAACCATTTTATTGAACTGGTCATCAACTAGAATTTATCAGAAATAAATATGAACCATATTTACAATTTCGCATTATGGAATACCTAAAGTTATAAATTGTATCTTAAATTTTGTTTTTTTTTATATTCTAATCAACATTTAATAAAAAAAAATTGAAATTTAGAAACATAAATTGACATTAATAAAAATTTGTAAAAAGGTGACTTCCAAATCTGCTATCTCTATCTACAGCCTATAGCGCCTTTAACCGCTTGGTCGTGTACCCACCAGATAGTAGGCGTTTTTAATTATTCCTTGATTAAACTACAGTAGTCTAGAACACCTATTTAAATCCTTCTTGAGCTCATATCGGACCTTAATTACTGGTCAAATCGACCATTGAAACATTAACCTCTAAGCTTTTGGTGCCATTCTTATACTTGGGAACGCAGTTTTTTAGGTATATCCATGTCTAAGCCATAACAGGCGTTATTGCCTATACCTAGATAGATTGGTTCCTGTCAGATATAACGTTTTTCTAATTTTTCCTTAATGTCAATTCTTGTTTGTTTAATTTTCAAAAATCTATTGTCCATGTATACTTACAATAATTATTAACTATTTGTTATAACACTATACATTTCATCGAGCGTGTATTTCCAACTATACAATTGATTTAAATTTATTAAACTTTCTTGAACAGAACTACTTTTATATTATATTATAGTGAATTTAGTGAAATAGTCTTTATCTTTCCATTTCTGAAAGATTAATAATATGAAATAAATTTAGTTTACACATTTGTTTTTAAAAACCATTTTATTAATTTAAAAAACTGGCATAAGTACTTACAATAATGGTATATACTCGTATACTAATTTACTCTTTAGAATTTAAATAATTCACTTTATTAATTGGATGTTGAAGAACTAGTAGGTCTGATATAGAGACATCTGCGGATCCAATGTGGAATGTTTCTCACCCATGATGTTTCTTCTTTTGGTTTAGTATCTTCTTGAACAAATTTATGTATGATTTCAGATTTTGGTTGTGATCTTGTAGTTGTTTGAGGCAGGAGAACTATAACTTCTTGGTCTTCAGGAAGGATGAATTGTACATGGTGTTCTGTACATTTTCGAATTGGCGTCATATTAACAAATATTAAAAGAAATTATTGTACACAGGTCAAAGTCGAATTTAATGGACTGATATATATGTTTGATACCACAGAATGAATTCGTTTAGTATAAACATTATGCACATAACACATTGTCACTAATCGCATTACTGATGATATTTCATACAATAATTTTATCAATAGCAAAGTAGTAATAAAAATTTTTACTATTGAAATCACGATCTAATTAAATTGTTTAAATTACGCTGTATAAAAGCAAGATTAACAAAGATATTTCTTTATCAAAACAGATAGTTTTGATTATTTGGTATTTATACGGACAGTTATTTATTCATACTTACACAAGTTATTTTAGCTTTTTCTGATTTTAAGAGTAGTTATGTAAATATAGTTTACCCACGACTCATAAGTAAATTGGCTATTTTTTAACCTACATCTCTGTCAGTAAGTGTCAAATTATTGAGGAGTTGTGTTATAGTTTCATTTACTCCACTAGTGGAGTAAGTAAATAGAAACCTGTATTAATATGTTGGTTGCCTACAGTATACATTAAATTAAACTAACATTTGACATTTCTCAGACAGAACTGTCTGCTAAATCGAATATTTTTGACAACTTATGCCAAAATTTAAATTTTATGTTTGTTATTTTTGGTTTTATACAAAACCATTGGTAAGTCGTGGGTAAAGCATAGTACTTCACTCGAAGAACAAATTGAATATTTAGCTCGTTTCTTTAGCCCATTCGCTCGCAAGCTCGCTCATGGGCACAAACACACTCGCTGTAATATACAATTTACTCCACTCGTGAAGTAATATACTATTTTATTTCTTTGACTATATTTCTCATTTTTGGAAGTTATATTTCTATTCATGCACTCGATTTGTGTGGGGTTAAATGGGAAAAATCATTACGTATGTAATGGTGTGAGTAAGAGAGAGACAGAAACACATATAAGGTATATTGGTCGGTAAAGACAAAGATGAAATATTTCCCACATGTTTAGTCATAACTATAAGTCCTTTAAATACCGTTTAAACATTCAGTACATTGAAAAGAGATAGATATACAAAAAACAGTCTGAGCTAATGTTTTGGAATATCATAGTGACGTATTACATTGTGTTTGACAGATTATTTTATAATTCTGTCACGTAAGTAAACATATAAAGTTTAGTACTTTATATTAATAATATTAATAATAATATTCAGTAATGAGTATTGTATTGTAGTCCATACTACCGTCACATGGTTGCATTATATTTTGCACTATGCTTTTGAGGTTGTTGGCTACATAAACAGAGTTTTTAAGAAGTCGAGAAGTGCATTCCGAATAGACAATGGATAGAAAAATTACAACTCGGTAAGTATTCCAAAGGGGTTCAATTTATGTACTCGGGGTTTTTGGGGTCGCTGAACACGATTATCATGATGTGGAAACTCTCCGCGGCACTTGGTGCCTAGGGTACTCTTCTCCTGGGGTTTTATGTAAATTCTGTACAATCAGTGCACACTTGGTACTTGGTGGTTTTTTAAGTCGCTAAATACGATTATAATAATGGCGATGGTATTCGAAACACCTAGTGCTTAAGACGGACCTCGTCCCCAGGAATTTTATGCAAATTCAATACAATATGAGTGTGCTTTCGGTACTAGGAGGTTTTTGAGGTCGCTGAACACGAATATCATATAATGATTTTGCTAAATTATTCGCATACAAATTTATAGAAGTATAACTTCTGCCGGCAGTCCCACTGACTGCCACACCCGTTTTTTGTATTTAATTTATTTTTTCTACAATCACTCAGTAAAGTAGGTGTTTTTGCTTGCAATTGACAACAAAAAGTGGATATTAACCGAGGAGTGTCACTTTAATGGTCTAGCTATAGCGTTAAAGTACAAAAAACGCGCATCGTTATTAGCAATCCATAAATTTTAAAATTTACACAATAGTTTGACATTTTTATTGCTGTTTTTGCAAATATAATTTCAAGATGAGTAAAAGTAGTGATAGTGACGTACAAAATAAACTTCCCGAAATTAGAAATCTGACTTTAAACCAGAGAAATACATAGGAAAAGCAATATAATTGCTTTGTAATGAGGTGTAAACAAAAACAATTGGCATAGGCCAAATATTCTGAAAACGTATTAATTACCTATTTTTCTAAAAAGCAAAAACAAAATCTTCATCCCTCTGGGGATGAAGTATCTCTTTTAATATCTAACATTCCTGATTCGAAAACAAGAAGAAGTAGAATTTTTACTATCAAAAATAATACCAAAAACAATTCTATTGATTATTTATCGTTATACAGAAAACATTTTTCTACAAGACCTACCAATAAAAATACACCATTGCGACTGTTCTGAAAATACAATCCCGGAAAGTGTTGCGATTATTCTGGAAATACAATCCCGGAAAGTGTTACAAGCAAGTAGTAGGTATAAATATTATTGCTAAGATTCCCAGCAAAATTGCTAAGTATCTTCACCTACCAGACTCTCAAGCAATGATGTATCAGTTTTTGCTCTTAATGCATAAATAACTATTAATGGATAAATAAATAAAGCTATAATGGAAACTATAACCATAGAATAATTATAAATAGTTGCTGAAATAAACATAAAGGTAGTCATTCCCTTTTGGGCATATAACGAGCATAATTAATTAACAGGCAAGAAATGGTACAAATGAAGCAAGAATCGTTAGATTTAAAGAAAATACTTGAGATTTATTTTGTACACCTGAATCTGTTAATCTGTTTCTAAGTGTTATATTAACTTAAAAATATAATAAAGACACGCCATATGAGCTCACGTGACGTGATAGTAGTCTGTTTCCACCTTTAGTGTCACATGTGACTTGAATTGAATGTAAACCACCAAAAGTCCGACTAATGACTAAGGCATATGTAGCTTAGAAGTTAGAGCATTACCGTGTAAAGGTAAAGCTTGTATGTTTCATTTTCGTAATACAACTTTTTTTCATTTTTATCAAAAATGTTTAGTAACAATATTATGTCATTGTAACAAAACATGGGGGTATCTTACTGAACATATAAAAATATTAATTTATTTTTACATAATTCGCATAATGTTGATCTTAAAGACTAGAGAAAAATTATCATTTGTATTAAAGTTATTAAACCGACCTGACATCAAAGTTGAACTTGAACCAAAGAAGAAGAAGAACGAGAACAGCCTTTTTTTAAGTAACACAAAGGTCAGCAATGACGTGCTAGCCAATAACGGCAAGTAAACAATGGCGATTTGTTAACTTACCAATGATGGTAATATCGATTCCGACAGAAAACCGAGCTAAAGAATTAACCAAGAGTTTTGTGTTTACTAGAGTACCCATATGCGTTTTTTTTATTTTAATGGATCTATAACACATTTAATTTGTTTCTACAATAATCTAGTATTAGAAATATCGTTGACGTTTTATAGCAAATATATGTTATCCCAGATTTCTAGGTGAGATTTACAAAAATCTGTTTTGTAACATTTTAACATTTCATTTAAACTCTAATAGTAACATACCCTTAATAAACTTCCTTTTAATAAAGTTTTAATATCCAAGCTACTATCGCGTACAGTTTTTTTATGTTTTATGACTTCACTTATTGGCTCCCTATATTAAAGTTGGTTTTCATGTGGCTGTAAAAAAAGTAACTAAAGTATAACAACAAAATGAAGGATACGAGTATATGTCATTTATTAAAAGTATATTGACCCATCTCTACACAATATGTGACGGAGTTAACAAGTTTTTAATAACCATTGCTTAATGATTTTATCGCAGTATAAAAATGTAATCAAGATTTTTAGTCTCAAATCTGTCTTGGAATACACAAATAGTTGCACAATTAATTAAACTTACTTTGCATTATACCAGGTTACTTAATTGTACACTATGTTGTTTAATGCTTGAGTCACTTCTTTGAGCTATGAAAATTAGTCGCAACGTAGTTTATTTTCATTTTGTAAACAAGAAATTTTTGGGCCATATGTAAATCAGCTAAATGTGATCAAAAAATGATTAATGTTTGAGTATTTGTATTGTCATGGTATTGATCGAAATTTCACATGGAGTTATTGAATTAAAATGACCTGATTCTATCTTCTGCTGCCGTATCTAAGCTATTATCTTTGCATTGCCTTGCTCAGGTAGGTACTGTGTGTTCTTTGCTCGTTTAGATATAGGATAGTTAAAAAGTTGTGAAAGCAAAAATGAAACAACATGTATTTTATAATAAAATTGGTTTTTGTATTCACTGTTATCTACCCTAGTTTAAACATACTTATTCCAATGATTCTAGTAATTTTATACCACCTCTGTTATAATTTTCCGGAAGTTCTGCAAAATATTTTTCAATATTTTGCAGATAGCAATAACTTCTTTATTCGACGAAAAACTCTTTTCACGAAGGGATTATTTCAAGTCTCTAAAAAGATAATAGTTGGAGCAAGCCGAATCTGGTAGGTGTAAGTAAGCAGTTCGTTCAATTTAGCCATCGTCAACAAACTTGTATAAACACGTGCATTGTCTTGATAAAAATTATTGTTTTCTTCTGTAAACCGTTTTTTTGCGAACTTGTTATTCAACTCGCGCAATAGGTTGCAATAATATTCAGATTTAATTGTTTAACCCCTTTCAATAGAGTCAGTTTACAAAACCCCTTTTGCATCTCAAGCTGTTTTGTACCAGCTTTAGTCCAGTATAAACGTTCTTGTTTTAGTTTAGTTTAGGATCATGAGGGTAGATCCAAGTGTCATCCATAGGTATAAAACGACACACAATATCGGTTTTATTCTGTTTAAAACGTACCAAATTACGCTAAAAAATTTGTTTTCGATTCAGTTTTTGTTGAATTTTCAACGAATGTGGCACCAACTTTTTGTATAGCTTTTTTTATCTGAGATGCTTTTGGTATCAGCAGTTTTAGGCTTAGTCAAACTTGGATCTTTACAAATGATTTCTGGTGTTGCATTTTATGGACGTCCGCTACATGGATCATGTTCAACACGTGTACGATCGAGATTAAACTCTAAAATCCATCGATGCACAGTTGGAAATGGAGGAGAAGTTCCCTTTACCACTTTCACCTTTTTTGTGCGAATTTCTGTTGCTGATAAACCTTCCAAAACAAAGAGTTTTCAATGCACGATATTCGGTTTTTCCATTGTAACAAAATTCACTGACACGTAAGCTTCAAATGGCTTGTAAACAAAGAATGAATTGACAAATCAAATTAGATTTTTTTGTTTATTTAAATGGAAGATAAAAGTTAAAATAGCGTATAAATTTTGATTCTTCTACTGGTTAATAGGTGTCGATGTCGCTTTTAAAATTTTCAACCAACCTATATACCTACTATTATTCCACGCTAACTAATTATTGAAACACAAAGAGGTTTTTAACAACTACACAAAAGAGTAAACGAATTCTATGTTTATCAAAAGAAACTCCAAACGAAACGATGTTCATTTATTATTAATAAATAAGTGTTATTCTTAGGATTTTTCAAACGCTTATTATAGCATATAGTATTGTAACGGGATAACCGTAAAGGAAGGGACCTTAATTTGAAAGATTGTTATTGACAGTTGATTTTTAGAAGTTTCTAAAAATCAACTGACCATTTTAAATAATGTTTCTAGAAAATTCTAGAAACTTCTAAACACCCTAACTAGATTAAATAATGTTTCTAGAAAATTCTAGAAAGATCTAAACACACTAACTAGATTAAATAAAGTTGTATATAAGGGGATGCATGGGCGGTTAACGTCAGTTCAAGTTCAAGTATTCACAAGAGTTCATTGTATTGTCAAGTAGTTAGACGTTATCCAGCAGAGTTCTGTGTACTTTAACAATTTTGTAAATAAATTGTGTAAAAGTCCCCATAAGTGTTTAAAATTGGTGTCAGGTGTGGGCTGAAGATACAAGAATGCCTGGAAAAAAAATAACTGATTTATTGGTGGCTGAGCTCAGAAGAGAGCTCGATGAATTAGAATTGGAAACTACTGGGAGCAAATCCGTATTGTTGTGAAGGCTCCGTGAATACTACGTAAATAATACTTTGGACCCTGATGCTGTGGAGTTTGAAGACCCAGTTCAAAAATCAATTTCCCGACTACAAGAAGAACAAACTTAACAACTTTCCCAGCTGTTACAACGAATGACGAACCAGCAAGAGGAACAGACGCAAAAACTGTCCCTGTTGTCCAGTCAGATAAGCAGCCAGCACGAAGATATGTCCCAGCTATCACAAAGAATGACGAAACAACAAGAGGAGCTATCCAGTCAGATGAAGAGCCAACAAGAGGAGCTATCCAGTCAGATGAAGAGCCAGCAAGAAAAACTATCCCGTCAGATGAAGAACCAGTGCGAAGATATGTCCCAGCTGTCACAAAGAATGACGAGCCAGCAAGAAGAACAGGCGCAACAATTTTCCCAGCTATCACAACGGATGTCTACCCTATCAGATGAGTTATCCAGTTCGTTTTCCCAGCAAATATCACATCTTCGAGATGAACAAAATCAGCAAGTGTCCAGCTTGCGAGACGAACAAAATCAACAAGTCGCCAACTTGCGAGACGAGCAAAACCAGATCAACCAGCAAATGCAGTCCGAAATAAGGAAGCTTCAACGAGAACACGAAGCTTGTCGTTGAAACCAGCCCATCCACCACGGCGACGGAGATGCAGAAAGGACGGAAACCTGCCACGTAGACGTCGACCGACGAGGAAATGGGGAGACTACCCAGGTACGAACGACGATGAAACCCCCGACCTTCGACGGGAAGACTTCCTGGCCAAATTACCTGAAACAATTCGACGCAGTGGCCAGAGCTAATGGATGGTCATCCCAGGAGAATGCATTGTCCCTAACCGTAGCTCTACGAGGCGAAGCCTTAGACGTCTTGCATTCATTGACACCGGATGAAGCTGACAACTTTGAGTTATTGGTGAATCGTCTAGAGATGCGTTATGGTCAAACTCATCTACAACCGGTGTACCAAATGCAGTTAAAGAGCCGAAAGCAGAAAAATGGAGAGACTATCCAAGAGTGTGAGGCGGAAGTGGCAAGAATGGTACGGCTTGCGTATTCCAATGCAGCGGAGGATTTCCTGGAGTGCCTAGCAGTCCAAACCTTCACCGATGGTCTTCGAGACGTCGAGTTGCAGCGCGCTGTACGGTTGGCGCGGCCGAACACCCTTGTGGACGCCTTGACCATTGCCCTGGAGTTTGAGGCGGCGACGGAGGCCTCACGTAGAGTTGCTCGACTAAGGGAAGTCACCGGTAACTACGACCATGCCGTTCATTCCGTTAGCGACGTCGAAGCGGTAGTAGAGAGGTTAATGAAGTTATCTCCAAAAAGAAGGCGCCCAGTGAGATGCTTGAACTGCGGAGAACTAGGCCATATAAGAAATACTTGCCCCCAAAAAGAAAAATCTTCTGCTGAAGTACCCCAGCAGCAGGAAAACTAGAACGGGTCGACTCCTGGAGGGCAAAATCGACCCCAAACATTCCCGAAGCCCCTCACACCATTAAATTTGCAACTCTGCGACATCACGTGGACAGCTTATATGTAGATGGCCTCATTGATGGGAAGAACTTTAGCATGCTGGTAGATACTGGAGCTACGAAAACTATCCATCATTTTGCGAAAGAAGATGTGGCCTACCAGTTGGAGACTGCGTACCGCTACCGGAGATTCTGCTAGAGTCTACGGTGAGATACAGGTGACGCTACAGTTTGGTTCAACCTCTCTTGTTCACTCAGTGCTGGTGGCTGACGTTGATGAAGATGTTGTTCTGGGCATGGATGTTATGCTCCACTGTGGTTTTCATTTGGATCTTCGCCAACGTATCCTTCGTACTGGTAATGAAGAAATATTCCTGCACCGAAAACAAGTTGGCAATGCCTCGATTAAGCTAATCGATGATATCGAACTTCCGCCAAGCTGCGAATGTGTCGTCACAGCGCGGTTGGATGGACTGGAGCCAGATGGTGCCCCAGCCATGATAGAGCCGAAGAACCATGACCATGAATTGGGAAAAGGACTCCTTGTGGGTAAGACTCTTGTTAGAGGTACCCATCCGAGTTATGAACTTGAACGATCATCCAGTTTTTCTCCGAAAGGACACGGAAATGGGATGTTTAGAACCAGTAACGGCCATCATTCACAAGGTAAACGTTACGGAAACAGATGAGACCCACAGAATTGAACAATTAATGACAAAATTAGATCCCTCTTTGTCAAAATTAGAAAAGAAACAGGTAAGAGATCTACTTTACCGTTATAAACCTGTATTTGGTTCTAAAAGTAAATTGGGAAGAACTGATGTTGTACAACATAGAATTGACACTGGTCATGCACGTCCGATTCGACAGGTACCCCGAAGGATGCCTCAAGTTAAGAAGGAAGAAGCAGACAGAGCCCTTAAAGAAATGATTCAAAATGGCATAGTCGAACTATCCAGTAGTCCGTGGCCTTCTCCTGTGGTAGTAGTGAGAAAGAAAGACGGATTAATGCGGTTTTGTGTCGACTATCGAAAGCTAAATGATGTCACTAAAAAGGACAGTTATCCTCTGCCAAGGATTGATGATGCCCTCGACGCTTTGGCGGGTTCTACTTTATTTTCTACCTTGGACCTTAAATGCGGATACTGGCAAGTTAAAATGAATCCTGCAGACAAAGAAAAGACTGCCTTTACCAGTGGATCAGAGTTGTGGCAATTCACGGTCCTTCCGTTTGGCCTCTGTAATGCTCCTGCGACGTTTGAACGGCTAATGGAGAACATCCTGCGGGGTTTGTCATGGGAAACTTGTCTAGTTTATCTAGACGACATCATCATAATGGGTAAGACCTTTAAGGAACATTTATCTAACCTGGAAGAAGTTTTTAAAAGATTACAAACCGCTAATCTAACATTGAATGTTAAGAAATTCCACTTGTTCCAGAGACAGGTCAACTATTTAGGACATAACGTAAGCAAGGATGGCGTTGCTGTTGACCCCGCTAAGATACAAGCCGTTCAGGAATGGCCAATCCCTATCGACAAACATCAGCTCCGGAGTTTCTTGGGTCTTTGTTCCTATTACCGACGATATGTCAAGAATTTTGGAGACATCGCCAAACCCTTCACACGTTTGACAGAACAAGATAAGTCCTTCTGTTGGGATCAGGAATGTCAAGAGGCGTTTGAAATATTGAAGGAACAGCTTACGTCAGCACCTGTTCTTGCTTATTCACTTCCTGATGGTAAGCTTATTCTGGACACCGACGCCAGCAATGTGGGAATTGGAGCCGTCTTGTCACAGCTACAAGATGGTAAGGAAAAAGTGGTTGGTTACTTCAGCAAAACTTTATCGAAAGCTGAAAAAAACTACTGTGTAACTCGGAGGGAACTATAAGTAGTTGTAAAATCCGTCGGACACTTTAATAAATACCTGTATGGCAGAAAATTCCTGATCAGAACAGACCATGCTAGTTTAAAGTGGTTACTTAGCTTTAGGAACCCAGAAGGACAAATAGCAAGATGGCTCGAAAAACTGCAGGAATATGATGTTGAAATCGAGCACAGACCTGGAACAAGACATCGTAATGCTGATGCACTTTCCAGAAGACCATGTCGACCAGATTGCCCCCATTGTACCCGTATGGAGCAGAACGAGGAAAAACTTGCCTTAGTTAAGGTTGTGCCAGAAGACGAGAGCTCTATGCTGGAGGAGCAACAAGAAAACGATCCCGTTCTGAGAAAGACTCGGGAGTGGAAGAGAATGGACCGTCGTCCGTTGTGGAGAGAGATATCCTCATCCTCTCCTGCTTTAAAAGCATACTGGTCTCAATGGAACTCTTTAGTTTTGGACGGTGGGCTCGTTAAAAGACTTGTAGAAAATTCCGAGAGCACAGAAACAAGGAAACAAATAGTGGTCCCAAGAAATGCTGTACCGGAAATTTTAAAACAGATGCATAATGATAGTTCTGGAGGACATCTGGGTATCACGAAAACGCTGCAAAAGATCCGAGATAGATTTTACTGGGTAAATCGCACTAATGATGTTAAAGATTGGTGTCGTAAATGCACTACATGTGCTGCCAGTAACGGTCCGCACCGAAAACCGAAGGCGGAAATGCAGCAATACCTGGTTGGAAGTCCTTTTGAAAGAATCGCAGTAGATGTATTGGGGCCACTTCCACAGACCGATGTAGGAAACAAGTACATCTTTGTTGTAATGGACTACTTCACTAAATGGGTTGAAGCATATGCAGTTCCCAATCAGGAAGCCACCACTTTAGCAGATATATTGGTTGAAGAATTCGTAAGCCGATTTGGGGTACCACTAGAATTACATTCAGACCACGAAGAAATTTTGAGAGCAAGCTGTTTCAAGAAGTTTGCCAAAGAGTAGGCATCCACAAAACGAGAACCACAGCGATGCACCCTCAGTCTGATGGAATGGTGGAACGAATGAACCGGACTATAACCAACTATCTGTCAAAAGTGGTGTCAGATTGTCAGAGGGATTGGGATCGACATATTCCACTATTTCTAATGGCAATTCGATCGGCCATCAACGAATCAACTGGCCAAACGCCTGCGAAGGTCCTGTTCGGTAGAGAAATGAGGCTACCATGTGACTTGGTGTTTGGTTGTAAACCTGGTCAAGAAATGGCACGTGAACAATATGTCGCCGACCTTCAGAATCGAATGGAGAATATACACAACCTGGTCCGTGGAAAACTACAATTATCTAGTGATCGGATGAAGAGGTACTATGACACACGGACAATGGAAAAGAGTTACCAAGTTGGAGATTTAGTCTGGCTCTATAACCCCCGACGGCGTCGAGGTATTTGTCCCAAATTACAAAAGAACTAGGAAGGTCCTTACACCATCAAGAAGAAGATTAACGATGTCATTTATCGGATCGTGAAAATTCCCAGAGGAAAACCCGTCGTGGTCCATCATGATCGTTTGGCGCCTTACCAGGGAAACCACAGTGGAGATGCGCAGCAACTCCAAGAAGATGGTTTGGCTGGCTCAGGGAGTGTGCGGGATTCCGATGTAGGAAATAACATTCCAGGAAGAATGAATCTAAGGAGGGGGCTGTGTAACGGGATAACCGTAAAGGAAGGGACCTTAATTTGAAAGATTGTTATTGACAGTTGATTTTTAGAAGTTTCTAAAAATCAACTGACCATTTTAAATAATGTTTCTAGAAAATTCTAGAAACTTCTAAACACACTAACTAGATTAAATAATGTTTCTAGAAAATTCTAGAAAGATCTAAACACACTAACTAGATTAAATAAAGTTGTATATAAGGGGATGCATGGGCGGTTAACGTCAGTTCAAGTTCAAGTATTCACAAGAGTTCATTGTATTGTCAAGTAGTTAGACGTTATCGAGCAGAGTTCTGTGTATCTTAACAATTTTGTAAATAAATTGTGTAAAAGTCCCCATAAGTGTTTCAGTATCATTTATCAACTTAAAGATTGAAGACCAATATTATTTGTTACCATGGACAATAAAACATTAATATAAATTGGTGATTGTATTAGAAATTAATCCAAAGGATAGGATTAAAATCGAAACTTGTAAATGTAAATTCAGTGGATTGTATTGTCTGACCAATGTTTGTAAACGCATACCTAAACCGTCGCTTTCGAATTATTAATCCTTAATAATTCGAGATAATTCTTGATGCATTAATAAAAGGATGCCAAATAATTATAAGTAAAGGACAATTTCTGTTTATCTATTTCTGATTAAATACTCATCCTTAATAAAGAAAATTCCATACTTCATAAATTGAAAAAATCCACTGCTTACTTGTGTGAATGTAAAATGTTAGTTGCATACTCTTTTAACTATCTTGTAAATTTATAATTTAGTTGGTTAGTTGGTTAGGATGAGCAATCCATATATGTTATCATTTTTAATCTAGTTTGTAGGTGGCACAATGAGCATTACTTTGTGTTTTGAGTAAAAAAAGACACAATCTCTTATTTGTATATTTAATATAATTACCAAAAGATAAAAAATAAAACAATACTATTATAGTAAGAATGAACCTAAACTTGTATCATAATGAACTAAATTGCAAATAAAGTTAAAAGAGTTTAAAACACAAAATTTGACTCAAACCCTTTTTGGATGTAAATTAAGTAATTTCCTTTTAATTTCAAAGTTACGTATACAAATCTGACAATCTGATAATTAGTTCGTCAGACTTAGCATTAGGTAAAGCAATTTCTGGTATGTGAAAAAAAAATAAAAAGAATTTCATGTGTTAACGAAAATTTTGTTTTTCATGTGAAAAACTACTGTTAAAGCCGTGATATATAACATTGTAACTAAACAAACTTGTCTTAGTTTGAAAAAAATGTTTAAAGTGTGTGTAAAAGCCAAAACTTGGCTTGATAAATAATTCGGTATCTGCATAGAATCAACCGTTGAAAAGACGTAACAGCCAGCTAACAAAGTTATAACATCAGTACTTTGGAACACGCAAGGTATAATATTTACCCAATTACCTCGAAACAAGCCGACCATTAACAGTGTTTATTACATAGCGTTGTTGAAGGGTTTAAAGAATAAGATCGCCCTCAAAAAAGAAAAAAGTGTTTTTTTAACTAGACAATGCATCGTGTTACAAAGTAATGGAAACAAAATTGCATAAAATACGCTACGAATTGTTTTCATATCCACGATATTTCCCAGATCTAACGCCCAGTGAAATTTTTCAGTTTGATGACCTCAAAAGAATCGTTTTATCGCTCTCGAAGGCAACTATATTGAACATATTTAACAATAAAATCAAATTTTACCAAAAAAATATGTTTTACTATGTTGACCTAAGAAATTTTCAGCTTACATACGCTATGTTAGAAAGGTGTTCCCAGAAATCTAACACATTATCTAACAAATCATTAAAAACGGTCGTACTTGCTTTAGTCGAGGCAATAAGGTCAATTACTCGCAGAAATGAGTTTTGTTACTCGGGTGTTTTTGACATCGCTGAAAACGAATATGACATTGAAAGTAATCCACAGAGTACCTGGTGCCCAGGATACCTACTGTTTACCTCTTCTCCGGGGTAAATTCATTACACAATTACTCAAAACTCATTACTCGGGGATTTTTGAGGTCCCTGAAAACAAATATGGCATCGAAAGTCATCTCCACGGTACCTGGTGCTTAGGATACGTACTGTTTTCTTTCCAAGTAACAAAATTGAACTCATTTTGTATGCACAAATGAAGTTTCCCAAAATTACATGATTGCATAGAGTCAAAAAATTCCTCAGGAATCCAGCGCACCAAACCGCATTAAAATTCGCCTTGCCGTTCAAATTTTGGAGGTTTAAAGCTTTATGGCCTCGATCGACTATTGCAAATCGACCAGAAATTTTTAGATAACTACAAAATTTATTTAGCTTGCCGGTTATTCTTTATCAAGATTTCACGAATCTGCTATTTTACTGGATATAAATAGTTTTCTATTAGTTTTTATTATGTTTGTATGTTTATTTTTTATTATTTAGTTTTTATATGTATCTAATAGCATCTGTAATATGTTTTTTTACAATCATGCGTAAAACAACCTTTCCCGCACGCATTTTAATTCAGAAAATATCTCTTTCGTATTTTTCCCGCACGCATTTTTTTTTATTAATTAGAGATGTTTGCCGATAATCCTTTTGACAAATTATTGTATTATTATCTTTATCTTGTTGGACTACATACAAATAGTAAAAAAAATTAAATTAAATTAAAATTAAATTTTTAAAATGTTTGTTTTTAAAATTTTTTAAAAAAATCATAATTTATTAAATCACCCCTGTAAACCTTACTCAAAGCAATAACAAACTCACCTGTTTAAGTAGGGTTGCTATAGCTACAGTCGTGTATTTATTGACACTATGAGAGATTTAATTGTCACAATCGCATCTTTTCAAATATCTAAATAATTTTCGAGGTGATTTTGCTTGTAGAAAAAACATTGATCCTAACTCTTGCGGAAATTAACTTTCCCGCACTTAACTGCTTGCCCGAACTCCGCATTGCGTCGTTCGGGCATCGGCAGTTCGCGTGCAGGAAAGTATAACTTTCCGCACTTGTTAGGATAATAACTATTGTAGTCGTTTTTTGTATTATTAAACGTATACCATCATTATAGAATTTCTGGTTTATGTGCCTGTCTGTCATACCAAACAGCCAATAAATTTTACAGTATTATATCATACTGTCCTGTCCAGTGTATGGCAGTGTACGAATTAAAATTGAGGGTAAAAAATGCCGGGAAATACCGTCAGTCATTAGTGTTTGTTTGCCTTAAATTCATTAAATAAAATTTAACTAAGCTTTAAACTGATTATTGAAAAAATATGGTTAATAATTTTGAAATGTAGAAATTACACAAACCAGAAATGGTATTAAGGAGAAATTGAAATTGAGTCGCATCTGGCTGGACTCGAACATGCAACTTTTATCTACAAGAGACGTTACCGGTTATAGGTACACGTAAACCTTGGACAACTGAAAAATGTAAAAAAGACGAATGTAAAAATATGGAAGCGTATTTTTATTCACATTTTTGCATATCAAACGGTTAACATTAAATCCATAATGATTATTTTAAAGTTTGTTAAGCTCTTGATAAACTATTGTTCGAGTATTAGAGAAAATGTCTGGTATTTATATTAGAAATTACCTGTTGTTTCGACATCCCTACGGTTAGTCTACATGTAAGTTTTACCCCAACAATAGCATTTACTTGTTCTCATATTGGAGATAATATAATATAAGATGCTTTGATGCCTAATAGAACGTTAGCAACAAATTTAAACGTGACAGTAGCACGCCAGTGTTATATTGAAGCTCTGATTTAAAAATTGTCTAATTATACCAGCATATCCATTTCAAACGGCCTATTTAAACACAAAATCGCATATTTGAAAATTATGTAGGTATTCTTATTAAGAAGTAAACAAGTTAGAATAAAAAAGTAAAACTAAGTGTTATTGAAAAAAAGGGATTGTCGGAAACGAGGTTACTGATAGTCTTGCAAAAGAAGGAGCTAGTACTCCTTTTATCAGACCTAAACATTTCTGTGACATCTCGAAATGCCACATTATGGATAAAGTTCGAAAGTAGCAAACTGGAATAATATCCCACGTACAATCTACAATCTAACCAGAACCTATATTTTAACATGTCCCTTTTTATTATTTTGTCTATGACTTCCGGCTTACAGTGGTAAAATATGAATTTATGTCTATATTTAAGAAATATTATATGGATAGAGAGATGCATTGCGAATATCATGGTGGTTTCAGTTTCAAGAGCTTTATATGTATTATTTTTTTTATAAAAAGTAATTCGATACTTAGTTAACTGATTGGGGATGTAGTGTATTAAATATCTCATGATTTTTAGAATTATGTAAAAATAGTTATTTATGAAACAGTTCGTGAAGTATGCTTTTTGCGCACGCACGCGATGTTTAGAGCACGAGCGAAGCGAGTGCTATATATCACGTAAGTGCGCAAAAAGCACTTCACGCACAGTTTCATACAATATTTTATCTACGATAAACAAATAAAAAATAATTACAAATTCAAATTTAAAAATTTAAACTACAGCACTGTCAGGATAACTTTAGTTGAAATTTAATGCTCTCATAGCAATACCATGACAACGCGAATGCTAAGGATATTTGATTATATGAAGGTGTATCAAAAGCAGTGCGAAAAAGTAAATCCCATTTAAAATACATTGTTACTTCACGCACACTTTCAATCCTTCACGCACTGCTGTCTATAATGACACTTTTCACGAACTAAAAATTGATACATAATATGAGGTAGAGTAGATAAAATATTTTATCTACTCTACCTCATATTATGTATCAATTCATATTCATATAATCAAATATCCTTAGTATTCGCGTTGTCATGGTGTTGCTATGAGAGCATTAAATTTCAACAAAAGTTATTCTGACAGTTTTGTAGTTTAAATTTTCAAATTCGAATTTGTAATTCTTTTTTATTTGTTTATCGTAGATAAAATATTGTATGAAACTGTGCGTGAAGTGCTTTTTGCGCACTTACGCGATATATAGCACTCGCTTCGCTCGTGCTTTAAACATCGCGTGCGTGCGCAAAAAGCATATACTTCACGAACTGTTTTATAAATAACTATTTTATTAACGACTTTTCGCATCATATATAGCAGCGATAAATTAAATGTGTATCAACAACCACGACTTTGACAGCCTAACAGGCATTTAAAAAAAATCAGTTTGAAATCCGATTTCGACTCATTGCCGTTTTTATTTTCATTGTTACACAGTTCAAACAAATCATCACCAAAATCTGTTTGTTTAAGAAGAAGCATCGAAACTTTAATGGAATGATGTGCCTCAACTTCGTTAATCACTAAAAACCAGTCGAGCAAGCCGTAAAATCAAACAGAACTGACATACAATAAACAAAAGCTTATAACGGCAACGTTCTCTAAATGACTATCTTGTACAGATATAAAGTTGAGTCTATTACTTTATCCTTTTCAGGAACTTAATATTATCGTGAGTGTTTTAAATAATTAAAATTTTACTAAAATGATACTTAATATTAC
Source organism: Altica lythri (assembly GCA_964028335.1). Lineage (NCBI taxonomy): Eukaryota > Metazoa > Arthropoda > Insecta > Coleoptera > Chrysomelidae > Altica > Altica lythri. Next base: position 78,649,385 of record OZ034800.1, on the reverse strand, counting down.
AAGATTATTCAGTGATTATTCAGATATGTTCGCTAATGTAGTTTAAAGTACAAAAGTAGTCTTAATCTGGAAGGAATTTAAATAACAAATTCCAAATTGGCTCAGGTTTGTTGGTTCAGATTAATAATTTTATGTTAAAACGTTAACATTAAATTGATCTTAAAGAAATTAATCAGTCCTTAAACGCTAGTTGTGTTATAGTGGGAAAAAACCATGCGGATTAAAAAAAACAGTATAATGTATTTATAGGAATAAATATATTTAAGAGTTTAGATTTGTTAAATTTCTTTAAAGTTATTTTCAATAAAAAGTCCAAAGCTTTTATTGCCAAGTACGGTTCTGCCAATAGCAAACTTGGTGTTGAAAAGTTTTCTGTTTCGTCATTTTGTCATTAGTATTGGAAGCACGGATAAACTCACGGACAATTACTTGATCTTATATTTTTCGCCGATCTGCCTTTTTCTATTTATCCCTATCCGTCCCTTTTCTACCCTATTACAGATTTTGGGTTGAGAGCGAGCAATTGTACTGAAAATGAAACATCTGCGAGTGATGATTTTCGAACTTCGGCACTATAAGATTGATGAACTGTACACGATATGAAGTATTTTTATTAGAAAGTTTTTTATATTTTCGCCGTGTTCTGTGTCTCTGTGTCATTCCGTGGAATTTGTAATCGAATTTAAACCTATTTCCCGACTACCTAGAGCTCTGAAATTTTAAGGATAGCTAAGAACTGGATGACAATGCATGTTTCAAGTGTGTTTAGGCATATACATAGATTTCGAAATTTATACTGAATTGATATTAAACATGATCTAAGTTGTGTATAGATAATATTATTTTGAAAGTTATTACTTGTGACAGTTCTGTTATGTTATCATAATGGGATCGATTACGCGACAGAGAAGTTTTTTTTTCTTTTTTTTTTTGTTCTTACATGTGAAAACAGTAATTATTATTTTAACTGGTAATAAAATAAACTGTTTTAGAAAGTTTTTAGATACAACTACCCTTGATTTTGTTAACAAGGAAACAATCTTCTCTATAATCAATGACAGCGTTGTATGACTTAATATTTTTACAATGTCAGGGATGCTGTGCATTGTTGAGATGACACAAAATATGACCTATAAATCAGTAAAAAACTTTCTATTATAAAAAGTTCTTTTTGTAAATTGAGCTTATTTAAATGTTGATACCTTTGTGATACACATTTTTCAAAGTATAAATGTTTGAAAGTTACTGACATCGACATTTTGTTAAAGTCGAATTTTTTTATGCATCGATTTGCATGAAAATTTGTAGGTAAGCTCAATATACCCTCTACTTCAAAATCTACCCTATGCCAATATGTGCTTTTCCTCTGGGGGTGGTTACCACCCCAATTCGGGGAGTGGAAAATATTTATTAAAAAAAAAAACGTGGTAATCGATATAATAGTGAATTTTAAGACAAAAATGTTCTTTAGAGTTTTTTTTGAAAAGTCAATACTTTTGGAGTTATGGGTAACTGAAAGTTCACAAATTAAACGGCACAAGCATGTATTTTAACGATTTTTCGGGAATAAAATTTACATTTTATCGGGAAAGCTGTCATAACATAAAATAAAGCTTATATAAAAAAAGAGAGATTCGTTTTTGTATCATTACCGCAAACTTAATATTAACAAAGTTATGACTGTTCGAAAGTAGACTTTTATACATCCAATACAAAAATCCAAACATATGACGTTGAATAACCGGAAAACGATAAGTTTTTCATAGAAAACTTATAGGAATTTTTTTAAAGATCCTGAAAAGTCCGTTTAAACGACCACTAGTTAAAGTGATTTGCACGAAAATTAAGGTAAGTTATAACTAAAATAAAGTCCGCTTATATTTTTTGCGACGCAAAAAGTAACAAACTCACCCTCGCCAAAACCACCCTGGTTGAAGCTATTCGTTACCCATTTACAATTTACTTCGTTTATATATAAACATTATAATTTAGAAGGTTTAGTTTTTAAATAATCTGCGTTTAAAGTAAACACGTTATTTTCTAAATTTCTCCAAAAATACTTTGAAAATAATTCAAAAACTAGAAAAGATACAGAAAATATTCTGAATTACAAAAAATAGCTTTTACCCACAATCGGTTAGTAATTTATGGATTTCTAACCTTTGAAGTAATCAGGAAGCGACTTATTACTTACTTTACTTTCCCAGCTAGCCAGGAAAGTACTTTCCTGGCTAGCATCTGTCACTTTTTTTACCTGCAAATGTCAATCTCATTTTTTATTAAAAGATGGTTTAGAAAGAATAGAATCCACTCAACATTAATACAATTTAATATAACATATAAGTATTTAATATGCACTAAATAAATTAAAATTACCTTTTAAAGAAGATATTCTATCGGGGCATTGTTTAAAAATGTATCGATGTCTGCTTCAGAAAAAACACTTGACTTTCTAGCTGGATATCCCACATTCTGCCTTTTCAAAAATGCCCGCAATTTTGCGTATTTACTTATATCAACATTATGAGTTTAATACTGCTCGCAACATCGAATATCTTGACCATAATGTGGAGGCTTTACTTTGTTTGCTTATTTCACAAAAATAAGCAAGAAGTACCGTCTCAGAGTTATGCTGCACACATTTAGCCACGCACCATTTACTGTATAGTTCATAGGTGTTTTCATACCTCTCCCTGCCTTTGTCAGGAATTATTCCTTCAGTAGCTCTCTCTGCAGCTACCCGCAGTTCTAGTGGCGTACATTCAAATTCACTATCAGACATTTTTGTAAAATAAACACAATTTGATTATATGTACAATTAATGGCGTCGTGTATCGCCTAAATGTCAGATTCAACAAACTTGTTTTGTTACCTAGCAACGACCTCACAGGCTACTTAAAATAATTCATCTTATCACATAATGAAAATGGATACAGATATTTGAAACGAAATTATTATTGGTAGATTGTGAGTATTAGAAATCCATAAACTACTAACCGATTGTGAGTAAAATAGTATACAAACCTCGCGGGAACTCATTCTAGCCTCGCGTCTGTAGTTTACCTCGGTGCTTCGCACCTCGGTAAACTACCTTGCCGCTCGACTGAAATAGAGTACTTTCCCGCTAGGTATGTAATATACTATTTCTTTACTTAAGATTTTTTAATTTTTTTATTTTTATAGACTAAAAATTAAACGAGATATGCTTGTTTAAAGTTTGTATTTGCATGCGTTTAGCACCGTTATCGAGCCCTTTCAGCGCAACCCATTTTAAAACGAAGTGCTTAAAAAAAAATTGTGTACGTCATCTTGTAACTTTTAAAATAACTTACAAGATCGTTGTTTTGCGGAGTTCTTAGCTTAAAAACTAAAGGAGTTATGAATTAAAAACCAATCAATTTTTTTTAGAATTTTGAATAGGACTTTGTTTTAGTTATAACTTACCTTAATTTTTATGCAAATCACATTTACTAGTAGTCGTTTAAACGGATTTTTCAAGATCTTTAAAAAAATTCCCATAAGTTTTTTATGAAAAACTTATCATTTTCCGGTTATTCAACGTCATACGTTTGGATTTTTGTATTGGATGTATAAACGTCTACTTTCGAACAGTCATAACTTTGTTAATATTAAGTTTGCGATAATTATATAAAAACGAATCTCTCTTTTTTTATATAAGCTTTATTTTATATTATGACAGCTTTCCCAATAAAATCTAACTTTTTTGAGTTATTCCCAAAAAATCGTTTAAAAACATGCTTGTTTGCCGGTTAATTTGTAAATTTTCAGTTATTAATAACTCCAAAAGTCGAAAAAACTCTAAGGGACATTTTTGTCTTAAAATTCACTATTCTAGCGATTACTATGTTTTTTTTATAAATATTTTCCACCTCCGACTTGGGGTGATAACCACCCCCAGAGGAAAAGCACATATTGGCATAGGGTAGATTTTGATTTTTGAGCTATTTTCTACCTACTGTCAAAATTTTAAACAAATCCATGCATACAAAAAGAATTGCTAGCAGAAAACCGTCATATCTTGGACTATTAGTGAAGTTGAAAGTTTTAGATTTTCATATTATTTAATTATTTTTAAGGCATTTTTTATGTTAGTGGAACTGAGCTTGTTAAAAGTCAATAGGAGATATGTATAAAGGACAATTCGTTCGTTGAAACATTTTACCATTGATTTTTTTAAATGTCGATTAATGTGGTTTTAACTGAATATTAATATATCAATTTATTTTAAATCTTAAGTAATTTCTTGGTAATCTGTAGTTTGTCATCTTTAAGTATTATGTTAGAATTTAAAATAATTACATTCCAATTATCTGTAATATCATAGTGTTTTATAAGAAACTAGGTGTACCCGGCGCGCGTTGCTACGCCAACAACTAAAATAAATTTAAGAAAAATAAAAGAGAAGAAGAGATAGAAAAGGAAAGAAAGTTTATAGTTTTCTTTTACTTATCGCACCAAAAATATATTTTTCAAACTTATATTTATACGAATTCGTATAGATATCTATTAATCAGTATTAAATTTGATACATGGAAGCGCCATCCGGTGGTAACTGCCATTAATACGAATATCATATTCATCTTACCCATTAAAAAAACATCATCATACTGATTTTCATGACAATCGGTTGAACGGGGCAGAAGTTACTACTCTGCAGCGCCACCTGGTGGCGAGTGGCATCAATGAGCATATTATACAAACAAACCTTCTTCGTGAAAAAATACATATACATACCAATTTTCATGACAATCGGTTGAACGGGACAGAAGTTGCTACTCTGCAGCGCCACCTGGTGGCGAGTGGCATCAATGAGCATATCATACAAACCTTCTGCGTGGAAAAATACATATACATTTCAATTTTTATGACAATCGGTTGAACGGGACAGAAGTTGCTACTCTGTAGCGCCACCTGGTGGCGAGTGGCATCAATGAGCATATCATACAAACCTTCTCCGTGGAATAATACATATACATACCAATTTTCATAATAATCGGTCCAGTAGTTTTTAAGTTCATTGAGTACATACAGACATACAGACATACAGACATACAGACATACAGACATACAGACAAACAGACATACAGACATACAGACATACAGACAAACATTCTTTTTTATAATATATAGATAATGTATTGGTGATTTATTAAACCTAAAATCTACCAACTTATTCTAATTTAATAGGAAATTGAAAGAATTTTTTTTGAGATTACCGCGAGTACTTTCAGATGTCTCCATTTTGTGTAAACGTATTATTTCCAATTAGACAAATTTAATCATTTAAAATTCTAACACAGATCCCTCTCAGCGGAATAGAACTTGTTTTAACAGACTTACTGCTCTAAATTTACCACTTAGAGAGATTCTCTTTTAACGAGTGGCTTAGTAACTGGGAGGTCATAGTTTGGTGGGTCAAATTCTCCAAAAAGTCGACTTTGAAAGCATTTTCCCAATTCTCAACAAAAGATTAGCCGACCCTACTCTATGAAGCGGATGTATCAGGTTAATTTGGTGTTAGGTATACAAAACATTTTACTCATGTTTTAAAAACCTATTAGATGCGATTTTACCCATTTTCCGGTAAGGTTTTTGATGTTATAACAAACTTTTCATCGTAATTCTGTAATATATTTTGGTAATATGTGAGTAGGTGACTATGTAAAAACACGTATTTTTAATGAAATAGATCCCATTAAAAATAATTGGTAAAAGATGTCAATGTATAAACATCTTTGAAATAAACAACTCATATAAATTATTATTAGTTTGTAAAATCCATATATCGGAAACAATAAAAAATCATTTTCAAAATGTTTTGCCTAATTTATTAATTTTAATACCAGATTTTTATAATTATAATTAGAACAAAGTAGGGTAAAAAATATAAGGTTTTCCAAATAGTTTATGTGAGAAGCACACAAGTTGTGTGTTATGTATTTTTTAAAGAATTCCTAAAGTATATTAGATATCAATAAATGTAAGTAATTGTGAATCTATTAGCACTTTTACAGGTTGATTGAAAAGTTTTGAAAGTAAACATGAAAGAATGTGTATTTTTAATGAAGTTGGTTTATTATTCAATATAGCTTAAACATACTTATTCCAATAATCCTCTAGTAATTTTATACCCTCTCTGTACTGGTTTTCCTGAAGCTTTGCAAAATATTGTTCCACGGCGGCTGCAATAGCTTCTTCATTTGACGAAAAACGCTTTACACGAATGAAATGTTTCAAGTTTGTGAAGAGGTAATAGCCGGAAATAGCCAAATCTGGTGAAAACGGTAAATGTTTAAGCAATTCGTACTTTAATTTGTTCTATTTAGCCGTCGATACCAAAGTTATCTGAACACGTGCATTGTTTGATGAAAAATGATTGTTTTCTTCTGTAAACCAGATCTTTTTTTACGAGTTTTAATATCCAATTGGTCCAAAAGGTTGCAACAATATTCAGACTTAAACGTTTTACCGTTTTCAAGATAATCAATCAACATCCCAAAAAACTGATGCCATTACCTTTTTGCCAATCATTTTATTTGCACCTGTTTTCGAGCTAAAGAAACACCCTCGATCTAATTCTACTTAAAACGCTCCAAATTACGATAAGAAATTTGTTTTTGATTCAGTTTTTGTTGAATTGTAAACGGATGCAGCACCAACGTTCCGAATAGATTTTTCATATGTAATTATTCGTGTAAAATATGGAGTACTCGTTCATCTAAGATGCCTATGGTATCAGAAATTTCCCGCTTAGTCAAACTTGTATCTTCACAAACAATATCATAAACTTGCTCAATGATTTCTAGTGTTGTTGCACTTTTTGGACGTCCATTAAGTGTTTCATCTTCGACACTTGTACCACTATATTATTTCTTATCTTAAACACCTTTCTTAATTTTCTTTTATATATTTTACACGAATCCACAACAAAAAATTTAATTCTATGGATAGAGATCGTATTAGTCCACCGCGCACAACATTTTTTTTAAATGATTAATACATACTTAAAACTTTGTGTATAGTTTCCTATTGACGAGTCTGACAAAGTTTGAAATTATCTAAATTTAGAACTGCTGCTTTTTCGAACTAGAAATTTTAAAAAACATAGATTTCCCGAAAAGTGGTTTTTTAATGTTAATATATGCTTCATTTTAACACAATTGGTTGCCAATTTGATAAAAAATATAAAAAAATTTTGTCCGACAAAAATTCTACTGCGATGAGCTTGTCCGACACCTCGAACATGCGAAATTTACCAGGTTACGTTTTTTAATATATATATATTGAGATGATATGAGTTACTATGCTATATTAAATAAGTACATATAAAGAAAATTAATGGAAATAGAGAAAGGAAAATATTCTTATTCCAAGGCAGAGTGCAAATGCAGTAAATTTGGTATAATTTATCATCATCTTCTTCACAATTCCTAAAAAAGAAAAATAAAACAAAATAAGAAATTAAAATATACAAGTACATCTAAGAGATATTTATTTTAAAGATTCAATATAGTTTAATCTATAATATATAAAATTTTAATGATCATGTATTAGATAGATAATAAAAGTAAATATTTAAAAGTTTATAAAGTTTACAATACTTTGGTAATTAAAAATAATCTTAAATCAGTTAGAATAGAATTAAATTAGAAAATTAAATGAAAAAATATGAGAACTCATAAAAGAAATATTAAAAATTTTTACTAACTTTCAAAACACACAAGTTTATTTTTCAAGCCATATTGTAATTTATTATAGTTTAACTTCCAAATGAAAAATATTAGTTTATAGTTATAACAAATTTTAAAAAAAAAGGATGATTATTGTGTACAATTTGAATAATGAATTAAGAATTAGATTGTTTGTAATTTCATTTGAAATAATTAGTAGGCGAACAGGTAATATGAATGTATAGTTTAAGTTTGTTTAAAAATTCAGTTGTTTAATTGTTGATTTTGGAAGTTCTCTCTTGTTTTCGACCTTCTGAAGAGGAAGATGTAATAAAGTTTGCTCCGTTAAAATTTAGATTTTTTTTTCAAAATACTTATAAAAGAAAGTTTAAAAGTAGTCAAAAGTGTTAACAAAACTACAAGGAAGTTCCTGATAGCATCTGGTAAGAAGTAAAATCTATTTTTATGAAGAAATAAATGTTAAAAATTGTATGCTGAGCTGTTCATTGATATAAATGCTTCCTGAATTAATTTAAAGAAAGCAAAACCAGTTTCTAACAAGAAAGAAAATTATTAGTTTACTTACCATTTGATGCAAGAGCTGATTGTTTCCTGATTAGAAGAAATTTTATTAGTCAAAATCTCTAAAGTGTCTGTATATCATTGCTGTCCTGGGAAATGGTAGATTCTTATTGAAAAGGAGATCCTGAGCCTTAGCTGTCCAAAGAGAATACAAGATCTTCATAACACGGTATCAATTTCCAATTTTTAAAAATAAAGAACTTTTCTGTGTTTGATTTTTTTTTTCGTATTTAATGAACATTTAATTTCACTTGTACACTGTTTCACTGTTTAAATAAGTTATTTTTCATTATTAGGTAAGTTTAATTTGATTTATTAGTTACAAAATTCAGAATTTTTCATAACACTTGATTTAACGACATTTGGTTTTTAAAAATTGTGTGTAAAAGCTCACAACACTATAAGAAAAAGTAAGGTTAAGGTTAAGATAGAATCATCGTTCAGAAAACATAATTTGGTATATGATTGTTGAATTTTATAATCGTTTTTGTTGAAATTTTCAATATTAGTTGAATTTGAATCTATTTAATATTTGAAATTTTTGAACTCTGACCCTAAGAAAGAGAATAGCCAGGAGCATATTTTAAAATAATAATATTTAAAATAAAAGAAATTAATTTGAGTCTTACCTTCTTAACATTTATATTAAAATTTAAAAAAAATTTCAAGGTAAGGATTATTTTATAGCATGGTGACTTATAGAATACTAATAGTCTGTTATCATATGTTATAAATTTTGGCGCCCAACGTGGGGCTCTAAATAATCAAAACTAGAGCCTATTCAAATAATAAAAACTTGAGAATTTTATTAAAAAATTTTTTTCATTATTTCGCTCTAACTAATTAAAACTAGAGCCTTTTTAAATAATCAATATTTGAGAAATTTTCGCATATCAAAACAAAACTCTAGAATACTTGGTTTGGTAATTTTTTTTATTTTTATTTGTTTGTGTGATTCTGGATTATTCATAACTAATAATAATAAACAGGTATTTGCTTGTAAAATATTTATTGGTATAAAGGTATTTATATAAAAATTTGCACATTATTTGTATTTATCTGTGAATTTAAATTGTAAGTATGGATAAAAAAATGAGATTGAGAGATGGTAAGGTAGTAGGAGAGGATAGTGAGAGTAGTGATGGAGGAGAGATTGAGGTTGAGAGTGTAGCGGTACAAGTACATGAAGAGAGAGTATTAGGAGCAGGAGATTATCGAGTGGAAGAGCTGATTCAAACAGGACAGACACAGGAAGAAGCAGATAATTTAATGGAGATAGGGGAAGAGCAGGATAGAACTATGGTTGAAATAGAGACAGAGGCAACTACTGGTGAAAATGAACAAGAAGAACAGGTGTTACAAGCACAACCAAAAGCAGAGAGTCAACCTGAGATGAGCAGCATACTACAAAATCTTTTGATGAGCATTACGAGTATGAGGGAAGATATTAAAAAAGATAATGTGAAGATGAGGGAAGATAAAGAAAAGAAGTTGGATCAGCAAAAAGTCGATATTAAAGAAGAAATAAATAAAAAATTGGATGAAATAAAAGAAGATAACAAGATATTTAGAAGTGAAATTAACAATATTCAAGAAGACAATTTGAAGATAAGAGAAGAAGTTAAAACTATGAAAAAGGAATTTGACAAGAAAATTGAAAAGCAAAACAAGAAAATAAGGACTGAAATACAGGATACTGGAGTAAAAATTGAAAAAGGTATGGAAATTAAAATAAAAGAAGTAAGAAAATCAATTAAAGAAAATTTACCTGAAGAAACTGAGCTTGAAGTCAACAAGCAAACAGAAGTTATTAAAAAAGAAATAGGACAAATACGGTTCCAAGAGCAAATTAATGAAGAGGTAGTGGACAATTTAAAAATTAATTTGGGAAAAGAATTTGAAAGACTAGTGGGAGAAGTAGAAAAACAAAAAGGAGTCTGCAGTAAGAATCAGGAATTAACTAGGTTTGAATTAAGTAAGGAAATGGAAAAGAAGCTACAAGAAGTTATGGAGAATAATGTCAGAGGAAATGCATTTGAAGTTCTTCCTAATATGATGTCACACTACAACAATGCTGGAATTAAATTTGATGGAAACATAAACCACATACATCCAAAAGTATTTGTAAATATTGTAAAAAGTAAAATAAAGTATACAAGTGACTTCTCGGAACAAAAACTGTTGATTCGTAATATGCTCACAGGACATCCTCTACTTTGGTTTTGTAATAAAGAAAACCAAATTTTTTCTATAAAAGATTTCGAAGAGCAATTTTGTAAATATTTCTGGGGAGAGATTCAACAAGCGACATTTAGGGAAAAAATTTATTTTGGAAAATATGATTACAATAAAGGAAGAAATTATAATGCATATGCAATGCAACTTTATAATAATGCGCAATATTTAGAACCTGAAATGAGAGAAGAAGAAATAGTATTATATGTGGCGAGACAATACAACCATGAAGTAACTGAGACGATAGCTATACACAACATTAAAACCATGGAACATCTCTCAAATTATTTACAGAGACTAGAACGAAGTTTAATGAGTGAAAGTAGAAATGATGGGAATGAAAGATTTAATGATAGGAATAGGTATGAAAACAGGAATTCTGGTGGTAATAGATTTAATGATAGTAATAGAGATGAGAATAGGAATAATGGTAATGACAGATTTAATAATAGGAATAGGGAATTTAATAGGGGATATGGTGATTTTAATAGGAATGAGACAAGAGGAAATGAATATAGGAATGATAATAGAAATGGTAGAAATTGGGAAAATAGGAATTTTGATAGGAGAAATAGGGATTTTTCAAATAACAATAATTATGATAGGAATAGGGGGTCAGGAAATAGATGGAACAGAAACAATGATAATAATGGCAGAAATGAGGATAATCGTAATGTAGGGAATCAGAATAATGAATGGCGAGATAGAGGTGAGAATAGTCGACAGGTGAATGTTGTGAATGCAAATCAGGGTGATGTGACTGGTCAAGGCCAGGAACAGAACGTGGATTTTGCTTAAGTCGCTTCCAAGTGCGTAATATCATCTACTCTTCTAGGTATGAACATCCTAGAGAATTTCTTGTTAATGAAGATGAAATTAATTTTTATAGAGGGGGTTTTTCAAAATATTAAATGCAAAATTATGATAGATACTGGTTCAGAGGTTACTTTAGTCAAAAAGTAGTGTCACAAGTTAAACAAGATGATATTATGATTATAAAAACAAATAAATTATCATTAGTTGGAGCGAATAATAAAAAATTATACGATACCAACAACATGATTATGGGAGAAATACTAATAGGTATTAAGAAATATAGAATCCAAATGTTACTTATTCAAAATTTAAATTATGACATTATATTAGGTTCAGATGAATTGAATAATCACAAGTTAGTAATAGATTATGAAGAAGAATGTTTAAAATGGGAACAACAGATAATACCATTTACCTTAGGAAATAATGCAAGTTGGGAGGTTAATCCGAATAGACAATATAATAATATAGCAAATGTAGATTATAATAAGTTAGAAGGAAACTGTGGACAATATCAAAAAGAAGTGGAAATGTTATGTAAAAAATATTGTAGACTATTTAATGAAGAAACGTTTATAGCATCAAATTATACCCACAAGTTGAAGATGAACAAGGATATTAAGAATTTTAAGATTAAGACTTATCCAATTCCTTATAAGTTGAAGGATGAAGTATATCAGGAATTAAGCAAAATGATGAAAGATGGAATTATAGAGAGGTCTGATTCGCCATATATAAATGCAATTACGTGTGTTTGAAAAAAGTCAGGGGAAATAAGATTATGTTTGGATGCTAGGAATATAAATACTTACACAGTAAACAATATGAAAGTCCCATGAATGTAGAGGGAATATTTGGAAGAATAACAAAGGCTAAAATATACTCAAAATTAGATCTTAAACACAGTTTCTGGCTAATTCCTTTAGAAAAAAGTAGTAGACCATACACAGCTTTTATGGTGGATGGAATTGTATACCAATTCTGTGTTGTACCCTATGGAGTACAAAGTTCTTGTGCAGCATTAGTTAAAACTTTACATACAATATTGAATAAACATGAATCGTTTATACTTCATTATATTGATGATATTTTGGTGTATTCAGAAAATGAAGAAATACATAAAGAACATTTGGAAATAACTTTAAAGGAACTGGAAACAGCAGGTTTGAAATTAAATGTGGAAAAATGTAAATTTTACCAACAAGAAATAAAATATTTAGGATATGTTTTGAATACTACAGGGGTAAGTACGGATCCAGAAAGAGTACAAGCAATTTTGAATTATCAAACACCTAAAAATTTAAAAACATTAAGAGGATTCCTTGGAATTTTAAACTACTATAAGAGATTGATTCCGGATTTATCGAGCAAAGAAGTTCCATTGATAGAACTGCTTAAAAAAGATGTTAAATGGAAATGGACACCAGAACGAGAACATGCTTTCAAAGAACTGAAGCGAATTTTCACCAATAACTTAAAAGTATATCATCCACAGTATGATAAACCTTTTGTTCTTAGAACTGATGCATCTATAGATAGATTAGCAGGAGTGCTGATACAAATTCAGGAAGGAGGAGAAGTGCCCATTAGTTTTGTTTCAAGAGTTACGAAAAATAGTGAAAAGAAATACACGGTAACGTAATTGGAGATGGCGAGTGTTGTGTTTTGTATAACAAAATTAAGATTTTTCTTACTAGGGGCTAGATTTGTGGTAGAAAGCGATCACAATGCGTTGACTGCAATGTTGAAAAATCGATATGCAAATAATAGGGTGCACAGATGGCTATTATTACTGCAAGAATATGATTTTGAAATTAAATACATACCTGGAAAGAACAACATCATAGCTGATGCATTAAGTAGAGAAGTAGAAGAGCAAGGGGATCATACAAAATTTAAAATTGAGATTAATAAGTTATTGGATAAAAAGGGGTTGTATAGTTTAGAAAGGATTATTCGAGATCAGGGATATTTAACTGAAGTGGAAAAGAGAAGAACTTTTGTAGTAGATAATATCATATTTAAGAAGTTAGAAAACTGGGATGCCTATGTAATAACAACAAATTATGCTAAAGACATTTTATTCCATTTACATCAGGAATATGGACATATTGGGGTGAGAAAGGTATGGATGTTATTTAGAGAGAATTACTATGCAAAGAACGATTTAACTAAAACCAAAGAAGTTTGCAAAGCTTGTACAATATGCCAATTAGCAAAAGAAAAGAACTATCATAACATTAATACAAATAGACCAATAATCACTCAAAGACCTTTACAAATAGTAGCTATGGATTTCATAAGCAACCTAGTGCCAAGTATCCAAGGTAAGAAACATATTTTGGTAATGGTGGATGTGTTTTCCAAATATGTACAGCTGTATCCATGTTCAAGAACAAATACCAAACTAGTAATAAAATGTATAAGAAATTTCATACAAGTACATGGAAAACCAGAAAGGATCATCTTAGATCATGCTACCTATTTTGAGAATAATAAATTTTTGTCAGCTTGTCAGCAATTTAACATACAAGTAAATTTTATAAGTATTAGAAATCCCTCTTCAAATCCAGCAGAAAGATATATTAAAGAAATTATTAAATATTTGAGAATTTTATGTAGCCAAGAACACGAATTATGGGAAAATAACTTGGAAGAAGTTCAGAAATATGTGAATGAAACTCCTCATGGAATCACGAAAGAATGTCCTGAATTGCTATTTAAGGGAAGAGCACCGGAAAGGAACTGGGAGGTAGTTAGAAATCAAGAGATGCATGAGATTTTAGAAAAGGTCAACAAAAATTTGAAAAGAAATGCAGACAGATACATCAAAAGACAGGAACAGAAATTAAAAAAGAAAACTAAATTTAAAAAGGGGGAACTAGTCATCATTAGAGCGTTACAAGTGGCAAACAAAAGGGAAAATCAATGTGCTAAATTATTAATGCCATTTGAGGGACCATATGTGGTTGATAACGAGAATGCACAAAACAGTTATAGGTTGGTTTGTCCTAATACGGGTAGGTTAAGAGGAATTTTCAATATTAAAGATGTATATAAGTTTACACCTGCAGAAGGGTAGATGATATTTAAAGCAATTTTGTAAATAAATATTATGTTGTAAATAGTAGTTTTAGGTGTACATAATTTTTAACTACCCGCTAAAAAAAAATAAAGTTTTTTTTTAAAATCGGGAAGTTATTGGTTTCACCCCGTTTTTCGAAAATCGAGTTTTCATCGGATCTCAACGTTTTGAGGTCTTAGGAACCTCCCCTGACTATTTTTACGAGGGTGTCTGTATGTCTGTATGTACGTGTGGATGTGTGTGTGTGTGTGTGGATGTATGTAAACCTCTTATAACTTTTGAACGGCTTGACCGATCGGGCATTCCAAAGAGTTCCATCTAACTTAGATTCCCTGTAAGTTTGAACCGATTCGAGTTGGTAGATTTCGAGAAATTTCAAAATAACCGAAAAAAACAATTGGTAAAAATGATGTTTTTTGGGCATATCTTTTTGGCTATTGCATCGATCAATTTCATAACCTAATCAGCTCTCAAGCTCAAAAAGCCACGTTAAATGCCGTTTTGCAAATTAAAATCGGTTGATTCGTTCGTGAGATATCGTTGTCGAAAAATTTCAAAAAAAGTGTTTTTTTTCAATAACTTAGAGATTTTATGACTAATCGATTTTGCACTCCTAGTAACGTTTTTAGGTCTCAAAAAACTGCGTCGAATGCCATCTTGTACATCAAAATCGAATAAGGCGTTAAAAAGTTATGGCTTTTCAACATTTCAAAAAAAGTCAAAAACGTCAAAATACGTCACGTTACTATAGCTTTGCGGTTAAAACTAGCGGGAAGTTGCAAGGATGGCCTTTACGGTCAACCTCTTTTCGAATTTTTTTTAAAAAAAGATAGGGTGGTGTTTATAGAATAAACATTAAAGCAATTCAGTTAAATTTTATATCATTAGAATTAAAATTGGTATGAATAAACAGTCTGAATGTTTTTAATAAAAGATATTTCCAGGAGATGATATGAGATAAATTAATTTTTTTTTTGTGTTCATTGGACATGAATAATTATTTGCAAGCAAGTACATCATATATAAACAGATTATAACATGAAATATAGAACAAAGAAATTTGTGTAAAATTAATTAAAGTAAAATAGAATCTCTTATAGAATAAACTGTGGATAAAATAGAACATATTAAAGATATAAAGTATAAAGCAAAGTTACTTGACAATTATAGAATTATTAAATTGGGAATAGAAATTATAATTTTTTAATCAAATATGAACATATTATGATTGATTCAAAAATTTTAATTGGGGGATTTGAGATGATATGAGTTACTATGCTATATTAAATAAGTACATATAAAGAAAATTAATGGAAATAGAGAAAGGAAAATATTCTCATTCCAAGGCAGAGTGCAAATGCAGTAAATTTGGTATAATTTATCATCATCTTCTTTACAATTCCTAAAAAAGAAAAACAAAACAAAATAAGAAATTAAAATATACAAGTACATCTAAGAGATATTTATTTTAAAGATTCAATATAGTTTAATCTATAATATATAAAATTTTAATGATCATGTATTAGATAGATAATAAAAGTAAATAATTAAAAGTTTATAAAGTTTACAATACTTTGGTAATTAAAAATAATCTTAAATCAGTTAGAATAGAATTAAATTAGAAAATTAAATGACAAAATATGAGAACTCATAAAAGAAATATTAAAAATTTTTACTTACTTTCAAAACACACAAGTTTATTTTTCAAGCCATATTGTAATTTATTATAGTTTAACTTCCAAATGAAAAATTCTGAAAATAGAAAAATATTAGTTTATAGTTATAACAAATTTAAAAAAAAAAGAATGATTATTGTGTTCAATTTGAATAATGAATTAAGAATTAGATTGTTTGTAATTTCATTTGAAATAATTAGTAGGCGAATAGGTAATATAAATGTATAGTTTAAGTTTGTTTAAGAATTCAGTTGTTTAATTGTTGATTTTGGAAGTTCTCTCTTGTTTTCGACCTTCTGAAGAGGAAGATGTAATAAAGTTTGCTCCGTTAAAATTTAGATTTTTTTTCAAAATACTTATAAAAGAAAGTTTAAAAGTAGTCAAAAGTGTTAACAAAACTACAAGGAAGTTCCTGATAGCATCTGGTAAGAAGTAAAATCTATTTTTATGAAGAAATAAATGTTAAAAATTGTATGCTGAGCTGTTCATTGATATAAATGCTTCCTGAATTAATTTAAAGAAAGTAAAACCAGTTTCTAACAAGAAAGAAAATTATTAGTTTACTTACCATTTGATGCAAGAGCTGATTGTTTCCTGATTAGAAGAAATTTTATTAGTCAAAATCTCTAAAGTGTCTGTATATCATTGCTGTCCTGGGAAATGGTAGATTCTTATTGAAAAGGAGATCCTGAGCCTTAGCTGTCCAAAGAGAATACAAGATCTTCATAACACGGTATCAATTTTCAATTTTTAAAAATAAAGAACTTTTCTGTTTGATTTTTTTTACGTATTTATGAACAGTTAATTTCACTTGTACACTGTTTACTGTTTAAATATGTTATTTTTCATTATTAGATAAGTTTAATTTGATTTATTAGTTACAAAATTCAGAATTTTTCATAACACTTGATTTAACGACATTTGGTTTTTGAAAATTGTGTGTAAAAGCTCACAACACTATAAGAAAAAGTAAGGTTAAGGTTAAGATAGAATCATCGTTAAGAAAACATAATTTGGTATATGATTGTTGAATTTTATAATCGTTTTGTTGAAATTTTCAATATTAGTTGAATTTGAATCTATTTATTATTTGAAATTTTTGAACTCTGACCCTAAGAAAGAGAATAGCCAGGAGCATATTTTAAAATAATAATATTTAAAATAAAAGAAATTAATTTGAGTCTTACCTTCTTAACATTTATATTAAAATTTAAAAAAAATTTCAAGGTAAGGATTATTTTATAGCATGGTGACTTATAGAATACTTTAGTCAAGAGTTACCACATGTTATAATATATATATATATATATATATATATATATATATATATATATATATATATATATATATATATATAATAAACAAAGTGCCAAGAAAACGCGTATTAATATAAACAAAAGGGAAAAATTATTGGGCATGTACGCAAAAAGGATCAATAAGGCCACGAGTAGCAATGGTAACCGCAGACATGCATGTTTCTGGCTCATTAGCCGTCATCAGTGCGGCATAACCTGTGTGAGCTTTCGTTGTTTTTGTGTTTTTATGTTTCTTTACACATGTTTCCCCAACATCCTTTGCTCCCAAGTACCCAACACTTTTGCTAGCCAAGTGCAATACTCTACTTGGTTATGCCGCACTGATGACGGCTAATGAGCCAGAAACATGCATGTCTGCGGTTACCATTGCTACTCGTGGCCTTATTGATCCTTTTTGCGTACATGCCCAATAATTTTTCCCTTTTGTATATATATATATATATATATATATATATATATATATATATATATATATATATATATGTTATGATGTAGTGTTTCACGGATGGTAGAATAAACAGTAGTGGTGTTCCGGGTTTCAATCCGTTGGTTGTTTGTGTCTTCACGGCGTTTCGCCAACATCTCAGCTGGCATTTTCAAGTGATGCTTCCTTTGCGGCTGCTAAACTTGGAATTCCAAGTTTAGCAGCCGCAAAGGAAGCATCACTTGAAAATGCCAGCTGAGATGTTGGCGAAACGCCGTGAAGACACAAACAACCAACGGATTGAAACCCGGAACACCACTACTGTTCATATATATATATATATATATATATATATATATATATATATATATATATCTATATATATATATATATATATATATATATAATTCATTTTTACACAATTTGTTTATAATTAAGTATTAAATCAAATGCTCACATTGTCCCACAAATTTATTGCTGCGTTTTTGCTGTCCGACAGCTTAAATATTACTTACATTTATTTCTAGCTCGAAAAAGCAGCAGTTTTAAATTTAGATAATTTCAAACATTGTTGGTCTCGTTAATAGTAGTCTAGTTCACAAGTGCTTTTTTGCTCAACTTTTTTCAGCTGTCTCCGAAAATTATGAGCGAGGTGTCATTCGATTCGGAATCGCATCTAGATGATTTTTGAAAAAAATGATGTTCCGCATGCAAAAACTGCAAAAGTTATTAACAATTAACTAAAACAAAAAGAAGAGGGTTTGATTTTTTGCGAATATCTTAAAAACTAATAAAAAATTATTAAATTAAAAAAAAGATTCAAAAAGAGGAGGAAATTTCCTACAAAAAAGCTCAACTCTCGGAACTGTAGTACTAATATTTATAATTTTCCCAGATAGTTGAAAATACGGCCGAAAACGGGTGCTCTGGCTTGCGTAAGCCACGACTGCTTTGGACACTTTTTTAATAAAAATTATTTTAACATATTAAATATCAAATTTAGGATATGAAAAAAATCAGGTGCTTACGGGATAGATAAATAAACAATAATCCGCCTGATTTTTTTTTATCACAATTTATAAATTATTTATGCAATTGTTAATTAAAAGGTTTTTCTGCTTGAACATAAACATTGCAAGTGTGATAATTGTTGAACTATAAATTTGAGATTTTTTTCCTCTCTTGGAGCAATTCTTAAAAGGCTTTAGAATACATCCCCGTTGGTGAAATTTAAAAATATATATTTTTCAGTTTTTTATCAATATTTATCGTTGTTGCAAAATTAAAAACTTAAATTAATCATTGAAAAAAAGTTTTTTTTTTTAATATTATTAATGATCCATTTTTATGTTATTAGAAGCTGCATAAAAATATTTTTTTAAATTTTTATCAGTTATTGTTTAAAAAATTGTTATAAACAAATGCGTTGTTTATTAGATAATTAATTTTTTTTTATGGAATTTCAATCTTCGATACAAATGATTTTTAAAAGAAAAATTATTTCTTACAAAACTTTTTTTTATTGCTTAAAAAAGCATTTATTAATTACCAATTAATTTCTTCCACTTCTAATTATTAATATTAAGGAAGAAACAAACAATTTTTTTAAAATCAATATTTGTTTTTCTTTTCGATATAAAAAATTCGTTTTATTTAATTTTTCATTGTTTATTTAATAAACAATTTGTTATAAACAAATAAATTTTTACCTTATTTTTTTCTAATTCTACTTACTGTCACAAAAAGAGACATGACAGTTTTTTTTACTATTTGTTAATTTTTAATATACGGTCTCTGTAATTTTGTCAATCTTATTTGGTTTTTCATCCTTACAATTATTATAATTTATAAACTAATGGAGAGACGATAAAAAATTTTAAAACTTATTTATTCTCCATTAGGCAAAATTTGCAATGGATTTTTACGTCAATAGCAAAATTCACAACATGTATTATATTTATTGAATGAAACGCAAAACTTGGAAGTAGACTTGAGACTGAAATAGTTCATTAAAAACAAAATTTAAAAAAAAATAAGGTAAAAATTTATTTGTTTATAACAAATTGTTTATTGCACATATTGATTTTAAAAAAATTGTTTGTTTCTTCCTTAATATTATTAATTAGAAGTGGAAGAAATATATTGGTAATTAATAAATGCTTTTTTAAGCAATAAAAAAAAGATTTTTAAGAAATAATTTTTCTTTTAAAAATCATTTGTATCAAAGATTGAAATTCCATAAAAAAATTTTAATTATCTAATAAACAACGCATTTGTTTATAACAATTTTTAAACAATAACAAATAAAAATTTAAAAAAAAAATTTTATGCAGCTTCTAATAACATAAAAACGGATCATTAATAATATTTAAAAAAAAAATATTTTTTTTCAATGATTAATTTAAGTTTTTAATTTTGCAACAACAATAAATATTAAAAAAACTGAAAAATATATATTTTTAAATTTCACCAACGGGGATCTATTCTAAAGCCTTTTAAGAAAATTATAAATATTAGTATTACAGTTCCGAGAGTTGAGCTTTTTTGTAGGAAATTTCCTCCTCTTTTTGAATCTTTTTTTTAATTTAATAAATCTTTATTAGTTTTTAAGATATTTGCAAAAAATCAAACCCTCTTCTTTTTGTTTTAGTCAATTATTAATAACTTTTGCAGTTTTTGCATGCCGAACATAATTTTTTTCAAAAATCATCTAGATGCGATTCCGAATCGAATGACACCTCGCTCATAATTCTCGGAGACTGCTGAAAAAAGTTGAGCAAAAAAGCACTTGTGAACTAGACTATAGGAAGCTACGATATACATAAAGTCATTTTAAAAAAAGTGTTCTGCGCGGTGGGCTATATTCGTTTTCTTCTGTGTGCCCTATGTTGGTTTACTGTCTGCATATTTATTTATTACGTTGACTTACGATCATCGGAAAATTTATACTTTCTCGATGTTTCAAATAATTATTATAAATACATTAACCTCCTTTTATTTTTAAAGTCATAGTGTTTTTTATTGCTATATATTTTAAGATTCTATAGATATGATAATTCGCAGGGAAATCTCAAAAAGAGCACTAAAGAGAATTTGCATTTGCGGACATAATAAAGGTTCTAAATTGTAGCGTATTTATATGGACAGAAAAGATATCGTGAAAAAGCTACAAGACAATTAGTGTCAATACTGTTGAATCGAAGGTATTATAAAAACTGACTACTAATTTGTTAGTCTAGCAAATTATTTATTACAAATAAATAATTTGTTTGACGATCGATTTAGATTAAACAAAAGGTCACCAGTTTATCGATTAAAAGAAAACAGCCAAAAGATAAATTTGTGTTTGTGATTTTTTTGTAATATATTTTGTTATATATTATACGAATAAGTAAATATCGTAAAAAATGTGAGTTTTTAAATGTTTCGATACCGTACTCTATTATATTTAGTTATAAAAAGTTGATTAGATATAAGTTCTTGTGATTCAGATATTTGGCCATAGACATATCAACATAATCCAGTTAAAGCCCTAACAAACCACATTCTAACGACTAAACATATCCCCCAAAAAAATTTTATATAGTAAATTTTTTTAAATGAGTCCTTTGAAATATCATCCTAATATAAAAGAAATTCCATTCTTTTAGACGGCCCTTAGATCTGATTGGAACACATTTAGACTACGTAGATACTTTTATTTCAATTTTTAATTAACACTTTCTAACCTTCTTAAAACCCTTCAAACAACGGATTGAATATATCGAATCGGATTAAGGCAGTTCGGAATTCGGATTGGTATTTACCGGTTGTTGTTGTTGTTTAAAGCTATTTTAGGACGAATCTTCTTCGCTTCGTTGAAGAAGCAACTTGAAGTTAAAACGATAATTTACTCTAGTTTAACCTAATTCAAAATTGTTTAATTGTAAATTTATTAATAAATCAAATTTTTGATTTGTACTGTTATTTTAAAATAATTTAGTTTTGTATAAATTAGATCTATCATTTTTTCTTATTAGCCTTTGTTTGACACACAATTGGTAAATTTGGATCTGAACTATAATTAAGGTTATAAGATTAACAAAGCATCTGCATTCTTAGGATGTCTATGGAATATAGTGTGGTCAAATACATATACCACAATATCAAAACTATAATCTACAAAATGTCTTATAGCACCGATCATGACGTAGGGCATAAAAGCACACGAAGACAACAACAAACCGAAATACATACTAAGGGTGATCAAAATGAATACACTAAAAAAATAACTGGAAAAGCAAGAAAAGATATAGAAAGAAAAAAAGACATTAAAGAACAATGCAAAATACAAGATTGTAAGTTGATGAAGGTATCGGTCCAATTTTATGACGGATTTACAAGAATGTACTACTTAATTAAGAAAGCAACCTGCCTAATTTAAAATCACATAAAAAATAATTTTAAAATAGGAGGATTAATTCTAAATCATTGACAAGGTGAAAGCTAACTTAAAGGCGTTTTCAAATCAAAGTCAGTAGCGTAAAGCTATTTAAATTTTAACATTGGCGTTAGTTTAGCACGTTCTTGCCATTTGATACGGTCGTCACACGGCCAGAATAAAAATTGTCGGCTAGGTGACGACACAGCCAAAACGCAAGATAAATGGTAATTCTAAACTAAAACTAAAAAAAAAAACAAACAAAAATGACCGCAGATAGTAAACAAAGTTTTACTAACTGAAAAATACACTATATAATAATTATTATTTCACTAAGTGATAATAACTCTCAATCATACTCCTGATACTGTTTCGCTGTGTTTGGTTTTAATTAATATGTAATTAGAGAGAATTAAGCAACTTTCAGAAGTGGAATAAAACTGTTTATACACGGACAGTTATGTAACTAGTTTGATGTTGTGTAACTCAATTTAATTTAACAAATAGAACCGAATTGCTTCTAAATTCTAATATAGTCATTACCAAGCAAACCAAAGGCTTGATAGAAACGTAGACGTTAATAAATTTGGTAATGCATCTTCTCCAAATATTCCAGCAATCCATTCAGTAATTTTGAACACTCGTGGCGAACTAATTTTAAATCTATGGCACTATTTCGAAAGGAGAAACTGGATAGAGAAAGTAATACTGGAAATGAATTATCTTTGACATGTTTTCGTAATAAAATAATGCTAAAAAGGTTAAAATTTAAAAAGTATTTTCATTTTAATCAATGGAATTGTTGTTCTTCAGTAGTTCAGTGTGTTAATACCGCTCGGTATATTATTATGAAATATTTATCGACTTCCAGTGCATGATTGTTGTTATGATGGTTTATTTTATGCATAAACGCCGAAAACCATTAGTAACAAAAATATATTATTAATAAAATAAAAAAAAACAAACGACAGAAAACAATCCATAATATATATATTATAAATTATAACATATATAAAATGCTATGAATTTTTATTATAAGTTAATATGCTATAATGAAAATTTACCTTTAAATTTATAAATTTTGAAAATGAAATTATATTTAAAATTATTGTAAAGGTAAATTGATTTTTAAGATTTTAAATATTATGAATTTATTTTTTTATTTACCCGACAATCACTCCTCTCTCAGGGCAGAATTCAATGTTTGATTAGATTAATTATATACTTTTGTATGTAAAATATAAATTTATTACGCTAATGTACCAAATGATGTTATATTGTTGAGATTTTGGAAAAAGAAGAAACTCTATAACCTAACTTCACTTTAAACGGTTGAATGATTAACTGTAATTTCAGAGCTATACTTATTGAATCAAATGAAAATGAAAAATCATGTAACTATTATAACTTGAAACAATGAAAATGATCTTATATACTAATGAAAAAGTGTTCAGTGTAACGGTGAAAAATGTTCGTTAACTATAAAAAGTAAAACACACAAAGTTCTTTATTTTTAAAAGGAAAATTGATACCGTTTTATTGAAGTGCTTCGTCACCCCTCAGCTGTCTCCAATCCAAGTCCAAATATGAAAATCTCCAACCATAAAACTTGTTAAAACCTCTGGATTATTTGCTTATTCTGTTAACTGCTACACTGGTAAGTAAATCCTAGTACTTCTTATCTATTGACTCCTAATATACTCTTCTAAATTCGATTAAAGTATGTCTCATACAATCTACTACTCTGCTTTTGCTGTTGTCCACTTTATTTTTAATTACAAATCAAATTCTCTGCTTACCAAATATATTTCATAACTTCTTCTTAGTTTTATTAATACTTTTATTACAATTAAACCTTTTTTTTCTGAATATTTTCAAAAAAAACTCAAAATTCAAACAGGAACAAATTTAATACAACATACTTCTTCAAAAGACAAAAAAACAAGAGAGTGTTCAAAGAATCAACAAACCGACAATTGAACAATTATAACAATCTTAAACTACATACCTATCTGGTTTCACCCTACTTGATAACATGTCACATAAATTACAAATTCGAATACTTGATTTTTGATTATTACTTACACAATTTATTATACTAAAATTCTATTACATTCAAAATGAATTTACAATTTCATATTTATTTAACTATAATCTAAAATACTTTTAAATTTCAGAGTTTTTTATTTTCTTCAAAATTAAATTAATAAAAACAAATATTATGGCTTTGAAAGACCAATATTGATTATTTTAAACGTAAGTAATTTTTAATTTGGTTCATAATTTAAATTATTCTTTATTTGATTTATGTATCTTTAGTATTGATGTTTTCACAATCAATTTTCTTGTTTTATTTAAATATAAGGCTTGATAGAAACGTAGACGTTAATAAATTTGGTAATGCATCTTCTCCAAATATTCCAGCAATCCATTCAGTAATTTTGAACACTCGTGGCGAACTAATTTTAAATCTATGGCACTATTTCGAAAGGAGAAACTGGATAGAGAAAGTAATACTGGAAATGAATTATCTTTGACATGTTTTAGTAATAAAATAATGCTAAAAAGGTTAAAATTTAAAAAGTATTTTCATTTTAATCAATGGAATTGTTGTTCTTCAGTAGTTCAGTGTGTTAATACCGCTCGGTATATTATTATGAAATATTTATCGACTTCCAGTGCATGATTGTTGTTATGATGGTTTATTTTATGCATAAACGCCGAAAACCATTAGTAACAAAAATATATTATTAATAAAATAAAAAAAAACAAACGACAGAAAACAATCCATAATATATATATTATAAATTATAACATATATAAAATGCTATGAATTTTTATTATAAGTTAATATGCTATAATGAAAATTTACCTTTAAATTTATAAATTTTGAAAATGAAATTATATTTAAAATTATTGTAAAGGTAAATTGATTTTTAAGATTTTAAATATTATGAATTTATTTTTTTATTTACCCGACAATCACTCCTCTCTCAGGGCAGAATTCAATGTTTGATTAGATTAATTATATACTTTTGTATGTAAAATATAAATTTATTACGCTAATGTACCAAACGATGTTATATTGTTGAGATTTTGGAAAAAGAAGAAACTCTATAACCTAACTTCACTTTAAACGGTTGAATGATTAACTGTAATTTCAGAGCTATACTTATTGAATCAAATGAAAATGAAAAATCATGTAACTATTATAACTTGAAACAATGAAAATGATCTTATATACTAATGAAAAAGTGTTCAGTGTAACGGTGAAAAATGTTCGTTAACTATAAAAAGTAAAACACACAAAGTTCTTTATTTTTAAAAGGAAAATTGATACCGTTTTATTGAAGTGCTTCGTCACCCCTCAGCTGTCTCCAATCCAAGTCCAAATATGAAAATCTCCAACCATAAAACTTGTTAAAACCTCTGGATTATTTGCTTATTCTGTTAACTGCTACACTGGTAAGTAAATCCTAGTACTTCTTATCTATTGACTCCTAATATACTCTTCTAAATTCGATTAAAGTATGTCTCATACAATCTACTACTCTGCTTTTGCTGTTGTCCACTTTATTTTTAATTACAAATCAAATTCTCTGCTTACCAAATATATTTCATAACTTCTTCTTAGTTTTATTAATACTTTTATTACAATTAAACCTTTTTTTTCTGAATATTTTCAAAAAAAACTCAAAATTCAAACAGGAACAAATTTAATACAACATACTTCTTCAAAAGACAAAAAAACAAGAGAGTGTTCAAAGAATCAACAAACCGACAATTGAACAATTATAACAATCTTAAACTACATACCTATCTGGTTTCACCCTACTTGATAACATGTCACATAAATTACAAATTCGAATACTTGATTTTTGATTATTACTTACACAATTTATTATACTAAAATTCTATTACATTCAAAATGAATTTACAATTTCATATTTATTTAACTATAATCTAAAATACTTTTAAATTTCAGAGTTTTTTATTTTCTTCAAAATTAAATTAATAAAAACAAATATTATGGCTTTGAAAGACCAATATTGATTATTTTAAACGTAAGTAATTTTTAATTTGGTTCATAATTTAAATTATTCTTTATTTGATTTATGTATCTTTCGTATTGATGTTTTCACAATCAATTTTCTTGTTTTATTTAAATATAATTATTTAATTTAAATTATTTCAAATCAACAATATATATCATTGAACTTTATATAATTTTTTTTTAATTTAAAAGATTTAATTTTCTTATTTTACTTAAAAGTGATCACTTAATTTACAATATAACAAACAATTATATGCACTTTTTAAAATAGATATATTTTAAGAATCTAATTTTATATTCTATTTTCTTATTTTAATTTCCCTTTTTAGGAAAGAAGAAAAAAAAACAAAAAAATTTAAAATACTGAAGAAAACTGAACAAATTTATACAAAATCTAATACCTTGCATTCTACTCTGGGATCAAGAATATCCTCGTTTTATTAATTTAATCATAACTTTATTTAATAATTATAGCATATTATCTCATATCATCTCAATATATATATATATATATATATATATATATATATATATATATATATATATTGAGATGATATGAGATAATATGCTATAATTATTAAATAAAGTTATGATTAAATTAATAAAACGAGGATATTCTTGATCCCAGAGTAGAATGCAAGGTATTAGATTTTGTATAAATTTGTTCAGTTTTCTTCAGTATTTTAAATTTTTTTGTTTTTTTTTCTTCTTTCCTAAAAAGGGAAATTAAAATAAGAAAATAGAATATAAAATTAGATTCTTAAAATATATCTATTTTAAAAAGTGCATATAATTGTTTGTTATATTGTAAATTAAGTGATCACTTTTAAGTAAAATAAGAAAATTAAATCTTTTAAATTAAAAAAAAATTATATAAAGTTCAATGATATATATTGTTGATTTGAAATAATTTAAATTAAATAATTATATTTAAATAAAACAAGAAAATTGATTGTGAAAACATCAATACTAAAGATACATAAATCAAATAAAGAATAATTTAAATTATGAACCAAATTAAAAATTACTTACGTTTAAAATAATCAATATTGGTCTTTCAAAGCCATAATATTTGTTTTTATTAATTTAATTTTGAAGAAAATAAAAAACTCTGAAATTTAAAAGTATTTTAGATTATAGTTAAATAAATATGAAATTGTAAATTCATTTTGAATGTAATAGAATTTTAGTATAATAAATTGTGTAAGTAATAATCAAAAATCAAGTATTCGAATTTGTAATTTATGTGACATGTTATCAAGTAGGGTGAAACCAGATAGGTATGTAGTTTAAGATTGTTATAATTGTTCAATTGTCGGTTTGTTGATTCTTTGAACACTCTCTTGTTTTTTTGTCTTTTGAAGAAGTATGTTGTATTAAATTTGTTCCTGTTTGAATTTTGAGTTTTTTTTGAAAATATTCAGAAAAAAAAGGTTTAATTGTAATAAAAGTATTAATAAAACTAAGAAGAAGTTATGAAATATATTTGGTAAGCAGAGAATTTGATTTGTAATTAAAAATAAAGTGGACAACAGCAAAAGCAGAGTAGTAGATTGTATGAGACATACTTTAATCGAATTTAGAAGAGTATATTAGGAGTCAATAGATAAGAAGTACTAGGATTTACTTACCAGTGTAGCAGTTAACAGAATAAGCAAATAATCCAGAGGTTTTAACAAGTTTTATGGTTGGAGATTTTCATATTTGGACTTGGATTGGAGACAGCTGAGGGGTGACGAAGCACTTCAATAAAACGGTATCAATTTTCCTTTTAAAAATAAAGAACTTTGTGTGTTTTACTTTTTATAGTTAACGAACATTTTTCACCGTTACACTGAACACTTTTTCATTAGTATATAAGATCATTTTCATTGTTTCAAGTTATAATAGTTACATGATTTTTCATTTTCATTTGATTCAATAAGTATAGCTCTGAAATTACAGTTAATCATTCAACCGTTTAAAGTGAAGTTAGGTTATAGAGTTTCTTCTTTTTCCAAAATCTCAACAATATAACATCATTTGGTACATTAGCGTAATAAATTTATATTTTACATACAAAAGTATATAATTAATCTAATCAAACATTGAATTCTGCCCTGAGAGAGGAGTGATTGTCGGGTAAATAAAAAAATAAATTCATAATATTTAAAATCTTAAAAATCAATTTACCTTTACAATAATTTTAAATATAATTTCATTTTCAAAATTTATAAATTTAAAGGTAAATTTTCATTATAGCATATTAACTTATAATAAAAATTCATAGCATTTTATATATGTTATAATTTATAATATATATATTATGGATTGTTTTCTGTCGTTTGTTTTTTTTTATTTTATTAATAATATATTTTTGTTACTAATGGTTTTCGGCGTTTATGCATAAAATAAACCATCATAACAACAATCATGCACTGGAAGTCGATAAATATTTCATAATAATATACCGAGCGGTATTAACACACTGAACTACTGAAGAACAACAATTCCATTGATTAAAATGAAAAAACTTTTTAAATTTTAACCTTTTTAGCATTATTTTATTACGAAAACATGTCAAAGATAATTCATTTCCAGTATTACTTTCTCTATCCAGTTTCTCCTTTCGAAATAGTGCCATAGATTTAAAATTAGTTCGCCACGAGTGTTCAAAATTACTGAATGGATTGCTGGAATATTTGGAGAAGATGCATTACCAAATTTATTAACGTCTACGTTTCTATCAAGCCTTATATTTAAATAAAACAAGAAAATTGATTGTGAAAACATCAATACTAAAGATACATAAATCAAATAAAGAATAATTTAAATTATGAACCAAATTAAAAATTACTTACGTTTAAAATAATCAATATTGGTCTTTCAAAGCCATAATATTTGTTTTTATTAATTTAATTTTGAAGAAAATAAAAAACTCTGAAATTTAAAAGTATTTTAGATTATAGTTAAATAAATATGAAATTGTAAATTCATTTTGAATGTAATAGAATTTTAGTATAATAAATTGTGTAAGTAATAATCAAAAATCAAGTATTCGAATTTGTAATTTATGTGACATGTTATCAAGTAGGGTGAAACCAGATAGGTATGTAGTTTAAGATTGTTATAATTGTTCAATTGTCGGTTTGTTGATTCTTTGAACACTCTCTTGTTTTTTTGTCTTTTGAAGAAGTATGTTGTATTAAATTTGTTCCTGTTTGAATTTTGAGTTTTTTTTGAAAATATTCAGAAAAAAAAGGTTTAATTGTAATAAAAGTATTAATAAAACTAAGAAGAAGTTATGAAATATATTTGGTAAGCAGAGAATTTGATTTGTAATTAAAAATAAAGTGGACAACAGCAAAAGCAGAGTAGTAGATTGTATGAGACATACTTTAATCGAATTTAGAAGAGTATATTAGGAGTCAATAGATAAGAAGTACTAGGATTTACTTACCAGTGTAGCAGTTAACAGAATAAGCAAATAATCCAGAGGTTTTAACAAGTTTTATGGTTGGAGATTTTCATATTTGGACTTGGATTGGAGACAGCTGAGGGGTGACGAAGCACTTCAATAAAACGGTATCAATTTTCCTTTTAAAAATAAAGAACTTTGTGTGTTTTACTTTTTATAGTTAACGAACATTTTTCACCGTTACACTGAACACTTTTTCATTAGTATATAAGATCATTTTCATTGTTTCAAGTTATAATAGTTACATGATTTTTCATTTTCATTTGATTCAATAAGTATAGCTCTGAAATTACAGTTAATCATTCAACCGTTTAAAGTGAAGTTAGGTTATAGAGTTTCTTCTTTTTCCAAAATCTCAACAATATAACATCGTTTGGTACATTAGCGTAATAAATTTATATTTTACATACAAAAGTATATAATTAATCTAATCAAACATTGAATTCTGCCCTGAGAGAGGAGTGATTGTCGGGTAAATAAAAAAATAAATTCATAATATTTAAAATCTTAAAAATCAATTTACCTTTACAATAATTTTAAATATAATTTCATTTTCAAAATTTATAAATTTAAAGGTAAATTTTCATTATAGCATATTAACTTATAATAAAAATTCATAGCATTTTATATATGTTATAATTTATAATATATATATTATGGATTGTTTTCTGTCGTTTGTTTTTTTTTATTTTATTAATAATATATTTTTGTTACTAATGGTTTTCGGCGTTTATGCATAAAATAAACCATCATAACAACAATCATGCACTGGAAGTCGATAAATATTTCATAATAATATACCGAGCGGTATTAACACACTGAACTACTGAAGAACAACAATTCCATTGATTAAAATGAAAATACTTTTTAAATTTTAACCTTTTTAGCATTATTTTATTACGAAAACATGTCAAAGATAATTCATTTCCAGTATTACTTTCTCTATCCAGTTTCTCCTTTCGAAATAGTGCCATAGATTTAAAATTAGTTCGCCACGAGTGTTCAAAATTACTGAATGGATTGCTGGAATATTTGGAGAAGATGCATTACCAAATTTATTAACGTCTACGTTTCTATCAAGCCTTATATTTAAATAAAACAAGAAAATTGATTGTGAAAACATCAATACTAAAGATACATAAATCAAATAAAGAATAATTTAAATTATGAACCAAATTAAAAATTACTTACGTTTAAAATAATCAATATTGGTCTTTCAAAGCCATAATATTTGTTTTTATTAATTTAATTTTGAAGAAAATAAAAAACTCTGAAATTTAAAAGTATTTTAGATTATAGTTAAATAAATATGAAATTGTAAATTCATTTTGAATGTAATAGAATTTTAGTATAATAAATTGTGTAAGTAATAATCAAAAATCAAGTATTCGAATTTGTAATTTATGTGACATGTTATCAAGTAGGGTGAAACCAGATAGGTATGTAGTTTAAGATTGTTATAATTGTTCAATTGTCGGTTTGTTGATTCTTTGAACACTCTCTTGTTTTTTTGTCTTTTGAAGAAGTATGTTGTATTAAATTTGTTCCTGTTTGAATTTTGAGTTTTTTTTTGAAAATATTCAGAAAAAAAAGGTTTAATTGTAATAAAAGTATTAATAAAACTAAGAAGAAGTTATGAAATATATTTGGTAAGCAGAGAATTTGATTTGTAATTAAAAATAAAGTGGACAACAGCAAAAGCAGAGTAGTAGATTGTATGAGACATACTTTAATCGAATTTAGAAGAGTATATTAGGAGTCAATAGATAAGAAGTACTAGGATTTACTTACCAGTGTAGCAGTTAACAGAATAAGCAAATAATCCAGAGGTTTTAACAAGTTTTATGGTTGGAGATTTTCATATTTGGACTTGGATTGGAGACAGCTGAGGGGTGACGAAGCACTTCAATAAAACGGTATCAATTTTCCTTTTAAAAATAAAGAACTTTGTGTGTTTTACTTTTTATAGTTAACGAACATTTTTCACCGTTACACTGAACACTTTTTCATTAGTATATAAGATCATTTTCATTGTTTCAAGTTATAATAGTTACATGATTTTTCATTTTCATTTGATTCAATAAGTATAGCTCTGAAATTACAGTTAATCATTCAACCGTTTAAAGTGAAGTTAGGTTATAGAGTTTCTTCTTTTTCCAAAATCTCAACAATATAACATCATTTGGTACATTAGCGTAATAAATTTATATTTTACATACAAAAGTATATAATTAATCTAATCAAACATTGAATTCTGCCCTGAGAGAGGAGTGATTGTCGGGTAAATAAAAAAATAAATTCATAATATTTAAAATCTTAAAAATCAATTTACCTTTACAATAATTTTAAATATAATTTCATTTTCAAAATTTATAAATTTAAAGGTAAATTTTCATTATAGCATATTAACTTATAATAAAAATTCATAGCATTTTATATATGTTATAATTTATAATATATATATATTATGGATTGTTTTCTGTCGTTTGTTTTTTTTTATTTTATTAATAATATATTTTTGTTACTAATGGTTTTCGGCGTTTATGCATAAAATAAACCATCATAACAACAATCATGCACTGGAAGTCGATAAATATTTCATAATAATATACCGAGCGGTATTAACACACTGAACTACTGAAGAACAACAATTCCATTGATTAAAATGAAAAAACTTTTTAAATTTTAACCTTTTTAGCATTATTTTATTACGAAAACATGTCAAAGATAATTCATTTCCAGTATTACTTTCTCTATCCAGTTTCTCCTTTCGAAATAGTGCCATAGATTTAAAATTAGTTCGCCACGAGTGTTCAAAATTACTGAATGGATTGCTGGAATATTTGGAGAAGATGCATTACCAAATTTATTAACGTCTACGTTTCTATCAAGCCTTTGGTTTGCTTGGTAATGACTATATTAGAATTTAGAAGCAATTCGGTTCTATTTGTTAAATTAAATTGAGTTACACAACATCAAACTAGTTACATAACTGTCCGTGTATAAACAGTTTTATTCCACTTCTGAAAGTTGCTTAATTCTCTCTAATTACATATTAATTAAAACCAAACACAGCGAAACAGTATCAGGAGTATGATTGAGAGTTATTATCACTTAGTGAAATAATAATTATTATATAGTGTATTTTTCAGTTAGTAAAACTTTGTTTACTATCTGCGGTCATTTTTGTTTGTTTTTTTTTTTAGTTTTAGTTTAGAATTACCATTTATCTTGCGTTTTGGCTGTGTCGTCACCTAGCCGACAATTTTTATTCTGGCCGTGTGACGACCGTATCAAATGGCAAGAACGTGCTAAACTAACGCCAATGTTAAAATTTAAATAGCTTTACGCTACTGACTTTGATTTGAAAACGCCTTTAAGTTAGCTTTCACCTTGTCAATGATTTAGAATTAATCCTCCTATTTTAAAATTATTTTTTATGTGATTTTAAATTAGGCAGGTTGCTTTCTTAATTAAGTAGTACATTCTTGTAAATCCGTCATAAAATTGGACCGATACCTTCATCAACTTACAATCTTGTATTTTGCATTGTTCTTTAATGTCTTTTTTTCTTTCTATATCTTTTCTTGCTTTTCCAGTTATTTTTTTAGTGTATTCATTTTGATCACCCTTAGTATGTATTTCGGTTTGTTGTTGTCTTCGTGTGCTTTTATGCCCTACGTCATGATCGGTGCTATAAGACATTTTGTAGATTATAGTTTTGATATTGTGGTATATGTATTTGACCACACTATATTCCATAGACATCCTAAGAATGCAGATGCTTTGTTAATCTTATAACCTTAATTATAGTTCAGATCCAAATTTACCAATTGTGTGTCAAACAAAGGCTAATAAGAAAAAATGATAGATCTAATTTATACAAAACTAAATTATTTTAAAATAACAGTACAAATCAAAAATTTGATTTATTAATAAATTTACAATTGGAATTCCAAGTTTAGCAGCCGCAAAGGAAGCATCACTTGAAAATGCCAGCTGAGATGTTGGCGAAACGTCGTGAAGACACAAACAACCAACGGATTGAAACCCGGAACACCACTACTGTTCATATATATATATATATATATATATATATATATATATATATATATATATATATATATATATATATATATATATATATATATATATATATATATATATATATATATATATATATATATATATATATATATATATATAATAAACAAAGTGCCAAGAAAACGCGTATTAATATAAAAATAAAGGAGGATAACGGGAATTAACGCAACAAGGATCATGGTTACAAGTAGGAATGGTAACCGCAGACATGCATGTTTCTGGCTCAGTAGCCGTCATCAGTGCGGCATAACCAAGAAGAGTATTGCACTTGGCTAGCAAAAGTGTTAGGTACTTGGGAGCAAAGGATGTTGGGGAACATGTGTCAAGAAACACAAAAACAACGAACGCTCACACAGTAGTCCTATCGCCATTTTGTGCTTACGGCCAGCTGTGCCAATGGGTTTTTGGCTAGCAACCATTGTCGCCACGTTGGCGAAACGGACTCATTGTGTTTGAGTCGTTCTAGCCCAGGAAATGAAATAAACAAAGTGCCAAGAAAACGCGTATTAATATAAAAATAAAGGAGGATAACGGGAATCAACGCAACAAGGATCATGGTTACAAGTAGGAATGGTAACCGCAGACATGCATGTTTCTGGCTCATTAGCCGTCATCAGTGCGGCATAACCAAGAAGAGTAATGCACTTGGCTAGCAAAAGTGTTGGGTACTTGGGAGCAAAGGATGTTGGGGAAACATGTGTCAACAAACACAAAAACAACGAACGCTCACACAGGTGGCGACGCTGGTTGCTAGCCGAAAACCCATTGGCACAGCTGGCCGTAAGCACAAAATGGCCATAGGCGATCGTTAGTTAGGAATATTGATTTAACCTCGATGTGGTTGTAGAACTATAAAAGGATTATCGAATAGTATATTACAATTTTTAATTACTGAGGGATTAAGACGGTCAAAAAATGCTTATTTAGAAAATACGTTGGAATCTACTTGTTACATTCGGTATTACATAAATTTTGGTCCATTGAATTAAAGTCTGAGATAACTAACAGAAAATTAGTATAATTCTATATGGAGGTGTGTGTTTTTTACTAAATTTTTCATAAACCAAACTATACATTTTAACAGTCATATTAAGTCAAACATCAAAAATCAATATATTTTTAAGAAAATGGTTTTTTAGCTGTACATTCATCAGAAACATGTAGGTATTTTTCGTTCCAAGTTCGTGCGGGCTGACTAATCTTAACAGCTATTTGTCCAGTTTTGATTGTTTATTGTAGTGATTTCACTTTTTATCAACTTTATCACAAATGCACTTAGTTTTGGGGATTGGTTTTTGCAGGCAATATTTTTTTTCAACTAACTCCAAAATTGCTCTATAGGATTTAGGATGCAGTAATAGGGTTTTAATATTTTATGACCTTCTTGTTTTGCCAAACAGTCAATGACATACTCCTTTTTGAATGTTTTTGTACGTAAAACTTCTAATATTTTTTTTTGTATAGCACTCTTCAAAGTAAATATCATTCTGGTCCAAAAAAAATGCTAGCTCATCTTTCGTAGAACTTTATGTGAGTATTCTTCCCTTCACCCTTGAATTATCCCTAACAGTAACGGTTTTTTGCTTGAGTTTTGGAAGTAAAGTTTCACAAAACCATTTCTCAAAAAGAAGGCTATATCTTGATGGTAATCCCGAAAACAATTTTATATGTTTTTAGTGAAGACAAGGAGCACTCCTTAAACCCAACCGTCAGAACTGTCACAATGTAGAATGCTTATTTTTTTCCTTTGTTAGAACGAACGTCTACACTGCATTTTCGTTAGTTTTGATTAATCCATCCGTTCTTCACCGAATGTGTGTCATACCAAGTATCATCCAGATAATAAATTGGTCAGCCGCTTTCTCTATATTTTGTGATGCTTTGTAAATATTCGTTTCTCTATACAACCAGACTCTCTTTCTCTCGCAGTCGTTATACCCTCATTAAGATAAGAAAGGTCAAAAAATACTCAATTATTAAATGTTTGTCTCATATCAAAAATAGTGTATAAATTTTAAAATTATAAAATATGTTGATGGCTGTAATTTGATTCTTTGTTGACAGTAGGTACATAATCTATTTACTTACATGTTACATTGTCATTTACGATGGTAGGGACTTTTAGTTGATTTTGTTAACTTGTGATTTGCATACTAATAAGTTTTTTGGTATACACTGTGGGCCGAAATATTGGATTACATTTTTTAGTTAAAAATAACTTTTTTGTTTTTTGGGCGATTTAATTTCTTTTTGCAGCGCTAATAGCCTAACATGTCCTCAACATGACTGCAAATTTGGAAGCAAAAATAATGTACAGAGTCGGACGGATAGTTAACCTACCAAAAAACATAACAGTTCCATTTTAGCTAGGACAGTTTTCATTTGCAATAAGCTCAAATGCACCGTTAACATAAATTTTTTTTTTAAAGTCCGACCCTGTAGGTTCTTTCTGCTTTCAAATTTGCAGTCATGTTAAGGACATGGCTATTAGCCCTGCAAAATGAAATCAAATCGCCCAAAAAACAAAAAAGATTTTTTGAACTAAAAAATGTAGTTCTTTATTTCGGCCCACACTGTATATTTTGTACTATACTAAGCTAGATGTAAGTGACTGTTTTGGATAGCTTAATTTTATTAAGTAAAATATTAAATTAACTATAAAATAGCGTCGCTAAGGTCAGACACAAGAGTCCGGCATTGTCTGTTAACAGTCGGCTTTAAACAAACCCACTATGGCATTGCGCAGTTTTTATGTGTAGGTATGACATGCCACCATATAATTTATTTGGTAATGAAATTATATCAATTTCAACTTGAAATATAATAAATATTCTACCTACCGCACTGGAATTAGTCAATTTCTATTTTTGCATGAGGCCCTTCAAGGGTGGTGGTAACACATTACCACATCACTTAGCAGAACCTTTTTTTAGTAATTAGTAAATAAATAAATAAATAAATAAATAAATAAATAAATAAATAAATAAATAAATAAATAAATAAATAAATAAATAAATAAACAAATAAATAAATAAATAAATAAATAAATAAATAAATAAATAAATAAATAAATAAATAAATAAATAAATAAATAAATAAATAAATAAATAAATAAATAAATAAATAAATAAATAAATAAATAAATAAATAAATAAATAAATAAATAAATAAATAAATAAATAAATAAATAAATAAATAAATATCGACTTTATTTGTGTTTTAAAAAAATACAATAACAAAAAAAATATAACTCTGAGTACAGATTAAGTGAAGATTGGCGAAGTCTAGCCTAGGGCTACTCATACTCAACCAATCAACCCTAATCCCTGCACTTTATCGATGGCAAAAAAAAAATAATAAATAAACAAACAAATTACAGAAGGGCTACTACGGACACAAGCAACGCTTTTTTACGTATATTTAGTTTATATTTGTTATCAAAAATATAGCATCAAATTACTAAATAAGAATTGCAATATTTATTGTTTTTCTAATAAATATTTTTTTACCTTGATTTTAAATTTATTTAAATTAAGACTTTTAAACACATTAGGTAATAGGTTGTATTGTTTAATTGCATTATATTCCATAGATTTTTGAAACATAGCAGTACGATGTCGAGGAATGGTTAATTTATTTTTCTGACGTACATTTACATCATGTAATCCAGATCTAAAAATAAATTTATTCTTCAATATTTCTGATGTATGAGGAAGATGAAGAAGCTTATGTGTAAAACTAACTAGGTGGGAAATTCGTCTATTCTCCATGTTAAGCCAGCCCAATTCCCTGATTTTAGAGGATATATGATCACGCCTGTGTAGTCCAAAAATTAAACGACAACATGAATTTTGAATTTTTTGAATCCGCTTTTTTGTGACTACATCAAGAAAACCATTATAAACAATATCACAGTAATTAAAGTTTGACAAAACTAATGAGTCACATAAATCTTTAAGCATTTTTTTACTAAGAAAATGTCTGCTGTTATACAACAATTTAAGTTTAAAAAAAGAAGTCTGAATCAATTTACTGGCATGATGCTTAAATTTCAATTTGGAATCTAATATCAAACCCAAATTTCTTGCACTTGTTACTATTTCTAAGGGTTCATTATCAATATGTAGAGTCATAAAATTTTCTAACTGTTGAACTCTTGACATACTGCCAAACAACATGACCTTAGTTTTTGACGAGTTTAAAATCAAATTATGTTTTAAGGACAAATTTTTTAGTCTAGAGAGTTCACTAATAATTATGTCACTAGCCTGAGCAAAATTGTTACTAGAAAAAACAAATTCCAATTGAGTGTCGTCCGCAAACGCTTGTGCACTGCAACTATTGACAGAGGTTAAAATTTCGGTTGTATATATGATAAAAAGAAGCGGCCCCAAAACAGACCCTTGCGGAACTCCTGAGAATATATTAAGGTAAGATGAATGAGTTTTATTATACGATACACTTTGACTGCGTTTATCAAGATACGAACTATAGTCTGGCCGTCGAAAAGATGGAATGATCACGAGACAAATGTACTCCTTATTTCAGCCCACAGTTTATATCATCTTTGGTATGTGTACAGTCTAAACTGTCCTTCGTTTACTGCAGTTTAGAAGGCGTTACATTGTAAGATTAAGCCGTTCAGATGCCCGTATTCGCTGATCAAGAATCCTTGAATTCCATCTTTTCAGCGGCCGGGGTATAGTTAAGTTTAATGCATCTAAGTCAAAACCTGAAAATTTTAATTTAGCAAGCAAAAGCTTATGATTTATTGTATTGAAGGCCTTTGAAAAATCTAGCAAAACCAACACACTAACTAGCCCTTTATCATAAGCATTACATATATCATTTGTGACATTAGCCAAGGCATCAGTTGATGAAAAGTTTAGTCGAAATCCATTTTGACACTTGAGCAATAAATTATTTTTAGTAAACAAATCCAAAAAACCTGCTTATATAAATTTTTTTCCATAACTTTAGAAGCAGTAGGCAGTATACTGATAATTCGAAGATCAGAAAAATTCTCTGGGTTTGCATTTTTAGGTAAAGGAGTTCCTATTGCCTGCTTCCAAATTTCTGGAAAATAACATTGTTCAATACAAGAATTTATAATATGTAATAAATAGATATCAATAAAGGGACTGCAGTATTTTAACATAGAAAGAGAGACACTATCACATCCAGAAGACTCATTTTTTAAAGAATGCAGTATATTATGAATTTCTTCACATGTAGTCATTTGAAATTGAAATTTTTGACTGAGGCATCTGGTGCTTTCATATGCTTTAATTAATTCAGCACAATTATTGTTTAATTTTGATTAATTTTGTTTGGATCTGATATACTAGGCGGAAGGACCTTCTTATTTCGACTGTTACATACATTAAGATTTGTTAGAGCATTCCACGTTTTTTTAGGATTTTTTTCCTTAGCTATATTTTTTAAATATTCTTTTTTACTGAGCCTTAACTGAGCCACAACCTGATTACGTAAGCTTTTGTATATATTCCAATCAGTAACATTTTTAGATTTTTTAAAACGAGAAAGACTATTATCTCTTTGCGACATAAGATTTTTAATTTCCCCAGTTAACCATGGTGCTTTTGGCTTAGTTATCCTAACAGATTTAAAAGGTGCATGCATGTCAAATGAAGAGATTATAAATTTATTAAATAAATCAACTCTTTTGTCAATATCCCGCTCTGTAAGTAAAGTTTGCCAGGGGTGTTTAACAAGGTCATTTAAAAAGTTATGTAGGTTGAAATTTTTGAAATCTCGAAACCTAATAAATTTAGGCTTCATTTTTCAATTGGTGCAAAAAAGTTCACAGGCCACTAGCCTGTGATCAGATATGTGATCTACATTAACTGTGTTACATTTATTAACAACCAAATTTTTAGAGACAAGGACTGGGTCTAGTAGACTGCTGGTTCTGCTAGTGACGCGAGTTGGTTCTTTAAGCATTTGCATAAAATTATAGGATTCAAGACATTCAGTTACTAAATTAGGTACTTGCAAAAAATTGACATTATAGTCACCGAGGCCAATTACATTATCAAACGAGCTACAGATAAAGGAAAAGGCATCATCCAAAAAATTAACAAATTGTGCCAGGCTAAATTTCGGAGGTCTGTATACCACCCCTACCGCATATTTTTTCATTTGTAATGTGACTTTTAAAAATAAGAAATCTATGTGCGGATGAATATCAAAATCAAATTTTATTTCTGAACATGAATACTGATCTTTAACATAAGCTCCTACACCCCCTCCACGTGCAAACAACCTGCTTTTATAAAAGAATTTATAGCCAGAATTATTAAATATATTTTGAGGAAATTCCCTCTGATTTATCCAGGTCTCAGTTATAACGATAATATCATAATTATTTTGTTGAACATGTGTGGAAAAATCATTAAAACCTGTAAACATTGACCTAATGTTTATATGTGCTATTTTCATTTTTTAACAATAACAAAAATTGAATTTTTATTTAATTAAGACAAAAAAAATTGCAAATTGTACGATTCACTCTCTCTTAAGTTTAAGTTTGCACTCTCCGCTCTCCGCTAAACTCTCTAATAATTTAAGAAATCTTTAAATTGTAACTTTATATTCTAATTTTGTTAACGAACGCCACTAATTATCAAATATTGTTCTATAGGAAGTACAGTGATAGTGTAGTGATAGTGAAGCAAAACAAACCGTGGTATCAGTTGCATATTTCTGTACATATTTGTCTTTTTTTTTATTGCGTCCCTGTCAGATAGACATGGGCTTTTTTTCTGTTATTACATTCTTGTTATTTTAAATTTAAGTGTTTCGTAATATATTTTTTGTACAACTGTCATTAAAAGTGACACTTTTAATGATAGCAAACAATGTTTAAATTGATTGTTTACATGGCAGCGTGTTAAAAATACTTTTAACACGCTTCAGTTTACTTTTAACACGGTTTAGTTTACTTTTAACACGGTTTAGTTTATTGTCATTGCAAATTCGCCCATTTAATTATCAAAATAGGGCAGTTGTACAAAAAACATTGTATGGTATTTGTGTTAAAAGTGATTTTATTTTGTTCGTGAAATTGTTCAATTCGCTCCGCTCATTTCACAAACTTTTTCACTCACAAAATAAAACGTCACTTTTAACACTCATATTATAAATAACTATTCCATAGTGTTTACGGATTTGTGTTATTTAGAAAACAGTTAAATAAACCCTAATAGTTTAGATAGCCAGTTGTTTTAAAATCCTTATTAAATACGAAATGTTTTAATCCGGAGTTTAAACAGTTGGTAATATAATTTTTTAGTGTATCTATTAATTAATTAGTACACTTTGTCATTTTTTCGTATTATGTTATTATATTTATTGTGTATCTATTTTTCCCCGGGGTTGAGTTACCGCTAATGTGTATCAGTTGCTTAGATAATTACGATCTAGATGTGCGACTAAGAGATAATCATTGAAATAGAAAACAATAATGTATATTTACTATTGTATATAATTATTTTCCATTATTAATTAACTCTAACAGTGTGAGACTTTAATTACCGTACAGTTACATTTTTTTAGTGAAGGTAAATTACTTTCGACCAATCACAAAATTAACATTATTTTCCATAATTAATTAATTAATTATAAAAGCAAAAGCCTACAATTACCATGAGGTTTTTGTAGTAAATTACTTTTGACCACTCACAAGATATTATTCATCCAATACATGATTCTACGAATAAAACAAGTTTATAAAATGCTTTCTTGTTCCCTAGTTTGGCTTCAGCTCAAAATAAAATTAGGTACTTGTCATGTTCGTGTGGAAATGCTCCATTTCTGGAATAATAAGTTTAAATAAATCTCAACACAACAATATCAAACATAAACTGCTATGTGCTGCTATGATAAATTGGTTTTGTTAATGGTCAATGGTCTTTATCGCAAAGAAATTATCAGGTACATACAAAAGTAGTGTAAAGTAGTGTAAACTATAAAATGAGATTGTTGTTGGATTAGCACGTGATTAATAAACATTAAAATTTTGGTAAACATTCTATTAAACTCCATAATATGACCCATCAATGATTTAAATGTTTGCTTGTCCGAACGTTGTATATTTTTGCAAACCACTGTAAATCCAAAAAATAAACAAAAAATCTGGTGTGGGCACCACACGACCTTCCGAACAGTAGCATGTATAATAACAAGTAGTGGGTGGTAGAATTGGAGTGGAATTACATGTTCTTTCCATAAAGTATACATATTTTGCAAAAAAGTATATTCAAATCAAAATTATGTATTCTTTAAAAAATTTCGCAAATTATCTGTATTTTCTACCAATTTTTGTTCAAAAAGAGCGAATCCACAATTTTTATTTCACATATTTCCAGTTTTTATAAAAGTGTCAATATCTCGAAAACTAATGAAAATATCAAAAAAATGTATTCTTTTAAAAATGTCGGAAATTACATGTTCTTTCCACAAAGTATAAATATTTTGCCAATAACTATATGAAAACCCAATATTTTCAAAAAATTCCATTTTTTGATAAGAGTAAACGTCCACTTCCGGTCGGCCGATTTTACTCAAATTCTATCAGATTCCTCCGATCGTGATTATAAGTAAGGTTTTATAGTTTCATTCCAAACCGATTAGCCGTTTAGCCGCAAATGTGTTCACAGACACACAGACAGACAGACAGACATTTTTTATTTTTGGGTTTTTTAGGCTCAGGGAACCCTAAAACGCGTATTTCCGCTAAAACCCCGAGATCGAAATTTTTCGCGATCACAATACCTTCCTCTAACAGCGTTGCTGTTCGGAAGGTAAAAAAAAATTTTATTTTGATTGCTTTCGCAATAACATAGGTACATAAAAAAAGTTTTACTAATACATTTATATAGTTCAAATACGAAATCTATGTTATCTATTCGGGCCCGTACATTTACTTTAGTTTCAACCCCTTTTGTATAGAAATTTACAGATTTTAGAGAATGTCTTGTTTTTTCCAGATTTGGCCGGCAGTCCCGTCAAGTTTGATACCAGTGGCGATGGCTTGGCAAGATATGATATTCTCAACTATCAAAGACTCCTTAATGCAACTGGATATCACTACCGGGTAAGTAAATACATATTGGTTGCTGTAAATCCAGTTACAATGAAATTGTGGGTTCATATTCGCATCTTATAATTAAGATATATAAATATACTAAAAAATAATTTTGGTGAAGGCTCTTCCTCAAAACTCTGCCGCCTTCCAATATTTAAAATCATTTTGCCCTAAATTATCCAGGGCTAAAATTAAAACTGGTATTTTCATCGGTCCTCAAATAAAAAAAATGTAGGTAGTGAGAAATTTCTACCGCTCCTGAGTATTAATGGAAAACAAGCGTGGCTGATCCATGGTTTCCGTGGAAACAAAAAGATTTAGAATTACAAAGAGCTTGTTTCTAATACGCTTTATAGCTTCAAAGTTATGGGTTGCAGAATGTCACTTAAAGTGTCATGCTACATGCACAATTGGATAAAGCTAACTTGGGTGAATATTCAGAATAGCAAGGGGAACGCTTCCATCAAGATATCATGAACTTTGAAAAACGATATCAAGGTGAATATAATGAAAACATGATGGGTGACTAAATTTTGGGGCTCATTAGAGAAAGTTCTAAATTTCACAGACGAAATACTAAAAGATTTTTTATTATTTTTTTTTTTGTTTATTTATGTCATCAATAAAAATAAATAATTCAACACTGTTTTTTTTAAATGCGATGTAAATTGAGAAATCGAGCTTTTTTTTATTATTTTATACTTTTCATTCTATTAGCTACAAAAGCAAACTTTTTGAGAAAAAAATATTTTTCCTTTCTTCAGTCAGGCATAAGTAATTAAAATCAGCGGTGCAGAACTCAGACTAAAAAATCGTGTTGACTGGTGATAATTAGCAATTAGTTAAATTGGGTTTTAGAATTATTTAATCTAAATATTATGGGCTTTTCTATTTACCAAACTTAAATATTACGGCGAAGGTAGCATAAGGTTTTCAATAACAATGAAAAGGACATGATTACAATTTTTCTCTCAAATCTGAAATCTTACACCCATCAAAGTAAAGTAATTAATATTACTTTTTTATTTACATTAAAGCCAATTAACAGCTTTTAATACCAACAAAAATACTCGTTTTGGAATGTCATATCAAAACGGCAGACTAATTACAAATTCAAATTTCATTTATTGTCTTCTACTTTGACCCAA
Source organism: Altica lythri (assembly GCA_964028335.1). Classification (NCBI taxonomy): domain Eukaryota; kingdom Metazoa; phylum Arthropoda; class Insecta; order Coleoptera; family Chrysomelidae; genus Altica; species Altica lythri. The sequence continues at coordinate 78,605,268 of OZ034800.1, read as the reverse complement.
AGTTTTTGATTAAGGACATCTTTTTTACATTTAAAATTAATTTTTCGATTTTTCTGTAGTTGTAATGAAAAATTCTTTGAGAGAATTTTTGTGAGCTTTCAGATAAATACTAAATTTTTTTCTAAAAATAGCTGATATTAAAAAAGCCTTCATCGTAATTTTTCTGAGATGAAGATGATATTGCTTCTTTATACGCGTAATGCATTACGTTTTCCAAGACAGCGAAGGTCCCAATGCAAACACTTCAAGTTTATGCTTATTAAAATTCCAGTGAGTGTTATAGAAAACTTAATTTGGTAACACCCTAAACCTAAAATTAAATTAATAGTCAAGAATTTGACAAAGAAATTTAAAATTTACGGTATTATATACAGTAGGTACATATTAGTTTTAACGAAAGATGGTGAAAAGGATAGTTCTATTCAAAATAAAATATTTTTAGAAATGCTGATAAAATCCAACTAAAGGGGCTAAAGTCGGACATTTTATTTTACAACTTTCGAGAGCTGCTGCTTTAATTTCGGGATAAAAGATACTGTTTTTCTAATATTCACCCTTACATTTGATACACCTTCGCATGCGAGTAAACCAATTGTCAAAACATATATCCCAAATTTGATGTCCCTAAGTTGAATCGTTGAAATCTTTCTATTTTAAACTAATACTGTAATTGCGCAGCTTAATATTATTATATTTTGTCAGTTTTTGTTAACAGCACAATTAAATAACATTACAAATTTTTATATCAACCATCTGATAGCTACAGTGTTCCCACATCCCGAAATTAAAGCAGCAACCCTCGTAAAACTATCCAAATCATTTAAGTCTTTATTTTAAGAAATAAACATCATATTTATGACTTGTATTAGTTTTTGTAACTTAACCAGTAATCTATTATTAGCGAGTCGGCTCGGATAGTCAAATTAGTTGTTATAAATATATCTTTGAGATTACTAGTATGCCTTTGTATGCTGCTTTTAACATGCACCTATTCTCAGTACTGTTTTTAAACCTTTACTAAGAGTTCGTTTTACCTTATAATTTTATTTGATAGCTTTGCATTTACCGATATCATTTGGAATCAATGATATTTCTAAAAAAAATTAAATTATTTTTAAATTATGGGTTTTAACTTTTTTATAAAATGTTTATTGTTTATTTAATCATTTTGTCCAAAAACAAACTTTTATCATAATATCGTCGAAATTAACATTATTATGTTGATCATAAAATTTCGTTTATTATATATTTTTTTTTAAATACAAAATTGTTGTGGAATTTAATAAGATTTAAAACAGTTTTAGTAAAATTTAAACTTTGAATGAATATGGTCATGTGTCAATTCTTATCCGGGTTTCTGTAAGCAAATCGATTTAGCTGAATTCGGGAAATCGGGTCATTCCACAAACTTTTTAATACACGTACCAAAAGTTTTAGAATTTATTTGTTTACCTTGATTTGAAAATATGTATTCCAAGTTGTTCTTTAACGCTGAGTCAGAAGTTGAAAACGAAATACAAAATTGCAGTTAACTTCTTTATGAAAACTCTGATTCAATTTGAACTTTTAACACTATCCAGAGGGATTTTAACGGTAGAATTAAACCTTCTGACATATTGGTTTATTTACGTTAGTTACAAAATATTTACTCTTCCAACAAATTAAATCTTTTTGACTTAGAATATGTCATGTCTTTTTTTGGGAGAGATATATATTGCAGAAGTGAACATTAAATCATAATATGTATGTGATAAATACTAATCTTTTACTTCGATATACACCACCCAACTTATACGAAATAATTTATTATTTTTTATATTTTTAAGATGTATAAACATTTATTGTTTATAAATAAAACTCAGTTCTAGTCAAAGACTGTAAATGAAAAATAACCCAGATATTAATAAAAAAATGTAGTTGACAAAATAACTACGATATGTTTTTTGTTACTAAAACGAAAACAGAATTAATTTTTTAAAAAACAAAGAGCAAAAAATTAATGGTCATTTTAATGACTCATATTGCCTACTCCAGTACTTATGTAAGCTTCTATTTGCGTTGGAATGTTTCTTTTTAAACTGTCAACAGTGTCTTAAGCTATGTTTCCCATTCTGCCTATGCTTGCCTACCAAAGGGCTGTGCAACATTTCCTGTATTGTTTCGGCAAGTTTCTAACCCTACTTTTAAGTTGTCCCGACAAGTGTTCAATAGAATGTAGGTCTGGTATATATGCAGGCCAGTCTAAAGCTTTCCTTTCATTCTAAGTCACTTAGCTTCTATGAAGATTTGCATTTTTTTGGTTCCAATTTCAGCTCTCCAATGCCAAATGATTGATGTTCTGTAAATCTAAATCAGTATAATCTTCAACTAGCAATGAACTATGAGATTTAATGCATAGGGTTTTATTAAGTTATTATTCTAATCCATATCTGTTATGAATTTTGATAGAGGGTGCTACAAGCAGCACTTTCGATGATTTTGAATTTTACAACCCTTATTCAAAGTCGCAGAAAATTCTAAATTAGGAGAGAGATAAAAAAACGTAAGCGAAGCAAACTAATCTGATAATATGGTACATAATATGTTAGTGTTCCTACATCTGTCCAGTTATTTTTTTTATCTATTTCAAAAAATATACATGTAATAATCACGCAATTCTGTCAAATAAGTCATAATGTGTAATAATAAATCACGAAATGAAGGACGGTGCAGGATTTAATCCAGGTGTTACATATTGGTAGGCGTGATGTAATTTGTAGAGATTCCCAACGGAATTTTGACAAGTTCAATACAATATTCTAATTGATGAGAAACTCTATTCAAGGGGATTATTTGCGAAATTAGCAAATCTCTGTTAAGGTTGGATAGTATTTCACTATTGATTAAGGTAATGTTGGTTAATCACTTTTGTTATTTGATAGCTCACACAGGTTATTCAGAAATGTGTACCTATAGTGTATAGCTGATTCCGAGAAATTAATAAATTGGACTTTACGGTCACATATCCGTTGATATACTAAAAGTAATGTAAATGTAAATGTTTAATAAATACCTACAATTAATTAAATAGGCTTTATATAATTTGCTAAAATTTATGACTTGATAACTTAGGTAGAAATACTGCCAAATTTAGATAAATTTACTTCAGTCCAAAAGTTAGTACTGAAACAAATACAGTGTGCTAAATGCAAAATATTATAATTTTTTCTTATTTATTACATAATAAAGGGCAATACTCACACAGAAGTTTGGAATTTAGGGTTTTTTGGATAGTTCAATTACAGTTCCTAGGGGGCACCAGGTGTAGTATGTGTTACAAAATTTCAAATGTTGTTAAATATGTTTTGTGAAATTTGAATTTACATTAAATTATTCATACCGCCTATGAATAACCTTTTTCCCGTTTTTCTTCTTTTTTTAAGTTTTACGTTTTGTTTCCTTTTTCGATTGTTTTTCATGTTTGTTTTTTCTATTTTTGTTGATTTTATCATATTTTCCCTATTTTTTGGTGTTTTTTGTTAGGTCGTGTTTTAATTTTTTTTTAGATTTTAAACATTTTTCGTTGTTTTTTCCTAATTTTTGTTATGTTTTCCCGGTTTGTTCAGTTTTTTCGATTTTTTTCCATTTCACTTTAGTTTCTCGTTCGCCACCTGTTGGACGCTTACATTATTTTGATGAGGATAACTAATGAAATATGGAGGTGTTTAACCGCCATCAGTAAGAAAAAAAAAGAAGGTATCGATTACGAATATAATTTGCAATAAAAAATAACTGAGGCGATTAAGCAATTAAAAAACTATGCTTTTGTATAACTTGGACCAAATTACACACGTATGCAAATTTCATCAAAATTGGTTTAGTATTTTTGGTGCGATGAGATTTTTATATATGAATTATAAAAAATTATAAATAACTAGCAGCCCGCTTAGGCTTTGCACGGGTATTAAAGAAAAATAACAAAAGCCATTAAATTTATTGGGTCAACGCTTCCCTGTAAACAATATTACATGTTGTTTTATTTTCTGGCAGCAAAATAAATTGAATTTCAGGTGCTCCGACCCGCCTTATGCGGTTGGCCATGAGGAAAATCGATCCCTACTATTTGGAAGGTTTGACCTTGAGACTTATTATTAGTAAAAGCGAAAGATGTTTTGATAGGAAATTGAAGCGGTTTAAATGGATTTGGTAGATCAGTTGGGATCATCGGTATCCTCAGTGTAGGAGCTAGTTGACCAGCTGGTGGTTCAGTTATATTGGTGGCTACAACTTAATTGTCCTTTAATTCCTTTATAAGTAGCCTCGTCCCATTGCACATGCTAAATTTGTGATATCTGTCGTGATTATGAAATAAGTTATTTTGATAAGGAATAATACCAAGATAAAAACTTTTAAAAAATTAAAAATTAGTTATTGTGACGTAACTATAACAGTCGCGGCATTTTTTGTAGATATTTATATATTCTTCAAAATCGTAGTACATTATTTTATTCTATAATCAATAGTATTCTCAGCGCACGTGATGTAAGGATTTTAAGGTCATTTTTGGTTACATTAATAGCATTTAAGTAAGGATCTTTATTTTTTTTAAATGAAACATAGCCTATGTCACTCAGGAATAGTGTAGCTTGCCAACGGTGAAAGAATTTTGGAAATCGGTCCAGTAGTTTCGAAGCCTATTCATTTCAAACAAACAAACAAACAAAAAATCAAACCTTTCCTTTTACCTTCCGAACAGCAACGCTGTTATAGGAAGGTATTGTGATCGCGAAAAATTTCGATCTCGGGTTTTTAGCGGAAATACGCGTTTTAGGGTTCCCTGAGCCTAAAAAACCCAAAAATAAAAAATGTCTGTCTGTCTGTCTGTCTGTGTGTCTGTCTGTGTGTCTGTGAACACATTTGCGGCTAAACGGCTAATCGGATCGGAATGAAACTATAAAACCTTACTTATAATCACCATCGGAGGAATCTGATAGAATTTGAGTAAAATCGGCCGACCGGAAGTGGACGTTTACTCTTATCAAAAAATGGAATTTTTTGAAAATATTGGGTTTTTATATAGTTATTGGCAAAATATTTATACTTTGTGGAAAGAACATGTAATTTCCGACATTTTTGAAAGAATACATTTTTTTGATATTTTCATTAGTTTTCGAGATATTGACACTTTTATCAAAAACTGGAAATATGTGAAATAAAAATTGTGGATTCGCTTTTTTTAAACAAAAATTGGTAGTTATTATATTTTTAACATCTGACAGCTGTCAAATTATGTTTTGGCGTATTTCAACATTTAATTTTCTATATTTTGACATCTGACAGCTGTCAAATTATGTTTTTTGAGAGTATCAACTTTTGACTAGTGTCAAATTATTTTTTTTTATATTTTTGACATCTGACTACTAACTAATTAGTTTTTTCGATATTTTTGACATCTCCATACTATGGCCACTCCAATTCTACCACCCACTACTTGTTAATATCAGTCAGATTAGCTCCTTCTATATTTTGACATCTGACAGCTGTCAAATTATGTTTTTTGAGAGTATCAACTTTTGACTAGTGTCAAATTATTTTTTATATTTTTGACATCTGACTACTAACTAATTAGTTTTTTCGATATTTTTTTCCGAACAGCAACGCTGTTATAGGAAGGTATTGTGATCGCGAAAAATTTCGATCTCGGGTTTTTAGCGGAAATACGCGTTTTAGGGTTCCCTGAGCCTAAAAAACCCAAAAATAAAAAATGTCTGTGTGTCTGTGAACACATTTGCGGCTAAACAGCTAATCGGATCGGAATGAAACTATAAAACCTTACTTATAATCACCATCGGAGGAATCTAATAGAATTTGAGTAAAATCGGCCGACCGGAAGTGGACGTTTACTCTTATCAAAAAATGGAATTTTTTGAAAATATTGGGTTTTTATATCGTTATTGGCAAAATATTTATACTTTGTGGAAAGAACATGTAATTTCAGTCATTTTTGAAAGAATACATTTTTTTGATATTTTCATTAGTTTTCGAGATATTGACACTTTTATCAAAAACTACCACTACTTGTTAGTGTTCGGAAGGTCGTGTGGTGCCCACACCAGATTTTTTATAATATTAGTATAGATAAATTAGAGCGTATTTGTTGCTCTGTAACAAAGAAAGTTTCATCAAAATCCACTCAGTAATTTTAACGTGAAAGCCGGACAAAAATCAGACTTTTGAACAGTTTTATTATTTGTAGAGATATAGATATAGATGAATATAGATTATAAATTATAGTTTATATGGTTCCCAGGACTAAGAGCCATATAAAAAAGAGTTTTATAAATATTCATTTAGTAGTTTTTGCGTTAAAGCTGAACAACAAACAGAGTCTTCAACAGTTTTATTATGTATATATACATATATACACCTATAAAAACAAGATACATCAATATTTCTAGTAAATTATACATTTAATTTATCTAATCTGTTCTCAAACGAGAGATTGAACCTTTATTTCTAGGTTTTGCGTAATGCGTATCTGTTTGATTTTTTACCTTTCCACTGTTATTTACTTTATTTGTTAATATATTTACCTGTTGTTTTTAAATTAATGTCTTTATTATTACTTCGACGAAAAAATATAGACTGAATTTGAAAACAACAGAGTAGGTATTCCACCCTTAGTCCATCTCTGCATAAAACCTTTTACAGAATGTGGTAATAAAGTTTAAAAGTCACGTATTTTACTATTCCCTTCCGCCTCTTTTTAGGGTTTTATACTAAAGGCTGAAGGCAATCATCAATAAAATCACTCCAAATATTTTGGATGAAAATTAAAATTTGGATAAACTCATGACTTTTAACCAGCATGTCGTAATTTGAGAGCCCTATCATCTAACAGAAAGGTTTGTATATTTTTCGACTGAACGGTTTGGGCTTACGACGTAGGACGGAAAGTTAATGCCTGAAGAAAATAAGGGTAGAGAGGCCATCTGGATGGACATTTAAAGGGATGTTTACAATCCAATTTTACTTCAAAGAGAATATGAAAACTGAGTAGAAATTTATAGCCAAATTATCATTTTGAAATAAGACACAAACATACTAATTTTTAAATTATTACAAAATATATAAAACGTTTTTTTTTTTTCAAAAGAAGAAAACAACAACAAAATTTTTTTATTTTGAAACAAAAAACATTTTTTTTGTTATTTACCATTCTATTAATCTGCCTTATACAATTAGTCTGATGCTGTTTGTATTGAAAAATGCCCAATAGGTACATAAAGGATAGTATATTGCCTAAGAATCCAATTCATCCAACCAGTTTGCTTTATTTCATCTTGTGTAAAGGGTAGAGTAGGTACGTTCTGAAAAACAAAGAGGTGATAGTGGGTGCCTTTCTGAACATAAAGAAAGCACTTGACAATACTTCTTTTAAAGCAATCACAAGATCTATACCTACGTCTGAAAGCCATAGACGGACCCAGCGATATCTGATATATTTAACAAACTGTCAGCAAGGGTTGCGTTTTTATATAAATAAAACACTTAACAGATGGAATCTGGGGATAGATAGATAGATATTCATTGGGTTGGCTGTTAGCCTGTATCACTGCAAACTTTGCAGATCTATTGCGAACACCCACTATCTCTAGAATAGGATTAGAGCACCTTGTCCAGTCCAGTACTGACGTAGTTAAATGTAATAGAAAATAATACAAATTAAAACTAATCAAAAAGAGTAACAAATAAAAGTTCAATTGCATTTTTATTAAAAAATAGAAAACAACATAGAAAATCTAATATTTAAGTGAACATCTGAGGATTTGTGGTAGTTTTTTCATTCTGTGCAGTCACATAAAGCACTTAATTATGAATTATAACTCCAAGAACATCGTATAATAAATTTTTGTGTGTATTCTCTGTGTCTACTATAATCTACCAATCAATTGGAAGGACATAGTTTATTATTAGGATTTCGCATACCAGCAGGTTCTCCTCAAATTTATCGAGTTGTTTACACAAACTTACTAGAAAAATCATCCAACGAAAATTTCATAAATAATGCATGCAGAATCTTAGAAAATTACAGATAAAATGTAATGCCTAGTCAGCTAAATGGAACACATTTACCTCTTTAAACAAAAAAATATGTTATGTACTTCATTGCATCAGCATGGTTTATATAAGAAAGTTGGTAGTTTTCTTACATAATATTTATTATATTTGAACATTTTATCAAAATTTTTGGAGTTTTTAATTAAGGAAAATTATTCATATTTTCATATTTTGCTAATATGTACCTATATTTCTTTTTATAGAAAAATAATTAAATTAAACATAATTATATTTTTGTCGTTGAATTTTATATATATTTCAGCATGGCATGTTTCAATAAACTTTGTTTTCTTCAGATCCTGAAATACAACTAACTACTTATTTATAACAAAAAACAATGGAATTTATTACAATGAAGTTAAAAAAATTAGGTAATTAATACTGAAATGCTCATAGATTGTAATTTCTAAAAAAAAGTTTTAAAGTGGTAAATTATTAGTACTAGTATTGATTTTACATTTGATAAAGATATTTCATATCGAAACAAATGTTATTTAAGTTTGTGAAATAAAAGTGAATATCGAAAAGTACTCGTGTGATTTAATCGTCAAGATGTATAAATCCAATACTTAAAAAGAAACTGAACTTATGAAAATTGGTTTACTTAATTTTTTATATGTATTATTTTTTTACAGAAAGTTGGAAAATGGTTCAATTACTTACAACTCGATCCACAGTATTTGGTATTTGAAAATAATCTTACTAGTTTTGTTCCGACTTCGGCCTGCTCTCTACCATGCGAAGCGGGAATGATTAAGAAACAACAGGTGAGTAATTAATTGAATTTAATTTCTGTTAAAACAATGAGGTAGTGGTTAAATATAATTCTATTTTTTTGATATTTTTCACATTAAATTACTTTAAATACAACTGGTAAAATTTTTAACCTGGATTTGTATACCTGTTAGTTTAACAATATTTTTTCACCTCTTTACTATAGAGACTACATACTATCACAAATTGAGTATGTTGTTATGTTGTGGATGCAGATTAGGGAGATATTTCAGGAAAATTGTAAATAGACGCCTTTGATCTTCTACCAATTACAAGCATCTAACCCGTACACTGATCGATTACGAGAATTTCCTTAACATCCTGAAGAGTTTTTTTTATATTCTAGCAAAAATTTATTATATGTATATAAAGATATTATGTATATGGGAAACCTATTCTTCACTAATTCTGTTTATAATGGAATTTTAGTAGAGTTTAAAGCAAAACATCATGCAAGTGAGTAATTATGAACCATGTTAGTTACGAATTATTTTTTTAAAATATGTGCACAGAAGTTGGTCAGAGTATACAATTTTAATTAATGCAGAATGGTATATTATGTTTTTTTTATCAATTGTCTGTAGTTTTTTGGAGAAATTCTCGTCTGAATGACTTTACGTCTTACACTCTCCCATTATTTTTTGTTAATCAAAGTGCAATCAAAGGGGTTGATTGCATGCTGATATCAAACAGAATGCGAAAATGGCCTGAAGGACTTTTTTAAATCAATTTTATTATTTTTATTTTCATTTCAACAATTCTCTTTCGGTTACAGAAGTTTTACAGCTGTAAATTGCTCTCTCACGAGAATATTTTCATTTCAATTATCAATTATTCTCATCTACCTTCAAAGCATGTTCAAACATTTCGTTTAAATGTTTAATTTAAAATGTTTATCATTTACCTGAATTCTTTTCTGTATTCACTCAATAATAAAATTAAGTAAGAATCTATGAATACTTTATAATTGATACGAAATTATAAATTATGCACATTGCTTTTATAAAAATACAACAATTTATTATATACCAGGAAAATATAGTGCATCAGTATATATGTAACCAAAAATTGTTTTGATGATATCGGGTAGTAGCCTTGTAAGGAAAAAAGTTAAATTATTTTTATTTTATCTTGAAAGCTATAAAACTTTGCACAAAAAAATGATTGCTAAGAAACACAAAGTTTTCTTTAAAAATTAAAAATTATTTAGTTATTTCAACGCCATTTGTACTTCAACTAATTTATTTTAACTACTTTTTTTTAACAGTCAGTTGCTTTTATGTCGATAGGGGTAGCCCCATAAAGGTGGCTGACCCAAAGTGGAGAAATTTATCGAAATTTATATCAAAATTAGGTGCTTTTTAGGTGCTATTTAGGTGCGCAAAACAAAAATTAGGTGCACTAACCGTTTTTGAAATATTTACGAAAAACCAGCCTTTAACAACCTAGCTGACCCATAATAAAAAAAAAACAAAAAACTAGGATTGAATAATCTTTAAATTAAGTGCTAATTAAGTGCTTTTTAAAACACGAAACATAAAATAAGAATTTTAAAAATTAAACGTATTAAAATTGAATATATTGATTGTGTATGGCAAAATGTCACATTTCTTCTTACACTTTGAACCAAAATGGACATCGGCAGTTTAAGAACAGTTAGAAATGGGTAAAATTTTTTTACCCGTAATTTTTTTAATGGATAATTCGGAAGGTCACCACTAAAATTTTTTTTTATTTTTTTTTAACTCGGACCGCTGAGCTGAGACTTGCAACCGGTCAGTTATAAAAAAATGTTAACTATGTTAAGTACAACTAAATTTGATGTACAAAAAGTGTTGAAAATAAATATTGTTTAATAGAAAAATTGATAATTTTTTGAAAATTGTTACTAGTTGAAATAACAATTAGAGATAATTGTTGAAAATAATGATAGTTTTCCATCTCTACTCTAAAATAAGCAAGGCTAAATAGGTTAGTTCAACATTCGTTAATTCCTTTGTTTTACTACTTTAATTTTTCTCTTAAGCTAAGTGTCCACTTGAGACAAAATCTCGAGAGAAAATCTCGAGATATGTCTCAGGATGATGTCCATTTGAGATCAATTGGGTCTCGAGACAGGCATGGGAGACTCGCTGGTGACTTTTAGTCTCGAGACCAAAACAATTCCGTGCGACTTGAGACTCGCTGGTGACATTTAGTCTCGAGACCAAGACAATTCCGTGTCGACTTGAGAGTCAACACACACAGTCTACACTGTGCAGTGTCCCAGTGTCGAATTCTTCAAAATGGATTCACGTCAGGCACTAGCTTTTATAATCGCGTATAAGATTGTACAAAAAAGAAAAAGAAAAATGAAAAAAAAGAATTGTTGGGTGAGAAATTGGGTGGATCGTCGAATGTACTTGGGAGCTGGTTCAACTCTAGTAAATGAGTTGCGTTTGGAGGATGCACAGCAGTTCAAAAATTTTATTCGAATGTCTGCTGTGTAGTTTGAATTGCTTTTAGATTTAGTAAAACACCATATAGTTAAGAAAGATACAAAACTACGTGATGTGATTTCGGTGCATGACAGGTTAATGGTCACCCTTCGTTTTTTAGCTTCAGGTGTCTGCATATTTATTTTTTTAAAAGTGTGACAGCACTTGTAAAAAAATAAACATGAAGACACCGAAAGCTAAAAAACGAAGGGTAACCATTAACCTGTGGGGTGGGCAATTATTTATGAAAAAATAGAACAAAAAGTTAAAATAACTTGTAATAATTTTTGATAACTTTAGTTATTTTAAGTAGTAATAACGTAATAACGTATAGTAGTAATAACGTAGATAATTTTTAATAATTTTTAGTAACGTTTTTAATTTTTTTAAAAACAATCACCACAAGATCACAAGACTAGTCTCAGCTCTTCCGGCACATACAGACAGTGCCGAGCCGTCCATATGGGCAAGTCGGGCGGTGCCCGACGGCGCCGAGGTGATAGAGACGCCGCTCTCAGATTTTAGACCGGATAAAAGCTACAAATGTGGTAGCAAAAAAATGTTTTTACGTTTTAGATTTTTTTTGTGACTGTCATTTCAAACTCAATTATCAAATTACATAAAAAATAAATTTAGCAACCCCCTATCATTTTTACAATTTTTCATCTCAGCAGTTTGTCAGTATTTTGGAATTTAGATGAATGCAAATGCGCTAAATAAATTTTAATGATATCATAGGAATTATTCAAAGACTATTTTTCAAAGCGTTATTGCCCTTCAATAAAATAAAGCCCTATAAAACATTTTATAAATACTGACAAAATGCAAAACAAATTTTTGAGTTTACCGAGCAGATGACGAGCAGATGACCAAAAAGAATTATCAGTTATCGAAAGTGAGTGCATGGTGTAATATTTAGAGTTGTTTTAGTATTTGTGTTTTTGCGATACTTAATAATTGTGAATATTGTGATGAGTGATAAAAAAAAGGAAATTGTCTAGCTACCAGAATTTAATAAAAAAACGCAAACGAGAAGAAGAGCGTGATAAGAATGCCACATGCAAAAATACAGCAATATTTTGTGTCTTCGGCACCGTCCACATCAAAACAATCGCTAGGTGTCAAGGAAGAGATTTACGAGATTTACGAAAGTCAGGAATTAAAAAACGTGTCCAGTGATATGTGCTTTTTTTAAAGATATTTATATATTTTTAAAAGGTATAAAAAATTCAGCATTTTATTTAAATTTAAAAAAAATATATCAATGCATTTAAAATGCATTTGGTAGGTACCTAGAGTAGGCGATATTTACTCATTTGTGTGTGTGTATTTTAAGATGATGCGCCTAAAGAATTGCCTGGACCTGCGCTTGATGCACCGCCGCCACCAAAAGAAAGATCAACACCAGCACCAGCTTTTCCCAAAGATGACCCAGGACTTTGGCCAGAAGTTTTGACTTCAAACATGGTTGAATATTTAATAGAATCCCCGATTACGCAAGTAAAAAATTATAATTTCCCTCGTGATTCTTCGAGACGAAAATTTTCGGATTGTTATTATGAAAGACATTTAAGAAATGGTGAAAAGTTTCATACAGAGGGGTTGCTTTATTCTAAATCAAAAAATGCGGGTTTTTGTTTATGCTGCGAATTATTCGATTCAAAAAACAAATCTCCATTTTGCAACGGAACAAACGATTGGAAACATTTGGCGGAATCTTGCAGTAAACACGAAAAAAGTACTGCTCATTTTAATAATTATAAAAAGTGCAAAAATTTAAGTCAATCGTTAATTTTTGTTTTATTTTTTAAAGTAGTTGCATGACATCCTGATTTAGAAAAATCAGAAATTTTATATTTATGGCTGTAATTAAATGTCTATATAAATTAAACAAATTTTAAGAAAGGCGCTTCGTAAGTTTTGCCCGACGGCGCTGGTAGGGGTCGGCTCGGCACTGCATACAGAAGACTGGAGACTAGATCTCAAGTACAGGAATTTGCATATCCACTTGTGACAAGCTCAGTCTCGGAGTCTTGTCACAACTTGTCTCTGAGACTTCTCTCAGACCCGTATACATTTGTGAGTGCAGTCTCGAGACTGATCTCGTGACTATTTTGTCTCAAGTGGACACGTACCATTAGATAGAACATTTCCAGCAAAAATTTAAATAAAAAAAATAATTACCTATTGAGACGTTTTTTACTTGTTCGAGTTTTTTAGTTGAAATGTCTTGGAGTAGAAAAGTAATGGTATAAATAATTTTTGAGTAATTCAGATAGGTGCGCTTAATTTTGAGTAGAGATAAAAACGGCAGAGAAGTTTTGAGTCGAAATAAAAGTCAATTAATTACCGGAGCTACGCGCAAAAAAAACTAAGGAAATTTTATGGGATTATTTCGTAGGTATTTGTACCAGTTTTTAAGTGCTTAGAAAGTGCAGAATGACACACTTTGTTAAAGACTTAAGAATTTCTAGTTGACTTGGCTCATCAGCGGTTTGTTCTGCTATTGAGTCTGTTGCCCTTACTGAGCACTTAAATATTTGACAAAAAGTTTTTTATAATAATTATTATATTTGGAAGTGACCGGTAAGAAGTATCAGCTCAGTGATCCCAGGTCAAAAAATTAAAAAATTTATTTCATTTCGGACGAGAGAATTATTAAGTAATAGAATTACAAGAAAATTTTAATGATCTATATGCTTAAAAAGTGCAGATTGATACTCTTAGTTGAGACACAAGAAAACTTTGGCCAAATATTTTCAGTTGAAATTGCTCATTATTAGTTTATTTTGCTCGTGAAATTATTGCACTTAATGAGCACTTAAATCTCTGACAAAGAATTTCTAGTTGACTTGGCTCATCAGCGGTTTGTTCTGCTATTGAGTCTGTTGCCTTTACTGAGCACTTAAATATTTGACAAAAAGTTTTTTATAATAATTATTATATTTGGAAGTGACCGGTAAGAAGTATCAGCTCAGTGATCCCAGGTAAAAAAATTAAAAAAATTATTTCATTTCGGACGAGAGAATTATTAAGTAATAGAATTACAAGAAAATTTTAATGATCTATGTGCTTAAAAAGTGCAGATTGATACTCTTAGTTGAGACACAAGAAAACTTTGGCCAAATATTTTCAGTTGAAATTGCTCATTATTAGTTTATTTTGCTCGTGAAACTATTGCACTTAATGAGCACTTAAATCTCTGACAAAGAATTTCTAGTTGACTTGGCTCATCAGCGGTTTGTTCTGCTATTGAGTCTGTTGCCTTTACTGAGCACTTAAATATTTGACAAAAAGTTTTTTATAATAATTATTATATTTGGAAGTGACCGGTAAGAAGTATCAGCTCAGTGATCCCAGGTAAAAAAATTAAAAAAATTATTTCATTTCGGACGAGAGAATTATTAAGTAATAGAATAACAAGAAAATTTTAATGATCTATGTGCTTAAAAAGTGCAGATTGATACTCTTAGTTGAGACACAAGAAAACTTTGGCCAAATATTTTCAGTTGAAATTGCTCATTAGCAGTTTATTTTGCTCGTGAAACTATTGCACTTAATGAGCACTTAAATCTCTGACAAAGAATTTCTAGTTGACTTGGCTCATCAGCGGTTTGTTCTGCTATTGAGACTGTTGCCCTTACTGAGCACTTAAATATTTGACAAACAGTTTTTTTATAATAATTATTATATTTGGAAGTGACCGGTACGAAATATCAGCTCAGTGATCCCAGGTCAAAAAATTAAAAAAATTATTTCATTTCGGACGAGAGAATTATTAAGTTATAAAATTACAAGAAAATTTTAATGATCTATGTGCTTAAAAAGTGCAGATTGATACTCTTAGTTGAGACACAAGAAAACTTTGGCCAAATATTTTCAGTTGAAATTGCTCATTAGCAGTTTATTTTGCTCGTGAAACTATTGCACTTAATGAGCACTTAAATCTCTGACAAAGAATTTCTAGTTGACTTGGCTCATCAGCGGTTTGTTCTGCTATTGAGACTGTTGCCCTTACTGAGCACTTAAATATTTGACAAACAGTTTTCTTATAATAATTATTATATTTGGAAGTGACCGGTACGAAATATCAGCTCAGTGATCCCAGGTCAAAAAATTAAAAAAATTATTTCATTTCGGACGAGAGAATTATTAAGTTATAAAATTACAAGAAAATTTTAATGATCTATGTGCTTAAAAAGTGCAGATTGATACTCTTAGTTGAGACACAAGAAAACTTTGGCCAAATATTTTCAGTTGAAATTCCTCATTAGCAGTTTATTTTGCTCGTGAAACTATTGCACTTAATGAGCACTTAAATCTCTGACAAAGTGAATTTTAAATTAATCATCATTTCCGGAAATGACCGGTTGCAAGTCTCAGCTCAGCGGTCCGAGTTAAAAAAAAATAAAAAAAAATTTTCGTGGTGACCTTCCGAATTATATATTAAAAAAATTACAGGACAAAATTTTTTTACCGATTTCTAACTGTTCTTAAACTGCCGATGTCCATTTTGGTTCAAAGTGCAAGAAGAAATGTGACATTTTGCCATACACAATCAATATATTCAATTTTAATACGTTTAATTTTTAAATTTTTTATTTTATGTTTCGTGTTTTAAAAAGCACTTAATTAGCACTTAATTTAAAGAATATTCAATCCTACTTTATTGTTTTTTTTTATTATGGGTCAGCTAGGTTGTTAAAGGCTGGCGGTCCCATGGTTTTTCGTAAATATTTCAAAAACGGTTAGTGCACCTAATTTTTATTGTGCGCACCTAAATAGCACCTAAAAAGCACCTAATTTTGACATAAATTTCGACAAATTTTTCCACTTTGGGTCAGCCACCTTTATGGGGGTGGTAGGGGTTAACCTTGAACCTGTCTTTTACTATTCAGAGATTTTGAAAATATTTATATCGTATTAGATAAATCCGTTTGTTTTATATTTTTATTAAAATCGTAATTTAAGATATTCGAATATATGATGCTGAGGTTTTTTATATCGGATCTTTTATTCATTGTTAATGGTTCATTGTTGATGTGTACCATTTCTAAGAAATTTCTTTTGTAATAATTTTTTTCACAGGTTAAAACTTTTAATTTCTAAATTAAAGATTTTGGAATTCAACCTGTGATTGAAGTTTTTAATGTCCTGTCCTAGTTTTCCCTCTTGATATTGGAATTGACAAGCTATTTGTTTGGTGTTGTTAGTGAGGTGGTTAGGTAGCAATCCTTGTTTTCTACATAAAAGTAGGTTTTTTTGTGCAGCCAACATTGTGATGGTGATGACCCAAGTTTTTAGTATACGAGTTGTATTTGTGATGGTGTTATGGAAACCCATTATGTCTAAAAGAACAAAAAAGAGTATGATCGGCTGATCTTAAGAAATTAAAATTGTTAACAATCCCATAAAAAAACTTGAAATTACTTTAGAAAAGAAAATGTCTCTAGCTGAGGAAGTTTTACCTGAAGATATCTACAAAGAATTTAAAAGAAAACAACATATAAATTATATTAAAAATTTCTATAAAATCAAAACAACTAATATCAAGAAAATAAATAAATTAATTTAATTTTTTTTTAAGAAAATCATAAAAAAAGAAAATTGGTTTAAAAATCTAACCAACATAGAAATTCCAATAGAAGTAAAGAAAATATTATCTTTAGGTCCTAAATTCAGTTTACCTACTTCCTACATCTAAAGACATTTCCTTTAAGAATCTGTTAGCAGATATTAAATATAATAAACCAAAGAAAACACGAAGTCTAGTAAGATATTAAATATGCTTTAATAGACGTTAAAGAAGAAAAAAGTACCTAAAATTTTAACATGTTAACTTAATTGTACATTACGATATACTTACTGTGTGTTCTTGTTATCAGTGTCCTGATGAAGCTGTAAAATAAACAGCGAAAGCTCGACCAAACTAAAAAGAAGTTTTCTTTTATCGCCACCCTCTGACTACATTACCATTCTTGAATCCATTATATATATATATATATATATATATATATATATATATATATATATATATATACGAATAATGGTATAGTGACTGGTTCTATATAACGTGAAGTCAATCGTGGAGTTGCAGTCAACGTTTGGCCAAGGTAAGTAAAGAAAACTCTTTGATTTCAGTCAAGCTTTCGAATTTATTCAATTCTTCTTCAGGACATCTGTGGTGAAGAACAATTTTTATATAATAAAGAAATATTGTTACAAATGTGATGACTTACTAATCGTGAGGTTATAAGAGAAGCGACGAATTCCGTTTGACAACATTACACTAATAAAACATTTTAAAAATCAGGTACATCACTATTAAAATACATAAAAATATATACATTTACACCATAAAACTTATAATTTTGTTATTTTTAGCATGGAGGTTTGTCTGTAAATGATTGAATTTTAATGTGTCTTCAATTTCCTTTTTTTTATCTGTGTGTTTTTTATATACTTATGGTTTTTATTTTAACACAGTAGGAGAGCAAAACATTTAGATGATTTATTTATTTAGATTTAATTATTATATCAAGTAAAATTCTGTAGTCATGAAATGCGGGATTTTAATTTTAAAAATGTATTTGTTAAATTTTATGAACGTTGTTGTGTTTTTATTTTTATTTATTTTAGTGTTATATTAATCTTTATGTTTGTAATCATGTTTTAATTTATTATTACTGTTTATTTATCTTTATATTTATATATTTAATTTTTTTTTTTATTTTTATTTATATTTATTTTTGAAACGACAGAATGTAACAATAAATATTACTCAGCCCTTCTATATCCGATTTTCTATTAATACATGTTTCCCTTCTGTCAATGTGTGTCATTTCTAAGAATAATCGTTTCTTAAGGTTCCTTTCCCTTTCTAAAATTTTTGTTTCTTCAAATTTAAAACTATGACCATTTTTAATTGCATGTTCAGTTAGTGCGCATGCTTTATATTTATTATTTTTAATGTCACTTTTATGCGAGATGTTCCTGCTGTGTACAGTTCGGCATGTTTCCCCAATATACACCCTTTCACAATCCGAGCAAGTGATTTCATATACTACATTTGAACTTTCTAAATTACTAAGCGGATCTTTGGTTCGGGTGTATAATCTAGAAATGGTTTTGATATTTTTCGTGCCTATTTTAAAATTTTCATAATTTTTGAATAGTTTTAAAAGTTTAGGAGTGAGTTGTGGGATATAAGGTAAAGAACCAAAAATTGGCTGTGAAATTTCATTAGACAAGACACCTCTCTCAATGTCAAATGTTTGTTGTTGATTGAAATTATTGTTGTCACTTATTCTTGCAATGCACGTGGTACTAAAAATTAATTTATTTAATAATCCCAAAGGGTATGAATTATTTAACAGCATTCCTTTTAATTTAAGTAAACCTTGGTTTTTAAATTTTGGGTGTGATAGTTTTAAAACCCTGTCTTTTAATCCCAGAATTAGGTTAATCTTAGTTCTTGGAGGGTGTTCAGAATAAAAATTAATAAACCTGTTGCTGCATATTGGTTTACGGTACCATTCAGTTTGTAGGATGTTGTTTTGTGTGCGATGGACGATTAAATCTAGGAAAGGTAACCTGTTATTAATTTCTTTTTCCACTGTGAATTGCAGTTGTTTACATTGGTTATTAAAAATTTTTAGGACAAGATCAACTTTATTAAATGGTATCGCAAGTATTAAATCATCAACAAAACGTTTGACAAAAGGAATTTTGAATGGTATTTGATTAATACTTCTCTCTACCAAGTCATCCAGTACAAAGTTACAAAGAATCGGGGACAAAGTACTACCCATTGGTGTGCCTAATATTTGTTTGAAAAATTTGTTATTAAATTTACAGGTATTGGTGTCAAAAATGAACGTTAAAATTTTTTTAAAATTAGTTAAGCTTAATTTGCAATTAGGTTCAATGTTAATCCACTGTTTTTCAATGCAATTTATTATTAGTTCAGTTTTTAAAAAATTTTAACGTTCATTTTTGACACCAATATCTGTAAATTTAATAACAAATTTTTCAAACAAATATTAGGCACACCAATGGGTAGTACTTTGTCCCCGATTCTTTGTAACTTTGTACTGGATGACTTGGTAGAGAGAAGTATTAATCAAATACCATTCAAAATTCCTTTTGTCAAACGTTTTGTTGATGATTTAATACTTGCGATACCATTTAATAAAGTTGATCTTGTCCTAAAAATTTTTAATAACCAATGTAAACAACTGCAATTCACAGTGGAAAAAGAAATTAATAACAGGTTACCTTTCCTAGATTTAATCGTCCATCGCACACAAAACAACATCCTACAAACTGAATGGTACCGTAAACCAATATGCAGCAACAGGTTTATTAATTTTTATTCTGAACACCCTCCAAGAACTAAGATTAACCTAATTCTGGGATTAAAAGACAGGGTTTTAAAACTATCACACCCAAAATTTAAAAACCAAGGTTTACTTAAATTAAAAGGAATACTGTTATAGTATATTGTAATACAAGTGTTACAATGACAGAGGTTTCGTAGTACGAGTTCAGTTTGTGAAACGAACCGCGAAGCGGTGAGTTTCGCAAAGAACGAGTACTACAAACCGTCATTGTAACTCGAGTGTTACATACTATTTTTTATAATGAACTTTTAAAAGTATAAAAAAAAGTAAAATGAGAGTTTTTCGAAATATTTATTTATGTTGGCAATCTTGACAGTTTTGACACTTGTCAGTTTTAATGATTTTAAATTAGAATGTTTGTCAAATTTGTATAAAATATTCCGAATTTAGCAATAACGCTGATAATGTAGTTAATAATTTACTACAACATACTTTTTGATTTACTACCTGAACTCTTTCGTTGAAAATCAGTGCAGTGCAACCAATCGTGTAAAACAAAAAGTTACCAAAAACAGTGTTACAATGAATCTATTTCGATACTGTTTTTAGTGTCGAAATAGAAACTTTGTGAACGTGAATTATAAAAAATAATTTATACCCTTTGGGATTATTAAATAAATTAATTTTTAGTACCACGTGCATTGCAAGAATAAGTGACAACAATAATTTCAATCAACAACAAACATTTGACATTGAGAGAGGTGTCTTGTCTAATGAAATTTCACAGCCAATTTTTGGTTCTTTACCTTATATCCCACAACTCACTCCAAAACTTTTAAAACTATTCAAAAATTATGAAAATTTTAAAATAGGCACGAAAAATATCAAAACCATTTCTAGATTATACACCCGAACCAAAGATCCGCTTAGTAATTTAGAAAGTTCAAATGTAGTATATGAAATCACTTGCTCGGATTGTGAAAGGGTGTATATTGGGGAAACATGCCGAACTGTACACAGCAGGAACATCTCGCATAAAAGTGACATTAAAAATAATAAATATAAAGCATGCGCACTAACTGAACATGCAATTAAAAATGGTCATAGTTTTAAATTTGAAGAAACAAAAATTTTAGAAAGGGAAAGGAACCTTAAGAAACGATTATTCTTAGAAATGACACACATTGACAGAAGGGAAACATGTATTAATAGAAAATCGGATATCGAAGGGCTGAGTAATATTTATTGTTACATTCTGTCGTTTCAAAAATAAATATAAATAAATAAAAAAAAATTAAATATATAAATATAAAGATAAATAAACAGTAATAATAAATTAAAACATGATTACAAACATAAAGATTAATATAACACTAAAATAAATAAAAATAAAAACACAACAACGTTCATAAAATTTAACAAATACATTTTTAAAATTAAAATCCCGCATTTCATGACTACAGAATTTTACTTGATATAATAATTAAATCTAAATAAATAAATCATCTAAATGTTTTGCTCTCCTACTGTGTTAAAATAAAAACCATAAGTATATAAAAAACACACAGATAAAAAAAAGGAAATTGAAGACACATTAAAATTCAATCATTTACAGACAAACCTCCATGCTAAAAATAACAAAATTATAAGTTTTATGGTGTAAATGTATATATTTTTATGTATTTTAATAGTGATGTACCTGATTTTTAAAATGTTTTATTAGTGTAATGTTGTCAAACGGAATTCGTCGCTTCTCTTATAACCTCACGATTAGTAAGCCATCACATTTGTAACAATATTTCTTTATTATATAAAAATTGTTCTTCACCACAGATGTCCTGAAGAAGAATTGAATAAATTCGAAAGCTTGACTGAAATCAAAGAGTTTTCTTTACTTACCTTGGCCAAACGTTGACTGCAACTCCACGATTGACTTCACGTTATATATATATATATATATATATATATATATATATATATATATATATTAGTAAAAGTGGTTATTGGGCAAACAGCAATACTTAACGTTAAATAAAACTCTTTAGAGTATTTTTAATCCAAGCTTTCGTAATTACTTTATTACATTATCAAGGAGCTACAAAATTAAGAGTGACAGAATGCAAGTAGAAATAAATTATAAATTTATACTTACATCTCTGTGAGGTTATAACGTTGTTGTTCTAAAAGAAATTAACATGAGTAAATAATAAATTATAAAATGAAAATGATGTTTTTTATAAGTATTATCAAATTGATGTTTCTCACAAGATATGACATTAATGATTAAATAGTCATGTAACTATGATATCAAAAGTAATAAATTAGAGAACTAACTATAAGGTATTAGGAATAATAAAAAAAAAAAAATTTTTATAAATTATGGAAGTATTAAGATATAACAATATTAAAGCTTAGATGTTATTAGCCCTAAGGGATTATCCTGGATGTATATCCCTCTAAGATCAGTATGACTGTGCAATGATATAGAAAAACCAGGAAA
Source organism: Altica lythri (assembly GCA_964028335.1). Classification (NCBI taxonomy): domain Eukaryota; kingdom Metazoa; phylum Arthropoda; class Insecta; order Coleoptera; family Chrysomelidae; genus Altica; species Altica lythri. The sequence continues at coordinate 78,583,075 of OZ034800.1, read as the reverse complement.
AAACTATATCTGCTGATCTTTACAATAACTTAATATATTTGAATTATAATTATATCTTATCTATGTATTACAAAATGTAAATTCAATTAAAGTAGATAGTTTAATTGTGGAGAATTTGTAATATTTATTTGTTCATTAACAACTTTAAACTGTAGATTTGTTAGATGTCTTTTTTATTTTAAGTTTTTTAAGAAAATCTACATTTTGTTTTTTTATTAATTACAAATGTGTAGTTTATTTATTATTTTTCTTATTATTCCTAATAATTTTTAGTATTTACTCATAAACTAACTTGAAAGCCCGCTCTTTTTACAGATTTGAAAAAGGATTTGAATCTAAATGAAGTAAATAAGAATATAAATTACTTAAATGGTCAATATCTGATTTTTTATTTATGCAATTATTATTTTGATAAATAAATGTCATTTCAAGAAAGATTCGTTTTGTTAAATTTTTTTCAGAAGTTAAAATTTTTGTTTCATTATAATTCATTAAATGGCCTGTTTCATTAACATGATTGGCTAAAGCACAACGTTCAGGATGTAACCTACAATCACTTTTGTGAGCAGTAATACGATTTTTTAGTAATCGTTTAGTTTGTCCAATGTAATTTTTATTACAATTATTACAAGGAATCATGTATACTACATCTTTATTATCCAATAAAGGAGTTTTGTCTTTAATTTTTGTATATAAATTGTTTAAAGTCAAAACGGATTTATTGCTAATTATGATCTGATTAAGTACTTTTTTTAAAATTTTGCCAATACTTGGTGTAATATCTTTAATAAAAGGAATACTAATATAAATAGGTTTTTCTTGATTGTTTTCATTTGTATTTAAAGGTATATGAGTTTGTATTTCATTAGTATCAATTTGTGATAATAAATTTATATTATTGTTGATATTAGTAATTGAAGAAGTCCTAAATAAAATTTTATTTAATAAATGATGAGGATAATTATTATCTGTAAATAGGTGGTAGAGAATTTTTAAATTGCGTTTATGAAAAGATTGGTCAGATAAAGCTAATACTCTATTTTTCATTTGTTTAACTAAATTGATTTTAATTGATTGTTTATGATAAGAATAGTAATTTAGATATCTACCGGAACTACATAAACAATCAATTAAAATCAATTTAGTTAAACAAATGAAAAATAGAGTATTAGCTTTATCTGACCAATCTTTTCATAAACGCAATTTAAAAATTCTCTACCACCTATTTACAGATAATAATTATCCTCATCATTTATTAAATAAAATTTTATTTAGGACTTCTTCAATTACTAATATCAACAATAATATAAATTTATTATCACAAATTGATACTAATGAAATACAAACTCATATACCTTTAAATACAAATGAAAACAATCAAGAAAAACCTATTTATATTAGTATTCCTTTTATTAAAGATATTACACCAAGTATTGGCAAAATTTTAAAAAAAGTACTTAATCAGATCATAATTAGCAATAAATCCGTTTTGATTTTAAACAATTTATATACAAAAATTAAAGACAAAACTCCTTTATTGGATAATAAAGATGTAGTATACATGATTCCTTGTAATAATTGTAATAAAAATTACATTGGACAAACTAAACGATTACTAAAAAATCGTATTACTGCTCACAAAAGTGATTGTAGGTTACATCCTGAACGTTGTGCTTTAGCCAATCATGTTAATGAAACAGGCCATTTAATGAATTATAATGAAACAAAAATTTTAACTTCTGAAAAAAATTTAACAAAACGAATCTTTCTTGAAATGACATTTATTTATCAAAATAATAATTGCATAAATAAAAAATCAGATATTGACCATTTAAGTAATTTATATTCTTATTTACTTCATTTAGATTCAAATCCTTTTTCAAATGTGTAAAAAGAGCGGGCTTTCAAGTTAGTTTATGAGTAAATTATTAGGAATAATAAGAAAAATAATAAATAAACTACACATTTGTAATTAATAAAAAAACAAAATGTAGATTTTCTTAAAAAACTTAAAATAAAAAAGACATCTAACAAATCTACAGTTTAAAGTTGTTAATGAACAAATAAATATTACAAATTCTCCACAATTAAACTATCTACTTTAATTGAATTTACATTTTGTAATACATAGATAAGATATAATTATAATTCAAATATATTAAGTTATTGTAAAGATCAGCAGATATAGTTTTTTCCTGGTTTTTCTATATCATTGCACAGTTATACTGATCTTAGAGGGATATACATCCAGGATAATCCCTTAGGGCTAATAACATCTAAGCTTTAATATTGTTATATCTTAATACTTCCATAATTTATAAAAATTTTTTTTTTTTTATTATTCCTAATACCTTATAGTTAGTTCTCTAATTTATTACTTTTGATATCATAGTTACATGACTATTTAATCATTAATGTCATATCTTGTGAGAAACATCAATTTGATAATACTTATAAAAAACATCATTTTCATTTTATAATTTATGATTTACTCATGTTAATTTCTTTTAGAACAACAACGTTATAACCTCACAGAGATGTAAGTATAAATTTATAATTTATTTCTACTTGCATTCTGTCACTCTTAATTTTGTAGCTCCTTGATAATGTAATAAAGTAATTACGAAAGCTTGGATTAAAAATACTCTAAAGAGTTTTATTTAACGTTAAGTATTGCTGTTTGCCCAATAACCACTTTTACTAATAATTAATTTTTCAGCAAATATTACTATTTAATTATATATATATATATATATATATATATATATATATATATATATATATATATATATATATATATATATAGGAATGGTTTAGATTTACTATTTGGTTGACTATAAAATGTTTATTCATTTATTTTTTTACTTATTTGTGTATTTTGACGGTAGAGTGACAATATCTCCCAAGTGACATTTATTGTTTAGTGTTACGAGCTCCTAATAGATTAAGTTTAAGTTAATTCATGTAACTCCATAAAGCTTTGACATCTAGGTTGGATAGATGGCACGGTGTTTTGATTTCCAAGTTGTGGGAAAACCTAGCAAATGATGTTAAATTTCGAACTATAAATAAAAAGAATAAACAAAAAAACAGAAAAAATTACTAAAAAAAGAAAGCCAAAAGATACCTTTCTATATTAAGTACTATAGCGCCACCGTAAGGTGGCGCAGTTAATACCTGATATATTTAAACGAGCAATTTTTACCTAAGTATTATGACGCCACCAGAAGGTGCCGCAATTAATATCTCAAATATTTAAACGAAAAACTCTTACTAAAACAAGTACCATGACGCCACCGTAATGTCGCGTAGTTGATATCCAATATATTTAATTAATAAATTACAAACTACAACGAAAAAAAAAAGTATAAACCTGATAGCTAGCGAAAAATATAATAAAAACAAAAAAATCATTTCAAATATTGTTGCCCGTCGGGTCAGATAGTCAGATATAAATTTTCTTTATATTGTAATCAATTTTCGATTGTTATTTATTAGTGATTTTTTTAAATATTTAATGAAAAATGTGTTACAAGGGGTAGGTGGTAGTTAAATAACACAGAAAGAACGTTTTTTTGACAAAATTCATATTCGTATGTGTATTTAGTATTAAAATTTGAAATTTAATTAGAAATACAGTATCTCTGTGTTTATCCCTGATACCTGACTCTGTGGGTGCCATTAAACTGGATTATTTTGACCGGCTTCTCAGTAGGTGGTTTTAAATTCAACCTCCAGAGCAACCTACTTTCGCACGTGTTTTATTCTTTAATGCAAAAAATGCCGTTATTTTTTTAAAAATCCGAGTAAATATTATAAATGTGAAAAAGATTTTTTACTGGTTTTACCGATGTGCACTGTTGAAATTTGAAAACCAAACATCAAAATTTTATTCATGGCAATAAGAAAGATAATAAAAAAAACTCAATTATAACATAAAATTTATCTAGTTGATAACTTACCTTTTAATTTTTTTTACATTTTTTTAAATAATTTTATGAATGCTTTAATATTAAATTACTGATAGCTACTCATTTGCAGATTTAACTATAATATTTTAAATGTAAAGAAAATTTCAAACAGGAGTTAAAAAATCTTCGTTTATTTACCGCTTTATACATTAGAAAAAAATGGTTAAATATAATTTGTATTGTTTTAAAACCTTTAGTAGAATCATGCAACTAAAACATTTAATTTCATACTTCATATTTGTGTTTTTTAATTATTAGATTAATATCCTAAAACATTTTGTTCTGTTCCAGGGTGATACGTGCTGTTGGATTTGCGATAAATGCGAAGAGTATGAATTTGTATACGATGAGTTCACATGTAAAGATTGCGGCCCGGGATACTGGCCCTACGAAGATAAATTATCTTGCTATGCACTCGAATTGCAGTATATACGCTGGAACACACCCTATGCTTTCGTTCCTGCTGCCTTCTCTTGCCTGGGAATTCTAGTGACTTTTGCTGTTATCATACTTTTTGTTAAGCACAATGACACCCCGTTAGTCCGAGCGTCCGGTAGGGAATTAAGTTACATGCTTCTCTTTGGTATCCTGTTGTGTTATCTGAATACTTTTGCGCTCTTAGCAAAACCCACTACGGAAATTTGTATCACTCAGAGATTTGGAATTGGCGTTGGCTTTTCTATTATTTACGGAGCACTCTTAACAAAAACTAATAGAATTTCCCGTATATTTGATTCTGCTTCTAAATCCGCTCAAAGACCAAGCTACATCAGTCCTAAATCACAAGTTATTATTACCTGCTCCCTGATTGCCGTTCAAATTATTTTAACCTTAGTGTGGATGATCGTCGAACCGCCCGGTACAAGATTTTATTACCCGACAAGAAACCAGGTTAGTATTTGACGAGTAAAAAGTAAAAAATATATATTAAAATTGTTATTCTAATTATTGACTTACGGTCAATATTGTGAGTTCTAATTTCCTTCTGTGGTAATTACTGAAATTCGTACACGGATATATATATATATACAAGAAATATATAGCATCACCACGATGTTGAGTGATGCTAGATTAAAAAAAAGAAAATGTGCACTAGCTGAACATGTAATTGATGAATTCCATCATATGGATTACAATAATGTAAAAATACTAAACATAGAAAATAACACAACTAAAAGAAAATTTATGGAAATGGTTCATATTAATAAAACTCCAAATACAATGAACAAAAGGAATGAAACACAAAATTTAAATATAATTTATTGTTATCTTTTAACAGTGAATGATTCAATTATTACAAATCAAAATATAACACAATCAAGTAGTATACAATAATTTAAAAATAACAAATAATTTATTTATTAATTATTAAAAAATCAAAAATAACAGTAACAAAATCATCAAATAACCTATTAAAATAAAAAATCAAAATTTTTTTTGACAAATTAATTATCAATCAAAGTTAAAAGATTACAATTTTGAATTTCAAAAATTCTATTTAATTTTCTGTTGAATTGTAAAAAAAAAGTAATGTTTTCAACAATTTTATTGATTTATATTTTTAACAATTTATAATGATTTAATTTGCTTGTAAGTAAATTTTCATATTTTTAAATTTTAGCAATTTGTAACCTATTTTTGTATATTTTAGCCTTGAAAAAGAATTTGAAATAAATTCGAAAGCTCGGTAATAGTAATAGTAGAGTCTTACTAATAAACCTGAATTTGGCTGAATCCCTGTAAACCAAAATATATATTTGTATATATTTTATTTCTTGTTTAAATAGCCAGCCGTTAACAAATAATTACTGCTTTATATATATATATATATATATATATATATATATATATATATATATATATATATATATATATATATATATATATATATATATATATATGTATATATATAAGAAAGGATGCCAAGTATGCGTACTTAAGACAAACAAAAGGAGCAAATTAATGGGCATGTACGCAAAAAGGATCATAGGGTCACGAGCAGGAATGGTAACCGCAGACATGCATGTTTCTGGCTCGTTAGCCGTCATCAGTGCGGCATAACCAAGTAAGGTATTGCACTTGGCTAGCAAAAGTGTTGGGTACTTGGGAGCCAAGGATGGTAGGGAAACATGTGTACAAAAAACACAAAACAACGAAAGCTCACACAGGAGTCCTATCGCCATTTGTGCCTTCGGCCAGCTGTGCCCACATTTTGGGGCTACGACCAGCGTCGTTATATATATATATATATATAAGAAAGCAGGAGTAGTAAACGGGTCACTAGTAAATAATAAACTTCGTTGATAACTATTAGGGAAGACCCGGGGCTGAGGAAGCAATGAAAGTCAGATGCTTCAAAGTGAGTGCTTTTTATTTACGTCGAGCTTTCGCCTATCGGTTATAAGCTTCTTCAGGACTAACTACAATGGAATAACATTCTTTACATTAGATGTTAAATACAAGAACAATCATCTTACCGAAATAGTAGCACGTGACTCAGTGGTAAAAACTCAGAACAAGATTGAAACATTTGTGTTCAGGTAAGATCACTAGACCTGAGATGTTAACCATCTTACACTAATAAAACTCTCTTAAGTCGATTTGATTCGAAATAAAATAAATTAGATGTTGAATCTTAATTTAATAATGAAAATTCCGTTGGAACTGTACTTCGAAAAACGTTGTGGCAAACAGTAACTCAACTGTCACTTGTTGAGTTGACATCCGTCACCTCGTCTTCCGGTTAGTTCGAAGCGCGGGAAAATTTAAATTAGAATTTCTGATTCAAATCAACCTAACTGTTTTATTTACAGGTAAAGGGCTATCGTTGCTCGAATGCCAATATACAAATTGGAATAGAATCATTTTAAAAAGTGTAATTAAAATTAAAAATTAAAAACAGGATTAAATTAGAATTGTGTAAACTAACAAGTGTAAATATCTTTAAATAATATTAATTATTTTGTTTAATTTGGTTTCTAAAAGACACAAAGATAGACATTTGATGTTTTTGAATAAAGTAAAAAAGAGGGAGGAAAAATTAAAATGAATTAAAATGTTTACAAAGGATTGTCGCTTACGTAGGACTGTGGTAGTTTTTTACGTTTAGTGAAATTTTGTTTTAGTAAAAACGTATATATTGAACTCAAATTTTCTATATCTTTTTTATGGTTTAAGGCGTTAGCACAATTATTAATATAACACATTTCTAGTATTTTTCGTTGGTAATCTTTGTCAGACTTATCTAAGATTACGACCTCATCGTAAAGGACTTTATGTTTGGTCTCATTTACATGGATACTGAGACTGGTAGCTGTGGGTTTGCGATTACAATCGCTTTTGTGAAGATTTATCCTTTTACTGAGTCTTTGGCCAGTTTGACCTATATATAATTGGCCACATTCACACGGTAAACCATAAATTACATTACAGCACTTTGTTATTGGAGTGCGATCTTTGAGATTTGAATAAAATAAATTAAGTTTTTTATTGTTATAACTAGCTATTTTAACGTTGAAACTACTAAACAGTCTCGTAAGAGGCTTCGTTAAATTATGGATATAAGGTAAAGTACCATATTTAATATTAATGTCTAAGTTTGTGTTCTTTTGATTGTTAACATTATTCACTTCATTGTTAGAATATAACAATTTGTTCAACAACTTTTTTGGATAACTATTGCTAATTAAGATGTCAAACAATAAAAAACTTAATTTATTTTATTCAAATCTCAAAGATCGCACTCCAATAACAAAGTGCTGTAATGTAATTTATGGTTTACCGTGTGAATGTGGCCAATTATATATAGGTCAAACTGGCCAAAGACTCAGTAAAAGGATAAATCGTCACAAAAGCGATTGTAATCGCAAACCCACAGCTACCAGTCTCAGTATCCATGTAAATGAGACCAAACATAAAGTCCTTTACGATGAGGTCGTAATCTTAGATAAGTCTGACAAAGATTACCAACGAAAAATACTAGAAATGTGTTATATTAATAATTGTGCTAACGCCTTAAACCATAAAAAAGATATAGAAAATTTGAGTTCAATATATACGTTTTTACTAAAACAAAATTTCACTAAACGTAAAAAACTACCACAGTCCTACGTAAGCGACAATCCTTTGTAAACATTTTAATTCATTTTAATTTTTCCTCCCTCTTTTTTACTTTATTCAAAAACATCAAATGTCTATCTTTGTGTCTTTTAGAAACCAAATTAAACAAAATAATTAATATTATTTAAAGATATTTACACTTGTTAGTTTACACAATTCTAATTTAATCCTGTTTTTAATTTTTAATTTTAATTACACTTTTTAAAATGATTCTATTCCAATTTGTATATTGGCATTCGAGCAACGATAGCCCTTTACCTGTAAATAAAACAGTTCGGTTGATTTGAATCAGAAATTCTAATTTAAATTTTCCAGCGCTTCGAACTAACCGGAAGACGAGGTGACGGATGTCAACTCAACAAGTGACAGTTGAGTTACTGTTTGCCACAACGTTTTTCGAAGTACAGTTCCAACGGAATTTTCATTATTAAATTAAGATTCAACATCTAATTTATTTTATTTCGAATCAAATCGACTTAAGAGAGTTTTATTAGTGTAAGATGGTTAACATCTCAGGTCTAGTGATCTTACCTGAACACAAATGTTTCAATCTTGTTCTGAGTTTTTACCACTAAGTCACGTGCTACTATTTCGGTAAGATGATTGTTCTTGTATTTAACATCTAATGTAAAGAATGTTATTCCATTGTAGTTAGTCCTGAAGAAGCTTATAACCGATAGGCGAAAGCTCGACGTAAATAAAAAGCACTCACTTTGAAGCATCTGACTTTCATTGCTTCCTCAGCCCCGGGTCTTCCCTAATAGTTATCAACGAAGTTTATATATATATATATATATATATATATATATATATATATATATATATATATATATATATATATACAAAAGGGGAAAATTATTGGGCATGTACGCAAAAAGGATCAATAAGGCCACGAGTAGGAATGGTAACCGCAGACATGCATGTTTCTGGCTCATTAGCCGTCATCAGTGCGGCATAACCAAGTAGGATATTGCACTTGGCTAGCAAAAGTGTTGAGTACTTGGGAGCAAAGGATGTTGGGGAAACATGTGTAAAGAAACATAAAAACACAAAAACAACGAAAGCTCACACAGGAGTCCTATCGCCATTTTGTGCTTTCGGCCAGCTGTGCCAATGGGTTTTCGGCTAGCAACCAGCGTCGCAACGTTGGCGAAACGGACTCATTGTGTTTGAGTCGTTCTAAGCCCAGGATATGAAATAAACAAAGTGCCAAGAAAATGCGTATTAATATAAACAAAAGGGGAAAATTATTGGGCATGTACGCAAAAAGGATCAATAAGGCCACGAGTAGGAATGGTAACCGCAGACATGCATGTTTCTGGCTCATTAGCCGTCATCAGTGCGGCATAACCAAGTAGGGTATTGCACTTGGCTAGCAAAAGTGTTGAGTACTTGGGAGCAAAGGATGTTGGGGAAACATGTGTAAAGAAACATAAAAACACTTTGTTTATTTCATATCCTGGGCTTAGAACGACTCAAACACAATGAGTCCGTTTCGCCAACGTTGCGACGCTGGTTGCTAGCCGAAAACCCATTGGCACAGCTGGCCGACAGCACAAAATGGCGATAGGACTCCTGTGTGAGCTTTCGTTGTTTTTGTGTTTTTATGTTTCTTTACACATGTTTCCCCAACATCCTTTGCTCCCAAGTACTCAACACTTTTGCTAGCCAAGTGCAATACCCTACTTGGTTATGCCGCACTGATGACGGCTAATGAGCCAGAAACATGCATGTCTGCGGTTACCATTCCTACTCGTGGCCTTATTGATCCTTTTTGTGTACATGCCCAATAATTTTCCCCTTTTGTTTATATTAATACGCATTTTCTTGGCACTTTGTTTATATATATATATATATATATATATATATATATATATATATATATATATATATATATATATATATATATATATATTTATCAAATAGTTATAGTATGCAACTAATTTAGTAAACGGTAATTTTAATACATTACTCTTTAATTATACGAATCGATACGAAATTTAATGATTTGCTTTGTGTACAGTTACACATTAAAATTTTTATTATTTAGTTGTGGACCAGGTATTATTAGGTAAATTTACTCGCAAAAAAATAAAAGATTCAAGAAAAAAATCTACCCTTTGTTTTCTTGATTGAAATTCTACCAACAAACTAACAATGGTATTAGTTATTCAGTTGATAAATAAAATTAGATCAATGTCCTGTTTTGTCAGCTACTCTAATTACTTTAAAAATTTTCATAGAGCCACATTCTGTTAAGCATAGTTAATTACCTTTTTGTTTTTATCTCAGTTGGTTAAATATTATCCTGTATACGATTACTTTGACAGCGACTGTTGGGTTCAATTAATTACTTTTTGTTTTTATCTGAGGTGGCTAAAAATATAAAATATCGAATCCTCTCTTTTTGTCATGTTCTATTAAACCCTAAAATTATTTACAACGTCTAAGGTGGTTCTTAACAAGTTATAAACAAATGTTTAGTAAGGTTCGTTTCAAGCAGGTACGATAATCCCACTACTCTTGTTCCTTATAAGAGGATTAAAATCACAGCCCCTTAAAGAACCACTGTGAAGTCGCTCCCGGCCGGGTTTCTTAGCTTTCGTTAAATGAGAGGAAGTATCCAAAATTAACTCAGTCAGTACTTAAAACTCATACCGCAAAAACGAATTATTTATTTAATGATAATTTTTACACACTAAACATTGTTGGGTTAAAACTTTTCGCTGATGGAACCTTTAAAAGTTGTACCTACTCATTTTTTTTTATTAGTTGTTAAAAAAAAATGCCAATGGATAAACATTTTAAAAATCAAAAAACGTGTGCGTCTCAGGACGCGCGACAGAAGTGATAACTTCAACTAATCCAAGTTAAACAATTTAATATTGAAATTTTTTAACTTGAGAAAAACTTTGCCTATTACATTAATATGATAATGTGTATAAATTTAAAAATTTAAATATTTTGAAAATTCTGAAAAAAAAATTATCACTATAACTTTCACTAATTACGACACAAAAATTTTTTACTATGACAGTTCGAAATTTCTAATCAGTCGCCTAGTAATTCGCAATAGGCACTCTTTACGTGGAACGGCCTGATTATTTCAGCAGAATCGGATTTCACCTATTCTTTCATTTGTTTGTTCAACATGTATTGACGTTGATATTAAGCACTAGAAATTTTGGCGGGCTTATCACAATTATCATTTTGTAATCTAAGTTTTTGACTAATTTTTTACTGAATAACACAATTCTTACCGTAATTTCCGTTAATTAGACCTACAACACAACTTTATTTAATGTTTACCACAAATAAACTCCTTTAACCGGTTTTTTAGGGATTAAATTAGTTTTATATACGAACATGTAGAAAATAACCTAATTTTTATGATATTAAATGGATATAAATATTTAATAATTAATAAAAAGTAATGAATTGTATTTAGTCGCGTCAAAGTAAGGCTAAAAACCCAAAAACTTAAAACTTTGGGCGGAAAGGTCCGATCGAGCTCATTTTTTTTTTGAAATGTTCATTGAGATCTTAGATTCAAAGTTGTATAAAATCTGGATGCCGCTCGGCCCCCCTTCCCCCCCCAAATTCGACCCAAGTTGGGGGGTTTTCAAGATGGTATATACATGATGAGACTGTTCTTCCAACCCGGCCAAATGTTTCACTCGGGGGTTTTGAAGTCCCCTCCATCCATTTCTTCGGTCAGGTCGCCTTTTCGACCTTCCCAGGGGCGTCTAGAAGGGCCTCCAAGGGTCCAAAATATAAGATATTTACAGAAATGTGCTCGGCCTGTCATACTGGGTTAGGGGATTCCGAAGGGCGGGGTTTTCATTTCTGTTAAAAATTAAGGCTTTTTAACCCATTAGGGCCCTATAAAAAGGGGCCCATGGGCCATGGGGTCTTAAAATTATGATTACGCGGGATTGAATTTCAGTGTACAGAATTGGTACGATCAAGTATTATAAGGCTACCAACCATTTATTTGAGCAGCCTGCGATTCTGTGACCCATCCAGGGGTGGACAAAAGGGTTGCCGGGGCCCAAAAAATGTGATTTGATTGGATTCGATACCAACGTAAAAAGTTGATATAATCTGTACAGCGAATATTCTCCTCAGCCTTTCTGAGTCCATGTCACTCTCTGTCGGATCCAGGTATGGACGGGAGGCGTTCCAAAGGGGCTCAAATTGAAATTTTCGTAAAATTCCCTTATCTCATACAAACTTGATATGTTAAGGGTTTGTAGGGGTGTACTTTTCGGTTGCCCTGGCATGCGACTATGCCCCAGGTATTTACGATTAAGGGTGCTTGAGGGGGTGAAACTCGCATGTTCATCTAGCACTCGATTCGATTTGATTTCATTAGCTTTATATTGAACTGATTTGTATAATAAATTGTTAATTATTCAGTTATAAAAATTTATTATACAAATCATACCTGGATCCGACAGAGAGTGACATGGACTCAGAAAGGCTGAGGAGACTATTCGCTGGACAGATTATATCAAATTTTTATGTTGGTATCGAATCCAATCAAATCACATTTCTTGGGCCCCGGCACCCCTTTGGTCCACCCCTGGATGGGTCACAGAATCACAGGCTGCTCAAATAAATGGTTGGTAGCCATATAATACTTGATCGTACCAATTCTGTACATTGAAATTCAATCCCGCGTAATCATAATTTTTAGACCCCATGGCCCATGGGCCCCTTTTTATAGGGCCCTAATGGGTTAAAAAGCCTTAATTTTTAACAGAAATGAAAACCCCGCCCTTCGGAATCGCCCTAACCCAGTATGACAGGCCGAGCACATTTCTGTAAATATCTTATATTTTGGACCCTTGGAGGCCCTTCTAGACGCCCCTGGGAAGGTCGAAAAGGCGACCTGACCGAAGAAATGGATGGAGGGGACTTCAAAACCCCCGAGTGAAATATTTGGCCGGGTTGGGAGGGCAGTCTCATCATGTATATACCTTCTTGAAAAACCCCCAACTTAGGTCGAAATTGGGGGGGGAGGGGGGCCGAGCGGCATCCAGATTTTATACAACTTTGAATCTAAGGTCTCAATGAACATTGCAAAAAAAAATGAGCTCGATCGGACCTTTCCGACCAAAGTTAGAAGTGAAAACCTACTTTGACGCGACTAATTTAGTGACAGATTAGATTAATACCGTAAAACTTACATTGAGAAAAGCATAGAGAGAGAGAGAGATATATTACATATTATGTTTCACTGCGCCTGCGTGTAACAACGATAAACAACGCGTTATGATAAACGCTTTTTTCAACGCGTTACGCTAAAATCAGTTTACCACCCTCCCCTAAAAAGTTATCACTTCAATAAATAAATAAATAAAGATATTTGTTTTAATATTAATATTAATATTTACCTATTTCTATTATTATTATCTTTCACTGCGCCTGCGTGTAACAACGATAAACAACGCGTTATGATAAACGCTTTTTTCAACGCGTTACGCTAAAAATCAGTTACCCTCCCATAAGAAGTTATCACTTCAAAGCATGAAATTCACAATGCAATATATTATTGCCAGATAAACAAACCAAATCTTATGAACGAATCTTTAAAAAATTATATAAATTGCCGGTATTTTCTGTTAATAACTAAAATAAATTAGTTGACAAAACTATTTATTGAAATAACTAAGCAGTTTTTTTGTAATGTAGTGATAATTCTACAAAAATAAAATATTTACAATATTTTTTTAGAATGACTTTTATAGTGAGACACTAAAATTGTGAACAATAAATTATTATTACTGACAATGTAATTAAATCAGATCAACATTAAAAAATCTACTGTCTCATTATGAAGTTTTCCTTTTCGTTACGTACTTAGTAGGTAATATTCTTTCTCGCTTCGAACTTAGCAGCCAGTAGTGGATAATCTTGCACGTAATGTTAGGATTATATGGTGTGTTCTTGCACATCTTTAGTGACGTCAGCTTGGCCAAAGTCATTTAGAATGGCCCGAAACACGTTAGAAAGTCAACAATAACAATGGCGTTTGACGTTTATTTCTTCCGTGATTTTCCCCAAGGTGACGTCATGCGCAAAGTTAACCAAAATCAGTTTCGTTTGTAACACACCATATAATCCTAACATCACGATCTTGCATAGCTCATTTAATATATTTCTGAATGTGCTGTATCTGGTTCCTTAGCACCTATCTGACAATAAAAATACCATTTAGAAATATCTTAACGTATGAAATTTAATATTTCTCCCTAAATTCGCTTACATCGGTTTAATATTTGTTTATTTTTCAGGTTATTCTCAAATGCAAAATTCAGGACATGTCATTCTTATTCAGTCAACTTTACAACATGGTTCTTATTACAACTTGCACCGTGTATGCAGTTAAAACCCGCAAAATTCCAGAAAACTTCAATGAGTCTAAGTTTATAGGATTTACAATGTACACTACTTGTATTATTTGGCTGGCATTTATTCCCATCTACTTCGGAACTGGAAATGCATACGAGGTGAGATATATATGATTTATTAGGTCACACCAGGTGCTGATCAAATAAGAGCAGAAATATTAAAGGAAATACCTGATTTAATCGCAAAACCATTAAAATTTATAATAAATAAGTGTTTTGATATTGGTTATTATCCACAGTCTTTTAAACTTGGTCTAATTAAACCGATTCATAAATCCGAAAGTAAATTAGAAGTAAATAATTACAGACCTATTTCTCTTATTTCAACATTATCTAAAATCATGGAAATTTTTTTAAAATTTTGACTTACTAAATTTTTAGACAAAACAATATTATTTCAAATAAACAATATGGCGAGAGAGCAAGTCGACAGAGGATGCCATTTGCTCATTAACCTCCCTTATTTACGAGGCACTTGATAAAAAAATACCTGCTTTGTGTATCTTTGTGGACCTCTCTAAAGCATTTGATACTCTCTCTCATGAGTTATTGCTTCACAAACTTCAGCTTTATGAAATAAGAGGAAATACGTTTGATATCCTGAAAAGCTATTTATCAAATCGGCAACAACAGTTTTCCATAAGTAACACTTTGAGTGAAATGAGAACTATTACTTTTGGGGTCCCACAGGGGACAGTATTAGGACCATTACTTTTTACATTATATATAAATAGCCTTTTAATATTAAACTTACAAGGAACAGTGATTAGCTTCGCGGATGACACTACAATTTTTTACACGGCGAATTCATGGGAAGCTCTAAAACAACTTGCAGAAACTGATTTTAACGAAGTAGTAAAGTGGTTTCGATATAACAAGCTCACCTTAAATGCAAAAAAAAACAAATTATATGCCCTTTACTTCATATGCCAAAAATCTGCCTCACCTTGGTAACTTACATATATCCCAAGATATCAGTATTCAAGAAACAGAACATACAAAATACCTTGGTATTGTTATTGACCGCCACCTAAGATGGAACATACAAATTAATAACATCACAAAGAAAGTAAGAGGTCTTATTAGTAAAATTCAATACTTAACTCAATTTTTAGATGTCCATCATTTGAAAACTGTATATTACTCCCTCATACAATCGCAACTTTCTTATGGTCTTTTGGGTTGGGGTGGAGTTTTTGATTGTTTCTTGGAAAAGTTAAGTGTATTACAGAGATGGATACTAAGAATCATTTATAAAAAAAATATAACCTTCTCTAGTGACAATCTGTATATTACCAGTAAAATTTTTGATATTAGACAACTTTACTTTCAAAAAGTACTTGTAAATATTTATAAGAATAAAATATTATTAGAACCTGTTAATCACGAACACAAAACTCGTCAAAAATCAATTAACGTACAGGTTCGCAAATGTGAAAAAACGATTAAACAACGTAGTCTACAATATCTATCGGCCAAAATTTACAACGTACTTCCCTTGGATGTAAAAAAAAAGCAATAAACTTGGCATGTATCGGAAGAATTTAAAAGTCTGGATTGAGAAGACAGATAGAACGTTCTTTTCAAATGTTATTAATAATGTATAATGCCGTAGATTATGTGCATACATATTCCTCAATGTAACTTAATTACCTTTATTAGGCTTATTTAACCAAGATGTTTTGAACTAAATTTACCCCCTATTGTGACCTAAACTACCTTATCATGACCTAAACTCACCTTTTTATGTCCCAACATTTTCTGAGACTAATATTTATAATTTGTAAAATTGTTAACACTCGCGCACAAGCAGATTCCATCTGCTTCAGTGAGTAATTTCTGTTTATTTGTGCTTCATTTCTATGCTTTGTATTTTATATTGTATGCCTTTTTAACAAATAAACATATTATTATATTATTATTATATATTTATATATTTTTTAAACAGATTGTCTAGTTTTTCGAATAGCTTTATTTCGTGTTTTTTATTCGAAAGTTTCTTGCTTATGTTCTTTGCAGTTACTACGGGGAATAAATTTGCATATAACACAAATAGTTTTGCATATAACACAAATAGTAAACCATTTAAAATTAGCTATGAAGGGCAACTATGGAGAATGTTGTTTTATTAATTAAAAATTTAAATGTTAAGAAAATGAGCAAGCGTAATTTATAAATTCTTTAAAGATAGATAAATTGAGATATTAAATTTCTGTATTTAAATATTTGAATTTAATGAAACTGTATTCATCTATCTTCGCTTCTGTTTTTCTAAATAACTGACCAGTGAAAGTAGGGAGTATGACTTTTTTCTGTTGCTCTTTCTACGTACGTTTGCAAAAAGTATCATAAGAAGCATAGCTCCAAAAATATAACGAATATCAATATATATAGATCATGTAACAATAAACAGTATAATGGAAGACATTAAAAGTATCAATGTCTTTATTATAAAAATACTGCTGTAGATGTTTAAAACTTTATGAATAGATTACATAAAATAGTTTTCGGAAAGTTACAAATGTAAATGCAGTATTGGCACATACCCATTTTTAAAATAAAAACAAATACTAATTTCAATGTAATTTATTTCAGAATAGAAACTGTAAACAAATAACGCATTGCGGTTTTTCTTCTCCACTAATTTCAATGGTTATAAAGCTCAAATTTAGGCAGAGCTTGATCATATTATCGGGTTATGGACTTATATCTTCGCGTTAGGACACTAAACTTAAAAAAATCTTCTTTAACTTTCACTAATTGTCATGCAACAACTGTTTTAAAAGACACGGCTACACCTGTAAAAGCGCTTCTCTATTTATATCCGCGCATTTTGCGTCGAGACAGTGTTGGTTAGTCTAATTTTAATTTCCTGGATTTATTATTTAATTCTCGCAATACAACGTGGGGCGCAAAATTGTATCAAATAAAATTGGGAGGCGTTGAGTATAAGAGTTTAAGAACTTCTGGTCTATGTTGTGAACTGTCGTAGGAATGCGATTTTGCTCTGACTTTAGAAGTGAGGTACATCGTATGTAACTCTTTTTTCTGTCACTCTTTCTACCTCCACTCCATCCGCATAATTTGTAGATAGGGTATCTAATAGCAGTTGAAAGTTGTGTCCTTGTCCGTGCATGGTCCGTACGAAAGACTGTCGTTGATGATTCCTGTGTGTTTTATGCAGAGTTTCAGCTCTTTTAGCACACCTCTGTTTGTTTAATAAACATTCTGTTGTGTGCTTTATTGAAAATTTGTTCCCAGTTATGGCATTGTTATCTGCGGATTTAGACTTATATTCGGCTCCAAACCGTACTTTTTGGTAAGCTTAGAGCTGACTTTGGACGCTACAATATGTGTCTAAGTCTTCTTTTGCAAGTTTATCAACCTGCTCGTTGCCTTGTGTTCCTCTATCCCCAGGCACTCAAATTAGTATTTTGACACTATTATGTTCCGCCAAAACATCGAGTTTTACTCAGCTTTGGAAGTGTAGATTACAAAGAAATATTTATATCTTAAACTTAACTATTAACAAACAAGCATGAAATTATAAAAAAAATTAAAGAAATCTTATATCCGACAGAATTAAAACCTGCAGTCTTTACGCTTCGACATTTTTAACCACTAGGTCAGGGTCAGAATTCTAACTTGCAGTCTCCGTCTATAAGTAAAGACGCTTATAACCACCGGATATAAAATTTTTAATTTTGTCGTTAATTACATTCTTATTTTTCCAATTTCTAATTTTAAATCCAAATGATATATCTCAAATAATTAAATTACATAGTTATACAGTTTGTCTGTTTTTTTTTTCGTCTTGATACAAATATTTAATAAATTGTTTCTTACTAAACTGTTTCAATGGAAAATAAAAAATACATTGTTACTTTCTACAATCCCTCTCTCATAAGGAATAAATAATGTTATCTGTGTCTTTTTGCGTTAAGGGTCTTCGGTATTGCAACTGGGTTTAAGGATCTACTAATCAGTTTTGGAAGATATTTGGTATGCGTTGAAGCCTAAACTGAAATACAATCTTCCGATTCGTTCATTAAGTCCCTTAACAACCAACATTTCTCTTTGTAAACGAGAATCGGCCTAAAGATCTCATTATGTCTGTAAATATTTAGTACGTGTAGAAAAATAATGCTCTTCTTTTACGACCTAAATGAAAAAAAAAGAGGTGAGATCTGCAGGCTTAATTACTTAAACTGAGGTGATTTTCACTCATATTTTAAATTATTTTTGTAATATTCCTATGTTTTGTCGTGCATTAACCAAAAATTTCTGCCATAATTTTTAGTACCTATTTACATTAAAACTCTTTGTTTTTTTTTTATCTTTTAAAAGATAATTTTCAACACATATAATGACAAAAATAGCTTAATCGAAATTTTACATCCCAAAAAATATTAAATTAATTTCAATTGGCATTGAAATATATACTTAATAATAACTGAAAATGAATACTAAACGCAAAAGCAATAACTCCAATAGTGCAATGCATTTATAATTCAGAAAGTAACTGTTGGTTCCCATGTTTAGATAAGCGGGTTTGTAAGAAATTTATCTATAATTGAAATCGTATAAATGGAAATCTTGGAAAAATTCAATACCGTTTTTTTAACCATTTGCGTAGTACTAATAAACAATTCTTGTTTGGTTTCTCATACAAAAATGTTAATATTTAGAAGTTTTTATGACACATTTCAAAACATTCTCCCTTACATCAAGCAGGTTTTATTAGACACTGTTTACGTCTCTATGAGGCATTCGTTCTCTTCTCATTTTTTTGTGCATTCCTTGCAGCGCAAGTAATATCTAGATCTCTTATTATAACCTTCTGCAAGACTTTTGACCCTGGAAGTGTTTTCCACCGAAATTCCTCAAGAAATTGCAATAAACTAATTTTTGATTTATTTACAATACAATAGGCAACCTGGCAACTACCATTCATTCAAACCTCGCATTGGTTCCACTTGCATTTACGTCACAATGACGTCACTGACATGCAATTGGACATCAAGGTATAGTACAATGACTGCTAAAGCAGTCGTGTACTTTCGAGCCAACTGTAAGATTACGAACTTGTCACGACAGAAAATAAATTTGCCCTTAAGCATATCTTACTTGTGGGCATTGCGATTTGCACAGACAGAAACAATCACAGTACATATATTTAAATGCACAGTGCGTTGTTTCTTCTGCAAATGCAGTCATGCCCTAAAAATCAAAAGAGAATAAATAGTCTTCATATGCATTCAATGTCCGCGAAAGTGTTAGCTATAAAAAAATTAATCGTCGTTATACAATATATCTTCTCTAAATAGATAAAAATGTAAATGTTCGTTTGTTAATAACCGATCATCTTGGAAAGTTCTTATCAATTAGAAAAAAAAACTAATTATTTTGAAATATCTCTTATTATACTTCTGAACAAGAAACTGGCATTTAGGAGAAATCAAAAAAATATCACATCCGGAAAGACTCGAATGTCATTTTCTTACATTTTGTTTTAATCATACGATAATGCGAGGCTAGAATTAAAACAAAGTTTTTATTTACTTAAATTATTAACAATTATTGTTATGAATTAAAAATGAAAAATTTTACTTGATCTTTGTAAAATTATATCAAAATTAATTTTCTAACATTTATTTTCTACAAGCGAGCATTAACCTTATTACATCTGTCGGCACTTTCCCAAGTGCCACACGCCGTTTTACTACTGATTGAATGTCAATATCTTTTTTTTATTTCTAGGTTCCATTCAAACGAATAACGATAAAAATCTGTTTTAAATTTGATTATCGTTTTACCCAAAATACGGGTGTAGCAATAAAGTTGTATTTTATTTAGAAACATCATGTTTTATATAAAAAAAACAATCCCTAGCCCTAGATTTAGTCAACATTGAGTTACAGCTTTATATTGTCTTAACATTTCGTCATAATATTTGAATATTCTTTGTGACATCAAATGGATATTTTTCTTTAATATTTGTGGAACTTTTTGCTACTAAAATCAAAGATATTGATTTATTGTCTATCTTAGTGGCAAAAAGCTCTTCAAATGATGGAAGAGAATATTTCCTTATGATATATTTAAATATTCTATATATGTTTTTTGAGGCATCAAATGACTTATCCATCAAGATTAATAAAATAAGCAATGGTCATTTGCAAATATATTGAATTTTAGTGGCTAAAAGTACCCCAAATAATAGAAGAAAATATTTCCTTGTAATATTTTTATTATTAAAAAGATAATAATAATATGTGAGCACTACGAGCCTAGTATGCTCATGGCTTGGTGTACTATTCTTTTCCACTTCCTTTTGTCAGTTTGTTTTTCTTTCCCAGTTCGTTACGTGTCTTCTCATATTTTCTTTAACTTCTTTGCACTATCTTGACCTCGGTTTTCCTCTTCGGCTTTTTCCTGGCAATGCACTAGATAGTATTATTCTGGGAATTCTAGATGAAACCATTCTCTGCACATGGCCCAACTCTCTAAGTCTTTGCGTCTTGGTTACCGCTAATATGTTAGGTTCTTGATAGAGCTCAAATAGCTCGTTATTTGGTCTTCTCATTTTTTGTCCATTTAAGTTTTTCCCACCAAAGATTTTGCTCAGTTTTTACCACTCCCAAACTAGTAACAAACCTTAGTGTTTTTTTGTTATGACCCATGTTTCAAAAGCATACGTCACTGTCGACCTTATTACGGTCTTGTAGGTTCTTAGTTTTGCTCTACGAGATATACTTTTGCTCCTTAACAGCACTCTGAGAGCATATATATTGCGGTTGTCCGACATAATTCTTCTCTGTATTTCTACTTCACAGTTACGTTTTCTTGTGAAGACAGTTCGCAACTACTCAAATCTTTCAACTTTCAACTTCTTCGAATTTATACTGTGTTCATTTTGCTGTTGTCATTATTATGTATTGTCCTCGAAAAAATTGCTTATTGGTCCATTCCATATACTTCGTTTTAGCTTCATTTATGTATAATTCTTTGGTCGCTGCCGTCTTCTTGAACCTGTTTTCATTAATTTTATTTTGCTTTTAGGCAAGATTACCAAACCGTCCGCAAATGCTAAGTACTGATGTTTTTTTGTCGTAGATCAGACCTATTCTATAAATATTTGCTTCCTGTATGACATTTTCTAATATTAAGCTAAACATTATAGATGATAATGGATCATCCTGCTGCATTCTGTATTTAACCCCAAAGCTTTCTGTTATACTATATCAAAGAGATATGTATATTTAAAACATCAAGAAATCTATTAAAACAATAACTTCGTAGTTATGGTGTATTTAAGAAGTGGGTTAATTTGAAATGTTAAATTGTTATTCGTAGAGCCCACAAAAAATAAATTCTTAACTTAACGGATACATCTGAAAAGAGTCACTTCGTTTCTGTTCCTTTAACTACAAAACAATACGTCATAAACCAAAGACATTTTTTCAGTTTTTTAGTAATTCTCCAATATTTACAGTTGTTTTACCAATGTTTCAAGATTTTACACAGTTAAGTATTCAACTAAAAAGTCTAACGCTTTTCGGTGTAGTTGTTTAGCGTTCAGCACGATTGGTATTTATAGTAGGTATGTCTTATAAAAAGCATAACCTCAAAAATGGTGAAACAGAATAACTATAAGAGCCCTTTCAGACGAGGACGCTGTATCCCAGACGCGTGTATCTCAGATACAGAAAAAGCATGCAGTTAAATTGTACCTTTCACACGGCATTCGACGCCGCATACAGTTTCCCGCGACAGAATTTTTGAATCTTGAAAATTCAGCCGGCCGGCGGCGAAGGAGTATCCGAGATACAGAATTATCATGGTGGCTTATGGAGCTTTTCAGACACGCATACTTTTGCGACGCAAAAACTTCGATTTCATAGGCGGCCAGTATTTATTCAGAAGTGTAGTGAGTAGTACCAACAATAAAAACTATGGATCGTGCCGTTTTCGATAACGAGAAGTTTATTAGTTTGATAGAGCCAAATTCTTGTTTATGGAACACTAGTCATGAAGATTATTTTGACAGAAACAAAAAGCAAAGATGTTGGGTGGAAATTGCCAAACAAATGTGTAATAATTTTGAGGAAATGACATCTGTTCAACAAAACGAATATGGTAAGTACATTTTTATAACGTGTGTTCAATTAAAAAAACGCTCAAGTAGACTTTGGAATTTTAACAGAAAAGGACAGTAACAAAAAGTAATGTGTATTATTACTTCATATGAAAAATTAGGTTGGGTTTATAAATACATTGTTCAAGACATTGTTATATGGCGACTGTCAGTAGTTGTCACATTAAAGAATACTTTATGAAATATGCCAAGACATACGTGAAAATCAACAAATGTTTTCATAGTCAACTTGAGCGTTTTTTTAATTGAACACCCATACTGAGAAACATGATCGTGTTGTGGCACGTCGATTTTGTTTTGTGTTTGAATAATTGAATAATTTAATCTAGTGTACCAAAAATGTTTTTAAGAGCCTTTAATTACTTTCATACCACGAAGTGATGTGCGAGTATTGTACCGAGTTGATCTCAACGTGACTATTTTTGAGTATAAGCGAGGGAATAAGTAATTGCACAACTGAAGCAAAAATCAATGTGAGACATAAAAGAAAAAAATCTGCTTTACTAAATAATTTATTTTTAATTCTTTAATCTAAACAAAATTGCCAGGGATAAATATATTTTTATTTGTACTACACACACACATATCTTAAATACAGTTATTTTGCCAAGGTAGTGCATGAGTCGTCATAAAATAGTCACGGATAGCAATCGCTGGTCTAGCAGGGTATGCCTCGGTAGCCTCGACTTCATTGTCATAAAGTCCTTCGTAGGATAACGTATCCTCGTGTCTGTATCCATCGCGTATTCGCACAAAATTGTGAAGTACAGTGCAGGATTTCACTATATCTTCAGCAAACTCAATAGACACGTTAAGAGGACGATGGAATATTCTCCACTTGTTAGCAAAAATCCCGAAAGTACATTCAATATACCTTCGTGCTCTAGATAGTCTGTAATTATAAATTCTTTTCTGTATTGGCAGAAATTTTCCACCATATGGACGCATTACATTAAACGATAATCCAAACGCTTCGTCGCCAATAATAACATAGGGGATTTTACAGTCATCCTTTTCCGGTAAAAAGTCGGGATCAGGAAGGTTTAGTTTATTTCTCGATAACTTTATGTAAAGTACCGAATTTTTAAAAATACTTGAATCACTGTTTTTGCCGTAATCCCCAATATCCACAAACGTAAAACAATAGTTTGAATCGCACATTGCCAAGAGTTGAATTGAAAAAAAATGTTTATAATTAAAATACAAAGATCCACTTTTTTGTGGTTTTATCACTCGAATATGTTTACCGTCAATAGCACCCACGCAATGGGGAAAATTGGCGTTTCGAAAAAAACCATCTGCTACTTCCAACCAGTTTTCTCTTGTGGGTTTTTGCATACATTGCTCTTTCATTTTGGTCCAAATTAGCTTGCATGTGTGCTGTATTATTTCGCTTGCTGTTGAAATTCCCACTCTGTAGGTGTAATGTAAATCAGTTAGAGAACATCCAGTCGCTAGGTACCTAAAATAATAACCGCAAATGAAGCTTTTTATATATAACACTTGTTTTAACTTTAGAAAAAATTTAGAAATATTTTCTTTTTATAGTCTGTTTTTTTAGGAAAAGATCTACACAAAAAATGGAAAAATTTACGAAATTCATTTGCTCGAGAATTGAGCAGAAGGAAAAAAAAGAAAAGTGGTGATGGGACGACCTGGAAAACCTATGTATTTTTCTACCAACTATCCTTCCTAATGCGGTGCCCTTCAAATAAAGAGTAAGAATGTTTAATTTGACATTTTTAAAGAATCTTATAACGAACATTTACTGTTTTAGGACAAGCTCTAACATTACAGAGGACCCAACGGAGAACAACGAAACTTTACTGTCAGAAGACAATGGAGAAACAATGATGAGCTATACACCTATTTCAAAAAAAAAAGAAAAAATACTTCTACAGATGATTCTTCAGAAATGGTAACAGTCTTAAAGGCAAGTCTTGAGCAACGCCAAAGAAATGAGGATCTGTTAGAAAAAGACGAGGACCGACATTTCCTTCTTTCGCTTCTGGCAGATTTCAAAAGAGTGCCAGTTGAGAAAAAGCTGGATGTGAAATTGGCAATCATTCAGGCAATCAAGTCAGCCATTTTTACCACTCATGGTGCTCCTGTTCCACATACGCCTTATTTTTCAGAAACTTATCCTATGCATCCTTCAGCTTTTTTTACACCTCCACAACCGTATTCTAATATTCCACACCATTTTAATCAAATACCACAATCACCACACACCTCTCAACAAAATAATCCAATACCACAACCACACACCTCTCAACAAATTAATCAAATACCACAATCACCACAAACTTCTCAACAAAATAATCCAATACCACAATCATCTCACACCTCTCAACAAAATTATCAATTACCACAGTTTCCAAGTACACAACACAACTTACAACAAAAAATCCTTACTCCTCTCCAATCTCCCTTTTCCGTAGAATCGAGTGACAATATGTCAACAGATGGATCACTTGTGGACCTTCTTACGGAATACTAAGGTCACATAAAAAATGCATTATTTAAATATAAATATATAAATAATATCAACTTTCTGTATTTTGCATTAAAACTATTTTTCATAAATAAAAGAAAAAGTATTACGATTTGTTATTTACCTTAATGTTATAGATAACCGTTCTCTTGATTGAATACCTCTACGCATTGTGGAATCTTGCTTGGTTAATTCACTTTTTAAAATGTTGTGCAGCTCTTCAAATGATTGTGGAGACATTCGATAATAATTAAAAAACTTTGTAGTGTCTTGTAATAAATCTTGATGAAGTAAATTATATACTCCCTTAGCTTCCCTTAATTCAACTATAGGATGAACCCACAGAGTTCGTCTCCTTTTAATTTTTTTCTTTTTATTAGATATAAACCATAACATAACGCACTCTTCAATAATCATGATCGACTGCACTGCACTGAAGCTTGTTAAGAAATGTGTAATACAAAAGTATTCCAACGAAGTATCTGGGTAGTATGCGGCTGTGATTCTGTATCTCGCATACAGTATCCCGCATACAGTATCCTCGTCTGAAAGGACTCTTAATCTATATAACTATCGGTATACGCGTGCTACATATGTAAAAATAAACCGGCCATGCGATGAGCTGTCGTAACGTGTTTTTCTGTCGATCTTCTTATATATATATATATATATATATATATATATATATATTCACTTCGTCCCACAAAACCTCTCAAAAAAGGCATAGCTTTAAAAACTGGTTATGACAATATTTTTAACATTCAAAAAGATGTTTTTTAAAAAACAATACCTGTACGTTTTTGTTTAATGTACTATACTCTCTAAATATTATATGTATTGTATTATTTTGTAACTGAACACATCTTTATTCAGTTTTCATTCTTACGTTTTTCCAAAAACAAAATCTTTAAGATAGAAGTGGTTGATTATTATTAATGTTATATACGAGAAAGCAGAGAATAATATTGATTTTGCTGTTAAAAATAAATATCATCTCTTCCCCGAAGGAAATTTTCATACATACTTAATCCTGTTTTGCTCTCACAGCCCCTTAAGACATACGAAATATAAATTAGAAAATAATATATATTTTGCAGTGTTAATATTTACTTCTTGATTTATATTTTTTATATACAAAATTTAAATGTACCAACCAGGTATTCTATTTACTTTTTTAATGAAATGGCTTTAAGTAATTTAATTTATTAATTTAAATCTGACTTTATTATTTAATGTAAAGTACATCTAACGAGAAATGATCTTAATAACTACCATAAATGCTCCAGTAGCCGACACTATTTGCAACAATTGTAAAAAAGGTACATCAGGTTTATTTAAAATAAGTTAAACTAAGCATTAAAAACCTTGGAACTGATAGGTCTAAAATATTTGACTACGCAACTAAATGCAGAATTATCAGTAGAGTTTTTATACTTAAAAATATATCATTTTGTAATGTTATCAAAATATAATTTTTAAATAAATAATATTGGCAAAAATCTTAATAATGGTTCTATTCGTAAAAATATCCCTATTTTTGATTTAAATTTTTTTATAAATTTATGTCCAATTTTTGTCTAGTATATACATGGTGGCATGTCACCCTCACTTGGTAGATCTATATAAATATTTCACAATGGCACAGGACTCGAAAGGGGTCTGTCTAAAGTCACTCCAATGGATGTTTCTTACAGAGAAACTCAGACATTTCCATCCTTGACGACATTATTTTATAGTTAGGTTGATAATCTACAGTGGAATTAAATTAAATTACCCAAGTTCACTTTAAGATCTAATTAAATATGTTACAAATTAAACTATTAAATGGTAATATAACAAAATACTTCCTATTCGAAGTTTGATATTTTATAATAATAAGTACCTAACTAAAATTAAAAAAACGAGTGTGGCAGTCAGTGGGACTGCCGGCAGAAGTTATACTTCTATGCACGCGCCCGTATTCATAAATTTGTATACGAATGATTGAGCAAAATCATTATATTATATTCGTGTTCAGCGATCTCAAAAACCTCCTAGTACCGAGTGCACACTCATTTTCTATCGAATTTGCATAAAATTCTTGGAGACGAGGTCCGTCTTAAGCACCAGGTGTTTCGGACACCATCGCCATTAACATATTTGTATTCAGCGACCCAAAAAACCGCCAAGTTCCAAGTGTGCACTGATTTTGTACAGAATTTACATAAAACTCCAGGAGAAGAGGTAAATACCCTTGGCACCAAGTGACGCGGAGACTTTCGACATCATGAGATTCGCGTTCAGCGACTCCAAAAACCCCGAGTACATAAATTGAACCCATTTGGAATACTTACCGAGTTGTAATTTTTCTATCTATTGTCTGTTCGAAATGCACTTTTTGACTATTCTTAAAAACTCTGTTTATGTAGCCAACAACCTCAAAAGCATAGTGCAGGATATAATGCAACCATGTGACGGTATTTTAGACTACAATACAATACTCATTACTGAATATTATTATTAATATCATTAATATAAAATACTAAACTTTATATGTTTACTTTCGTGACAGAATTATAAAATAATCTGTCAAACACAATATGATACGTCACTATGATATTCAAAACATTAGCTCAGATTGTTTTTTGTATATCCATCTCTTTTCAATGTACTGAATGTTTAAACGGTATTCAAAGTTAACATTTGGTAAATATTTCATCTTTGTTTTTACCGACCAATATACCTTATATGTGTTTCTGTCACTCTCTTACTCACACCATTACATATGTAATGATTTTCTCATTTAACCCCACACAAATCGAGTGCATGAATAGAAGTACCTATAACTTCAAAAAAAAATAGTGTAGAAAATTTAATAACTGCGTATGATGGATTTCTCAAAAGGGAATGCCTTTATTATAATTCTATATGTAACTCAAACAACCCAAAGTTGGAATGGACTAATGGCTTTTTAATAGTAACAGATGAATAAAAATTACAATCGATCGAAATTACCAAATGTTTTACATTGATCAATGTATTTTTATTCATGTCTGGCATTAGAATAATGGAATGAAATAAAAGTTAAAAAAAGTCTTTTTAGAAAAATATTACTTGAACGTGAAATAAGACTATGCATTTTACTGCATTTTACAAATTTATCACCTTTTAAAGCGATTCTGTCGGAACATAAGCATCTGTTTTACATAGGTAGGGGAAGGACGGGGAAGATGACGCAGCGTCTAAGATGACGCACCTCTGTATTTTATCAAGTACTTCACTAAATTCAGTTTTTATACCCGTGGCGCCCTCCTTTAGAAACTACTATTACTTTAAAACTTCATCGGTCAGCTTTTTTAGAAATGGGAAAATATATACGAAAAACACAGAGAGGAACATTTTCTGCAGTAGCTCTTAATGCAGCCTTGAATGCAATTTGTAGAGATGGTCGTAAAATTCGGGAAGTGGCAAGGGCATTTTCAATACCAGAAGCTACATTGAGGAGAAAACTTAAGGTTAAAAATTTATTAAAGGAAGTCAAATCAGAGTCTCTTGGTAGAGCCCCATTGTTTTCGGCACATCATGAAAAGAAGATACTAGATCATGTTCTCAAGCTGGCCAATTTATTTTTTGGTATTACTTGCATAGAGCTGAGAACCATGGCATTTGCTTATGCAGAACGCAATGAAATTAAACACAATTTTAATAAGAATAAAGAAATGGCGGGAAAAGACTGGTATCTAGGATTTATAAAACGAAATCCTCAAATTTCCTTGAGAAAGCCAGAAGCTAAGCATTAATAGAATAACAGCCTTCAATAAAATAGAAGTAGACCGCTTTTTTAAAAATTTGGAAACAGTGCAAGAAAAATATAAATTTCTGCCAGATCGCATTTACAATGTTGATGAAACCGGTATATCTACGGTTCCTAAAGAATCATGTAAAAGACTTGGACCCAAAGGAGTAAAGCAGTTTGGAATCATTTCTTCGTGGGAACGAGGGAAGAATATCACGGTAATAATGGCGTTCAGTGCCTCCGGTAACTACATACCTCCATTATTTATATTTCCCAGGAAGAGCCCACAGCTTCAGAAAAATGGACCAAGCGGTGCGATTTACAACTGCACGGATAATGGATGGAGTAATACGTCTATGTTGTTATTATGGCTGAAGCATTTCCAAAAAAAAGTCCTGTCTAGTCCAGATAATCCCGTGCTGTTAGTATTAGATAATCACTCGAGCCATATTTCACTGGATATTTATAATTACTGCAAAGAGAATGGGATTATAATGGTTAGTATTCCACCCCACACAACCCACAAATTACAACCTCTTGATGTGTCATTTTTTTCTGCATTAAAATATGCGTATGGTCGCCATTGCAATTCCTTTCTAAAATCTAAGATCAGCAACTCAGAGTTTGAAGATAAAATTACTCCATATGATGTCGCCGAGATTTTTAAGTTAGCATATGATCAGGTGGCAAATATTGATAAGGCCGTTTCTGGTTTCGGAACGTGCGGAATTTTTCCGTTAAACTCTGATAAGTTCACAGAAGATGACTTTTTTCCTGCTGATAATTTAAACAATGATAGCTTGGATAGAGATGTTTCTCCTGAACCTGCACCTCAGGGAACACCTCCACTAGTAACAACACCATCTATAAGAGAACCAGAATTACCACGTCCATCCACCAGCCGACAGTCTCCTGAAAGTCGTCACACAACCCCCACAAAACAAAATGAAATAACCAAACGTCCACATATTTCTCTTTCACTTATTTCTCCAGTTCCTTTGCCCAATAAAAAAATTAAAAGAAAATATTGACGACAAAAGCAACATTCTGAAATTCTAACAAGCACCCCTTTAAAAGAATTCTTAGAAGAAAAAGAGAATAAAAAAAAAGAAAAACTGGCGAATTCGGAAGAAGGAAAGAAAAAAGTAACCAGACAAGTATTTGTTAATGATGCAGGATTAAAACTAAATAAAAATAAAGGGAAAGCCAAAGTGAAAAAAATAATCAAACAAAAAATAAACAAAAAAATCTTGGAGGATAGCGATACTGAAGAAAGCGATTTTGATGAAGAAGGTCTTTGCAATGACGATGAGTTGGATGACATAATTAACGAGGGAGGTGAAACTGATATCTGCATATTATGTGGAGACTTCGGCAAAAAGACGAAAACATGGTTCAGATGCACAAGTTGTGGACAATGGGTGCATAAAGAATGCAGTGGAGCCAAAAGTCCCGAAAACTACATTTGTGACTTTTGTTAATATGTTAAAAAAGCTTTGTTTACATTTTCTTACTTTCAGTATTAAAAAATAAATTTTCTTTTCATATCACTTGCGCTTTTAATATAGATACCTACATGCGCCATCTTCACCATCACTGTGCGTCATCTTTCCCTCGGTGGAAGGTAAGATGGCGCAAAAGCGTTTTTTTTTAAAGCCGCATAAAAAATACTTCCTTTTATTGAATTTAAAAATAATCCTAGAAATTGGTTATAGAAATGTCCAAATTACAGGCTCGTAGCATTCAAAGTTAGCTTAAATTTTTTACCCTTAAATAAAATGTATTTTGCTTAGGTGCGTCATCTTCGACGTCCTTCCCCTACCAAGTAGAATTTATTTCTATATCACTTTTGTTTGGTATCTGCGTATATCATACAGTTTTTATTAATATATAATACTAAAACTTAAGAAAATGGTGGTTTCTATATGCATTCTGAATTTAAAGCAACTGAATAATAAATAATATATGTATATACATCTATAATAATATTATAAAGCTGAAGAGTTTGTTTGTTTGTTTGAACGCGCTAATCTCAGGAACTACTGGTTCGAATTGAAAAATTCTTTTTGTGTTGAATAGACCATTTATCGAGAAAGGCTTTAGGCTATATAACATCACGATAAGGAGCGAGGAAGTAATGGAAAATGTGAAAAAAAACAGGGAAAATTATTGATCCTTGAGGGCTTCCATTGCGTGCGCTACTAAAACGGTTCAAGATACCAAAAATATATGTATGAAAGAATTATTCCTCTTGAAATGATCCAAAAAACTGTCCCCGACAGTATATGTCTATCTTTTATGATTAAGTCACTAGAACCGTTTTTATGGTAATCAAATTTGGTCGAAATTAATGCATTATTTGTTAAGAGTTGTATCAACGTAATAATATTAATCTTTATCCAAATAAATGTGTTGTTGATTAAGAGTATTTAATTGTGAACAAAATTGTCTTTGACATCACTTAATTTCAATGAACATCTTAAAAGATATAACAATTTTAAAATAACTAGGACGCCACCGTAAGGTGGTGCAGTTATTATCTCATATATTTAAACGAGAATTTCTTACTAAATTAACTACTATAAAGCCACCGTACGGTGGTGCAGTGGATATCTTATATAAAATATCTAATATAAAAAAATCATTAAAAACAAAAAAAGCGATATGGTAAAAATTTGAAAAAATGGAAAAAAAGACACGACAGTGTTATGCGGTACAAAGTCCGCCGGAACAGCTAGTGTTTAATAACCAGTGGAAAGATAACAGTTAAAGACTTTCAAAGATGACATTTTAAATTTATTACCTTTTGGTCTCATTAACTGATTAAAAATCTGGTCTCTGAACTTTGGTTAAAATTCAATAATTTTCTATAATAAATAAATCTTAAGTTTCTGGATAATCCCAGGAGAAATTAGATTAGTGATTTTTTTATTTGAAGTTTATCTGGTTGAACCATTAAAACTAAAATTTAAATTTAAACCTCTTCATTTATTAGCTATAATCTTAATGAGTTACGTAAATTTTTATAAAATATACTACACAGTGAGTCTCCAAAAATGTCCTGTTTCCTGCGATCCATTGCTTTACATATATATCCAGTGTGAGATTGCGAAGAGCAAATAGTAGAACATTTACTGTATGACTGCTGTTATGTTGCGCGAGTACAGGCTTACACCAGCCGATGTCGGGAATCTCATCACCTATTTTAAATGTTTAGACCTGATGACAGATATCCTTACGCACAAGAGGATGCACAATTCCGACAGAGCACTTCCTCGTCCCTCTCCATTTTTCCAGATCCAGATAAGGATGCAGTGTGTGTTTGTCTCTTTCATAAGTTATTACGTGCTTATTGTGCCAAACTACTTCAACTCTCTTAGCACATGTCCGTCCAATGTTCATTTTGAGAGGTGCTTGTGTGAAAGTATGTTCCTAGTAGAGGTTGTGTCGGCTCTTATCCAAAGGCGGATTATATTTTTGGCTCTTCTGTAACAATTCTTTTTCTTCAAATCCGATATCTTACATTCTTCGATATCCTAGAATTAAATCATCCAGTTCTCATAGCATTCGCATACCTACTAGTGAGGGTAAACGTTTCCTAGATTCCTAATAGTCACATAAATATTTTGAAATCCATCTATTAATCCTTTTGGATTTATTATTTTTCAGTTTAGAACATTCTGCAAATTCTGACCAGCATGTTAATAAAGTTCCTTTGTTACCCAAAACCCATAACTGGGAAGAGTACAGACAAAAGTTAACGCTGTACAATAAAGAAATCCGAAAAGCCAAAAGAGACTCCTGGAGGAGGTTCTGCGAAGAAGTCCAAACGACCCCCGCATGCTCAAGAATCCACAAGGTCCTGGCTAAGGATGGTACAGCGAAAGAGGTCGGCCTCCTCAAAAAGGAGGACGGATCATACACCAAAACGTTGGAGGAAAGTTTAAGAATGCTAACATTGGCACACTTTCCTTGGTTCACGGTTTATGGAAGCGGGATCGGATAGCGTAGGCCACGGTCAAAGGCCGGTAAGGCCCTCAAGGGATGACTGGAAGCTAGCTACCGAAATAACCAGACCTGCAAAAATCAGATGGGTTATCAGCACATTCCGTCCATTCAAAACACCAAGAACGGATGGAATATACCCAGCCCTACTCCAGAAAGGGCTGGATGTAATTATAACACAACTGTGTAAAATCTTTAAGGCTTGTTTCGCCTATAGATTTATACTATCTGTTTGGCAAAAGTCTTATATCTCCCTAAAGTGGGGAGGATGACGGACCAAACGACCAAGTCATACAGACCAATAAGTCTATCGTCATTCGTAGCAAAAACGCTGGAAAAACTGGTCGATAGATAGATATATAAGGGACGAAATCTTAACGGAGAACCCATTAAGTGATCGTCAATATGCATACCAGCCGGGAAAATCCACAGACCTAGCACTGGATGACTTGAACAGGCTATTGTCAAAGTCAATTGAGGACAAAGAAGTAGCCCTAGCGGCGTTTATTAAAATTGAAGGAGCCTTCAGTAATGTGGGACCCGAGTCAGTAACAGACGCACTTTCAAGGAGGGGAGTCGCCCCACTAATATGCCAATGGGTGTATGCCAACCTAACAAATAGGATCGTAGTGTCCAAGTTAGGTGAGGCGTCCATTGAGGCAACAGTGGGAAGGGGCTGTCCGCAGGAAGGGGTACTGTCACCTCTGCTGTGGTCAGCACTTGTGGATGACCTCCTTAAAAATCTCCTCAATGAAGGCCTTCACTGCCTAGGCTTCGCAGATGATATGGCCATAATCATTCATGGGAAGTTTCTGGGTACAGTCTCAGAGCGGATGCAGTCCGCAATGAATATGGTGTACAAGTGGTGCAAGGATGAAGGCCTAACAGTCAATCCAAAAAAAGCATCAATTGTCCCATTCACTAATAAAAGAGCGTTACAAGGCTTACAACCAATAACGCTCAATAACGTGCTGGTTCCAATGGCCACAGAGGCCAAATACCTGGGTGTGGTTTTTGACCAGAGGCTATCATGGAAGCAACACATTCAAAAGGTCACACATAAAGCTACAATAGCCCTTGGTAGGTGTAGACAATTGTGTGGCAAGAACTGGGGATTGAACCCCAAAATGAACCTATGGTTGTATACACAAGTCATTAGACCAATGTTAACCTATGGTTCGGTGGTGTGGTGGAGTAGAACGCAGCAGTCCGGGGTGATCAGGCAGCTGGAAAGCATTCAAAGGCAGGCATGTCTGAATGTTACAGGTGCCATGGGAACCGCCCCAACGGACGCACTACAGGTTTTACTTAACCTACCACCATTGCACATTTACATTCAGGGCGAGGCTATGGCAACTGCTCACAGACTGCTACCAGGCCAGGCCCCCATTACCTTATTAAAAGGCAAAAAGCAAGCAGAGTTATACAATAGGGTTAAGGCAGATCAAATAATGAGTATGCCTCAGGACAGGATAGTCCCCAGGTATAACTTTGTGAGAAACTTTCGAGTAGAAATACTGGAAAGGGACTCATGGAACAATGGCCCCCCAATCCAAGGGGAGTCAATTTGGTATACCGATGGCTCAAAGACTGAGAAATGCACAGGGTCAGGTATATACAGTAGAGGACACAGGATAAAAATCCAACTAAGTCTAGGTGCGTATGCCACAGTGTTTCAGGCTGAAGTAACGGCCATACAACACTGTGCAACGGAGATCGTAAGTCAGGGTATAACGGGTAAAACCGTAGTCATATACTCGGACAGCCAAGCAGCTCTAAAGGCGATAGTCTCAGCACAAATAAGCTCACAGCTGGTGTGGGACTGCGTTGGGGCCCTGACACATGCCGCTAGTCAAAATTCTCTGACACTGGCATGGATACCAGGACACTCAGGGTTTCGGGGCAATGAGAAGGCTGATGAATTGGCCCGTGCAGGAGCTAACACTCCAATGATTGGCCCGGAACCATTCGGCGGAGTTGCTAATACATTCAGCAAGGCAGCCATTGAGAAATGGAGGCTAGAAAAGGCCCAGGAGTGGTGGGAAACATCACCGGGCAAGCGACAAGCCAAACTCTTCATAAAGGGATACTTGGCGAAGTTTACTGCAGAGCTGCTATCACAAAGGCGAAATGATGTCAGAATGATTGTCAGTCTCTTGACAGGACATTGTAGGCTCAGAAAACACATGAGTCAGCTAAACTTAGCAGATGAAGACATTTGTCGATACTGCCAAGAGGAAGAGGAAACTGCATTTCATGTCCTATGCCAATGTGAAGGCCTTGCAAGGACGCGGTATCTAGTACTGAGGAGAAACCGGCTGCTCCAAGTTATGCGGAGTGGCCACTGTCAAGGCTATTAAGTCTCATTAAGAGGGCAGAGCTGGACAAGGTGCTCTAATCCTATTCCACAGATAATGGGTGTTCACAATAGATCTGCAAAGGTCGCAGTGATATAGGCTAACAGCCAACCCAAAAATATCTATCTATCTATCTACCCAAAGAAATATATTCTCATGTATCTCCTTACAAATTACCTGGTAATTCAATTCAAAGAGAGGCTCAGCTTGATTTGTTTATTCTTGTATTTCATGTTTCTATGCCTTTTATATAGGTACATATATCTGTGTAATAATCAAACGAGTTTCATAAAAGGACTTTCGGGGGAGATAAATAAAATTTTTAGAAAACATTTTTTCCGTGTTTTCGGGCATTGAAAACTCCTGTAGTAAACTGACAGATATTACTTTTCCGGACATCTATTAGCAAGTAACAGCAACACTAAAGATACTTCAGTAGATGGCGTTTGAGGTTAGACTAAGATAAGAAAATTAATTGTTTACTATAAAATTAATAAAATATTTGTCCAATTAAATCAAGTGTATAATAAAAATGCGTAAACAATCTTTGAAAAAAACAATCTAATTTTACGAAGCCGCAACTTGTCTCAAAAACAACGTTAAAAAAATCGTTATCAAACAGCAACAAGTCAGGTTTCTCCAACTGCGCACCTTCAAGATTTATTTTAAGAAACTTTCATGAAAATAATCAGATTTCCGCTCGTTTCACACATGCAGCTAAAGTAAGATGCCTGACTAACTGTTACGAGCAGAAACATTTTGTGATTTAGATGTTTTACGAGCAAAACTCGGTCATTCAGGTACTAATATTTATGATACAGTAAATCACACCTAAAAAAAATTAATACTTAATGACAATGAAATTTTTACTGTTATTGGATATAATGTAGAATATGATGTGTCACATATAATCATTCACTATTTTGTTTATTATTGTTACAGACTCAGCTCACTACTCTCTGCGTAGCTACCAGCATGAATGCAACTGTTGCTCTGGTTTGCCTATACTCTCCAAAAGTCTACATCATTGTTCTTCATCCTGATAAAAATGTACGGAAATTAACTATGAATAGTGCTGCTTACAAAAAATATAACTCCAGTTCTGCTCCTCCATCTTCCTATGCTCCTGCACCTTCATCTGCTACACAAAAAGGTAAGAACTTTAAGAATATTTATATAATGATCTCTATTTCAAAAATATTCCGGTAAATAAGAAATGCATTCTTTTCATAGACTCTAGTGGTCGTTCCAAAAATAATCTCATGAGATTTTTGTGCATAATCATCATAATGCCCCATAACATATATTAGGATGTCACCCACGTGGAAAATGGTCGCAATTTGCTAAAATATTTTTTTTAAACAAATTGCAAAATCTATTGTTTATCGGAAACAATTTCTTTAAGTTTTACTGGTTGATCTAAATAAAAAAGATACCTAGTAACTTTTTTCTAAAATGCAATGTTTTCGAGTTATACGCGATTTAAAGTTTAAAAAACACAAAAATTGGCAATTTCAATGCTTAAAAATTTGGTGAAAATTATTAATTTTGATGTCGCCAAATGACATAATCGGCGGTTTCTGTAAAAAACTTGTCGCTGGTTAATAAAGTTTTAGTTCCCTAATTCACAACTCACAGGCACTGGTTTACATGCTGCTAAATTATTTGAAATTCTGAAATAAAATTTCCTTTTATATGTGTTTAGAAGTTACATATTAGTTAATTATGAAACAATTTAAAGTCTGCTTAAGATTTTTAAAGTCCAATGTTTTATGATCTAACGCGGCACTAAATGACTTAGATAATTGAAAATGCATAATATTAATTTTTTATAATTCACGTTCACAAAGTTTCTATTTCGACACTAAAAACAGTATCGAAATAGGTTCATTGTAACACTGTTTTTGGTAACTTTTTGTTTTACACAATTGGTTGCACTGCACTGATTTTCAACGAAAGAGTTCAGGTAGTAAATCAAGAAGTATGTTTTAGTAAATTATTAACTACATTATCAGCGTTATTGCTAAATTCGGAATATTTTATACAAATTTGACAAACATTCTAATTTAAAATCATTAAAACTGACAAGTGTCAAAACTGTCAAGATTGCCAACATAAATAAATATTTCTAAAAACTCTCATTTTATTTTTTTTTTATACTTTTTAAAGTTCATTATAAAAAATAGTATGTAACACTCGAATTACAATGACGGTTTGTAGTACTCGTTCTTTGCGAAACTCACCGCTTCGCGGTTCGTTTCACAAACTGAACTCGTACTACGAAACCTCTGTCATTGTAACACTTGTATTACAATATACTATTTAGTACTTAGAAAAATAATTGAATTAATTAACACTCAATAAAGTTTTTTTATTTTTTATATAAACCTACATCAGAAAAAATATAAACACGATTTAAATGCAAAACTTGATTAATTCTTATTCTTAAAAAGAGCTCAACAAGTTTTCTATTTACTTCTTTGAAGGAGAGTTTACAAACTGGGTGAAGCAAATTATGTAATTAATCTTTAATCTAGAGATTCCGAACAAGATTCCTGTTAATACATGGATACCTATATTAACAACTTCTGACGCTTCTTATGAGATGTTTTGGTGGGCGGAGTAAACTTTGAAAGATCGACAGATTAAAGCGTTACATAGGATATAATACCCCACAAAATTATTTAATTATGATATAAAAAATGGGAAAATAGAAATGTTTAAGGAGAGCTTTTATATTTAATTTTTACATACAGAGTAGAAATATAGGTTCTGTCAATCAGTTCCACGACTTCCAATTATTTAATTATTCAATAGTTTTATGTAAAACAATTAAAGCATCTATTTTTTTATATTTTAAGTAACTATTGTTATAACTGGAACAAAACTTCAGATATACCTGAAGCTTTTGTGACAATGAAATTCTACTTTCAAGAGAAATACTTATAAAAGTGCTTTTTGACTCTTCCGAGATCTACGAGGTCAGATAATTTTGTTTGGAAGATCGTGACAAAACGAAAAGGATTTAAACGGATTTACAAACAAAGGCGCTACAGATAAAAGTAATAAGATCACTATGTTACATATTTTATGGTATATATGTAGCTTCTCATATAAATTTCTTAGTTTATATTCTATACAGGCAACTTTATTACGTAGCAATATACCAAAAATAGATTCACTTTTAATATAAGTATAGTCCTACAGATTAATATCAGGTCTCTAAAATTAACTTCTATTTGTGTCATCGATATATATTAATTACAATATCTTAAAATGCTCAAATGTATCGAATAAAATATCAATTATTAGAAGATAAAATAAAATTTACTAAAAAAAGGGTCAATCGGGGATCGGGCGCCTGACACCTAAAGCTCTATGTAATGTTAAGTTGTAAGAGCTTCTCTTACAATTTTTTAACCATTATGATTAAATAAAAAAATTTCAAATTTTTAAAATTTTTCACTTTTTGTGCATTATATATGATTTTTTCATAAATTTTAGAATTTTTCACGATTTTTTTTTATTTTTTTTATTTTAATAGCTAATAGTGTAAGGCTTTGTGGTGTCTTTTACCTTACCGCACATTAAAGCAAAGTTTAAAGATGGATTAATATCTACAATTTTATATAACTATAAAGGAGGCTCTACATTAAGGCAGCCATAGGCAATCTAGTTGCCCGCAATTATGGAT
This sequence comes from Altica lythri, assembly GCA_964028335.1. Taxonomy (NCBI): domain Eukaryota; kingdom Metazoa; phylum Arthropoda; class Insecta; order Coleoptera; family Chrysomelidae; genus Altica; species Altica lythri. The sequence goes on along the minus strand of OZ034800.1, from coordinate 78,544,086 downwards.
GAACCCCTCAATTTATTTGCAGCATGCGATTTGGAGCAACCACTACAGTATGCGATTATTCATTTTACACATAATGCGACTGGTTGCGTCAACTTTTTAACTCAATTAATCCAGAGATGGAAACGGTAGCTGCCGTAGCTTACTTAATTTTTACCAGAAGAAGACGAAAGAGGCAAAGACGCAAGATGTCGTGCAAAGAGTTATTTTTGAACATGAAAATCGAGATTACTTTTTTGAAAAATTTATGGCTTATGACAGGACCCTATTCAGAAATTTTACACGTATGGAGAGACATAAATTCGATAACCTTCTAATTCCGATGCTCCTCTAATTTCGAAATTTTTTATTTTGTGTTCAACTGTTAAATTGTATTGTACTTTGAGATTTCCAATAAACAATTGTAACAATTAACAAAATCAGTCTTAGTAATATACATTTTTATAAACCATGGTTTTATAATAACAAAATTTACTATTCCTAAAGAGTAAGGTAACAAATATAAAGCAAAGTAAAAAATGTATGTATGCGCTACTGGTTACTCCTACCGTTCGATAATTTACCTATATTTTTCTTTGGCGTATTCATTTTTAAAAAGAACATAAGCAAAGCAAAATGTACCCTGTTGGACTATACCGATGGAACGTCGTTCACAATTTTTTTTTTCTTTTTTCTTTCAAATCTTTCACCGTGTATCCATACCTTTTAGATAGTGCCTCCAACCCATTCAATTTTTTACATTATCTTTATATGATGGATTACGCAAATCGCACGAAATGTTGTTTTCGCGGTAATCTTCTATGAAAAGCTTTACTTTTTTTGATTCCAAGCCATGGCGCCGCAAGGAACTGAACCCATACGTGTCGGATAGCCTGCGACCTGGAGGAACTAGAAGAGGAAAAAACCGCAAGTCACATACGAATGTGCGCCTTCTTCAATAAATAGGAAAACTTGCAGCATACGATTTCATCGCAGTTGTCTCAATATTAAACCTCCTTAATAATAAACCGGCCACGCGGTGAATTTTCGCATGAGTGCGTGTTTCTCTGTTACCACAGAAATAGGGTATATCACATGTAACGTTTTTTTTTCTGTCATTTTTTATACGTTATTCACCAAAACTTCCCATAAAAAGCATAGCTTCAATAATAGTTAAAATTGTTAAAGATTTTGTCTAAGATTTTTTAAACTGTGTTTCTAAAGATAATATTCACGTAATCTACCCATTTCAACTCAAATATGCAAGAACCTAAAAAAATTAGGTATGTTTAATAAGGTATTCTTATATTTTCATAAAACTTTAACAAATCATACAAACCAATATTAATTACACTTCTACCTAAAGATATAGAAGACAGGCGTCTTTCCAATTTAGAAAAGTATTACAAATTTCTGTTTTGTGTTGATTCGCTTCTTCTTTGTTAGAAAATAAATTGTGGAATTGATTGATTGGATCGTATAATAAATAAGGATTGTCTGCTTGTTTATATATAAGTTTAACATCAATTTACCAAATGAATTCAAAATTGTATACAGGTATGAATAATGACTAAAAGTTACCAATATTGTGTCAAATTTTTATTATATTTCTGTCATTTATTATTATTAATAGTATGTTTATTTAAGTTAAGTTTATTTTTAATATTTTTTATAGAAAAGGATATTACAGTTTTCTTAAAGTAGTAGGCAAGAACACTCTAAGAGTAATAATTATTGTTTGTTTTACCACCAAATCAAAAGAAATTGGTTTTGTGAAATAAAATGAATAATATATACCTACCTAGTTAGTCAACACTTACGGAAATTCACTTTGAAACACCGTGGCTATATCTTGCACTTATAAAATAAAACAAAGCAATTTTATTAAAACTGTAATATCGACAACAATAACATAATAATTTCAAAATAATCTAACATCTTAAAATTAAAGTTGCATTCACAAAACTATTAAAAAAAAAGAGTGTGCGTGTAACCTTTACGCGCGATTGAAGTAAAACTTGTTGACATACGTATCGGAAAATAAATATTTAATTACAATTCAATCATATTTATTGCCTATATACTTTACAAAAAAAATGAGATGTTATATTTATATTATTCATTAGAAATAGGAATTTGAAAGTTATCATTATTTTTTTTATATATGAAATAATAGGTTTATGATAACTAAAATGTGAAACATAGATTTTAGTCTATAAATACCATTAATGTATTTGAAACCGTTTGAAAATTTCATAAATAAATTTCGGAAATTTAAACTCCTCCCATAGCTGAAATTATACAGTTACTTCCATCAGAATCTTCCGTTAGAATCTACCCCTAGTCGTGCCTAAAGAAGTTTTGCTTCAATAATAGGTAAACAATATTAAAAATATACACACATTACGTTTAGAATGTGTGATTTTGTAGCTGTATCTACCTTATTGTAATACATCACAACACAAGAGCCTTCGATAGTTAGATAACCATTTCATTTTGTAGCATTTTATAGCATATTCCATAAAATTTAAAATCCTGAGTTAAGTTTGTTTCCTTCACGTCTACGAAGGATCTGTTATTGGTGGTAAAAGATCAGCCATCTTGACTAGTGGTTTTATGGCCTTTATGGCTACCTAACCAAACCTAAAATAAGTATAAGAAAGTGTTAAAATATTTTGAATATTATTATTTTATAAACAAAAACGTGCAACATGCTTCTTTACTCAACGTAAAGAATCCGTATAAACAATTATTTACTATCATAATATGTATGTATGTATATAAACTTACTTAATCAAATCATAATGAATGTGGCTGTCTCGTCATTTTTTCATTTTTGTCATTTTTCTTCAAATCTTTCTGGCGCTTATAATATCCCCTTTGACGTTCACAATTTCTTTTTCTTTTTAGCTCTTTAAGTCTATAAAACGAAAATAGCTAGGTATAAATAATAGGTATAAATAATTAGGTATAAATAGTGTAATTACACACCAAAAATAAAATTTATGCATATAGAGTACCTACCTATTCACTCATTTTCAATCAATATTTTTTCATCACTTTCTTTATTAATAAATCCACATTGTTTATTCATATTTAATACAAACACTTTATACACAAAAAACTATTTATATAAAGCAATGTATTTCGATTGACAAGATGATCAGCTGTCAATTCATACAATTACAGATTTAATTTTATTTAATATAGGAGGCAAAATCGCATGAGCGCCGCCAGGATTATTTTCAGGGGGTGCATCTGCATCTACACACTATTATGATCTAGTATATATATAGAATGTAGAATGATTTGGACAGCAACCGCGACGCCTTTAGTTTTTATTCAAACAATAATTTAATAAAAAAATTAAAAAAATAAATATAATTTTCTGGTAAATTCAGGTATTTTCTTTCATAGCAGGGGGGTGCAAGCGCACCCTCTTGCACCCTGCTGCCGGCGCCCATGCAAAATCGTGTCAGTATTAGGTTTTGTTTCCGGTTTTTGTTATTAGAATGACGTCACGTCCGTTAATAACTTTTTTACTCCTAGTCTCGCTAAAGAGTGGTTTTTAATTAATTTTGTCACCGTTTCGAGACAAAAATAGAAGGATCACTCTGTGCGCCGCCTTTAAAGTTCTTTGTACCACATTTCGTTCCGGTTTGCCAACACTTTTTAAATTTACCGCCATTTCCTTAAATGTACCTATTTCAACTTTTTTTTTTTGGTCAACCTACCGATCTTTTAGGTTAGATTTTAGGTTGGCAGCGCAAATCGGAAATCGACAAAAAAGAAATAATAGGTTTAAGATAAAACATATACACAATACAGACAACAAACAAAACAAATCTGGGTCAACGAAGGATATTCACTTAAAAAAATATAGTAAGATAAAAGTATGTAAACTAGTCGTGATGCTTTCATAGACGGCTAAAAGTTCCGACTAACAAGAACGAATATTGGACACGGTTGTTTACTTGAGTTTCAATCGACATCAACCAAAGACTACCATAAAGAAATGGGTAGAGATATCGTTGAAGAAATGATGGACGTAATTCTAGCAAATGCTGTAGTTGTTTTGGACGCTACCGCTTATCTTTCACGATTGATGACATGCTAAAAAAGAAAATGGTTAAAGATGGTTTTAAACCATTATTAATAAAGTAACTACAGCTCGTATACTTTGACTTAAATACCATTATGTTTTATGGGCGTACCTAACCAATAATAACATATAATTTTTACAACTTTTAAAACGAAAGACATTTTGGAACATGTGAAACAGAAATTACTAAGGATAGCTGCAAATAACTAAATAGATAAATGCTTTGAATTACGTTATTAAAGCAGAAAAGAAAATTTGAGTTTTGATTAACCTCACAAAAGAGACTATTACTTCCCCTGAACTCTTGAATATTTATGTAATTTAAGCAAAAAGCATGATGCTATAGGCTACATTTTCTCTTCTTTAAACATTTACTAAATAAATACGAATAAATTATCTTAATACCTTGATCTCTACCACTGCCTTAATATTTATCTTTATCAGCTATTTTAAACTATATTTTAACTTTACGACTCTAACGTATTTTGGGTTCAAACAAGGAGATATGCTACTCTAAATACCAACAAAGCAAGCGGCCTCGATGAAATACCTGCTTTACTCTTAAAATGTTGTGCTCCTGAACTAGCGTCAGTTTTTACTAAGCTATTTCAACTATCATATGATACTGGTATTTTTCCAGAATCCTGGAAAACTGCTCGAGTACAACCAGTCCCCAAGAAAGGCTCTAAAACCCAGCCTTCTAACTACAGACCCATAGCTCTTCTATCTGTTATTAGCAAAACTATGGAGAAATACGTCAATCACGAGATCCTGAGCTACTTTGAGATACACAACCTTTTAAGTGACAGGCAATATGGTTTTCGCCAACAAAGGTCAACAGCCGATCTACTAGCATATGTAACTCATGTCTGGAGTGATGCCATCCACCAGACTCAAATAGTATCGCTAGACATCTCAAAAGCATTTGATCAAGTGTGGCATGCAGCTCTATTGAACAAACTGCCTTCATACGGACTTTCGCAAAACCTTGGCAGATAGATATCCAACTTTCTCTCCAACAGGCACATCCAAGATGTAGATGGACATTCTTCCAACCTCTACAAGATCAACGCTGGATATCCCCAAGGATCCGCTCTAGCTCCTACTCTATTCTTATCACACATTAATGATCTACTAGAAGCCACTAATAACCTGATACATGGTTTTGCAGATGATAGCAACCTACACTGTAGCAAAGCGCACAACCGTCCTATACCTCTAGATATTTTGGAAGAGGACAAAAAATCCACAACGGCTTCTCTTAATCAAGATTTGAGAAATGTAGACGAGTGGGGAAGAAAGAATCTTGTTAATTTCAACGCTTCCAAGACAAAGACATGTTGCCTATCCAACAAGAGGCAAACATGCGACCATCCATTACAATCAACGACCAGACACTGGTAGCGGGCGACTCCATTACGCTGGTTGGTATAACGATCTCTCAGGGCTTACTCTGGAACGAACATATTGCATCCATAGCAACTGAAGCAGGAAAGAAATTAGGCTTTCTGTTGTAACCTCTTTTTTCTCAAGTGATGTTTAATGCTCGTTTATAGAGGCTAACCTATGCGAACGGCACTCAGGGGGTAGGAGGAGAGCGAGCGTGGATTCGAACGAGCTAGATGATATTGTGTTGGAAAGATATACGGGGATATATTTACTAGAAAAAATAAAAGATAAAAGAATTTAAAAGGGACTAAAGAGAAAATGAGAGAAATGATGGAAAAGGGAAAGGTAAATGGGCGCCACTTATTTTTTTATCATAAGGATGGGGAAATATAAGAAACCCAGATGGAAAAAATATTAAATCTAGAAGTTGGATAAAATAATGTATTAGATGTTATAGATAAAGTTAAAATAAGAAAGATATAAGGGACGTAAGATAAGATGCAGTAATATTGAGTAAACCGGTAGATGTTCTGGTTAAAATTTTAAATTAAACACTTTTATTAGAAAAACTAGAAAGAGAAAGTTATACTTACTTTTTGTTCTTACTTATCACAACAGCTCTATATGTTTTGATCAAGTCAAAAGCTAAAATTTATGAGTGAAATACGTCTTATTCTTGTTGTTAATGAGATTAGATCAGAATAACTTACACCAGGTCAGAAAATAAAACATATTAATAAACAATAAACAATATTTATTACTGTGTGTAGTAATAAGTCAAACAGATGAACGAAACAAATAGACATATAAAATATCAACAAATGAAATAAGGTAAAATACAGTAAAACACATTAGTGTTTAATCACATATAGAAACAATATTACACATTCAATAACAGCTAAGTATTTTTATATTGTTATTTCTGTGTACCCATTTAAGCAGAATGTGATGTGAAAAAGAAATTGAAAAGTATCAAAATTTAATAAAAAAGTTGTAAATCACTTTTAGCTTAAAAGATGTTTTACTCGAGTAAAAAATTGGGGGTACCATATAATAATTTATATTAAAACAATTAAATTAAAATAAACATCAAGAAACAAAAAAAATTTATCATAAAGATGTTACAAAAATATTTAGTCAGACTCTGCGTAACGCTTTCACTGTTAACTAAAACATGTATGCGACGAACTATTTAGAAATTTGCACACTGTAGGAGTCTGTCGATAAGGTACTAGGTTTTTTATAAAAACCGGCTTCACTGTGGATTTTATGAGCACTTCTTACGTTAATTACCCACACTTGGATATTATTCCGGTGGGTCACAATTAAGTTTTTGTGCCAAAGAAAAAAATGGTATCCCAAATTTCTGGTAGTTAAGAGATAGTAATTATATTAAAAGACTTACAGTTTGTTTCCTAGATAGGAGAATTTAATGGGGCCACACCCAATTTATACGCTACAGTAAAAACTGGTGATTCTTCGATACTACAAGACAGCTTTTTCATCAGAGAGGTTCTACACTTAATCACTGACTTTAACTTACTTAGAAACACTAAATTGCAAATAGTTATTTGCAAATCTAAAGGAAATTTGCCGGTGTTTGAATCTAGGGGTTATACGAAATAGACTTGTAAGCACAAGGACCCACGCTAGACTGAATTTGAGATCGCCGCAAAAATTAAAACCGCGGCGCTTCAAACCACCCCTCTTGCGCCACATCATCTTATTCAACCGATTTGATTGGTCGGTCTAGAAAAATCGATAGTTTTGACGGTTAAACCGTTAAAGCCGAGAATTTTCTAGAAGGTAATATGATCAGGGTCGGCTTAAGTAAGGAAATATATTAAAAAAATAAAAATTTTGCATAGTGTTTTTTGGACATGCTACACAGCCCCTTCCGAAGAGAAAAAACTGGATAGAAAACAGTTTTTAAAGAAAGATAAGCTATGGTTGGAACAACAGTAGTGTGTCTAAAAAACTGAAGCTGATAAAGGTAGTGAACATCAAGATGTAGAAAAGCGATCTTAACGAGAACGACAACTATCTAGGTAGAATTGGGGTATTAGTGTCGGTTATTGAATGCGATATAATATTCACACTATTCTTTAGTGCATTAATATACAAGTGAAACTACACGAGAGTTTGAAGAACCACAAGGTAGGTAAAATGTATCAGATCTGTAGATCTTCGATACTATGTGACCAGATTTTTATAAACGGTACCGGCCAACCGGAAGATCACAAAGTGATCGGGAACAGGTCTACTCCGAACTTTCTGCACGGAAACAAAAAAGTGTACAGCTCGGCCTAGACGGGCAGCACTAAGTGGTATCTTTAATGCAAATCGACAAAAAAAGTATTTATATTGCCCTTGACATAAGATGTCAGGACACACGCCACATTCACACACACAAGGAAGAAGGTAAAGAATGCTATGTTCCCATAAGTAAAATTTCCCATAGGAGGCACAACGCGTATTTCCCTTTTTAGGAACTCCTATAAAGAAAAAAGATGAATTTAAACCAAACTGTTAATAATAATTTTGAAAAGGAAGAAAGAAACACGGACGATAGTTATAATTAGGAATCTAATAAGCCTACCGGCTCCATTAGATCCAACAGTCAAGGTAAGTACGTGATACGTTAACATCTGAAAAGATGTTTGGAAAAGTTCCGTCCTGCTTGGTTGACGTTAAAGATATCAACGAATATACAGTAAGGAAGAGAAGAAAACAGTAATTACTAAAAATATAGTTCTCATTGAGAACATTTAATAAAAAAAATCTTAAGGTAATAGATCACACTAAGACATTAACAGGAATCTAACAAATCTTACAAACAAATTATCCTAACAGTCTTCAATCCTAGCTGGGAAAAAAATAGAGTAAGTAAAAGAGGAAAAGAAAGAGAGGAGAAAGAAATTTTATCTGTCTTCCTTACAATCTCAACAGACCCACTACCGGAAAGAATTCCCTACGGCTTTCCTAGGCTTATCTCTCGTGACGAATTGCAAGGTCAAAATAAAATTCCAGAAGAAGTAGTTAAGATTGAATTTTGTTAGTCAAAAAAGTAAAGTGATTCCAATAGTAGTCATGTTACGGATCAAAATTCTTTAAACCAACGATACGTAAAGGTATAAAATTGTATGAAAGAACGAAAAATAATTTTTAAAAAAAATTCAAAAAAATTTTCAAAAAAAATTTTCAAAAAAATTTTCATGTGTCTTCCACTAAGGGACGATAATCGTCTTATATCCATATCAAAGATAACAAGTAGTTTATGGATGATGAACGAGAAATAAGGTACTAAAAAAAGTTTTCTAAAGAAAAAACAGTAATAGATATTATTGAACGATACCATAATTAATTTACAAGTGCAGACGCACTTATACGGTAGGTAAACGGTAGATAAAGGAAAAACTATTTTTTCCTTCAAGAAAAAAATACAAGTGTTAGAACACTCATAAGGTAGGTAAACGGTAGTTACGAGAAACATCTTTTCTCTTTCGGTACGATAAAAACAAGTGTTAATACACTTATTAGGTAAATGGACGGTAAATGAGGGAAAGTTAATCCTACTTTCGAGACGATAGAGATAAGTATTAAGGTACTTATTAGGTAGGTAAACGGTAGGTAAGAGAAAAGTATTTTCCCTTTCGAGATGAAATGTTCAAGTGGTAATACACTTAAACGATAGATAAGCGATAGTTATAAGTCTGAATACACTTAAACGAAAAATAAAAGTTGGACATAGAGAAACATATAGCTAAGGAAGTTAACAAGACATAAGGAAATTGAACAAAAGAGAAAAGGGAAAAGGTTGCACTTAGTCGCCTCTTACGACAAGCAGTTTATCGCTTTGGGGGTATCCTACATAATCCCGCCTCCTAAACGGGGAGGAGATTAACGAGAAGTATGGAGTTTGAACGAAAAAGAAAAGGGGAAGGGGTTCCATTTAGTCGCCTTTTACGACAAGCAGTTTAACACTTTGGGGGTATTCTTTATATTCCCGCCTCCTAAACGGGGAGGAGATTAACGAGAAGTATGGAGTTTGAACGAAAAAGAAAAGGGAAAGGGGTTCCATTTAGTCGCCTCTTACGACAAGCAGTTTAACACTTTGGGGGTATTCTTTATATTCCCGCCTCCCAAACGGGGAGGAGATAACGAAACATATTTACAGTTGAGTCAGGGTAAGATGTTGAGAAACGGAGAGGTCGAGAAAAAGAAAATGGAAAAGAAATGCTTATACGGATAATTCTGAGAAAACAAAGAAACATTAGTTCCTATTCGGAGAGTTCATCTTCAGAAGAATCATTGGACTCAGAGACATGAGGCTTTGGAGTGTCAATTTCAAGCTTAATGAAGAAACTAGGGGAGATAACGAGACATATAAACAGCAGTGATAGTTTTTACTGAACGGTACGGTAGTTAAGCGAAGTGTGTTCTCACTTACCAAACAATAATTTCAAGTGTTAATACACTTGAGCTGGTAAACGGTAGTTAAGTGAAATATGTTTTCACTTACGATAAGATAATTTCAAGTGTTAGTACACTTGAACGGTAGATATACGATAACAATAGCGGTCATGCTGCTGTTACGTAGAAAACCCAGGAAGCAAAAAGGAAACGCTGTCTGGAATCCTTAATGTGAATCCTCGGTACGATAAACGATAGGTAAGTGATTTGTATATTTTCTTATAGAAAAGAAATACAACGGTACGACAGTTCAAGTAAAAACAAATCTTCCACGCTGGGACAATACAGAGATATTTGTCATGCGGACTCCACTTTTATAACCGTACAGAGAAACATTGGTTAAGTAGATGGATAGAGATAGATGGTAAACGGTAAACAAAATTTTAACGAAACGTTATTTCCCCTAATATAAGATGCAGAAAAAATTAGAGAAATGAAAAATATTTCCCTTTAGATAAAATACGGTAGAAAGTAGAAAAATAAGAAATATTTTTCTTTCAATAAGATACGGTAGAAAGTAGAAAAAATAAAAAATTATTTTCATTTAGATAAAATACGGTAGAGAATAGGAAAATGAAGAATATTTTCCTTTAGATATAATACGGTAGAGAATAGGAAAATGAAGAATATTTTCCTTTAGATAAAATACGGTAGAGAATAGGACAATGAAGAATATTTTCCTTTAGATATTATACGAAAAAGATATAGAAAAATAAAATAGATTTTCCTATAGATGAAATACGGAAAAAGTAGAAAAATGGAAAATATTTTCCTGTAGAAAAAAATACGATAGAGAGTGGAAAATTAAGAAAATTTTCCTTCAGATAAAATACGAGAAAGAAATATAGAAAAATAAAAATTATTTTCCTTTAGGTAAAATACGATATGGAGTAGAAAAATAAAAAATTTCCTTTAGATAAAATACAAAAAAATATAGAAAAATAAAAATTATTTTTCCTTTAGGTAAAATACGATATAGAAAAACAAAAAAAATTTTTTCTTCTAGAAAAATTACGAAACCATCGATAAAGGAATGAAGAAGAAAATGGTCGAAAGAAGAGATGTGCCGACATAAGTAGTTCCAAGTTAAAGCCAGTCTTTTAATTTATTTTTGTTAGCGATCGAAAAAGATAGACGAAAAAAAATATTTACTGATGTTACTGTACCATTTGTTTCTTTAGTTAACATTCTTTTGAGGACTTTCTTTTATCCTCTATTTTCCTGGTGGTGGCTGTTCTTCTGATCTTAGGTACTTAAATAATTTCAACCGCAGTTAAGAAATTTACTTCAAAATTGGCCATTGTGATAAGAAAAAGTAACGGAAATTGTCGATATTAAAAGTGTGTAATTTTATTGTCGGAAAGATAGGGATTTTATCATCAGGCCCCACGTCGTGGGCGTCATTTAGTGTAACCTCTTTTTTCTCAAGTGATGTTAAATGCTCGTTTATAGAGGCTAACCTATGCGAACGGCACTCAGGGGGTAGGAGGAGAGCGAGCGTGGATTCGAACGAGCTAGATGATATTGTGTTGGAAAGATATACGGGGATATATTTACTAGAAAAAATAAAAGATAAAAGAATTTAAAAGGGACTAAAGAGAAAATGAGAGAAATGATGGAAAAGGGAAAGGTAAATGGGCGCCACTTATTTTTTTATCATAAGGATGGGGAAATATAAGAAACCCAGATGGAAAAAATATTAAATCTAGAAGTTGGATAAAATAATGTATTAGATGTTATAGATAAAGTTAAAATAAGAAAGATATAAGGGACGTAAGATAAGATGCAGTAATATTGAGTAAACCGGTAGATGTTCTGGTTAAAATTTTAAATTAAACACTTTTATTAGAAAAACTAGAAAGAGAAAGTTATACTTACTTTTTGTTCTTACTTATCACAACAGCTCTATATGTTTTGATCAAGTCAAAAGCTAAAATTTATGAGTGAAATACGTCTTATTCTTGTTGTTAATGAGATTAGATCAGAATAACTTACACCAGGTCAGAAAATAAAACATATTAATAAACAATAAACAATATTTATTACTGTGTGTAGTAATAAGTCAAACAGATGAACCAAACAAATAGACATATAAAATATCAACAAATGAAATAAGGTAAAATACAGTAAAACACATTAGTGTTTAATCACATATAGAAACAATATTACACATTCAATAACAGCTAAGTATTTTTATATTGTTATTTCTGTGTACCCATTTAAGCAGAATGTGATGTGAAAAAGAAATTGAAAAGTATCAAAATTTAATAAAAAAGTTGTAAATCACTTTTAGCTTAAAAGATGTTTTACTCGAGTAAAAAATTGGGGGTACAAAAAAAATTTATCATAAAGATGTTACAAAAATATTTAGTCAGACTCTGCGTAACGCTTTCACTGTTAACTAAACCATGTATGCGACGAACTATTTAGAAATTTGCACACTGTAGGAGTCTGTCGATAAGGTACTAGGTTTTTTATAAAAACCGGCTTCACTGTGGATTTTATGAGCACTTCTTACGTTAATTACCCACACTTGGATATTATTCCGGTGGGTCACAATTAAGTTTTTGTGCCAAAGAAAAAAATGGTATCCCAAATTTCTGGTAGTTAAGAGATAGTAATTATATTAAAAGACTTACAGTTTGTTTCCTAGATAGGAGAATTTAATGGGGCCACACCCAATTTATACGCTACAGTAAAAACTGGTGATTCTTCGATACTACAAGACAGCTTTTTCATCAGAGAGGTTCTACACTTACTCACTGACTTTAACTTACTTAGAAACACTAAATTGCAAATAGTTATTTGCAAATCTAAAGGAAATTTGCCGGTGTTTGAATCTAGGGGTTATACGAAATAGACTTGTAAGCACAAGGACCCACGCTAGACTGAATTTGAGATCGCCGTAAAAATTAAAACCGCGGCGCTTCAAACCACCCCTCTTGCGCCACATCATCTTATTCAACCGATTTGATTGGTCGGTCTAGAAAAATCGATAGTTTTGACGGTTAAACCGTTAAAGCCGAGAATTTTCTAGAAGGTAATATGATCAGGGTCGGCTTAAGTAAGGAAATATATTAAAAAAATAAAAATTTTGCATAGTGTTTTTTGGACATGCTACACTCTTTAGAGCACGGAAATATTTTTCGCCATCCAACTTGGCTACTCTTTACAAAGCCCAAATACGGCCCAATCTTGAATACTGCTCGCATGTATCGGGTTCGGCGGCTCCGTCAAGGCTCGGAGTTCTTGATGCAATACAGAGAAGGGCAGTTCGACTAATAAACGACACCAGTATCACCAAAAACCTAGCCCCATTATCCCACCGAAGAGCAGTGGCTGATCTTTCCTTGTTTTACCGACTCATAAACGGATTTTGCTCAGAAGAACTCCGCTCTATAATGACTCCACTTGCCAGACCAGCTGGAGCAACGCGACGTGCCAACTCCATGCACCCTTATACTGTTCAGTGCCCGACATCGAGAACGGATCGATTCGATCGTTCCTTCATCCCCAGGGTCTCCAGATTGTGGAACTCCTTACCTCCCCACGTCTTCCCCACTCGTCCTAACTTGCAGGCCTTTAAATCCCAAATTAATAAATTACCTCTTCTGCCCGGTACATTTGTATTTAGGTTTATACCTACGAGGACATCCTTAATAAAAAAAATACAGCTACTTGCCTGTTTTAAAATTAAAATTTTAGTATTTGTATGTGTAATTTTTAGAATCATATAACCCTCGTTTTGAATAAATAATGAATACATAATGCTGTAAAATATTAAAAAATAAACTATATTTATTAGTCAAAAGTCAACCAATATTATATACAAAAGTTTTTTAAATTCAACAAAACTTAATACAAAGACTATTGTGGTTATTTTCAGTCGTAGAACGCGCTATCACATTCAACGTTACATTTTTGTAGTTACTTAGTTCTATAAATTGAAAAAATATACACATAGTCAATATTTATTTCAGTAAGCTCTGATGGGACTGAAACTATTCTCATGCAACGTATCGGTGGAAACGCTACTACTACTACAACTACCACTAATAATGCTCCAGCAACACCATCAAGAAGTTCATGCACTGGGGTGATTGCAGAACCCTTGGACAATATCGCCCTGCTATAGGAAGAGGCCACAATGGACGTAAGTACATATTACATTACCACAATCAAATAAAATTTGTCTATTTAGAAAAGCTTTGCATATCTATGATGCATGTGTTACAGCAGCTTTTGTTTAGTGTAATTTATATTTTTTTAAGTTTGTAGGCGCTTAATACAATTTGAGAAATTTTTCTCTAAAAGAACTTTTTATAAATACATATTATGTATAACGCAGTCTGAAAACAATTACTCAGTATAATTGTCTAGATATTTTTGTGTCAAATATCTTTGTTCTCTAGCCGGTTATTAAAAAGTTGGCATGTGCATTCTTGTTTAGACCGGTTCCCAAAAAAGGGCTTAAATCTCCTAGCTAGCTCACTGGAGTCGTGACTTCTTTTAAGCGTTTTGCCAGTCCTCCCCAAACATGAAATATAAGGGCACCAGAGTACAAGCTAAGCAAATTACACATTTATTTTAAAGTATTTAAAATATCAATTATTTCAATAAATACAACAATAGAATATTAATATGGTTAATTAGTAGTTCGTAAATGAATTTATTCTCTTATCTGCTTCCTTGGTAATCTGTAGCGGCTTTCAGAATAGATTCTCCAGAGACGAATTTTCCTCAGTTCTCTCTAGTAGTCGAAATCCGGGTTTCTAGTCAAATTCAGCTTTCTCCACAAAATGCCGAAAATTTGTTCTCGCCTCAAAAAAAAATATATTGAACTCTTACGTGACTCTCCTCACAGATATGGATTAACCCTAAAGATGAAATTGATAATCATAAATGCATCCCTTAATGAAATTACAATCAAGTAGAATCAGTTTCGGATTTCATATTATTGAGAGTAAATTAATTCTTAATATACGTCTAAAAACCGGTCTAAAATTTATTCAAGATCACAAAAACTGATGTTTGGCGAAAATGAAACTACTTGAAATTAGTTGTTAGTAATAATAAAATAACACCTCATGTTCACACTTCTACAAATAAAATAATTAAATGAAACAATAAAATCGACTTACTTGTATTGCAGAGGAGCAATCAGGTAGGAGAATGAAATCGAAAATCTTTCGTTCGGTTATCAGTAAAACCACTATCGGAACAAGTTATAATTACGGCGATGACATTAAAATAAATCTCACCGAATATTGTCTGGTGGATTCTAATATTAAAAGATCCAATAGATCGTTACAAATGATAACAATCCCTGATTCTGCAAAGCAAATTTGATATGATGGTAACTTTACAGTTTGAGGTGCTGTAGATGCGTAACGTTAAGTTTTGCAGGATTATTGGTCATTCACTTATCTATGCCTTTATTTTTGTTTTCTTATTTATAGTTTATATCAAATTGTATTATCTGCATTTTTTTCTGTTCAAAAAGCAATTTGAATTAAAAGGATTTTTGTTTGAATATAACTGAATTTTAACACAAAAGTTGTTTGAACACAACAAAATAAAATTTCAGTAAAAAGAATGACAGAAACAACCGAATTAGATTACTATTTTATTTAGTTCACTTTTTTGCTTAATCGACCACATTTCAAACACGTCAACCTAAAAAATTCTTATCGATACCAATTTGAATAGCTGTTATAATTTTAGGTCTGTTTAAACACAGTTATGATATAAATTTTCGTATTTTTTCCATCTTAAAATTACTAAAATCTTTTGTATTGTTTTATCATAAAATGATTAGCGGTTATTTCTTAATCCGTGATGTCCTTCTGATCGCAAATGTATATATGTTAAAGGAAATTTGTTGTCGTATTCATATAATTTTTTAGTCCTCCGTCCAGAAACAATACTATTAATTACTTCAAAATCGTCCGGAAAATGACATTTTCCGGCCTAGGCCGGCAAAGTAGCTTTTAGATTATCTAAAGAGATGGCTCTATGAGTTATCAAAAAAACATAATGAATACTACAAATTTTAATTAAATTTATTTAAAAACAGCGTATAATATACTTAACTAATAACTTTTTCTAGAGGTAAGCAGGATTCAAACTTACATTTAATTTTTCTCACAACTTTTATTTTAAATTTGACATTTATGTCAATTTACAACTACTTATCATTCGATTATGAAAATACATATTTCGATTTTATTATTGCTCATTAAACTATAACAGTTCATTGTCTCTGCTATTTTTATATAAAATTATTAGATAATAATATTATCAATATAACAATTTTTACTGTGCTGCTTATTAGCACAGTATTCGTATGTATAAAAATTAAGGATTGTGAAATCGATTATCAGAAAATCATTCCGTAGTACTAATTCTTTTAATCGTGCAATAGATGTCATTAATGTCAATATACATCTAATCTTGTATGTCACAAAGTAAACAGTTTTTGAACTTTTGAAAATATTAAAAATTGGTCGGACCAAAAATAGTGTGTGTTACACGTCCGCAAAATGTTTTGCAAGTGCTCGTATTGTTGCGTCGGTGCTACGCCCCTCGGCTACACAACTTTTCTCGCTCTTGCAAAATGGCATTTTCCGTTCTTGTGTCACAAATAACTATTATAGTAGGTACCGGGGCGACCGTCTCCGCTCCTATTTTATTCAAATAAGAAGAGGTTAAAAGAACTTGTTTATTATTAAATGTATTTATCAAATTCCAATAAACGAAACCCTCCTTTAGTCGCAGTCAGGTAATGAAAAACTGAAAGCGCGATGTACGTTTACCAATAAATAGACTATCACCATCTAGCGGCTATTGTGGTAATTTTCACTTCCCTATTTTATTGCTATCGTTGTGCTACAGTAATAAGTGCTTATAGGCTGGTAAAAAAATAATAAGTTTAAAAATTGTAAATTATAAAAAAGTATTTTGTTTTTCTTTAAAACCTAGAACTGCAAACATGCTGATCACTGGACCAACAGTATTGCGCGGGTGGAGCCAAAATTATCGTTCCCTAAAAACCATCTTATGTAGAAAAACGTTTTTGTGATTCACAGCCACATCGATTTTTTGCCTCCGTTTGCACCTATATTTCAAATTATATATAAATAAATCACGGACCGCTTTTCTTTTTACACTGATGCTTATAGCTTCTTTTGCGATGTTCTTTTCTTCTTGATGATTATGAAGTCCTTTTCTCTCGGTAATCTTAGTTTCATTCGAAACTTGCGAATACAAGTTTTGTGGGTGCATCGTCATCGGATTTTTCCAGTTTTACCCACATGTGCTTTGCTATATTTCAAATCATCAACTACTAGAAGATGCTGACCTTTATCGCTTGAAGTTGAAAAATTCTCTATCGAAAATAGCTTTGATCTATCCACTAAACAGATTTCACAGCAAATAAATTCCTAAAAACACTGAACTAGACTGTAGACAAATATATTCTTAAAATAAGGTGGAGGTATTTATAACGATTAAAAAACCATTAGTAATCCTCCCTAAGCGTTAATAAACCCAATTGGTCGGTGGCGCCGAGGCTACTCAGTTGTGCCAAGTTTACCTGACTTAATCTGGTGGCCTAACGTTCAGACGGCATGCACGGGACGGTGTATCGGTGTATCGGATGTCTGGTTTCTTAGTGGCGCATAGTTTTAAATTTGCGTCTTCACACGAGTCGACCGTGCACCGGGCTGGGACATCTTGCCGTTGCCGGCGGTATTTACACCCGGGTTTGTCACTGCAAACCGTGTGCCGTGACCCAATAAAAAATGTTTTTAAGGTATTTGAAGGTTCGAAATGGGTATTTGGAAGGTAGTAGTTGAAAAATCCGTATACATACTGCTAATTTTGACCTGTTTTTTTTTACAATTACAAAAATCGAAAAAAAAAACTTATTGTTTAATAAAATTTTTCTCTTTTATTTATGAGACAAATAGTTAAAATAAAAATTAAAGATTTTAAAAAGTTTTTTAATATAAAAGTTATTTAAATCCATAAACAATTAACCGAGATAATTGAAAAAACACCTCTTTTAGCACTATTTTATTAATTTATGTTTTTTATGCCAAATGACATGTAATACAACTACTTCAAATTATAGCAATGAATATGTTTTATATACCAATACATCATAACAAACGTATTCACATCCATATTTATTGTTGCAATAAATCAACTAGCGCTATGAATATAGAAATTCGTTTCCTTTCGCCAGGTGTCGTGTCAATTTGTATCACGGTCGCCGTGTGTCTTGTGAATGAGTATCACGGTGACCGGTTTTTATCCAAAACCGTCCCGTGCATGCTGTCTGAACGGGCTTGTAAATTAATACCCATTTTTCACTCCTCAGTTGTACCAAAATATTAGTGGTAGATAATTTCAATTAATCCCCTAGTTTTTAGAATTTAAGTGGATAAGCAAGTGTACAGTTTACTTGATAGATTAGTGAATGCATACCAGAATTTTCATAATGGAGTTTCAATTTATTAAACGTGAAAAAAATGTGAAATTATTATCCCTAAATTACCAAAAGATAAAAATACAATTATGAATTTAGACATCAATTCAATGTTAAAAAGGAAATTTTTTTCTCTGTCCTGTGGATCAACAAAACGGTTTAACAATTTGCTCCTGCTTTACAAATTATTTTTTTTATGTTCCTGCGATACAATTTTTTTTAAATTATTTAAAAATATAACTGATTATTGTAAAATATTAAATTTGTCATTTAAACCCAATGCTCCGATGATGATAGAGTTATTCAGTTTTGTGATTATATAGTTGATAACTATGTGAAGAAGCAAAATTCCCTTCAAAAATTTGGACCTGTCTTACAAAAAGTATGTCTGTAAGCCGAAAAAAATGTTCGTTAATTGTTTTGTTTTGTCCTGTTTACTTTGCGACAGAACTCGTAATTATATGTTTAAGGAATAACTTTTGCATAATTGTACATGACTAAGTTTTGAGAAAAATTTGTTTGTTGCATGTGCAAAATAAAAACCTACTTTGAGTAAAGCTTCAAAGTATACTGGTGTGTAGGTATATATACTTTTTCAAGTTAGTTTCAAGATGAATTATTTATATTTATACATATTAGATGATAAACTCCGGTTGACGCGAAGTAATAATGCATACTGCTATAAACAAAATATAAACTTCTGAACTTAGAATTTAGTTCAAGATGAAAAATATGAAAAAACTCTTTTCTTGAATAATACATCAATATAAAACGTGACAGATCTACTTGGGTATAAAGTAAGAATTCTAGCAAACATATATACACCGGTAGGAAATACAAACATTTATATTCGTTATGTAAATCAGTCGTATTTTTTGTTTTGAATAACTATTGACATTATTTTGTATCAACGTTTTGATTATGTCAGACAGCGATATACTATCATATTAAATACCAATATATCAAGAAAAAATATGAAAGTTTTTATCTGTATTCCCAACACCTATACCTGACAAGTTTATAATTTGATAATACGTTAAAAGCAAAGTATTTAAGGATAAGTGTTTCCTAAAGTAAATTATTAAATGTATGTGTTATTTAAATTCAACGACTTATTTTTATCTATTAGGCTGTATTTCTTTACCCTCCACGTCAACAGCAAGCTAATGTATTTGGTTAAACACGAAAAAGTAACTTCGGGTTTAAATCACTTTTGAACTAAAGATGACAAGATACCTGACTGTGGTTATATTTGCTTGGGCCTTTTAATTATATATATACTTACTTATTTACTTTATATAACTGACTTTATAATTGGAATATTATATGTGTAGGCTTAGTTATCTTGTTTATGAGTGTTCAGAATAAATAAGACCTATTAACTATATAAACAAATGGAGAACTCAAAAAAATTATATTGTATCACTTTTTCTATGTTTTAACAGTGACATTAATTATTTTTTTACATAGAAACAAAAACAAAATCAACACTATAACCATACTCTACATTTTCAACAATAAGAATATCTAAAACTGTTTGCAAATTAAGTCAGTTCTTGAAACAAAAAAATCTAACAAAAAATAAAGCACATGTTACTAACAAAAGTATAAATAATTTTATGTCATACTCTACCAAATATTTTGTCATTAATAAGATTAACAATATGATGCGAGCATTTTGTTTTAAGTTGTAATGTTAAAACGCCATAAATTAAATGATTAGAAAAAAGACAATTATTTAAATAAATAAAAATATTAAAAACTGAATATTACGTCAAAGTGTTAATTAAAAGAATTAATTATTCTCCTATCTCATGAAGGAAAAACCCTTAAATTGACTCATATGTGTGGGTATCTATTGTATAGGGATGATTTTTTTTTTCAATTTCCAAAAGTCAGGACACAATTCGGGATTATTTTTTTCCTTTTCCTCCACAAAATGGTTGGAACTTATCCAATCTAGATATAGTTTAGTAACTCGGGTGGACCTATTTGAATAAATTTAGATGAACCCTTAATAGAAACGAATAATCAAAAATCAGTCCATTAACGAATTGATTACCAAGTAGAATCAGTTTCTAACCAATAATTTGTCGATAATTTTACTGTAACACCGTTCACGTCACATTTTTAACTACAACTATTAGACTAAATAATTCTCACCAAATTAGGCTTGGCTACAATAGACTGGTGAAATTATTTTTATTTATGCAAAACGATCAGATAGATCCCTACAAATTATGTAAAAATTGCGAAGAGTGTTCAAATTAAGCAGAAGTAGTTTGCAAATAAATTTATGAACAATACTATGCGATTTGCTACGCGAACTGAAATGTGATCTTTACATTAGAAACCTTTGTGTTTGGAAGATTCTAACGCAGGATTTGTAAATAATTCATATGTGTGCCAAATTCATTTCAAAATTGCTTAAAGCAGAGCAGAACAAGATTCGGTTAAATCGTTATAAGACAAAAACACTTGAGGAAGATCCATGATCCAAGGGGTCACACAATCAAGAAAGAATTTTCTGTTCAAGTTCTAAAACATTGATTTATGCAGTGAGAAAAACGACCGTATATTTAAGTGAGCGGCTACTGCTTACTTCATCACGATAATGCACCAGGTTACATAGCTCCACCAGTCTCTTTGTAATTCCAACATATCAATCTGCGACTTTTTCGTATTTTTTACAACTGAAAAAGTGCATCTTAAAGAGAAAGGATTTATTCGACAGTATTTACTGGGAACATTTTCACAGCGCAACCGGCTTTAAAAGTTATTATATATAATCTAGGTAACTATTATCACAGATGTTAACAATAACTTTAATGTCAAATATAAAGTTAACAGGAGTTCTATTTTGTCTAATCCTAACAATTTATATCCGCACTGCTCTGTGTTATTATGCATAATCAAAGTTCTGACTCGCATTATGATAAACTTATAAGACGTTTATTAGCAGCAAATGGTGTTTGCAAAATACAACGGATTTCACATGCAGAACTTTATACAACGGTTTGCTTTCCGCGTGATCTTTTTCATTTCCAAAAACAGCGTGTTTGTTGTAATTAATTATTGCTGACAAAATCAGACGATATGTGTTACAAAAGAATATCGTGAAGCAACTCATTGGATAGGTAAAAAATTTATAGTGTATATACGACACAACTTTTTTATTATTGTTATAATATATAACTTTTTTATGTCTATATCTTTCCAAAAAAGAGTATTAATACTAATTAGTTAATCTAACAGTTCTCAAACTGTGAGGCGCGCTTCTCAGAAGGGGTTTGTTAAGTTGGTAAGGATTGATAAAATTTTTATTGTCAAATATTGAACTTCAAACTTATTCTAAGCCTAACTAGTTTTAAATATTATTAGAATGCACGCACATTGAAAATGGGGGCTCTGAATTTTTTTCTAGTTAAAGCTTATTTTGATACTTAGATTTTAACGAGGGAACAGCAGAAAATCATGTTTTACAAAGATATGACCTGGGAAAAATTAACAAAATCGCTTTGGCTTTTTTTACTGGAAATTCGATCCAGAAAATTATTAAAGATTGGTACTGAAATCCATTTTCACTAAAGTGCTGGACGAAACGTCTATTAGTTCTTCTTCTTCCAATGATAGGCCATTAACTGTCAAATGGATTACAAACGCAATTTCAATTGGACAAATTAATATCTTCTTCTGTTAAAAAAGTATCGTCTGAAATCAGTATTTAGGTTTTCTAAATGACCCTCCATGGTTTTAAGTAGTAAAAATTTTATAATTCTTTTCAAGTGGAAAACCCTGGATACTTTTACACAATGTGGGAAACATATCAAAGCAGTTTTCTTTTAGCTTGATTTTTCATAAATGCATTTTGTTTAGAAAGAGATTCAATCTTTACACTTAACTCGATTACATTCAAGTTTTTTCCATGGAGTTGAATTCTGACAAACGCTTATGACCTTTTTCCTTAAAAAATACCGCTAGTTTACTTCTTTGTTAGTAGATACGCTTTAACAACCTTACCACGTAATAACCATCTGGATTAAGAATAAAACAACAAAGATTCATGTTTAGCTCTCATGTCTGTACAAAGTTCAAAAACAATCCTTGATTTTAATGGCCTAGTTTTTATGTAGTTGACTATTTTAATAATTACTTCCAAAAGAATATTTAGACCAGGGCTTAGGGACTTAGACGCTAAAGCTTCTGGATAAATCATGCAATGTTTCCAAATAATATCTGAGAATCCCTTCTTTGCAAGCGCTTGGGCTCCATCAGTGTAAATCCCAACACTATTTCTCCATGGCAAATTCACCGCAATAATAGCATTGTTTATGATCCTAAATAATTCGTTGGCTGTAGTTCTTCCTTCAATAAGTTTGCAAAACTGTAATGCTTTACATATTGTGATAGTCTTAAAAAATCTGATGTAACAAATTAAATGGTTATTCATAATTGGAGTCAGTTGCTTCATCAAGTTGAATAGCAAATAATTTTTCAATTAAGACTCAAGCTGCTCCTGAATGTCTTCGACAGATTGTATCATCTATGACTATTACGTCACCTGTTATAACTGGTAACCACTATTATAAGTGTAACCATTCAAAAGATACGAAGGGATGAGTGAACTTTTGACTAGCACGATATAACTACCTGCATGTATACAGAGTGTTTGTGAATAAGTGCGACAAACTTCAGGGGGTGATTCTGCATAAAAAAATAATGACAGTGTGCTGTATAACTTTTGTCCGCAAATGCTTCGTTTTCCGAAATACAGGGTGTTAAATTTTTTTTTAAAAACTAACTATTTATGTATTGCTCTGAAACCGGTCGAGATATATGCAAATGAAATTTATGGTGTTAAGAGGTAGTTATTGCGCATTTGTTGACATGCAATTAAAAATTTTGTGTTCATCATTGGCGCGCATAGGGGTAATGATCTCAATATCTTTAAAAGAAAAAAATGGTACGCCACTGAGATATTTCAAACTAAAAATCATTCCTCGAATTCCTCGTTTAATTTGTGCCAAAATATCCCTCTTACCTTTTTGTCTATGGGGCGCTGTTTTTATGCAAAAAATAAAACATCTTAACGCAATTCTTACCTTAATTTCCTACAGGAAGAGTTACCTGTTCTTCTCGACAAAAGTTATACAGCAAACTGTCATTATTTTTTTATGCAGAATCACCCCCTGAAGTTTGTCGCACTTATTCACTAACACCCTGTATATGTATAGGATATAATGGTAACCCATTTATGAGATGAAATATCGTATGCGCTTTTCTTCTTATCGCGAGAGTGATGTATATTTATTTCAAGTAACGCTTTTTTCTTTTGCCTATTGTGACGTTTACTCAGTACATAAAAAAAGCTTACGTTCGAGTTAAGCCCAGGATTTTAATTGAGAATGTATACTTTCGTAATACAACATAATATAAAAAGACAACACTAAAAAGCGTTGCTGTATTTGGTAGTTTTGTCAAAATTGGAAAATTGCGCAAAATTGAAAAAATGAATAAAAGGTGGAAAACTTAAATATGTAAATATATATATATATATATATATATATATATATATATATATATATATATATATTTATAATTATTTTTGACCGGATAGTATAAATAATATAACTCATTTTTACATGCAGAAGCTTGTCACGACTGAGAAGTTTTTTTAGAATGTTTGAATTATTACATGAGCGCCAAGGAGATATCCAACTGGAGCTTTATCGCAAGAATGCAGTATTTTACCTGTTATTATTCTAAAATTATATCTCAGTGAAATAACAAAAGTCGACAACAATTTTAGTACTTTATAACACATGTTTATGACAGCAGTTTAGCATGGGGCATCGCTCTCAGTAAGCAAAAGTTTTCACCAACCTTTGTGTTATTCCAGTTGAGAAAATCGTGTAACAAGTTGGATAATATATAGATCTTGGATTAAATCAAATTTCACAAGTTTTGTAGTGACGTTCGTAATTTTCTATTCACAATACATATAAGTTTTTCTTCTTTTATTAGGGGAACTTTCGCGACTAAATTCAAAATAATAATATTAATAAATAAACATTTTGAAAATGACCCTTGCTTATTTATCTTAATTGATATGTCAAATTTGTCAAAGGCCGTCTTTTAAAAACTGAAAATGCCTAACAAAATTAAAATAATTAAAGAAATGTTTGAAGTTTTGTTCTAAGCTTTCTACAACCAGATCGGTTGTCGTTTTCAAAGTTAACAATTATATATTTCTTCTTGCTATGCTTGTTTTTGAATTTTCAATTTTTGATTTGTTTCTTTGTGTTTCTATGGATACATAGATCATCAACTTATTCTTTTTTAAACGTAGTTTGCCAAGATCTAGTTAAAATTCGTTTTCATTTAAGAAAATGTGTGCTTTTGCTTTTATTTTCTTTTAATAGAATTTTCTTCTTTGCATAAAATTCCTGTGTTTTTTTATTTCGTGATTCAGAAAATATACAGCATGTTCACAAATCTTTGATTTATCTATATCTCCTTTTCTCAGATAATTTTTTTGTTCATTGAGGCGAACATCAAGAGGTCTTCCTGATTCCCCAATGTAGACTTTGCCACATTCACACAATATACACAATTTTTTGTTTGTTGATCTAAATTAATTTGTTCTAAATAAAAGAGATCTAATTGTATTATTGGTTTAAAAAATTGTTTTTCCTTATGTTGGTACACATGTATCTAATATATGTTGAAGATATCAGCCATTTTGCATAGTTAGTTTGTGTTTGACCAACAGAAAGGTTAGACGTTCTTTGGTATACTCTTCGATTTTCTATTTTTGAACAAAATAGATCAGACAATCTGCACTAAATTTTGCGTTAAAATTGAAATAAAGTGTACCAAGGCATTTAAAATGTTAACTGTGGCATTTCGTAAATCTACTATGAGTAAACCAAGAGTGTATGAATGGTACAAACGGTTCAAAGAAGACCGAGAAGACATTGATAACGATGACCACTCTAGATGCCCGAGCACGTCAACGACCGATGAAAACGTCGAATCAGTGAAGCAAATGGTTCTGGAAAATCGTCGAATTACTATCATGGAAGTTGCTGAGGATGTTGGCGTATTAACTGGATCATGTCATGCGATTGTATCGGATGTTTTGGGCATGAAACGTGTGGCAGCGAAGATTTTTTTAAAATTGCTCAATTTTGACCAAAAACAACGTTGCATGTATATCGCTTCCGAGCTGTTTAATACCGCTAACGACGATCCAGATTTCTGATCATCCCAATGGATGCAGCCAGGGGAGCCAAGACCGAAAAAAGCACGTCAAGTTTGTTCGAATGTGAAGGTTTTGCTTACTGTTCTCTTTGATAACAATTGCGTAATGCAACATGAGTTCTTATCACAAGGTCGTAAGGTCAACAGGGAAGATTACCTGGAAACTATTAAACCTTTGCGCGAAGCAATACGACTTAAACGCGAGGATTTGTGGGAAAACCAGTCACCATGATAATGTACCGGCACATTAATCATGGCTTGTTCGTAAGTTTTTGGCCATCGTTTTCTTTGGACTTGCCGGCTGCGACTTTTTCCTATTCCCAAAAATAAAGAGACCAATGAAAGGACGATGTTTTGCCACAATTAAGGAGATAAAGGCTCCGTTAAAGAGAGATCTGATGGTCATATCAAAAATCGACACGCTTCGAAGATTGGAAGAAGCGCTGGCACAAGTGTGTTATTTCTGAGGAGGATTACTTTGAAGGGAACGAAATAGATATTGCTGAATAAATAAGGATTTTATGAGTTATTAAAAAATTCACGGTTTTTTCTGATCGCATCTCGTATATGTTTGATGCCACAAAGAAGTTATAGAGAATATTTAAATACATGTAAGTTCTTAAAACTAGTTCAGAAGTATTTTTACAATCCTAAACCTGGGTCTAAATTGTTTTTTTTAATATGTCTTTAGGCTGATATAAATTAAGTAAATGTAGCATTTGCGATCTGTATAATATTTTTTGTTTGCAGTTACTTTTCTTGCTCATGTCATGTTTTCGCAGATTAGTTGGCACGTGCTTTAGTGTGTGTGTAATCAAACTTATGAGGAATCATATATTTTAATTAGCCAAATTACTAGACCATAGGTAGCAATTTACAAGACTTGCAAATTTCTCGATCATATCTACACTGAATTGAAAAAAAACTATTAGAACTATGGTATTGAGATTTACAGGGACGACCGTTAGTAATGTAAAAGTTTTAATGAAAATAAGACGACAATAGGTTTTCGTAATGGATTGTAGCGCGATTACAGGATTATGGTTTCCTAAATTTTTAAAACAGAAAATTTCGTAAATTAAATATTTAAAGAAATCCATTACTGGTTGCATTAATTTTATTAAATATTAAATAGAATGCGAATGTTAATTAATTAATAAAATTAGGATTTGGAGAATTGTCAGGTTAGAAAATATTGATTTTCTACAGGCAAAATTGTTGAAGGGTAACTAGAAACTTACACTTCTACATATATCCATCAGATTTAAATTACATTATAAACTCCTTCAGTACCATTATAACAATCTTAAATGTTTGGTCAATCTAAATAATTTCATTATACTGAAGTAATTTTTAATATTATCCCCTTTTTAAAGATACAAATATTTAATGATTCCTTAGAAGTTTGATACAAGTTTTAATGTATTTAGTTTTAATAAGCTGCTTGAAAAAGATGTGGTTTGTGTTCGTGAGTTTGTGCTTTATATTGGTAAGTGTAAATGGCTTATTGTTGCTATATTTTTATTAATTTAATGTTTATTTTTCTTACAGGAATCCCCAGATACTAGACAAGATTTACCTACTGTGGCAGATATACATATATAAACATTTTGCTTTTAACACTAAAATATTTGTTTTAAAAGCAAAACGTTTTATTTTATACCCGAATATGGCTCTAATACAAAGTCTGAATAAAATAGCTTGATAAATGTCAATACCCGGTCAATTAGGAAAGACGACATTACTCAATGATAATACTCTATAAACAGACACAATTTTCATCCCAATTTTAAGAAATGTCTTAAAAGATAATGTAATAAAACACTGAATAGGGTTTTCTTTGAATTGATATTACTTTTAAAGGTTTCTCAATAGTTCAATTAAGACAGTTTGGTAAAAACACTTATTTTTAAATAAAGTATACAGATGGTACATTTAATACCTAGCTAGTAAGTAATTTTAATAACTATTGAGCTAGTCTGTATTTACAATTGCGTCTTTATATGAATATGTCCTCAGTACCAACATGTCTGACCAGAACCTGGGATATCAAACTTTATTTTTAACATTTATTTCTTGAAAATAGAGCTACAAGATTTTTAAAAATATTGAATATTTTCAGTACGATTATGTTGATATCAAATTAGTGAAGAAAAGTAGAATACGCATAGTTTTGATTAATTTTTTTAACAACATTTATCTCATGTTCAAGGTTATCTGTCACCTTTTCCTCCGAATTATCGAAAATTTTCTTCCCAAATCAATTTTCTGAATATCATAGATATGCCACTTAGTAAAGTGACGAACCGGAGAAATGCAAAAACTGGTTTTTGGTCAACTTTAAAGGTAAACTGGTTATGACGAAAAATATCAAAAAATTCGAAAAGAGGTTGATCTTAAAGGCCATCCTTGCAACTTTCCACTAATTTTAACCGCAAAGCTATAGTAACGTGACGTACTTTGACATTTTTGACTATTTTTGAAATGTTTAAACTTCTTAACGGCTTATTCGATTTTAATGTTCAAGGCGGCATTCGACGCAGTTTTTTAAGACCTAAAAATGTTACTGGGAGTGCAAAATCGATTAGTCGAAAAATCTCTTAAGTTATTGAAAAAAAAAACACTTTTGTTGAAATTTTTCGACAGCGATAGATATCTCACGAACGAATTAACCGATTTTAATTTTCAAAACGGCATTCGACGTGGTTTTTTAAGCTTAAGAGCTGATTAGGTTATGACATTGATCGATGTAATAGCCAAAAAGATATGTCCAAAAAACATCAATTTTTTTTTTTGAAATTGAAACTCTTTGGAACGCTTTTTAGTTTATTCCGATCGGTCAAGCCGTTTAAAAGTTATAAGAGGTTTACATACATCCACGCACACACACATACACACACACACACACACATTCACACATACATACAGACATACAGACACCCTCGTAAAAATAGTCAAGGGAGGTTCTTAAGACCTCAAAAAGTTGAGATCCGATGAAAACTCGATTTTCGAAGAACGGGGTAAAAACAATAACTTCCCGATTTAAAAAAAAAATTATTTTTTTTAGCGGGAAGTTAAAAAAAAGTTGTCACAATCGGTAAGGAGAACAGAGTATGAGTGGACTCCTATCTAACAGAAGGGTTGTTTATCTACAAGTGTTTTTTTAGGAAAATAATGCTCAAGTCAACGATTTTCACAGAAAACACCTATTTTTAGGTGATTTTCGCGCATCGGTCATTAACTATTTTTCTCAAAATGGTACAAAAAATGTCTATTTACCTTTTTGGCTACTTTTTCTTTAAATAATAGGTTTAATGAGCTTAGGTAATTATTTTTTATGCTTTCTATTTCATAACTTACAACAAAATACAGGTATATATTTAAAATGGAACCCTTTTACAAATTTGCATTTTTTTTTGTTCAAAAGTGGGTCAGAAATTAATTAAATAATTTATTTATAGTAAACATCGTTTTTTTTCTGCACAATTTCTTTTTGGATCCTTCTGTGTCATTCTAATTAAAAATTTTACCAGTATTTTTGTTTTAAAATTTATATCTTTCGAGATAAAATTGAATTAAGTTAGGAAAAAACTCAAAATAAGATATTTTTAGCCCCCTATTAATTGTTAATCTACCGCGCACTTACTGACTCTCCGCTGTCGCTTTTATATGTATTTTGCTGGCGCTCATATTGTATTGTTTCGTTTAAATCTCTAAGTATTTATATTTTAATCTTTTATTTTTCAATATGCAAAAATTTTTAAATAGTAACATTAGTATTTAGATGTATTAAATTTTCTAACCTATTTGAGTTTATGTAGATCTTTTCAACATAAAAAATCGAAGCAACTTCATTTACATTTATCAATTTACGAATTTTCATTGTAATCCTTGAAATAGGTATCTTTACTTGCTTTGTGTGTAAAACGTCCCGACTCGAATACCATCTAAAAGTTTTAGGACTTGACTAAATTAGCATGGTATTGTGTATTATAAATGAGATTTTCTTTTCCAATATCCAATATATCCACTTTTATTAAACTTTTTTCTTTCCTTTTTCACGTCGCTTAGCGGCTACGTTTCACATTCAGTTACTATATTAAGACTTTTGACTTTGTTATTGTAGATTACTATTTATATACCAATTTCATACCTTCTGATTTTAAAGTAGTATTTTACAAATGTCTATATACGTTAAAAAGAGTACTTTACTAATATATTACGGCACTGATTTTATAATATTAGTCTGATTTGATAATAAAGTTTGTAATATGACAGGTTCCGGTCTTTTAAACACCGTAGTTTTAAGGTCTTTTTTTACTGATTGCTAACTACAAATTTGTAAATGGCAGAATAGTTCTTGTTCAATATAAATGTAAATGTTCTAATAACATTTCTTTTCAAAATTTTATGGTTCGTGTTCTATATTTGCATTCCATAGTTGTTTTTGCACAATTTATTTTAAATATTTTCGTAACAATTAATTACAGTTACTAGCTCTGTAAAAGTTTGTTTTAAAAATAATTACGTACAAAATGTAATTAATATGTAAATATTTATCCTCTTTGTTAAAATGCGTTAAGGGTAATTAATTTAAAGTTTTGATTATTTTGAGTACAAACTACAATTAAACGTTTTTTTTGTCCCATATACTCTCAAAAACTTCAATTATATAAAATTGAAACAGACTGATGAGAGCATATATTTATCTGTTGTGATATTTGTTTGTTAATATATTATATAGTTAAATTCATAGCTTGAAAACATTATTTCAGCAAACCTGTTGACAGATTTAAATAAAATCACTATAGTATACAGATACTTTCAAATGTTATCTACTATATGTGAAATTACACTAGTTATACAATCAAAAAATTTCCGGTGTTAAATGTTTTAATTTTAATATGTAGTCTATAGTGTCTAATTGTAAGATGTTAGTTATCTTAAAGTCTATTTTCGAGCTCCAAGTGTTTTCAATTTATACAAGAAGATCAAATTTCTTACATTTCATTAATAATGTCAAAAAAGTGAGCTTATACTGATACTTTGCAAAGTATGGAGCTAAAGTTGGCATAATATGTAAGTAATCCTTTCAAAATATCACCATAATTTCATGATTTCACTCAACTTGGATATTTGTTTATTATTTTAATAAAAATTAGAATGTAGGTATATATTTCAGCGTTTCAAAATCTAATAATTTTAAGCTTTATTTTTCAAGTAATTTCGGTAACATTTTAAAGGAGAAAATTTGAGGCAAATATTTGATATTATATTGGTTGCGCAACTTAAAACTCAAAACAGTCTGGATTAAATAAATATAAATACCAAACAATGATTGTAGAATGTAGAAGCTTCCTACAAATTTTTTAATGTCGTATCTTGACATTAATATCTAATCATTCAAGGTACCTATACATAATGTGACATACACTCCTTGAAGAAATAAAACAATGAAGCAATTTGTAATAGGCAAAATAATTTATTTTACAAACACAAAAAAAACAGTAGTACTTATATTAGAAGAAATTTTGAAAATTAAAAATTTTGCATTTTGATTTTATTGAACTTTTGATTAAATTCAGATACCAAATTTCAGAACGTGTTTTTGTGTAATATATTATTTCTTTGAACCCTGCATTGAAATTCACAGTCCTTTTCGAAGTAGTGCTACAATTTTAATGGCTTTCTGCTTTGTGTGTAAGAGTTGTCCGTTGCAACTGTATCCTGTGTTAGAAAAACCAGTTCGCAAGATCTTCCTGTTTTCAAATTGAAACAGGTCGAGCGAAAACACAGAAAACCTTGGCCTATTACACGTGAAGTTTTGTGAACAAATATTTTGTTAAAACCTATACAACTACTATTTACAAACGAAATGACTAAAATTAATAATTATAACAACACATTTATAACTTAGTTAAAATAACAAGTGATAATAATTGGAAACGATTAAACCTAAAATTTAGTTTAAATTACAATAGTCACAGGTGGAAAATAATTGCACTGGAGCATTTTATAGTAGTGAATTATACACATAACTCCAAAATTCTTGTCAGGGGATTTTTAAATGTTATCCAATTACAGTTTCAAAGTGTAGTAATTTTAATTCAATGCGTTATTGGTAACATTTTGTAGCTTTTAATAAAGTTTTTTTTGCGGCTTAAAAAAAAATTTCACCAAATTCTTTACGCAAGGGTTAAATGATAGGTTCGATAATGTTATCGGCGTATATGGGACCTGTCATGGTCCGCTCGATAAGAATAAGTGGAGTTCATCGCCTGTACATTATATCGCCCCAAAACATAGCTGTCCCCTTGTTACAGAGCAACTTCTCTATCAAAAATTAGTTCATACCCTTTCGGCTGTCACTAACCAGGCCAAATCTTGTCTCCTCGAAGAAAAAGCCATTTCGCCATTTGGTTAAAGCCAATTTCTATGCTCCTGCACCCATTGAATCATGCAGCAATATGTTGAGGTGAAAGCATAGGCATTTCTTCTCCTGTACGTACGTAAAAAATGACTTCAAAAAGCCGGTTTTATAAAATTTGGTTTTTGGGTTACTAATCACGAATCCGAATTTACATTCAAGATGGCAAATCCAATATGGTGGAAGCATTTTTCGATAGCAAGTTAGACGTATAGGGAACTTACTGGTTCACAGAGTACGAATCCAAAGTACCCCTTTTTAAATTCAAATGGACGAGTTAAACTGTTTTCTCCATATTATGTCCACCATTTTAAATCTTAAAACCTTGTTCATGTACCGTTTTTTATGTGCCAAATCAGTATGTAATAACATATTTGCAGATATATTACCTGCAACCTGCGCCAAAATGTATTACATCAGGTTTGTTTGCTGTTGCCATTTATTAAATAATAAACAAATACAATTTTGAAAATGCAAATCTAGTTATTAATAATTTGTCGTTGATACCGGTTAGGGGACAGTTTACTCTCAAGATTATTGTATCTATGCTACGAGAGACGTAATATGTGATAATTTGAAAGGATCTGTGAAAAAAATATAATCTTCTTATATAATTCAATGTTCAGCCTCACTAAAAAAATATTCAATGTTGATATCTCTACTTATATAATATATGGGAATTTTAGAAAAAAAATTAGAATATTTAGTATATTGAAGGTTTGTGTTTTAGAGAAATTTGGAAATTAGCTATATAATAGTAGCATTTTAAAATTCGGATATATCCTAGAAAAAACTACAATGATTCTAGTACTACAACTACTGTTATAAATATAATTGTATATTTCCAACTTGAAGAATTTTTAAATTTGGTAACAAATATCTTAATCAATACCTAAAAATTAGGTTGAAATAATATTCTTCAGATAAAAAATAAATACATAGGTATTCAATCAAAAATCATATCATAACATATTTCTGCATTTTTCTCGGTCAAATAGTTTCATTTAAAGTAATTTACCCTATATGAATTAATATACTGAAACATTATTTACAAAATAAGTTGAACTCAGATTTCATATGTTTTTGAACAAGTTGATTTACAACTGTGTTTCTTGGTTATTTTCCTTTTTGTAACTCCATGTAATCTTTGTTCTATTATCAATTTTTTTACTAATTATTGACTTATTCTGATACAAAATTTTACCCTATTTTAAATCGGTAAATATTGTTAAATCCAGAATGTGTATCAATAAATGACGATTTACATGATAACATCGATATTAAGTATATATACAATTCTCATAAAATTTACCCATTATTTCTAGTTATATAGTATATTAAGTATCAAGAACGGTAAGGACATTTTACCGATCGAAGACAATTGTTTGGAGAGGAGCGGAGCGACGACTCCAATTTTTGTCTGAGCTCGGTAGTCCTTAACGTTCGTGATGCTTATAACGTTTTTTGCACGATAGAAATATTTTTCCGTATTAGACATTAGACAGAGCACTTTTGACATTTTAATAACGTTAAAATGTCAAAAGTTCTAGAACGGTAAGTAAATTACTTACCGTTCTGTTTATCTTAGTAACCAGTAAACACAACATACTGATCAGGCAACTAACGCGGTAACTAAGCAAAATCGTTCTATCGTGCAAAAAGAATACAATTTTGCAAGCTATTGTATATTTAACACAGCATTTTTGGTATTATACACATTTTTGCCCAACTTGCTTCCAGAATGTCATTCAGTAGAAATATTTTTATATTCATTATAAATAATTTATATAATTGATTACTTACTACCTGACAATGCAAATTTTATACTGCCTAATAGTCAATGATTTTTTGTTATTTTTTGAAGTTATACTTCTATTCATGCACTCGATTTGTGTGGGGTTAAATGTGAAAAATCATTACATATGTAATGGTGTGAGTAAGAGAGAGACAGAAACACATATAAGGTATATTGGTCGGTAAAAACAAAGATGAAATATTTACCACATGTCCTATAAGTCCCTGAAATACCGTTTAAACATTCAGTACATTGAAAAGAGATAGATATACAAAAAACAGTCTGAGCTAATTTTTTGAATATCATAGTGACGTATAACATTGTGTTTGACAACTTATTTTATAATTCTGTCACGTAAGTTAATATATTAAGATTAGTATTTTATATTTATTAATATTCAGTAATGAGTACTGTATTGTAGTCTACAGTACCTACCATCACATGGTTTCAGTATATCCAGCACTATGCTTTTGAGATTTTTGGCTACATAAACAGAGTTTTTACGGATAGGAAATAAAGCACTAAATCAGTAAAACCTCCGAAATTTGTAACGTAAGATAGATTGGAATGCGGTTTTTTGCATTTGATTTGTAAGAGTATCAGGAAATTTTTCGCTATTTTTCATAATGTAAAAATGGGAAATTGCATTTTGCATTCGAAAAGTGAACAGACAATAGATAGAAAAATTACAACTCGGTAAGTATTGCTAAAAATGGGTTCAATTTATGTACTCGGGGTTTTTGGGGTCGCTGAACATGAATATCATGATGCCGTAACTCTCTGCGGCACTTGGTGCCCAGTGTGCATGGTATTTACCTCTTCTCCTGGGGTTTTATGCAAATTCTATACAAAATCAGTACACAATTGGTACCCGGGGTTTTTTTGGGTCGCTGAATAAAAATATAATGATGGCGATGGTCTCTGAGACACCTGGTGCAAATGCAAATTGGATACAAAATGAATGTGCACTCGGTATTAGGAGGTTTTTGAGATCGCTGAAGACGAATATTATATTCCTGTTTAGCGATCTCATAATGATTTTGCTTAATCCTTTGCATACAAATTCATGAATCCGGGAGCGTGCATAGAAGTATAACTTCTGCCGGCAGTCCCACTGACTGCCTCACCCGTTTTTTTTCATTTTTGTAATTATGTAAAATTTTGCCACATTTTGTAATTTTGTGACTTTGTGATTTTATTTGTTGTTTCTTATCTCTTTTTCTCGTTTGTTTCTATCTTTTCATTCTTTGTTTTTTTTAATATATTTTTCTCTTTTTTCCGTTTTTGTTTTTTTCCCCTCCTATATTTTTCCACGTTTAATATTTTTTCTGTTTTATTTTTTGTCTGTTATTTTGATTTTCTGTGTCTTTTTTACATTTTTCTAATTTCCTTCAGTTAATGGAAGTTACTGGTACTATTGGATATCTTTCTAGATTTGAATCACCTACATTACGTTCTATGTAAATCTAAAGCGTGATATGTATATATTTTTTTTTTGTGGGCAACTATTACAGTTTTAGTTCTATAATGTTAGAATCATTATTTCCAAATTATCTTTTTTTATCTATTGATGTTTGTAAAATGTAACAAAACTTCAAAATTGTTGTGTAAATATTATAAATTTGTATACTTGATTATAAAAATGAATTTTCAATCTTCAAAAATGATAGAGATGATATACGGCATAAGTATATATATTAGGTATTTAAGACATTTTTTATAAGATTTTTAAAATTTTAAAATTAGAGAAACAAAAAATTACATTAAAGCGAAATTGTTCTATAGACAATAGCGCCTTAAACTGTTTAGGATGCTATCGGCTAAAGATACAGAATCCAGGTTCGAGTCCTAGTGCCAGATCTTTTTTTTTCAGTTTCTTTTTAATGTCATTTTTTGTTTGCCTAATTTTTAAATTTCAAGAAAATATGGAAAAAGTCTTTTGTAATAAGAGTATTCATGAAATGACATATACATAATTGATATGTAAGAAAAGTATGGTCTTCCTTTAATAGTACAAATTCTATAACAAACACCAAATTTGAAACAACTTATTTTTATAATATAAATACCCTTTTCAAATTTGTCTATGTTGGTAGGACGAATCGGACCTTTTTGCGCAACCACGGAAGATTTGTTTGTAATAATTATATTCCCTTCAAGTTCTTCTCCCGCGAGAGTTGTGAACGCACTTAATTTAAAAACACTTTCGGTTTCATTTCAAAACTTTTCTATAAAAATATTTACTTTAATACATATATACAGAGAACTAATTTATCTTATGGTGAAAATAATACTAACATAGTAAATTTTAGGATATATCCGAATTTTTTTAAAAAAGAACATATCATTCCTAATGGTAATTGTAATTCATACAATTAATGTGTTATTAATATAATAGATGACGGTTTTGTAATTCGGTGTAAATAGCAAGCTTTCTTGTTTTGTTTATTTCTTAAATTAAGGAGTCAAAACAGATTGTGAAGATCTTAAAAAGAATTTATTACTACATTGTGCAAAATGTGATACAAATCGGTTACGCTTCAATTTCTTTAACTATAGAAATTATTTTAGAAAGAAATTATAGTTATTAGTATATTAGATTTGATATGTTAGTATACTGAATATCTCAAAATAACAAGTTTACAATAGTTAGAGAATCACTGTGATGTTAAATGTTTACCCATTTTTTATATGTGCTAGATGTTTTAAAAACCCATATAAACTTCTCAACAGTAAATTTTTTTTGCAAAAAATAGTTGTTTCATTACAGTTAACAATTTATAGAACTTATTAATATATTGATGTTGAATGTGTAACAGTAGATACATATATAGTGGAATAATTATACTATTGAACAGATTTTTTTGAGTGTCTAGAAATCTACATAAATTGCATTAATAGATGTGTTACATGCCGAATCAAATTTGTATTTTTTGTAGAATAATATTAAAAAACTCATGTACCTGTACGTCTAGTCGCAAAATTAAAGAACAGTCGCGAAGTGCACAAATGTAAAACAAGGATGGATAGGTACGTGAGATGATAACTATTAGCATTGTGGCCAGCTTATCTCAAACAGTGATCTTATCAATTTATAATGCAGTAGTAACATAGTAACAAATATTCATAAAAAAAGTCGTTTTGGCATATATATGGCAATTCTATTAATATATGGAATATTATTGGTACTAAGTCATTAAGAAGATCCATTAAATCAGATTACAGGTTTCATTCCGTTTTTGCTTTTTTATCGAATAGTTTGTTGGAAGGGGTAAAAAACGTCTTCTGACATAAAAGCCAATTTTTATGGAATGTTTTTTCTACTACTTTCAACTACTTATGGAGGAGAGAAACTAAAACGGAGTGCAACCCTTTTATAAAATTGCAATAAATCAGAATCCACAATGCACATATTCCGTTCTTCAAGTTATTACATCAATTGTTGTTTTATAATAAGAAAAATCATTGAGCTACGTGTACCTATATTTCTGTGAATTTGTTAACGTAATTTATTTTTGGCTCTGATAATTATCAGATCTACAAATAGTGAATAGTTAATATTTATTATGACGTGGCAATACTGTAACATAATGACAAGTTTTGCTAACGTGCACATAATTTTGCAATTCTTTATTGTGTTGTAAGATGTCAAAGATTTGTCATGAATTTATTTCGACATTTTCTGTGTATTTGAGTATTTACAACACAATAATATATTGCTATAGCTAACTGCAGGCATTTGTAACGTATTCGAATCTACAAAGACGTGAGATTGTAATTACTAATAATTGATATACAAAGAATTTAATGCTGTTATTTAAAATGTTAAAATGGGTTTTAGACTATCTCTCAAATATAAATGCTTATATTATCGTTAATGCCATTGGCTATTTTGAAATATTTAGTATTTAGACTAGAGGATGTAATGTATTTAAGTGTATAAAATAAAAACTATTTTCTTTCAATAACTTTAGTATAATTAAAACTGTATTATTATATTGATGTGGTTGAATTCATACCAGCTACATACTTGTTGAAAACGTTCTCGAAAAGTATGTTTGTGATAAGTTTTAGATTAGAATATATTATACAGGATTATGTTGAATTAACTTTGTTGTATTTACTATACGAAGTATCCATAACACATCGTTAGGTGTTTTAAAATCGTATGACTCTTTTCCTCTACGACAGATTTGTTATTATTGTGTGTTATCTACATACTGCTGGTTACACGCCTTTGACCTTCAAGCATATACTAACTAGAAGCAGCCTTCAATGCGCTGAGAGCTATAGGGAATAGAGGTTTCCAAATAACTAGAAGAGATGCGAGAGGTATAACATGTAGCTTAATTTTATAACTCAGTTATTACTCAGCTCCAGCTCAGAGTATTTAGGGCCGTCTTCTGTTTACTATATGCTCAAAGCCGTTGAGAGGATAGATGACGCAAAAGAAAATATTATATTTCTATTTTTAGAAGTTGTTAAAGAATTCAATTACAGTTTTTAAAAGAAAGTACAAAATTGTGATTTATTTATTTTGAAAATACAAACAAATAATGTACCTACTAAATTACAAATTTAAATAATTGTATTTAATAACTTAGCAACAGTACTTTTTGTGATAAATACTTGTACTATAAAACCACTTTAAATATATTTAACACTTTATCTGTATTTGAAAGAACTCCTTAAAAAAACACGAGTTGAGGAAAAAAATTGAACATAATCCACAATTCTTTCGTGTGATTAGACCAGCGGTATTTTCTTATAATATACATCATAATCCTGTAAATTGAAACTAACGAATAAATTGTTATTTGCTTGTATGTTTATTTTAAAGTTTGTAGACTTTATTGTATTCGATGTCAAGTAGTGTAAAAACTGTACAATTACAAATGTAATTTTGAGAAAGAATTGAAGATATTGGTGCTAAAGTAATCTAAAGGAGGAATATTGACTGTATTATCGGTAGTTAGTTTAGCAGGTTCATCTTTTCATTAGGAAAGCTAACTTATCCAAAAATACAAACTTTCATACCTATTAGAGAATAATTAAGACTTAGAAAATAGCGACATCTTGTAATTGTAAATAAACCGTGTTTGACTTTTAAAGAAATAGTTGCTCTGTGCGTCAATCATTACATATACCTAATAATTGTTCTAAGCCAGTAGTTAGAATTCTTTCTGCGGTAATTAGCGGATAGTTTATTTTAATAGTATAATAATTCATATACATCAATATAATTCTACGAAGTGTAATACAAATTGCAATTGTACTAAAACTAACCATCTTAATTTTGGAAATTTAGAAAGTATACAAACTAAAAAATGACATTAATGGGAAATTGGAAAAATTTCCCCGACAGGATGAGACATTTTTCGCAATTTCTTATTTGTATACTTTTTCAATTTCAAAAATTCCTTGAGAAATATCTCAAAAAGTAATTAGTTTACTAAATAACCATCTCAATGTTTTGTCGTTTAGAATATCTGCTGAAATGATAATAATAATAACAATTTAATTGCATTGTTTTATGTTGGTTTGTTAAAGGGCGTCAAAATAATATGATCGAATAATTAAACAGTGTTTTAGTATATTTATACTAGATTACAAAACTGTATTTGTTTTTAACAGTTCATTACAATATGAAATATGATCAATTTTCATCCCAAATAATGTATAATATATTTTTTCTATGCGGTCAATAATGTGTGTCAAACAGAGCTAAGTATATCTCTTTCTTTGAATGTGTTTCTCCCCTGCATGATCTCGAAACGGGAGCATGGAGTTTCGGAAATATGTTAGGAGGGAAGACGAATTCTTGATTGGGGTAGAAATAAAAGTGGATTTAGTCGAATGAATACCTGAAATACCTTTTAGATCTAAAAGTCAAGTTACTTAGGCCACTAAATGTAATAAATATAAAAAATAATACACCTGTAAAAGATATTTCTCCTTTTCGATCAATTGAGTGTCCTGAGTCGCAGAATCGATTATATTGTGTCTAACCGTGTGAAATCATCTCTTAGTCCAAAAATTACTTCAAACCACATTTATTTAAATATAAAGAGCGAGGTTTTAATTTTTAGAAAAAAAGGTTCTTCAAAAGTCCGGTTTATTTAATGAGTTAATTATTTCGAAAGAATAGGATAAACCATCTGGATAAACACTGACAGCAAACTCCAAACACTATTTTCTTCATATAACGTTTTGTAGTAAAAGCTTACATGATGAATGTCTTGTTTTTTAAGCGACTTCAAAAAGGGTTCTCTATTCAACCATTTTTTTTATGTATGTTATCTCTGGTATTTACAATCCGATTTGAAAAGAGTAGAGTGTCCTTGTGGTCTCATAAAAAATTGATTAAGGTCTGGTCATCAATGTGGAAGATATTTCAGGAAACACCTCAAGAATCAACAAAATAAGCTCTGCAGTTATGTTAATATGTTAATAATGGTCTATAACATAAAAACATAATAATCAACCAGGAATTGTGTTTGTATAGTTTAAATAAATATAAAAATTGGATTTGGCTTTGGATTTGGATTTGCTTTAATAATGCAAAAAACCACAAACTTGGAAAAAA
This sequence comes from Altica lythri, assembly GCA_964028335.1. Lineage (NCBI taxonomy): Eukaryota > Metazoa > Arthropoda > Insecta > Coleoptera > Chrysomelidae > Altica > Altica lythri. The sequence continues at coordinate 78,503,584 of OZ034800.1, read as the reverse complement.
AGGTCCACGTTTCATCACGATGTTTCCTTCACAGTACCTGCGTGGTGTCTATAGGTGTTTAATAGAATTTACTTATGTCTCAGAAAAGACACATCAGTACCTATATATCCTCTTGCACGGTCTTCGGAAGGTTTTGAAGATAGTACATCATGAATTTTCGCCCACATCTGACCAAGCCAAGTACCAACTAAAAAGGATAAAATAAAAACTTAAAAAAAATTGAACCTTAATAAAAAGAAAAATGTAATAAAAAGCAAAAAATAAAATATTTATTTTTTAAAAAAATTGTAAGCAACTAGTCATCTGATTTCGATTTCCTTGAAGTCGGCGCCAATGGCAAATTTCTCGCTATTTTAATCTTAGCTATTAAATTTAGATTTCGAATGTAACTCAAATCTGTTACAAAGATATAAACCATTGGAGCAGACTTCAAGGAAATACAAATTAGATGCCTAGTAGCTTACAACTTTTTTAAGAAATTAAGATTTTTAAACAATTTTAGACACGTTGTAGTCGATTCTTCACTTTAAAAAATTGGAAGAAATATCTTGTAAAGCAGTTCAATTTGTTTCCTAAACTCAGATTTTTTATTGTACCAAAGTTAAAACTAGACAATATTTTTAATCGACTTGACAACATATTTTTGCTACAGTTTTTGACTTTCTACTAAAAAAATATGTAATATAAAAACCAAGCATCGAAGTATACCGCAAAAGGCAACTTTGAGAATTGGAGAATCAAATGACACTGGATTATAATAACAAACAGCAATTAAAACTTGAAGAATCGTAATCGTTTTTTATAAGCTATTGGGCGTGTATTGTTATTAAAAGCTATATACTTTTATTACAGACGATCTTATAGTTTCATATTTATTTCCTGTTTACAAAATCATTTTATACCTTTAGTAAACGATTATTTAAGATACCTCTCATGAGATTTTTAAAAATTTTTAAATTTTTGAATTTTTTTAGAAAGTATACAAACATATATTAGATCACATTAATATATTCTTGTTTTTATACTTAAATTTCAAAATTTTTAAAAAGCCCATGGGAGATATCTCAAATAATCATTTACTAAATAATTCATGATTCCGGTCTTCTAACCACAAAAAATTTGACTTGGAGTTTGATACTCCAATTGTCGATTTGACAAAAATCTCTCTCCCATTAACGTCATGCTATATGTGCTTAGGGAGAAAGTGATTAAGTGTCTAATGTGAAATGAGTTGAATTTAACGACCGAAAACGATTTGATGGCTAGGCATATTCATAGCATAGTCTTGCTGGATGCAATATATTCTTGTTTGTATATTTTCTAAAAATTGTAAAAATTCCAAAATCATTTTAATCCGTTTCTGTCATTGTACCACTGATTCTATAATTTGCATTTCTATATTTATCAAAATATATAGTTCCATAAAGACATAATACGGCTTCTTTATGGATAGTATTATTTATTTAAACACTGAAAAAATATTTTATTTTGTTGCCCTTTTCAAACTATTCAGTGTCATGTTTAGTGTTCAGTGTTTCGCCCTACGAAGTTAAATAACCTCAAAGATTAAATATTTTAATAATTTATCTTTAATACATGTTCTCAAAAGTTTTAAAATATTGTTTTTGATTAATATTGTCTGCTACACTTGTTATTTGTTCCTAAATAAAGGTAATCAGATCTTCCTGGTCTAAACTTTAACCCAATAAATTAGATTTGAACTAGTTTACAACTAAAGGATTATCTACCAATTCAAATATACATTTACTGTTATAAAAGGTGATATAGCATAGTGATGTAAATGGCAAATTTAATTATTTTTAATTAAAAATCAGCAAATTGAATTAAATTTTTAATAGAAAAAATATGGTAGAGAAAAATTAAAACAGATTTAGTAGGTATACATAAGTGACAAAAAACGTTTTTAAATTTGCTTTATCTGTATTCTGTACTTTTTTGATCATTTTTATTACATATTTGTTGGCAAGGAAGACGTTTACATTGTTTTTCTATTTGAAAGCATAGCTTTCTTATGACCTATTAAATTCGAAAAACTAAAAAAAACGTTTCAAATAACCGAGAGTTATACCTAATAAGTGAATACATTATAATATATACTGAGTTAAGATGCAAGTTATATATGCATTACTGTTTATCATATTTCGTTTAAAATAAATATAATGGCTACTATTAAAATAAAAATGATTATTTTCTCTTTTTTTTAATAAATTTTAAAGATTATAATTTGTTTAAACTAATTTTCACATTTTTTTACGTATCTTCAATAAAATAATATTTCAAAGCAATGAAAAATATATTTTTCTTCTCCTTGGTCACTTCCAGAGTGTCACAAAAATAAACAATCGTGAAAATTAATATTTCTAATAGTTTAAGCTATATAAATTTTAAAATTTTCCGATATTTTGGTAGTAGATCCTAAACTTTATTTTAACACCAGATACTATACTTTAATATTCTATCATTCTATCATCTATACATCTCAAAATTTTATAAAATAAAATTAGCCATAATTCGACCTAATCATTTTCATTTAGGGTTAAAATCTTAATAACAAACATTAAATTCCAAGCAGAACTTACAGTAATGATTGACCCTATAACTAAATCCAAATTTTTACTAGGACGTAATATTTTGTTGTAAAAGTAATAAGCTGTTTAAATATTAAATCTCGATAACTTGTACTTAACAAGGAAATGCGTGATTTTAATAGAAATGGAAATCTGATATTCCAGAATAATGGAATAATGTTTTACTAACACTTAATTATCGCAATATGCGTTCGGTTCAAAGAGTAGAAATAGTTACCAAGTTGCTACAGTGGTTAATACCTAATAAACGAAACTTTGCAACTGAACATTATTAAATCGATCTTCTAATAGACATGTTACTTAGGTGCGAAATCTGGTCTAACAGTGAGTGTCGCAAACCACAATATTCAATTATACTTGACTATAGCGATTTGCACAATATGTTCCACTTATATTACTATTTCTTACAAGGACCAATGGGATATGTGATCTATTGTTAATTTAATTAATTTACTAAAAAAGTCTATAAGATCTTTATATTTCACATTATTCAAAATTCATTTGTCATATATATTCAATATTAAAAAAAATACTGACGGAAGCTGTGCTCTTAGTTTTCATGTAAATTAAGTTATAAAATCTCTGTTTTGATTAAGTCTATTTTTGTTTTTTTATTATAGTTATATTAAATAACAATTTTCACTATTTTCCCATTATTTTTTTTTTATTTTTTACAAGTTTTAATAGTTTTGGAATGCCTTTTAACCTGTTTCTACTCATTCAAAAATTTTCAGATTTTTTACTACATTCTGTACGTTTTTGTTTACCACGGGAGTGTGGTATATCCATGTATAATGCCTTTTTTCCATCTTTTTACGTTCACTTATCTGTCCGGTCAAATGTCCCATAAGAAGCACAGCTTTAATAAAGCTTACATTATACTTGGTGTTTGATTTAAACTTAGATTCTGTTTCATTTATACTCATTGCTGATTCTTCGTTCCTGCAATATAAATCGTTTATTTCTTCTGATTTTTTTTAGTAAATTGTTTGCTTTAAGGCTTGCAGTTATTTTTTATACGTATATGTATTTAAGAAAGTGTGTTATTAAGGTCAAAAAAAAAACAATGAGTTTTGTTAGTAGAGCAGTATATTTTTTCGCAAAAAAAATTGAAACATAAAAACACTAATTTTAATATTTAGTGATGCCACCTTTTGCCCCAGTTACAGCTTCTAAGCTCTGGATACAAGCTTTTGCGTTATTTTTTAAGTCTGCATTATGATGTCATTCTCTAATTAGAGCTTGAATCAATTGGCGCTTCGTGGTGATTACTTTTTTTGGCGATCGCTCGCTTGGTTAACTCCCACATGCTCTGTATGGGGTTTATGTTAGCTCCGTTTTCTGGCCAGGGCAGAACTGCAAAATTTTCTTTCGTCCAAAATGCAGTAACACTCCTAGCTTTATGGCCCGATGCAGAATCTTGCATAAAAATGTAATTTTTCTCATCAGGAAACCATTCTTTGGTTTGGGGCAGTAATCAAGTTTCAAGTACTCGCTTATACTGGTCCTGTCTGATTGTCCCTTCCACTATGTTTAAGCACCCTTACTGAAGATTACCGACCACACCATGACACAAACCGGATGTTTAACCCTCTTCACAAGGCAATCTACATGAAACTGCTTTCCAGTATGTTGTCGGACGAACGCAATTTTGTCCACCAAAATCTGGAATATTGATTTGTCGGAGAAGCATACCTGTAAAAATAATAATATTCGGTATTCACGAACTCTACTGTATGAAAAAAGTTTTACTTACTCCACTTTAGTCTTCAAAAGTCATACCCCGGTGTTGTTTGACCCATTGGAGTCTCTTACTCTTCATGGCTTCGGTGAGCCGTCGTTTTTTCATAGGCCGGCGACCTACCGTCTCCTCTTTGGCCAATCGCCGTCGGACTGTTGTCTTAAAAACATTTATTTCTTCATTATTGATCATCGTAGTCAGATATGTCCCACACTCTTTTACAATTTTCAAGACAAACATTCCTGATTTTACAATCAGTACGAGGAGTTGTTATCCTTTTCCTGTCACATTTTCCAACAGAAACCCGGTTCCAATTCCGGGTTTGAATCCGTTTTTATCTTTATTCTATTAACTACAGTCTTTGACACACCAGCAGTAGTTGCTATAGCTTTGGGAAAAAGTAGAATGCAGTAATAACGTCTGTATTTCTCTTATTTTCCTTGGAGACAGGGGTCTGCAAATTTGCCCATGCTAAAGAAATCAATTTTGAATAAACGTGATTACTAGCAAATATTACTTACCTATTAAATATGTATATGGAACACGAAAACCTAGCGAAAAACAGTTTTAAAAACGATCTGAAAGTGTCTTTAAGACCTCCCTGACTTAACGGCAGATAACCAACTAAGATATAACAGCAACTATTTATACGTGATAAGCAAGTCTGCCAGTAGTGTTTTAATAGTTATACCAGCAGCAATACCAAATAAAATACACATATGAACACCAACTTTTTTGCTCAAAAAACAGTTTAAAGTAGAAAAATATGTGTAGTGTTCTTAATAATTTGGCCCCACTGTTGTTTATTCGTTAACATTTAATTATAGATGAAGTTCAGTATTAAGAACTACTTTTAAAAACTTAAAACTTACTTAATTACAATAATAAATAGTCCTAAAAGAATATAACTATGTATTTAACTAGAAAAAAATTCAATTGGTGTTTCCAAAAGATTTTTATGAAATAAAATTAAGTATTTCATAATACAGTTTTTCCTTAATTAAATAAGATTGAAAAATAACAGATTGTAATTTAGAACATACTCTAAAAAAATAGAGAAAACTATAATAGATAAGATAAATATTCTTAAAAAATTTTATAAGATAAAGATTTTGAAAAATAAGTAGTTGGTGTATAGTAATTAAGACGTCAGATATTTAGCTTTTACTGAAAAACAATTTTTTATTCATACGTTGTTCCTTGTCCTTTCAGTGTAATGACGTTAATGAGAAACATAAATGTCAATTTATGTATATTGGATAAAGGGATGTCAGTGACATAGTGTAAACAGGTTTTAACACTATATTTTCAGTTTTAAGTATTTTAAAAGAAGAGAATATTGCGATAATTGCCACGTTTACGTTTAATGGTTAAAATAAAGTAGTAATTTTCAAACAATTTATAAGCAGAACGTAAAATTCGTGTTACATCAGGACTGCAAGGAATAATCGATTTACAGGAGTAATAATATACGCCTTTAGAAACTAGGCTTTATTGAACATAAAAACCAACAACTATAAATGAACATAAAAAACTAACGAATATAAATGACAAGTTGTGGGAACTTGAATGTATGAATGTCACTAGGTAGTTGCTAAGGGACGTCCAACACAAAATAATATTACATTCACCCCCTTTTTTTTTAAACATATTCTTCCAGGTATTTTGGTGGATGTCTGGTTCTCTGACTACGACGAAGAACGTCATGAGGTGGGTCCTTGTCGGGAGACAGAGAACGCGGTGTAGGTTGAGGAGGATCATGCTCAGTAAGCCTCCCGGATTCAGGCGTCAATTGCAATGCTAATTCCGGAGGAGGTACATCGTCATTTATCGGGGCTAATAATTCTGGTGGAGGTGCGTCGTCATTTATCGGGGCTAAATGTCGGTTTGACACGGTGGTTTCCCTTCCATCTGGGATTTGCACATGGGAGTAGTCAGGATTGGCCTCCAGGAGTTCAACCCGTGTAACGGCTGGGTTGTATTTGCTGTTTGGCGGCGGTAGACATCTCATCAAAACAGTTCCTGGAACAGACAGCCAAGTTGGGAGTAAATGTCCGTTTATGGATTTTCTTATGTGGTTGAACATTCGTTCGTGAGGCGTCGCGTTGGTGGAAGTACATAGCAGGGATCTTATAGAATGGAGTGCTTGGGGTAATACTTGCTCCCACTGCTCAGTTCTGAGGCCTCTAGTCCGAAGAGCCAACTGTATTGTCTTCCAAATAGTGCCATTAAAGCGCTCCACCTGACCGTTTCCCTTGGGATTATAAGCTGTGGTCCTGCTGGTCGCAACTCCTTGGGACATCAGAAAATTTTTCAATTCCGTTGACATGAAAGCTGTACCTTGGTCAGAGTGGACGAACGACGGTATTCCAAAAACAGAAAAATGATTAGTTAGATGGTTGATAACGGTTGCTGCTGACAAGTCAGATGAAGGGAAGGCGAATGGAAATCGAAAGAATTCGTCTATAACCGTAAGCAGGTAACGATTTCTAGTGTTTGATGGAAGAGGCCCCTTAAAATCGAGATTAAGTCTCTCAAAAGGTGTTGTGGCTTTGATTAGAACGCCGGTATTTTGAAAAATCGGGGCTTGAGTTCCGCACAATCTTTACAACTCAATGTAATGCGTCGAACATCTTCAACTGAGAACGGTAGGTTCTTGCATCGCACAAAATGCACCATTCGAGTTACACCAGGATGGCGCATAGTCTCGTGAAGTTCCCGGAGATCCTTTGAAGAAACAGAAGCGCAGACTCTTGACAGTATATCAGCTACGGTATTTTCTTTGCCTGCACGATATGATATGTCATACTTAAAACAGGATAACTCCAGGCGCCATCTCATGATCTTTTCATTCTTGATTTTGCTTTGTCGCCTATTGTTGTCAAACATATACGATACAGCTTCTTGATCTGTGATGATGTGGAATGGCCTGCCTATGAGATAATGACGCCACTTACGAAGTGCCTCAACGATAGCTGCTGCTTCTTTCTCCATTGATGGGTGGCCTAATTCTGAGCCTGATAGTGTCCTTGAGAAAAAGGCGACAGGGCGACCGTGTTGAGAGAGCGTAGCTGCTAATGCGTGCTCAGAAGCGTCTGTTTCCACTGTAAATGGTAATTTTTCATCAACTGACATTAACACAGCTTTAGAGATATCGGATTTCAGTACTGCTATGACCTCTTTCTGTTCCGGGGTCAGTGGGAATGATTTTGCTTGTACTAGTGGACGTATTTTATCAGAGAACTTTGGGATCCCTAAAACTCGCTTAAGATCTTTGGGGTTGTTTGGAATAGGCATTTCTTTAAGAGGCCGGAGTCTGTCTTCGTCTTGTTTTATTGTATTATCGACAATATTATATCCTAAAAGGTTGATATTAGTCAAGGAAAATTTAGACTTCTGCTCGTTGAGAGTAAGGTTGTACTTACTGGCTGTATCAAGGAAAGCTTCAAGGTTCGCATCGTGGTCTTCTAAGGTCTTTCCACATACTGTGACATCATCCAAGTATGCGTAGGTTTCCTTCAGATTTTCTTTCTTGATGATCGAGTTGATAAATTTCTGGAAGGCAGGCACTCCATTGGTTACTCCGAAGGGAATCCTCTTGAATTGATAGAGGACACCATCGGCCTCAAATGCTGTGTATTTCTTCTCGGATTCAAGAATCGGCACTTGGTGATACGCGGATTTTAAGTCAATTGTGCTAAAATAATTGTTTTTAGAAACTTGCTCGACAATAGTCTCTATCCGTGGGATAGGGTAGGCGTCCAGTTGAGTATACCTATTGATGGTTTCCGAGTAATCAATACACATGCGTTTTTTTCTTCCTTCACTTTTCACCACAAGTACTTGCGCTCTCCAAGGGGATGTGCTCTCTTCAATGATTCCATCTTCCAATAATTTCAATACTTCAGACTTGATAAACTGTGAGTCCTCTCTCGAGTGGTACCGCGATTTAACAGCTATGGGCTTGCAATCGGGATCCAGGTTTGTGAATAATGAAACTGGAGGAACGTTGGCTGCTTTTAACATGCAGATCAACAGAGGATCTTTTGATCCCCCAAGTTTCATCTCAAGAGAGGAGTGTGCTGCTAGTAAGTCGTGCCCTATTATCACATCTGCACAAAGGTTCTTCATTACCAGTAGCTTAGCTCCCTCATAAAAATGACCTTGCATTTCTACGGTGACGTGACAGCAACTTTTCACTGTAGAACATAGAGCCGAACTTGCCATAGTGATTCGCTCAATGGCATGGTTGGAGCCCCGCATTTCACCACAATAGCCGAATCGATAAAGCTTGTTGTGCTACCTGTATCTATTAAAGCTTTACAGTGAAACTTATTAATTTTTATTGGAACAATCGCCTTCTGTAGGCTTGCCGAAGCTGCTGAAACTGCACCTATACTACTGGCTGAGGCAGTTTTCTCTTTAAAGTTGTTTTTTACAGACTTACAAACTTTTGCATAGTGACCAATCTTACCACATTTCTTGCACTCTTCTCCACTAGCTGGGCATCGATCACGGGGGTGGCGATTGTATCCACAGTAGTAGCAGAGTGTAGTCGGTTTGGATTTAGTAGCAGCCGTTAAAGAGGTTTTAAGGAGGTCTGGCTGGCTCGTAGGCTCGGCTGGCTCGGTAGGATTTGGCATGGCCGCTGAAAAATTGTTCACAGACGAGTAAGTTTGGGCATGTTTATGACCTATTTCTAGGGCTCTCGCTTGATCGTAAGCTTCGGACAATGTTAAGGTTTTATTTTCTAAAAGGCGTTGTCGAATAGTGTTGGATGCCAAGCCTGTAATAAATGCATCACGAATGTAGTCGTCCCTATTCTGTTCAGCCGTTACTGTTTTAAACGAGCACTCTTTCCCTAAAACCTTTAAAACTTGCAAATATTGATCAATCGATTCTCCAGGATTCTGTCGTCTTGTGGAAACGCAGTGGCGGGCATAAATTTCGTTCTTTGGCTTGATATATACATAGTCAAGAGCTTCAACGGCCGATTTGTACTCAGTTTGGTCACTGATCAATTTATAGATCGTGGGCGAAAGGAAATTGGTTAGGACAGTTATCTTTGCTGCATCTTGGAGTTCAACCTTCTCATGAACTTCTAGAGCGGTAAGAAAGTTAGTGAAGGTCTTCTTCCAATGAGTGTAGTCATCTTGGGCGGTTGCCGAGGCCGGGTCTACTGTCAAACGTTCGGGACGGAGATACTTGTCCATTTGGTTGTCGTGACTCTTTGATTTATGTTCATTTATAGTTGTTGGTTTTTATGTTCAATAAAGCCTAGTTTCTAAAGGCGTATATTATTACAATTTATTGAACATAAAAACCAACAACTATAAATGAACATAAAAAACTAACGAATATAAATGACAAGTTGTGGGAACTTGAATGTATGAATGTCACTAGGTAGTTGCTAAGGGACGTCCAACACAAAATAATATTACAGTAATGTTGGTGAGTTTTGGGAGCTACGTTTAAGGACACTGTTACAGGATTTTTCAGGGATGAATGGTGGAGTTTGTGATGGAGTCAGTATCAGTCCCTCGGTACAATTCGGTGTTCGCTTTCTGATTTTTCTGGTTTTGTTTTCCTGTTTCCTGGATCCTGGAACGTGTCACAGTTCCTGGTTTTGTGTCACTGTGTGTGTGGCTCTGTAACTCCACGTTGTGCAATGTGGGTTTGGGAGATTGACAATGTGGCGTGTCTCCTCCGGCATGAAGCCTCCCATTTGGACGAAGGACGAAGGGAACAACAGAAAATGTTACCTCAAACTTCTCAGTTATGGTTAAATTTTATTTACTAGATGTGTTAACTTAACACATTCAACATTTAGTAATTCTAACAGCATTGAATATACAGTGAGGTCCAAAAGTAACGGATACATTAATTTTCTCCGTTAATAAGCGTGTAAAAGAAAAATCCTAAAACATGTCAATTTTTAAATTTAAAATGACACTTTATCACGCTAAAAAACCACCCTTCACTTCAAACCCCTTCCCAAGGGGTGGGAGCACCTCATCTTTTCAAATGGCATGGGGGGTCATGTGATACCTCGTTTGAAAGAGCATTTAATTGCCTATTCAGCCATGTAAAAATTTTTAGATTTCATTTTTTTATTTTCAAGAAAATTCGATTTACAATTTTGGAATGTGTTACTTTAAATGTATTGAAACGTGTCGTATTGATATACCAAGCATGCCTACTAGATTATTTTATTATTAGGAAATTTAACTGTAACTACCTATTACAGTATTAAATATTGAATTTTCTTGAAAATAAACAAATTAAATTCAATTTAAAATTTTGGAATATGTTACTTAAAATGTACTTAAAACGTGTAGTATTGATATACCAAGCATACCTACTAGATTATTTTATTATTACGAAATTAAACTGTAACTACCTATTGCAGTATTAAATATTGAATTTTCTTGAAAACAAAAAATTTAAATCTAAAAATTTTTACATTGCTGAATAGGCAATTAAATGCTCTTTCAAACGAGGTATCACATGACCCCCCATGCCATTTAAAAAAATGGGGTGCTCTCACTCCTTGGGAAGGCGTTTGAAGTGGGGGGTGGTTTTTTAGCGTCATAAAGTGTCATTTTAAATTTAAAAATTGACGTGTTTCAGGATTTTTCTTTTACACGCTTATTAACGGAAAAAATAAATGTATCCGTTACTTTTGGACCTCACTGTATAAAGGACGCAGTATTGTGTTTATGCATAAGAAAATCTCTGGGATGGTCGTACCAATCTTAACTTTTCCTTAAAAATTTCTCTGTGAACTATATATATATATATATATATATATATATATATATATATATATATACTGTACATAACTTCAAATTTTAATCCTGTTTTAACTTTTTATTATACTTACTTTTTAAAATAATTTTATTCCAAATTGTATACTGGCATCCGAACAAGGACAGCCCTTTACCTGTAAATAAAACAGTTAGGTTGATTTGAATCAGAAATTCAAATTTATAATTTTCCCGCGTTCTGAATTAAACAGAAGACGAGGTGACAGATGTCAACTCAACAGGTGACAGTTGAGTGGTTGTTTGTCGCAACGATACGTAGCAAAGATTCAACGGAAATTTCACTTTTAAATTAAGAATCAACATCGAATTTATTATATTTCGACTCAAATCGACTTAAGAGAGTTTTATTAGTGTAAGATGTTTAACAACTCAGGTCTAGTTTCCTTACCTGAACACAAATGTTTCAGTCTTGTTCTTACTATTCACCGCTGAGCCACGTGCTGCTATTTCGGTAAGGTGATTTTTCCTGTATTTAACATTAAATGTAAAGAATGTTATTCCATTGTAGTTTAGTCCTGAAGAAGCCTATAACCTATAACTTTGAAGCATCTGACTTTCATTGCTTCCTCAGTCCCGGGTCTTCCCAATAGTTATCAGCGAAGTTTATATATATATATATATATATATATATATATATATATATATATATATTCTTTTACCGATGATTTAGAATATTTAGATAGATAGATATTTTTTTGGGTTGGCTGTTAGCCTATATCACTGCGACCTTTGCAGATCTATTGTGAACACCCATTATCTGTGAAATAGGATTAGAGCACCTTGTCCACCTTGTCCGTATGATTTAACTATATGTACCTCTATTTAATCTGCTTTCTACCTTTTTTTTTGCTGCAAGTTGTTTTCACCGTTACTTATAATAATCTAATGCTTAGTGCAAAATATACTCAAATATAAAAAATACTCCCAAATTAGTCTATACCTTTGTTTCTTACTATTCTTACATTCATTTTTGTCCAAATATGTCCAAGTCTTTTGTAAGTAGAGTTTAAAGATCATATTTAATATTTTACAATATTTTTTAATTCTTGATAATATAGTATAAAACTGAATTGAACTTGAAGATAAATAAAGGCATTTTGACTAGATGAAAACATAGGTTGCGTTAAAAATAGTAGTGAAACGATTTTACCAGTAGTTTTTATGTAGAAAACCGATTGATATGTAAACACTGACGTAGTGCGTAAAAATGCTGTGACACTGCGCAATCGTGACAATTATTGGTCCTTCTATAATTCGTTCCAAGTTCGTGCGGACGGACTAATCTTAACAGCTACCTAAGCTGAAACATCGCCGTAATAGGATCTATATTATACCAGCAGGTATCGACTGTTCTTTTCAATTATATTACTGAAGCACGGCATGATTTCGTAAATCCAATAAAAGACTACTATTTTCAAATTTTTCAATTAAAAGATTTAAGTTCACTTATTAGTTTATTGATTAGCATAATATAATCTAATTATAGTACATATTGATCGAAAATAAGGAATGATATAAAGGAACAGTAATTATAAAACAAAGACTAAACACCAATAAATAAAATAGCAATAACATATGAAAAGGAATAAATACCATTACTAAATTACAGAAATTTTTCCAAAGCTCCGGTCGACTACAATATTCTGAGAATACTAGAATTAATGCACTCAAACCAGTACAGATCAAAACCTGGTAATATAATTCAATAGAAGCGATAACCAGCTGTCGTTAAACTCTCATTAAGATAAAAAAGGTCAGTCCGCCCGAACTTTGAACGAATGAAAAGTGTATACTTAAAATTCTTATGATGGGTAAGAGTACCTAGGTATACCTACCATGGTGATTGTAGGTATATATACGACAGTGATCTAATCTACTGCCTTAATATATAACAAATGGCTATGATCATTTGTAAATAAAAAAAATAAAAAATATTTAAATAAATCGAAGCACATTAGATTTAAAATTAAAATTGGTTTTTAAGACTTTGATAGTAACATAAAGTAGATTGTTAAACTTTGAGGTTATTTAATTTCTTTAAATCTGATTAATGTTCCTAACTTTACATTGTTAATCTTGCTGTTTTTAGAATAATAAACTTTGTTGTCTCAGGTGTTTCCAAAATAATATAATAACATTATACAAACTTATTGAGATTATATAGAACGGTATATTTAAATAATGGCATTAAATAAAGCTAAAATCTAATTTTTGTGAATGTTCCTTATCTATAAGGTGTAATTTTAAATAATTAGTTATAAATATATCATATTTTTGCGTTTATATAGCATTGATTAGAGTATTTTATTTTCTTATTTGGAATATGAATCGAAATAATGATATAGCTACGAGTTTAAATTCTGCATTGATATTATGCGTAATTTACAATTGTTCAATTTAAACGAATTATTATGATTACTATAAACATTATAGTTATAATGTTCTCAACTTTGTTCGTATCTAAGGCAAAAAAAGAAATTAAAAAGGAGTTAAGAGAAAATTGATAACATTAAAAAGAAGTTAAAAGTGAATTAAAAAAAAAACAGTTTTGCTGCTATATAAGGACGTAGAGCAGTAAATCAGATGCCGTGATAAATCAGAGATCTGGCATGGTAGGCTTACATGCCTGGCAAGTCTTGGCAACCTTCGACAAACACAAGCGTGTAAAGATGGTGTTTGGCTTGGCTTGAGTGAGATGGGAGAAGAGCTTGTTGCCGATCCAGGCCAGTGTTGGTTTTCGAACACGTGTAAATGGCATTCAAGCGTTTGTGTATGCTTGCGGAGACTCGCCATCGCCAAGCATGTAAACCTACGATTACGTTTGCATTTAAGCCTGTTTAAAATGTTTTTTTTTATCAAATGTTTAATCAAGAACCCAATATGTTTACACTTTCTGAGTGTTTGGGTTCTTTTCAAAAAAATCATTTTCTCATTTTTTCTATCTATCTTTTATCCAAAAAGAGGATCAAATTACAAAATAAAACAGCACAATCGTGATATGTATTTCCATTAATTATAATATTATAATTATATAGTAAGATCATTTTATATAATCTGCATAAGTACATTAAAGATTTGGTACCTTTTTCGTTGTTTAGTTTAGTTAAAAGTTAAAATGTTGGGAAAGCTAAAATGATTAAAAGTTGGTAAATAAACGCGAAACGCCTGTATTTGACGTTCACATGTTTCGTTGCACAAGTTTATGTATGGAACTTTTAAAACTTATGCAGTTATTTCTGAATTATTCTGTTTATATTTTCTAAACTAAATCTAAACTAAAAATAAGTTCTCTGTATCGGCTTCTGTAATGGTGAATTCTGTTACCAATTATGCATATTTATAGTTTATTTTACCTTCTATACCAAAAAGTTGTTTTCTGTTTTAAAATACATACATACCATAGATTCCTAGCGTATGTCCTTCACAAAAATTAATATTTAAGTATATTTATAAAAACGTGTCCAAAATTCCTTGTTATATCACTTTGGAAACACCTACTTCTGTTATTACTTTGTTATCAAAAGATCCACTTGTTAGTATATTTTTGGAAAGGTTTTGCTCAAAATAATGATAAAAAACAACTGCTAATCAATAAATTTGTAGACGCTAACAAACTATTGATTAAGTGTTGATAATGAATTTATATTTAGAATTAAAAGTTAAACTATTTGTACACAATGGCCCATTTTTGTTGATTGTACCAGTGATTTAGAAAACAGTGGACTAATACAATCCAAATCGTTTTTGCTGCAAGAGTTTGAGACACTATGTACTTATAGTTTTTACTTTTATTCAGATTGATTAATATCTTATAATTTTGAGCGAAATTACTTCTAAATGAAGATTCCAAAGAGTTCTTCTAGTCTGCAATTTTGGGCATACATTACTATAACAATGAACGTGTACCTATATTTACATTTCATGGACTCCTTTCTGTTTATAAAAAATTTTGAAAAATACAAAAATAATATGTGTACAATTACTAGTTTTATTTGTTTCCCTTAAAAAAAAATTCTGCTTCATTTTGGTAAATATCCCAATTAAATATAGTTAACATTTCCTAAGATATACAACCTACAGGTAGCTTTCAATGCTCTTAGTGTGAAACAATTAACAACAGTGAAAGAAACTAAAATTACAAGCTAGCATGTAGTCTCATTTTCTCTTTCTGTCGTTACTCGTTTTGTACTTTCTTTAGTTAGTAAAAGAGTTTAGAGAAAATTCAAAGCTGTGAATATATTTCAAAGAATTTCATATCAAAGGTTTACAATTATTTTGCTACAGTATCATAAAATATACGGAAACTTTTAGAACTTTTAACGTTGTAAGTTCTTAAAAGTAAAATCGATCGGTTTTACACCGAAATATGGTTACGCCTAGGAGGAATAGGCTATGCCCTAGCATTTTTGAGTGAGGGTAGCTCTACTATTGGCACTTCCCATCAACTTCGTGGTTATGTTACCACTTGGTAAGTGTTTCGCTAGAAGCAGTAACTTTATTAATTGGAAAAATAGGTAAAATAGATAAACAGAAACAAACAATCACAATTATCATAATTAAAGTAGCTTGGGGCACTAGAGCTAATCTGATCACTTCGAGGACAAACCTCTCAAAGATTCAGAGACTAGCCTGTGCACGTATAACTGAAGCTCTGAAGCATTGAGAACATGCCCCACTGCTGCAATGAAAAAAATCCTAAATCTCTCGCCACTGCATCTTCAAGTAGAAAAATATTATATAGAGAATGATCAAAAAACGAATAATCAAGGAAAAATCTCGATTACTTCCACTTAATTAACCTTGGGAAATGCCCCAAGATGAAAATTTACCACAAAACTGGGAAGTAAATCTGAATGGGACGAGAACACCATATAGGTATGGGCTAAGCCAAAACGCCATAAAATTGTATACGGACGGCTCCAAGACAGATACAGGAACAGGAGCAGGGGTTTTTGGACCTAAAACCAAATACTTAGAAACCCTTGGTGCGTAACCAAGCATCTTTCAAGCGGAAATTCGTGCCATCGAAAGATGTATAAAATTTAACATTGAAAGGAAATATAGACAGAAGATTATGATCATGTCAGATAGTCAAGCAGCCGTCAAAGCTTTGAACTCAGATACAATCAGTTTAAAGATGGTCTGGGACTGCCTAGGCAAATTCAATGAACTAGGGCAGAAAAACACTTTTACCCTCCTATGTGTTCCAGGACACATAGGAATAAAAGGAAACGAAACAGCAGACAAGTTGGCAAAAGAAGGAGCTGAAACCCCATACCTGGGACCAGAACCTTCCTGTGGGATCAGCAGAAGTACAATCTTAGAAAAACTAAGGAAAAAATGGATAGCGAAAAACTATAACTAGAAGAGATCTTTAAGCTGTCTTAAACTTAGTAAAAAGAACCTCCGAATTATAACAGGAATACTAACCGGGCACTGCCGATTAAGAGGACACATGAAGAAACTAGGATTGGTAGAAGAAGCAAACTGCAGATTATGTGAGGTAGAGGAAACCTCAATACACATACTATCAGAATGCATTGCATTAAGTAATTCTAGGGTCAAATACCTAGGGTCATACGAAATAGAAAAGGAAGAACTACCTAACTTGAAACCCAATGATATCCTAAACTTTCTAAGGAAGAAGAAGACTAGAAGAGCTGCTATAAGTCTGAGAAATCATCAGAAATTTAGCAAGAAAAGGGGGACACAATAGATCTTATAGGTCGCAGGTGTATTTGTTACCCCTAACTTGCTCATACATACATACATACATACATACATACATACATACATACATACATACATACATACATACATACATACCATAATTAAATAAGCACAATGATCTAACCTATTCTTATTAACCAAATAATATGATGAAATGTCACATTTACAGTACGTTTCACAATAATTCGTTGACTCGGTACCTTACCTGAGGGGATTAGTAATGAAAGGTTATAAATTTCTCACTGTACAGTAAACATTAACAGATCCGTAATCCGGTTTTCAAAATAGATTTAAATAAAACTCAGTAACATTTACTAAAACTTAAATTTATTTTGTAAAAAAAATCACGAAATTTTTTAAAAACAAATTTTAACTTTATTTATTAATTGCAATTAAACAAATGAACTAATTCTACATTATTTACAACTATTTAATCTAAATGTAGTTCAGTATCACTATCGTCTTCATTTAAATTAATAACTAAGGGTGCTACAGTTACATTAACATTTCGATATGTACCTTCAACCTTAATAACATGCTGAATCGAATTTTTCCAGCTATCAATGGGAATATTACTTGTCACATTTCTGATTAACTCTATAACACTTGAGTTTAATGTGGGTGAAATGTTTTCCGATCTAACTTTGGATTTTAGCTGATGCCACATGTGTTCTATAGGATTGAACATGCAATAATATGGGGGAAGCCGTAACACTGTGTGGCCCATATTTTTAGCAATAGTATCACAAACGTATTCTTTTTCAATACCGAACGCTGCTACAACTTGTAAGAGATCACGTTTTGTGTACGATTCTTCAAAATAAAGGTCATTTTTTAACAAATACTCTTGAATTTCCCATTTATTGTTGTTGCTATTTGGTACTTTATTTAATTGACGGCTATGATAAGTTGCATTGTCCATTACAATTATACTTTTTTCCGGTATATTCGGCAATAAATAATTCTCAAACCAATCTTCAAAAAGGTCTGCTGTCGTATCTTCGTGATAATCTAAACTTGAATCTTTAATATTCTTTGCTGATAACAATAAAGCGTTTGGAACCCAACCTGTTTCTGATTCGGCATGTATTATTGTAATTCTTTGTTCTCTATTTGATGGAGCCTTTGTTTTGCAATTTCCCGATGAATCAACAAAACCCTTCGTTGGAGTATCATGGGTGTCATACCATGTCTCGTCGAGGTAGATAATTAAAAGGTTTTCACTTCTATATTTTTGAATAGCTTGTAAGTAATGACAACGCCACATTCGTAAACGATATGACTCCATTATCACTTGTCTTTTATTAATGGTACAATATTTAAATCCCATTTGAGAAATAATTCTCCACAAACTTGTACGGCTACAAATAATTCCCGTGTCGTCTTTAAGTAACCGTTTTTTTATACAATCTAGGGTTGGTATCATTTGTTCTTGGTATAGGACATATATCGTTCGTCGGATTATATCTTTTTGTATTTCATCAACACATTTGGTATTATTAACGTCACTTCGTTTTTTTCGTTTACTTATTGGCTTATTGATAATATCTTTTACTGTGGATATTGGGGTTTTGGTTAACTTACATGTTTCTTCTGCTGCATCGGTTACACTATAACCTCGATTATTCAATGTTTCAAACACATTTTTCACAATTTGTTTCGCATCCGGCGATAAATGCACTTTTTTTGCCCAAGGACGCCACATACTTAGTTATAAACACAAGATTACTTTCAGAGTATAATGTTTAGTACAAACTAAAATTCTAGGAGAGAATTTTAAAAACAAATTACCCCGAAACTTCCACTTTCTCTTCCAAGATAATTAAGAAAATCAAAAATCATTTACTAATGATTTACTATTGATGGTCAGTAATAATAATTTAAAATTTTACCTGAAAAATAAAAAATCCAAAATATATCTTCCTGGACAAAAATAAATAATACCTTTCTGTAAATAGTTCACCGGTTTACGGCCAAAGTTCGAAGAAATATTAACCACCTTTTATTAGTAATCCCTTAAGAGCAGTTAAAACAGGTAGGTACCAAGTCAACGAAATATTTTGAAATGAACTTTACATACGAAAAGATGCCAAGTGTCAAAACGGATTTGTCTAAAAATACTGCAATGGATGACACTTAGATTCAGTCTGAAACTTCGGACACTTCGTGAACGACCTCAACGACGCTCTTTATAAATTATGAAGTACAATGAAAGAACAGAATTTTGGATATGACAAACAGGGTAAAAATTCTTTATTAATTAAAATTGATTGTGTTCTGGTGAAGAGATTATCTTAGGAAGATCAAAGATTTTCGTAGCAAAAATCATCATGTTTTTTACCTGGTTGAGACGGATGTATTCGAAGAATATTTCAACCAAATGATACAACTTATTCCAGAGGGATTAGTTTTAGTTATGGATAACGCAAGTTATTACTTCTGAAAACTTGAAAAAACTCCAGCTGAATCTTCGCGAAAGGATGAGGCAAAAAAATATACCCTTTTAGGAAAACGTGTTAAAAAAGAACTTCTGGCTATCATAAAGCCTTATAGACGGCAATATTCCAAATATGTCGTCGACAACATGGCAAAAAAGTAAGGAATAACTGTTCTCCGATTACCACCTTATCACTGCGAACTTAATCTAATAGAATTAATCTGAGAACAAATAAAGCAGTATATACGAAAAATACGACCTTTAAAATAAAAGATGTAAAAAAATATTTTATGAGGTACTAAGTACAGTGAATGCTGACTAATGGAAAAAATGTATTGAGCGGGTTTATTAATATAGAACAAAAATGTGAAAACTAGACAACTTAATTAAAGAGACAGTTGAGCCGCTAATAATTACAGTTAATGGTGACACTTCTTCAGACAATGAATTCTAATTTTCAGTAGTACCTAGTATATAACTAATATTTATAAACTTTTATTGAATAAAAATATATTTTAAATATGTTTTATCAATTTGTGCATATTGTTACGCCAGTGCCGAACGCAATATTAATGTTGTTTATATTGCAAAAAATATTCTAAAAATCTTGTTCTATATTATTTATAATTTTACAGTAAAAATAGCTAAAAAGTATCTTTAAAATCAATAAACCTCATATTTCTAACATAAAATTGTTAACTTTATGATATCTGTAAAAATGTTAACCCTCTGATATCAATGAGCTCTTAATGGCTTAATGGGTGATAACTTAGTAGCTTTAGGCTAATTATTTCGGATGTCAGATCATAAAAATGTTATCATTCAGAGCTTCTTATAATATCTTTTCGCTGAACTGGTAGGCTTTTATTTTTTTTTTTTCAAAAAAACATAATACCATGATGCACTTTTAGATCATCTGACTTTTTTGAAAATATTAAATCGCATACTTATGCACATCTTGTAAATTATAGTTATAGTTTACATATTTACTTTTAGTTATTTTGATTTTAGTAACTATACCTACTACTGCCACCTAGTTACTTGAACTAGATATATCGTTTATTCTAAAAGGATTTCTATCTGACAGAAAATATTTTTTAAAATAAATAATGAATGTGGGGTTCGAAAATGAATGAATAGTTTATTTTTGTGTGCATAATAAAATTAGTATTTGATTTTTTTATTAAAAACAAGACACATCCATATCTAGCCTCTCTTGATTAGAAGCCAAAGCAGGTTTCATGGATCAATACATCACATTCCCTTTTACCAACATTCTAATCAATAAAATTTAAAGCCATCTACCATTGTATATCGTTACTGATATTTTTAGATAGTGCCCTTCTGTTACTAAATTAGAATTGGTAACAACTGATAAATATTCACATAGATGGAATCCACACTTTTGATTTGATATAATATGCACATACATGATAAGTCCAAAATAATATTTCCAAATGGAGACTCTTAATATTTAACAGCAGTGTTGTAGTTACTTTATTATTAAGAGAAACATTAATGAAATTCAATCTGTATTTTTAGTTTTAATGTCGTCAAAAAAGTTCTAATTATTAATAAGAGTATTTATAGTAGCGTGAAGTATTATTTTGTTTGTTACAAATTTCTTTAGAGGCTACACAGAAATTAATTTATATGCAAGGTACCTACCTAATGGATAATTTCATAATATCTTGTAAGAAATTCTTCTTTATTACAAAAAAATTATGTCTTTATTATCAAACTATGTATAAAATACTCACAGGGAATATTAATTATAGAATTTTCTTCAGTTGCTATAAATATTTATGTAGTTTTATTCACGATGTAGATTCCGTCAGATAATGTTGTAACGGTTAAACGGTTATAGCTTACATAAGTAGACATAAGGAAAACTAACAAAAATCTAAACTACTAGCAGCCTGCCCGCCCCGGCTTTGCACGGGGATTAAAGAAAAATAACAAAACCCATTAAATTTATTGGGTCAACGCTTCCCTGTAAACAATATTACATGTTGTTTTATTTTCTGGCAGCAAAATAAATTGATTTTCAGGTGCTCCGACCCGCCTTAGGCGGTTGGCCATGAGGAAAACCGATCCCTACTATTTGGAAGGTTTGACCTTAAGACTTATTATTAGTAAAAGCGAAAGAGGTTTGGTAGGAAATTGAAGCGGTTTAAATGGATTTGGTAGATCAGTTGGGATCATCGGTATCCTCAGTGTATGAGCTAGTTGACCAGCTGGTGGTTCAGTTATATTGGTTGCTACAACTGAATTGTCCTTTAGTTCCTTTATAAGTAGCCTCGTCCCATTGCACATGCTAAATTTGTGATATCTGTCGTGATTATGAAATAAGTTATTTTGATAAGGAATAATACCAAGATAAAAACTTTTAAAAAATTAAAAATTAGTTATTGTGACGTAACTATAACAGTTAGACATATGCTGTCGCGGCATTTTTTGTAGATATTTATATATTCTTCAAAAGCGTAGTACATTATTTTATTCTATAATCAATAGTATTCTCAGCGCACGCGATGTAAGGATTTTAAGGTCATTTTTGGTTACATTAATGGCATTTTAGTAAGGATTCCTATTTTTTTTTAATGAAACATAGCCTATGTCACTCGGGAATAGTGTAGCTTGCCAACGGTGAAAGAATTTTTGAAATCGGTCCAGTAGTTTCGAAACCTATTCATTTCAAACAAACAAACAAAAAAAATCAAATCTTTCCTCTTTATAATATTAGTATAGATATATTAAAAAGAAGGAATAAACAGAATATCATAAGTAAACGATTATTTGAGATTTCTCTCATTGGATTTTTTTTTGGAAATTTTGAATTTTTGAAAGTTTTTAGAAAATATACAAACAAGAATATATACTACATCTTTAGCACTTTTGAGTTTTTACAAAAGCATCACATGTTCGTTTGCTGTACTGCCACCATTTTACTTTGTTTTTTACTAACATTTTATGAAAACTAAAACTTTATCCGTCAATCACTAACATGGATTTTCCTTTTTCACTAATACAAAACATTACCTTAATTTTGACTGGTACTCGTCTTAACACTTACAAATGTTTACTGAAGAAACGATATATGAAATAATAAATCCAACCAGGAAAAATGTTAAATTGATACAATACTTAAAATAATTAGAAATAGAGTCAACCAGAGGATAATCTTCCTATTGCGGGTTACTAGATATAATAGTATCATATTATTAGATTGTCCTGATAGAGTCTCATTAGGAAAAAACCTATTTCTAATTTCATGGAATATTTGTTAAAGCATCATCAAAAGAAATTACAAATAACCAAGATATAATCTTTATTTAGGGAACAACAAAGTCATAATATCAATTCCGAAAAAAATATTGTTTGTGGAGTTTCCAAATTCTCATTACTAGGCTTGAAGTTTGGCAACCCTGTGTATCTAAATTCCTTATATACTACCATTTTACCCTATAAATAAAATTTACTCGAGGATGCAATTTCGTTGTACCCAGGATGCAATTTATGTAGAAAACTTTCTACCTGCCTACTTTGGGATGCAATTTCGAAAGACCGCAAAAACAACACAGAAAATATAAAACAATATAAAAGTTATAAAAAAAATGAGTATTTAATTCAGTCAATAAAAACGTGGCAAATAAGCATTCCA
Organism: Altica lythri; assembly: GCA_964028335.1. NCBI lineage: Eukaryota > Metazoa > Arthropoda > Insecta > Coleoptera > Chrysomelidae > Altica > Altica lythri. Next base: position 78,480,576 of record OZ034800.1, on the reverse strand, counting down.
TCTACAGTATTTTTATTCAATAATTTAATACAAAAACTATAAAGATATTTTGTGTAATTCATCAGTTGACTAAGAAATGATCCAGTATATGAAGGTACCTAATCTTTGTAATATCTGCATCGGCATAAACTGTCACAAAAAACAAACATCGGATGTATCGTTGTAATATTATTTCCCTAAAAAAACTATAGATAACAATCGATAAACCGTATATATAGCTATCATTCAGCTATTGGCAAATTCTATATTTATTCAATACAATGACATACAGGAAAAACCGAAAATTTGGGACTAATAGGTGGCACTGTAGTAAAGTTATTGATAAACTTTCCAAGAGTAGCATTACTTTTTTAGATGAATGACATTCCAAATTTTTAAACAGTGGTATCAATTGTGCAGAAGATGGATAGCCACAGTGCTACTGCGAACTAAATGAAACAACCAAGAATCAATTAAATTGGACAGTGACCAAACAATGACCACTTAAAAAAGAAAGGACAAATCTTAAATTTTTAATGATCAAGCTGTTTAAAGAAGAAACTGGACACATTCAAGGAGCAATAGCAACACTAACCACAAAAATCAAATAAAATACAAACTTGACCATCGTATAAGTGACCGACAGTACATTTAAAAATGAGTTTAATAACTTTTTCCACTGGAATTATTTTTGACAGTATAGCACTAGATACGTTATGTATCATCTTTGACCTTTTATATATATAGAGTTACATATGCATGTGTAGGTATATGTATTTGTTTGGATGTTGTTGGTTTTCTACTAGGTGTTTTATTCACAAAGTGATATGTAATACTTTTAACAAAAATTAAAGATCTTTTTATTACCTACAACTTTGCTATTGAAGATTTTTGTCTCCGGCATCAAATTTTCTCAGAAAACGCGACCAAACTATTGCCCGTGGATTTTTTTCACTTAACCCCCTCCTCCCTAAGTAAGTCCCCAAGGTCCGTGGGTTCATTTTGTGTGTGTGTGTGTGTGTGTGTGTGTGTGTGTGTGTGTGTGTGTGTGTGTGTGTGTGTGTGTGTGTGTGTGTGTGTGTGTGTGTGTGTGTGTGTGTGTGTGTGTGTGTGTGTGTGTGTGTGTGTGTGTGTGTGTGTGTGTGTGTGTGTGTGTGTGTGTGTGTGTGTGTGTGTGTGTGTGTGTGTGTGTGTGTGTGTGTGTGTGTGTGTGTGTGTGTGTGTGTGTGTGTGTGTGTGTGTGTGTGTATGTGTGTGTGTGTGTGTGTGTGTGTGTGTGTGTGTGTGTGTGTGTGTGTGTGTGTGTGTGTGTGTGTGTGTGTGTGTGTGTGTGTGTGTGTGTGTGTGTGTGTGTGTGTGTGTGTGTGTGTGTGTGTGTGTGTGTGTGTGTGTGTGTGTGTGTGTGTGTGTGTGTGTGTGTGTGTGTGTGTGTGTGTGTGTGTGTGTGTGTGTGTGTGTGTGTGTGTGTGTGTGTGTGTTTTGGCTATATCTTTTTGGCTATTACATCGATCAACTTCATAACCTAATCAGCTCTCAAACTTAAAAAACTACGTCTCATGCCGTTTTGAAAATTCAAATCGGTTGATTCGTTCGTGAGTATCTGTGTATACTTGTATACTTACACAAAAGCGTTTTGAGCGTTGGGGGAAAAGTAAAAGGCTGCTCGGCAAAGTTCGGAGGTCCAGTCGGCGATTATTCTCGTCATTTTTACAGAACTGGATCACCTTTTTTCAGGGCCCCAGGGGAGAGTTACACATGAATGAATGTATGAAATTATGAGACAATTTTTGTTTCGTATTGTCTCTGGAAAAACCGCGAGGACTGTTCATCGCCAGGTTAGGGCGCACTAGGTGTCCGTGGCGTGTACTCTGATGTCATATTTGAGTTCAGCGCCCCACGAAACCCCCGTAACCATTGTCGGTTCGTCTTTTTCAATTCTGTCTGGGAAAACCTCGGGGATGACGTTCAGAGCCAGGTTAAGGCACACCAGGTGTCCGTGGGGTGTTCGCCGGTGCCATATTTGACTTCGGTGCCCCACGAAACTACCCGTTACGATTGTCGGTTCCCATTTTTCAGTTGTGTCTGGGAATACCTTAGGGATGACTTTCAGAGCTAGGTTAGGCCGCTCCAGGTGTTTTTCACATGAAATTCCGATTCAGCACACACAAATTGACCCCTAAATGATTTTCTGTTCGTTTATGTTGGCATTTCCAGAAAAATTATCGAAGATGACGTCCGCGTTCAGCTTAGGGCACACCAGGTGTCTGTGGGGTGTTCGACGGTGCCATATTTGAGTTCAGCGACTTAAAAAATCCCCGGGTATCGAGTTTCTCTCCTTCCTCGCATGAAGTTCGGGATAGTCCCCGGAGATGACGTCCGTCGAAGTTCCTGAGCTCCAGGTGGTCGGGTGGTCAATTTGGACATCATAATCGTGATCAGCGACCTTAAAAACCCCTGGGTACCCAACTTGGGCCAATTCTGACTCTTATTTACAAAGTTATTGAATTTGTCAAAAAAATCTCTAAAATAATGCAATTTTTGAAAGCATTTATGGCTGTAGCAATGCAACTTTCGGTTTGTACTGGGTAGAAAGTAGGTAGGAATGGTGTAACTAATTTTTGAAAGCAAATGCAAAAAACCGCATTCCGATCCGTCCTATCCTAAAAGATTTCCTATCCTTGGCATTTTTAGTGCTTCATTGCCTCGACTAATTGCATAGACTCCATGGAAAATGAAGACACAAATACCTAGGGTTTCAGCACACTAAGATAATCGACTTAAAGCAAGCCAAACAAAGAATTAGAGAGCAGTTTCCAAAAAAACTAAGTTCTTTAATAAAATCTGATTGAACGCAGGAAACTTGATACAATCAATCAACACCTATGCTGTACCGGTTCTGACATACCTTTTTCTTTCCGGAAATGGTCAAAGACTGAATTCAGTGATTAACTCGAACTATGATAATACACCACAAATGCCATCACCCAAAGTCATCACTTTTTAGGACCACACTACCGCGAAAAGAAGGAGGAAGAAATCTTACTGACATTCTTAACCAACTTCACGGGCAGATAAAGACATTACAAGATGTTTTTTTAGGAAATCTCTAAAACATCTAACTTGCATGACTTTTATTAAAAGCAGAAAATAGCTACTCTCCTCTAAACCTGGTAAACCCTGACGTAAATCTGGAAATCGTGGCAGACTCTGATAAGTAGCAGAAGTAGGCCCAGAAATCACTACATGGACGACACTACTATGACGTAAACCAACACCAAATTGACAAGTCTTGGCTAAACTGAGCTTGCATAAAAACACCTTCATAGAAATTTAAAAATCGGCTATCCTTAATACTTGTCGCATAGTTTGAAAATTTCTCTCTAGGTTTTATAATCGAGCCATTCCTCCATGATACATAGGTATGAATCCGGAATAGGTTAATTCCACCTGCTCAATGCTGAGATATTCAATACGTAAATTAAGAATAATAATAATTTGTAAATAATTTATATTCGGCATATGTTTCCGGATCTGATCACTGGTGACTTAAGTTTGTGATAAAGACGTACATTTTTTAACCACCAACCTATTAACAAAAACATCCTGAATACGTAGTGACATTAAGAAAACCTAATGATTTAGGTTATTTTTCTGTATTATTTTTATGTTATTTTAATTTGAGTATATTAATATAATTAAAAACTGAGACGATAATCCCACTATTAAAGATAAAATAATTGTAGTTAATTTATGTTTAAAATCTTGAGGATAAATAATAAAAGTAACCAAATGTAAACGAATATTTCACAAAAAAAGGTTAATAAGAATTTTAAACTTAAGGTAAGGTAAATTTTTTTGGAGAGATCCAAAAAAAAAAAATTAAATATCGTAGATATTTTTAAAAAATATTCAAAAAAATCTTATGGGTTTTTGGAAAATTCTTTCTCTGGTACGTTAACAATTAAACGTTCTGTTGAGAAACAATAACTTCGAAAGTGGACTGTATATAACTGGCTTTACAAATATCTTGATTTTCCAAAACTAGGATGATTGAAAGAAAACACACTAACTTGCTTAAAACGACCTTTACTTAACAGCGTTAAACGAATAATGACACCCTCTGAGAGAGGGTGTAACAACATAATTCCTTGCTTATGCGCAACAATAGGCGCGCAAATTTAAAAGTTTCTTTAGTCACAAACATGCCCCCCGCCTTGAAAGGGCTAACTTTCAACAGAAATAAAACAATTAAAATATACATATATACAAGAAATAGTCAACAGTAAAAATAATCATTTTCACAACACTTTCACACAGTGTCTATCGGAAGAGGACATATATTTGAAACTGCTCTTCGAATATTTCCACTGTTAGTTCTAATGGTCACTACTCGAACTACTCCATCAGCACCAGGATGAAGCGAGTGAACGCGTCCAAGTAACCATTTCTTCGGAGGAAGTGTCTTATCCTTGATAAGAACCAATGTGTCTGGTTTCACGTTTGGAGAATTTCCTTTCCATTTCTGACGCTGCTGTAACTCGGATATATACTCTAATGCCCAGCGCTTCCAAAAGTGTTGCTGGATGAGTTGAAGTCTTTCGTATAACGATAACCTGTTCTCCTTACAATCCATGAAATTTACTTCAGGAAGTGAGTGAATGGGTCTTCCAATTAAAAAGTGTGAAGGTGTTAAAGGACTTAAATCGTTAGGATCACTGGATAGAGGGGAAAGAGGTCTTGAATTCAATATTCCCTCTATTTGAATTAAAATAGTTTGAAAATCCTCATAAACTAATAACGCATTCGACATCGTCCGTTTCATGTGAAATTTTACAGATTTTACGCCTGCTTCCCAGATACCTCCAAAATGAGGCGAATAACCGGGAATGAAACTCCAAGAGAAATTTTAATTATTACATTCATCTAAAATATGGTTTGCATTATTTCTTAAAAATTCACCTAAGCCGATTAGCTCGTTGCGAGCACCAACAAAGTTTGTGCCATTATCAGAGTGCATTTGATGCGGCATGCCTCTGCGTGAAATAAAACGCTTAAGAGCCGAAATAAACGTTGGTGTTGATAAATCAGAAACTAACTCTAAATGCAAGGCCTTAGTACTGAGACATATAAATAGGCAAACATAAGCCTTGTAGGTTTTACATCCCCGCCCTCGTCTGTCCTTAAGAAGAAACGGACCGGCGTAATCAACTCCGGTGTGACAAAACGGAAATGACGGTTCAACTCTGAATGAAGGAAGATTTCCCATCAACGGAGTAATGAAAGAAGGATTGACTTTAAAACAAGTTATGCAATTGCGAACCGCTGCTTTAGCTGCGTTTCTGCCATGAATAGGCCAGTATTTTTCACGAACAACATAAAGAAGATGCTGAGCACCGCAATGCAAAGACTTAATGTGTGCATCCCTGAATACTAGTTTTGTGAAATGGTGACCAGAAGGTAATAAAATAGGATGTTTTTTATCCCTATTAAATGAAGAATTTTTTAATCTTTCTCCTACACGAAGAATACCATCATCTAGAAATGGGCATAAAGATAATAAATTGCTTTTGGAAGATAGGGATTTACTTGAAAGTAGAGTTCGAAGCTCTCTACTGAATGCTTGTGATTGGACTAATTTAATTAAACATTTTTCAGCATTATCCAACTCTTTAATAGACAAACAGCCTGTTAACTTAGAAGAAACTGAACGTTGACAATTATGTATGAAACGTAGGCAGTATGCTACGCAACGTAACAATCGCGTTAAACTAGAGAAACGGTTTAGCGGAAAGTCTATTTCTGGTAACGCAATCAAAGCCAGGGAATGCTGCTTTAATTCAGGAAGTTCCTTATCTAATTGGAGGGGCTGAGCAGGCCAAGAAATCGGCTCTGAATGCAAGAAACATGGTCCATCCCACCATAAACTTGAAAACTGGAGCAGAGAAGGATTGAGGCCACGCGTAAGTAAGTCAGCGGGATTTTCCTTGGAACCAACATGAGACCATATACCAGAAGTTGTATTAGTTTGTATCTCTGAAATCCGATTCGCAACAAAGGTTTTAAGACAGTTGGGTGCCGTGTTAATCCACCCTAAGACTATTGTCGAGTCTGACCAAAAATAAATGCTTCTAAACTCGATTGTTAATGACTCAATTACCTTTTTGAACAACCTTGAAAGGATAAGAGCTCCTAGAAGCTCGAGTCTGGGAAGAGTGTGTTTTTTGAGAGGAGCAACCTTACTCTTTGCACAAATAAGACGAACTGCAACCTCACCAAAGGAATTGACACTGCGACTATAAATACATGCTCCATATGCTTGCTCTGATGCATCGGAGAATCCATGCAATTCAAGATGAATGTAATTTTGGCAGATAAAATGGCGAGGAATTTTAAGATCATTTAGTAAAGGAAGTTCATTCTTAAAGGATAACCATTCCGTATGAATGTAAATAGGAACCGACTGATCCCAGTCAAGATTTTCAGACCAGATTTTTGAATTAGAATTTTAGCCTTAATAATGCAAGGAGCCAAAAGCCCTAGCGGATCAAAAATTTGAGAAATGTTTGAGAGGATTGATCGTTTGCTGATTGATTTGGACATAATGTCCTTGACATGATAAGCTAGAATATCAGTGTCAAAACACCATAGAATACCTAAAGCCTTGGTGTTGTCTCCTAAGTGAAGAAAGTTTGAGTCTTCAAGGGAACCGTTAAGACCTTGAATTATAGCAGGACAATTTGATGCCCATTTTCGCAAAGGAAAGCAACCACCTTGAAGAATTACATTTATCTCAGAACATAAACGAGACAGATCAGATGCTGTGTCCGAGCCGGTCAAAAGGTCGTCGACATAGAAATCATCAGCAATCCTTTTTGAAGCTTCAGGATACTTATCAGAAGAATCTATTGAAAGTTGAATCAAACACCTTGTAGCAAGAAAGGATGCAGCAGCGGTACTGTACGTTACAGTATTGAGCTGAAAGAAACCTAATTCCTCTTCAGGATTGAATCTCCAAAGAATTTGCTGCAAGCTTCGCTGGGACGGGTCGATAACAACCTGCCGGTACATCTTGGCTATGTCAGCGGAAACTACATAAGCGTGCTGGCGAAAGCGCAGAAGAATTGAAAAAAGATCACTTTGTACATTGGGACCAACCATTTGAATGTCGTTTACCGAAAATCCAGAACTAGAAGGAGAACTACCGTTGAAAACAACACGAAGTTTAGTAGTCGAACTTTCTTCCTTCAACACTGGATGATGGGGTAAAAAATAAGAGACGTCTTTAGAAAGAATGAAATTTGATTTAGACATATGTCCCATATTTATATATTCTTGAATAAATTCAGAATACCTTTCTCGAAGCATGTGATTATACTGAAATCTTCGCTCAATATTGTAAAATTGCTTGGTAGCGATTTTGCTTGAGTCCCCGAGAACATTGGGTGATTCCTTGAGAGCGATCTGAACAATGAACCTACCTTCAGCGTTCCTTTTAAACGTTGATGAAAAATGAGTTTCACACATTTGCTCTTCTTCAGAAAGTATTTTCTTTAAATTACTGCACTCTTCCAATTCCCAGAATTTAGACAGAGTTTGGCATTCGGAATTGCAAGACAAATTGCAATGAGTGATATTGCTTGAAGAGCTAGCAATTGGGCCTGAAATAATCCAACCGAGATGAGTTTTTTGAAAAATGGGCATATTACGACCTAATCTTATCTGCCCTACTTGAAGTAGATCCCAAAACACAGAAGATCCAATGAGAATGTCAATTTTAGAAGGATTAAAGAATGAGGGATCAGCAAGAGTAATGTTTTGAGGAATATTAAGGCTATTCGCGTCAATCGGAAAACTTGGAAGCGAACTACATATCTCCTTTATTATGAGACATGGTAAAGAGATAGAAAATTTGGAGTGTATTGCTTCAAGTTCGACGGAACACTTTGAATTTATTAATGAAGCCACCTGACTAATACCAGATACTGAAATTTCAGTGGCTTGCCTTTGTAACCCTAATTTGTTAAAGAAATCTTCAGAGATGAAATTAGATTGTGACCCGGAATCGAGAATAGCTTTGGCATTTTGAAATTTACCATAAGAATCCTTTATAAGAACAGATACAGTGGATAGAAGCACCAGATTATCAGGAATGTACGATGAAAGAAGCACAGATGACGTTGGGTTTCCTGATGATGTGTTATCACGAGAAGATGTTTGTAAAATCGGAGAAACTGTTGGAGCTGAAGAACCTTGTGGAGCAGACGAAAACGAGATTGTGTCCACGTGTAGTAATGTATGATGTTTTAGTCCGCATTTTTGACATTTTCCATATTTACAATTTTTACTAATGTGCCCTGAATGTATGCAATTTAAACAAAGTTTCCGATTTTTTACTTCTTCTGATCTCTGTTTAACACTTAGATTGAGAAATTTAGCACAGTTTGATATTTTATGTGCACTTTGGCAAAACTGACATGTAAGTTGGGTTGAAATAAATGATTTTGACGATTTATTTCCTTTCATGCAAGTTTTTTGAAAAGAAACATCTTTATTTTCATTTGGTTTGAGAATACGATTTTCCAGAATATCAGCTCTCTTTTTTAAAAATTCAAGAAGGTTAGCAAACGTAGCGCCAGTAGGTTTGGAAAGATCCCACTCACGTTCAGTAGCTGAATCCAATTTGTTTATCAAAATATAATGAAGGAGTGTACCCCACTGATCAGTAGGTTCTCCTAGTGACTTTAATGACCGTAGATTACTTGTCATTGTGTCTATCAAATGACGAAGTTGCTGAGAACTTTCCTTCACTATATTTGGCAAATTAAAAATAGCCTTTATATGACTGAATATCAAAATATCTTTGTTTGCGTATCTTTCGCAAATTAATTGCCACGCTAATTCAAAATTAATTGATGAAATGGGCAACGAACTAATCACCGCAGATGCATTTCCAGAAATAACGGATTTAAGATAATGAAATTTTTGTATGTCGCTTAAAGTTGTGTTTTTTATTATTAGCGAATCAAATGAATCATGAAAATCCATCCAACTCTCAAAATCACCGTTGAATTTTGGCAACTCGATTGTTGGCAGTTTAACACTATTAACATTTAGATTATGATTAACAGAATGGGCGTTTGATCTTATAGAACGAGCTGAATTTTCCGAACATTTATCTGAATAAAATTTATCAAGTATTGATTTTGCTAGTGCGAGTGCACTATAAAAGGAATTTTCAAAATCTTCTCTTTCTTTTAAATCATCTTCAGAAATTGTTTCATTCTGACATTCAATTTCATCCTGAATGGACTCGAAATCGTTAATTAAGACTTGAAATTTATCTAAGCGCCACTGAATATCCGCCAATACAATAGAATTATCAACACTATTATCTAAATTGTTATTTTTATTCATGAAATTGTTAAAATTTGTTAATTTTGACTTAATTATACCGCGTTTTCTACGTAATAGAGAAATATTTGCGTCGGTCATCTTGAAAAAATATAAGTATAATATAAATTCAAAAGAGAGAATACCAAATCCAGGTATAGAAATAAATCTGGGTAAGGGTGCAGAATTTGTTCCTGTTTGTGCGCAGGTCTGTGCGCATTCACAAATTGATCTGAATTCTGCGCGAGAAATTCAAATTTGCATGCATTGTTGCCAGATCCATTGCATATCTGTAACAATCGGAAACTTGTGAAATACTGAAATACCACAAAATATAGCATTAAAAATACGGTTATACTAATTATCATGTTCTGTCCAATGGGCCTAAATTTATGTGTTAGATAAAAGGTTTTGTAAACAAACATTTTGGTTAGAATTTCTATTTAAAAATACTTTTTTTTAAGTAAGTATGTATGTTCAAAACTGTTAAAAGATTAAGTTATTTGGATTTTAGTGTTAATTATAGGCCAAGTTGTAATGTAATATTTAAATCAAAGTTAAAAACAAAATAATAGATTCCCTAGAAGGCTACAAAACATTTTAATAGTCTTTTAAAAACAAGAAAAGTTTTAAAGCTGTATTGAATGAATTTATTGTATTAAGATCAGAGATTTATCCATATGTGTATTTGAAAAACGTTACAAAATATTCAGTATACTCTTCAGAGTAAGAAACTCGTTAGAATAGGTTAAAATGTCCGATTTTTACTGTGTGAACCTTCCACAATAGCTTTATGTAATCATTTGGTTTCATACGCCAATCTAATTCCATATTAACCAATATGTACATCGGAATTTAATGAATGAATTTAAAAGAAAATTTGGACAAAAAGATGCGGATGATATCTGTTTACTGCACCTTAGTTATAGTAATTGAATTTTAATAATAAGGGTCTACAAAAAAAAAATGTAACAATGTTTATTGTACAAAAAAAAGTAAAAATAATAAAAACATAACATTTTATTTTCAATATAGTTTATAAAATTTAAGGTTACTCTGTATAAACGTATTAACAAATAATATCATTCATCATTTTTGTACATAGATTAAGACCTTTCAGAATTCATCAAAAGTTTGTTAAACATGATACATTAAAATATGAACTATTCCAACTACAATTCTTATTCTATAAAATATGTATTCTAAAATAACTGAAAGTTTTCTACTTTGTATATGACTAATAATATTTATTGTAATTAATATTATACATTTGGGTTCAATAGGCTTGCCTCAGCCCTTCCTGTAAAATAATAATAATAATAATATATAAATTTTTTAATACAATTGGACATATCAAGAATTCATGATTTTGTATGTAATATTACTATCAAAACACTTAAAGTAACAGTTAACACCCTAAAATTCTATTAATTAATCTAGAAATGAAAAAACATTTTATAAATTAACACGCACATTTATAATGTACACAAATGGAAACTAAAAAGATAAAAACAAAAAAAATGATTCTTCAATTAAAAAACTAAACAGGATCACAAAAAAAACAGTTTTCTTTACATTTAATAAGTTTATAACTGAGAACACGCATATATTACTATAAATAAATAAAGCATTACACAAATATTGAATAAATTTCAAAATACTTTGTGGCCAATATATATATTCCAAAAAATTTAAGTATTTATGAAAAATAATTTCCAAATAAAAAATCCAAAGTAACACGTTTTTGAAATTTTTTTTCTAAAATCGAAAAGCAGAAAATTTTTATGAAAATTAGAATATATCTAATGAATATGTATTTAAAAATATTTCAAATATATTTTTCCATACTTACAAATAACAACCCTAGCAAGCCTAGTAAAATGTAGAAAATGATATATTACCTTAAAAAGTCACACTAGTAGCACTGTCTGAAATTAAAAAACTTAAAAAAATTAAATGTCAATTAACTAAAACTAATAAAAAAGTACACAAGAAAGAAAACACGTCTTGAAGATATGAACATAGAAAATCAAGTAAAAAGGGTGTGGTACATAAAGTTTAAAACAATTTATGAGTATATGATCATCCCTTTTGTTATTGGTCGAAAAACATAGACGTAGACTAGATTATCATATTTTTTAGTTTACTGCCGACTTACTCAGTATATTTAAAAATACATCACGAAGCTATAACTTCTTGATGATACACATCTATGGGTGTGTTCGTTTAAAATAAATTAAACGCGGGTGATTTAAACCCTATTTAAAAAATATTGTATTAGGTATTTTGTCTTATAAAAATACAACATATTTTTTAATTTTTTTATTATATGTACAATAATATCTACATAAAGTGTTTAAGTATATAAGTAATTCTATGCACGTAAAGTAAGTAAAAAGTTTGAGATAAATGTTTAAAACCAATCTGTTTGTATTGTCAGCTAACCTAGACCGAGGCCACAAGGATCTGGGGGAATAACAGCGAGGTTAATTTTATCAAGAAGTTTTAAGTCGTTAAACTATGAGATATTAAAAATACACGATTTTATATTATATATTCAATTTATTATACATAATTTATATTAATATGATCTGTGTCACAATAATAAAGTTTTTTTCGGTATTGATCTATATTTTATTAAATATTTCATCGATTCTAATATTTTATGGCCTTCAGAACAATTATATGTTAATACAAGCTAATTTTTAAAAAATGCAAAACGAATTAGGACTTAGAGTAGATAATACTACTCGTTTAAAACACTTCAATTTGTCCAAGTAAACAAATTCTAGCCATCGTAAATTTGAACGCGAGAGTTGGCAACAGCGCTCGCCATAGTCAATCTGACTTTAAAAGCGCGTTCTGTCTGGGTACAAATTCTGCACCCTTACCTAAATCTGTTATAGAAGGAATTGTAAAAAGGAAAGTAGGTATACTCACTCACTAAGCAGAAGTTTGTAGTTGACCAGCTAAGTGGTTGATAGAACGTCGATTTCTTACTTGAGGCAGTGAAGTGGCTGACTGGAATTATTGCATTCACAATGCACGCCGCTTGCAAACTTGAAAATTAAGTTGATGATTATCAACTATTTACACAAATATCTGGATCGCCAGGACCAAAAAATGTTGAGAAACAATAACTTCGAAAGTGGACTGTATATAACTGGCTTTACAAATATCTTGATTTTCCAAAACTAGGATGATTGAAAGAAAACACACTAACTTGCTTAAAACGACCTTTACTTAACAGCGTTAAACGAATAATGACACCCTCTGAGAGAGGGTGTAACAACATAATTCCTTGCTTATGCGCAACAATAGGCGCGCAAATTTAAAAGTTTCTTTAGTCACAGACACGTTCTTTTACATAATTTCATTTTTACTATGTACTTAAATAAAAATAAATGTACTTTAAAATTTTAGACTTCTATCATTTAATCGAATCCTGATGTACCTATTCGTTTTTCTTTTCTGAAAACTGCCCATTGTAACCTTATTAACTGAACCTTAACGCATAAAACATGTGTACTGTAATATTATTTCATGGGTGGTTAAACCCTAATATTTACGGCAAAAACTACCAGTCCTTTATATACTATGTTAATCATTTGGCCTAAACAACTGGGCGAAAGCAACAACTAACCTTGCTAACGAAATGGAAAGAAGACGCACCGAAAATCAGGAACATCAGAATAGGGCCAATCTCTTTTCACCCTGGGACCCATTAGAACATTAAATTCAGACAAGCCACTGTGCCGTAGACATAAAAACAACTGGCTGAAACAAAGGAAACGACTTTCACCCACATGTGGATGTATTCCAAACAAATTTATAAGGATTCGCAGATTGTTTATAGAATAAAACCCTAAAGAAAAAATGCTAATGTTTTCTTTTATTTCATAACAATAAAAGATTATAATCTTAATTTTCTTACTTCATATTCATTAACCAATTTTGTTTAAATATTAGTTATTTGATTTATATGCTGTAGTGTATTTAAAAATAAATTAATAATTTTTAATATTTACAGATTTCAACTTTCAACTACTGGTTTTATGGATAAAACTTTCTTTGCCATATTACTTAAGTACATAAAGAAAAGTACAGATTAAGGTTATTTGCTTCTTTCTAAAAAGCCGTAGGTCGCGAGTTTTTCTTACACTTTTTCCTAATTTCATCAGTCCAAGTTCAATCATGGGAGATTTGTTCTGCTTCATATCAACACTCTTTGTGACAACTTTTAGACAAATTATTCATATTTTTTGCTTTATTATTTCTACTAAAAAACTTTTGATGCATCTTTTAAAGAATTATAATTTTGACATTTAAAAAAAAATATTATACTGCTTATAAAGGCCGAAGGACGAAAATTATAACCAAGCAAAATTAATATTCCCACTTCGTATTCCTTTTCACATCCGCTGATAAATAAAAAATAAAAACCATTAAGAATTTCTTTGATGCTAATGCTGTATTTCTGTATAATTAATTTCTTAAACGAGTTTTTTATGTTTGAATACCACCCATTATTGCGTTTGTATTAATGTGACAATTATAAAATGTGTACACGCTCTAATATTTCAATTATCATTTCATTGTTTACGTAGCACGACAGCTTTTATGCTAAATGTTTTTATTTACTTTATAAAAAATATATCTACTCGAAGTAAACATTTGGATTTCCCTTTAAAGGAATATTGTTTTCCCGAATAAACCGTATACTGACCAATTAAACCAAGAATAACACTTTTATTTAATGGAAAAAAATTCAACTCTATATTGTGGATTGGGTGTTAACTTTATTCTAAACTGTTGTGGAAATGTATCAAATAAGAATATTTAAAATTACAAATTAAGTAAGTGCTAAATGTAAGTAATGTTTCAGGGGTTCTAGGGTGTAGAAAAATACTCTTGTGAAAGATGGTGTAACTGTTTAGAGGGATGATCAATGATCATACATAGGCAATGGTTTCTATTGTAATTTGACCAAATTAATAAATTGTATGCTTAGGCGAGGCAACGAAGCACTAAAAAGCCCAAAACCTAGCAATTTTGTGCAGCAAAATGGATCTTCATGCAACTTTTTATATTTGATTCGGCAGAGTGTCAGGAAATTTTGTGAACTAAAATGATCTCCGGATGGTGAAAATTGCATTTTATGCATAAGACAAATGCTTTTTTAAAGTTTATCTCCAAGAGATGAAAAATGAAAAATATGGAACTCGGGAAATATCCATAGAAATAAGTTCAATTTTTATACTCAAAGGTTTGGGTTGTCGCTGAACACGAATTTTATGACGGCAGTGGTCTCTGAGGTACCTGGTACCTAAGGTGGAACTCGTCGCCTGGAGTTTTATGTTATAATCATTTAAAATCAGTAAATACAGATTACTGGTGGTTTTGGTGTTCGCTGAGCACGAATTTCATAACTTTGATGGTCTCCGAGGTACCTAGTGCCAGGGTGGAAAACGTTGACTGAAGCTTTATGTTATAATCATTCATAATCAATCGGAAATTATTATTCGGGCTTTTGTGGTCCACTTCCCTCATTACGCATGCACTTGCAAGGACAGATTAGCTCTGTCGCAGCTTTGGCTACGAAAATTCAACAAAATAGACGCAGTGTAATTCTTTCAATAACCCTATGTGAGAACTAGTCATAAGCTCTTAGTGTAAGCGTATGTGTAGCAGTAGAAAAAGTAAAGTCAATGACTCGTATGAATTGTCATATTTGCTTTTAACTTAAATAACATATTTTTCCAATAGCGTGGAATGTTACCTACTCCGTACTCGTTACAGTAAATAGGAATTAGAAAAAAAACTGGGTACCAACGTAATATACTGAAATTTGTTTCTAAATTGATGAGGGAATTGAAACTGATCAGAAATTGGAAAGTTGGATTTTATTTATTTAGATATTTTAAAGTAAACTATTTTTTAACTTTTTTGCTAATAATATGGTACTGTATGTTTTGTTCGACTGTTGTAGACTGGATTCTGTGCCAAGTTTTGTGCGCTTCGTAAATAGGATAACTTCATTTAATTCTCCGCGTATTTCTGAAATAAAACGGCAAAGGTATAACAAGCCTCGTTAGCAACAAAAATTATTGCAATATATTCTGCTGCTGCAGATAATAAAGCTAATGTAGGTTGTTGGATCTTAGTATAGGCCTATTTGTGTAGTGCATTGGAATTCAAGAGGATATTTTATAAACTTTTTTATTTTTTAGAGCACTTAACTATGCTACATAAAATTAGTCACATATAATAAATTAAAAAAGTTAAAGGATTCAATATACAGTTCATATAATAAAATTCTTTCTGTTTGTTATATTAAAATAATAGGTTTTTATTAAATGTTTATGTACGTAAACACGGTACATATACTAAAATAACATTTTTTACAATTTTTGTCTATCTGTGTGTCTGTCTGTTTGTTCCGGCTAATCTCTGAAATGGCTGGATTGATTTTGGCGGCATTTTCACTGGCAGATAGCTGATGTAATAAAGAATAACTTTTATTTTAAAATTATCGCTCTCCGACAACTTAATATCACAAAAGCTGTCTGATTGCTGGTCTAGAACGCGCAAGTGGCTTATTACTAAGTCTTGTACCGCAACGACATTTTTAAAAAAATTATTTTATAGTTTTTTGTTTATTAAGGTAATTTTCACTTTTTTACTGTTCTTTTTAACTCAAATGGTTTCGTTACATGTTCACTGTTTTCAAACGCGAAGTCGTGATTATAGCAAATCATCTTATACTATTTTAAAAAGAAATTACATTAATAATAAAATACTAAAGAATAATAGAGTCAAAAAGAATGAAACCTTTGTTATCCCTTTGGGAAAGTATGCTCCGATATTTCCACTTGTGAACTCTTGCAATATCCACCGCAAGGAACATTTAAGTAATAAATCTTTCGTAATTGTAGGTACCCAACAAAATTTTTGTCTGGGGACAACTATTCTCTATGGAGAATGTTTGTGGATTTTTTAATTTTTTTTTAGGTATGTAATTTTCCTGCTGTCCGAACTTATACTTTCTTGGTTTTATATCCACGTTTAGTATATATATAGTAAATCTCAGAGTTTTAATACAAATAATAGGGTGTCATGAGTCCAACCTTATTTGTAATAGTAATTGACGTTTTCAAGGTAGCAAGTAAAATTAAGGGAAACACATGTTGTATGTAATAAATTATAACCGAAAAATATAGGAGCATGTGCATTCGTAGAATATAAAACAATGTTAAAATATCCATATCATATATAATTTAATAAGTATAACCCTTAAATAAATAAATGAAAAGCTTGATTATGTGAAATGGCATTCAAACGCACCTTCCTAATTCCTAATTTATTCTCATTTGAACTGCCAGAGGGAATGTAATAATTGTGATGGATTGGACACAGTGAACAACGCCAAAGGACTGCAGATATACCACTTCATCTTAAAGTTGACTATATGAGATTTTAATAAATGTCACATTATATAGTTATAAATTATTCAGAAAAACATTATTTTTGTACTTTGTTTTATGAGAATCAAATTGCATATAAAAATTTTGAACATAAAATTTGGAGAAATCAAGCTTGCAAACTGTCTGTGGAAAGTAGAATCATAAATTATTATTCTTATTTATTTACAGTAATAAATGTTGTAAAAATAAATGCTTTTTTATAATAATTCGTTAATTTCTACCTTCAATTTTTCTATTTCCTATCCTTCTTTACCTTTAATAGGTTCTCTACTACGTATCGGTTTAATTTTCCTTCCTATCGAAACTGTCTAGGTACTTAACTAGCCATCAGGTTGAGCTTTGCTAACCTAGCCTTTTGGTTTTTTATTTTCTAATTAACAATGTTGTTTACTATTTCACAACGCTGTTAGCTATTTTCATTTCGTAAACAGTAAAGGATTTTGATGCATTTCATTTTGCTTTTACTTGAATTTTACATTGTGGAATACATTTTTTTTCGAACCTGAGACAAAACCTCTGATTTGATGTCGCGCTAAAAAAAATGTAATGCTGTTTCTAAAAATGTGGAAACCGGTTACTGTTACAAGCAAATACCGTACAAAATACCACGGGTTTGTTCTAAATAATATCATTCACATCGTGAAGAGTGAGAGAGGATATTATTTACTAATTATTTGATTTGAGTTGTAGATAAATACTATTAAAAAAAAACAAAATTAAAAACAAGAAAATAATTAAAAATATTATATACAACAGGAACTGAAATAGTTATCTCTATTTTTACGCAACAGAGTCTCTAAACACAGTACTACGGTTATAACAAATGGTTAGTAGGCGCCTTAATCATCCCTTGTCACATACGAGGGTTGTCTTTTTTTAGTTTTGCATGTAGCCATAAACAAAAAACATATCTAGACTTAGGGCCGGTTTATCAATGTCCTGTTAAATCTGCCTGCTACGTAACTACCAGCTAGCGTTAGCCGACAGCTAATGTGGCTGTTATCTCGGAAAGTGTTTTTCAATATAATTTTGACTGCCAGCTACGTGACTGCTAGATTTTGTTATATTGGCACTTCTGACTACTTCAGTCTCTGTTTTTAATTTTCAGTTGCCGTTTTTAATTGGACAATTTAAATTGCCCGGTAAAATTACAAGAAAAGTGGGGTGTGGGGTTGCAGTCACTGTAGTTGGATAATACAAAGGTCGTTTCTGATGTTTGGTTTTGGTTTTTTATTGTTTTGAAACATCTTATTTTATTTCAAAAGTTTTCTGTTTTTTTATATTTTATTGACTTGTAGAGTCAGCAGTCTATTGTTTTTAGATTAATATGGTGAAAATTTAAAAAGTTTGCTCTAGGTACTAATTTGTATTTCTTTTTTATTAACTTGTAAAGTTTGTTTATATATAGTGGATTAATACAAAAATTTTAAAATGTCATGTGGAAAACTCAACTTTTTATGACTTGCACTAATATTAGTTTAAATCCAGAGGTTTTTACTTTTACTTAACATTTTGAAAGTGATTATTCTCACCTTTTTCTTTTTATTAAAAATAAGAATAAATAAAACTACAAAATAAATAACCTAATTTTTATTTATCTAAGTAAACTCTATTATTTCTTCATCATCATCACTAAATTCGTGTACTAAAAACAGACCACCTTGATCCATTATCACAAAAAATTATAAAAATATCTGCCAATATCTACTATTGAATCCAAACAAAACTTATATTTTCACAACAAAACAAAACTTGACTTAGACTTCAATTCAAAAATTGCACTTGTTGATATACCAGGTGCACTAATGCAAATGATTGAAAATTGTAAATCTTATTAAATGACTTCTTAATTAGAAAGCGATAGGATTGTCAAATCTAAATCCAAAATAGGGATTAAGAAAATGTAGGTATTGTAAAAGCTAACCCTAATTTCACATTTAAGTAGGTATTTATGAAAATGTTAATAGGAATAATAGTTTAAAAACAAAACTAGACTTTAGATAAGAATATAATTATAAAATTGAAATTTTTGTCAAAATCTTATAGAATGTTGTAAAGATGAAGAAAATTTGAAAAATAAAGAATACAATATGGGTAATTTCAGAAAATATTTCAATTTATTTAATTATCAGGTTATGATTAAAATATTCTTCCTTATTAGTTATTGTAAATATACAATTCTTTAAAAAAATAATCAAACCTTCAATTATTTCACTTAAAATTGTTTAGTAATCAGTATTATTACCTAAGGAAAAGGTCAAATAAATGAGGTTATACGACAACAAAACAAAACAAGAAATTGATATTGGGCTTGCGCATCGATTTAGCTGGCAGCCAAGTATCTTAACAGTAGGATCCATCTTACGGTCAGCTAAAGTGCAAGATAGCCTTCAGCTACGGGTAACAGGAACATCGATAAACACTTTGACCGACAGCTAGTCACTAGCTGCCAGTTAAGTTGTCTTAACTGGACTTTGATAAACCGGCCCTTAAAGTGCTTTCTTGCTTTTTAAAATATGGCTGAACTCTTTCGTTGAAAATCAGTGCAGTGCAACCAATTGTGTAAAACAAAAAGTTACCAAAAACAGTGTTACAATGAATCTATTTCAATACTGTTTTTAGTGTCGAAATAGAAACTTTGTGAACGTGAATTATAAAAAAATATTTTTACGTTAGTTTTTCTCAAACCTACTCAATTATCCAGATCTTCCTTTGAGGTTATTTAAATACTGTTATCATACTTTGAATTTAACTAAAACTGCACTATTTTATAAGTGTTTAAGGTATCAAATCAGTGAGTAAAATTGGTATAAAATTAAGGTTAAACTTTATTATATACATTCTTACTTTTACAGCGCTAAAGTCGTGTCAATAAATAGGCATATCTATGATATAATTCATGTACTTTAGCTAATACAGAGTCGAATTCTATGAAAAATTGATCAAAATGTATTTATTGCCAGATGTTTTGGTATAAGTTTTAACAAATACTATAACATGTTTAGTGTTAATGCTGTGTGAAATGCAAATTTATCAAAAAATTTGTTCAAAATAATTATATATAACAGCAAATAACGAACGAATATTGTTACACGAATACTCACGCCGGCGACTATGGCCGATAGCTTCTCCTCTTAGTACCAGTCCACAGCGATAATACAGCAAAGAGAATGTTCTAGGTAGGAGCTTTCTCAGAACTGGGAAACATTCTCAAATACGGACTTTCTGGATTTTTCACTAGGCTTATATAAATGAAAACGGAAACAGAAGTTATTCGAGGGTAAAGATTTGTTAAGGTAAATTAGTGTCATGGTTTAGTTGTACAAATAAATAAATTAAGTGTTGTAATTAGTATTATTGTAAAATAATTTAGTTTAGAACGTAACAATATTTGTTATACCATAGCAGAGAAAAAATGTGCACGAACAACCTTGAATGAACTTATTATTAAAAAGTTTAGTTATTTCTAATAGAAACAACACTTATCTGAATGCTAAAACTTATAGATTATAAGATTATAAACTATTCTGATGAGTTTCAAAATTTATTTATATGGATTTGGATTTATTTAGACAATACAACGGACGAAGTAACAAATATTTAGAAAATTCAAGAAAAAAATTAACAGAAACTGGTTAAAATTTGTATCACAGTTATTAAATAATTTAATAATATATACCCAAAGAACATACAAGTGTTAAATGTATAAAAATAACTTTGCCTACAATTTCATTTATTGCTAGTTATACATAATCCCAAGTTTAGGGATGGTGTAATTAAATGTCTAGTGATTTTTACAACATAACATAAAATTGGTAATTAAATAATGTGTTTAGGATTGATGCAATATGCTTGCGTAGTCACTCTGAAGTCTTCACCCGCGATCTAGTGCCCCGCAATGACTCAATATGGGTTTGACTGTTTCAGGTTGTCTGCTGGGTAGTCTACAACTAGGGTCTCTATTAAGTCTCCTTCTTTAGTTCACGTCTTTTCACTATAAATTTTGCGGCTTGACTAACCAAAGAAAAGTTTCCACTGATATTTGTGTTGTTTAAGGATCCAGACTTTCATGCGACTTTGGTCCTACTTTTTGGTATTCTCATACTGGTTGGATACTGTTATGTTCCGCTAGAATATCGACTCTCCTCGGTACTCGTATTTTAATCTGGGCGCCATCTTCGGATTCTTTAAAGCCCGAATGACCGTCTTATTATCTATGCATATATTAATCTATTTAGTTTTCTCTTGTACATTTTCTATGAATTTTTTTATATTTGAATTCTCTAAGATTTTTCGAACAATGTGTATGTTTGTGATAATAAACCGGCCGCGGAAGTAGGACATATCCCATGCAAGGCATAATTTAAAAAGAAACATTCATTAATTGTCAATACAAACACCTTATAGATTTTAAGAATGCTACAATTGATAGCATTTCATTATGTGTAACATTAAAGGAGGTTATGATACATAAAATAGTCTACTTTGAACGTCAGTGAAAACTCGTAACAAAGAGCATCAATAACTATAAGTGTCAACTTGTTTACGAACAAGAATTCTCAGCAATTTTTTTATAGTTTGAAGTTTACCAGTTGTACTTATTGTTCAATAACAATTTCGTTACAATGTTCTGATTTACACTTAACTGGGTCAACATATTATTCGAATAAGCAGAGTATAAATAGTCTATTGACCTTTTGGATCTATACATGTTTCCTATTTTTTTGGTTAAATTAAATTATCAATGGTGTTACAGTATAGGTAGGCATTAACGAGGCAACGAATGGTGCAAATCGCAATATCTATTAAATTATATCAAAAATGAAAAATTGGTTCGTATTACTTGAATCTTATGTTAAATATGTTAAAATTTAGTGAACAGATACTTATTTTTGTACAGCTACATTTAGCAACACTCAGGAAACTATTATTACGGTCCTGGAATCCAGCGGTAATCACTAAGTGTTTCTTAAACTGGTATAATGTACTTTTTGCATGGTAAAGTTCAAATGGCATGTAATACAGAATTAATAAAATTTGCATTAACCTTCAACTCGAAATATTTATGTTTAACATCAATAAAGTTAATTGTTATAATAATACGTTTTAATTTAGAGCCTACTTGTACTTAGTATACTACAAAAAACACGTAAGCAATTTAAAATTTTCCTTTATTCTGGGATATTTTAAAATAACAAATTATTTTAATTTTTTAATATTCATTGCAGTTAATAAGTTATACATGTATCATATTTACAGAAATAGTTTACAAGTGTTTTTATCATTAATTACAACCTAAATTATCCGACAAAATCGCATCTGAAACATAATATGTCAAACGAGAATTCTAGATTCTTTTAAATTATAGGAAAGTAAAATCAAATAGTTATACAAGGGTTTTTAGTTTCACATATAACCGCTTAGAAGGAGCCACCAATGGAATCTTCTGTATTTTGGAATGAAGCATTATAGCAGTCAACTATTTCCGACTGGTGTTGCGAATTTCAACGTGGTCGCTTCAATCTTAGCAACAATGCTAGGCAACAATTGCTTTAGAAGATCGAGGAACGGTTAATTGCGATTGGAATGTAAACGATTATTTACCAGAAGTTATCGTGAAACTTCGACAAAGCAACACACCCAGCGAATCATCCTACATCAGGATAATTCAATTTGCCCAAAACAAAAAACAATCGAGTTTTTGGAGCTTCAAAACAACGAATTGTTAGACCATTCACCGTATATAGTCTTGACCTACGTCCCAACGACTTCTTCACGTTCCCAAAAATCAAGAACTCAAATCGTGGACAGCGATTCCATTCGCCAGAAGAATCCATCGATGCCTTTAAAACAGTGATTTTTCAGGTGTCCACTGAAGACTGCAGTAACTCTTTTAACAATTGGATTAAACGTATACAAAAATGTATTAATCTTAATGGGAGAGTTTTTGAAAAGCAATAAAGTAGTCTAAATCTATATATTTCTTGCCTTTATGGCTATATGCAAAACTAACAAGACAACCCTCGTATCTGGTTTTTATATAATCAAACTAAATCTATTCAAATGTTCCAATTTTATAGATATGGTAGGGGTAGTTATGCGTTTATTGATAAAATTAGTTACATTTAGCAAGCTTTTTTTGTTTGTATTACGTAGCTGAAAAAGCACTGCATCAGATGATACTTACAATCTAAATTTAATTTTCTCCGTACCGCAAACGCATTTTTCTTTACTTGATTTAAAGTTTTCAAAGTTTATTGTACGTTGGTGTTTTGTTCGTTTTTTTTTTGTATCTATACTCTGGTATCAGAATACTTCCCGAGTTTTGTAAAAACTTTAAATGCTCTAACAAATATTTTTTTACACCAAAAACGTGTTTTTCTGCTAAGAAATATAGCGGCAATTCATACATTTTCTGATATCTTTATGCGATAAAATAGTTTGGGGAATAAATGTATTGTGGGTAAAAGTAAATTTTTTATATTTCCCATGTGTAATAGTTCTTTGGCAACTATTTAAAAATATACAATTTGTAGCTTACTAATAAACTAAAAGAATACCGGTCTTAAAGGTATTAACTTTTCACCTTTTAAATTCCACACAACATTTTTATATACTTAGATATAATTAAATTGTAAATTATTTTATATAAAACCAGTAAAACCATTAATAGTAAACTAGTAGAACCTTAAAATTTATATTATTCCTAAGTATATATTGTAACGAAACGGTCAGCGTGAGCCAGTGCGCCCCTGGTCCAGTACGGGGTACAGAGCTCACTCACGCGTATCTTCCAGATCCATCGAGACTTCTCTAGGAAGCGACGGACCTTGGGTGCGGGAAGAGAGGGGAGTGGCCTGGCACTTTCTAGTCTTCGCTGGAATCTTCGTCTGCCCTATATGAATCGCGCGACGCGCAACGAGGAGGTCAGAGTTGGGCAAGCGAATTGAGAATTTAAGTGCGCGCTTTGCAGATAAATAGTTCTTAACATAAATTTTACTGTATTTTGTGTTGTATATTTATTAGTTTAGTGTTTAGTTAATACATTTGTAAATAAATCGAATCCAGACTTTAATTTCGTTACAATATGTACATATACACGGTACATATGCCAAAATAACATTTTTTAGAATTTTTGTCTCTCTGCATGTGTGTTTATTCTAGCTAATCTCTGAAACGGCTGGAACGATTTTGAATTTTGACGGAGTTTTCAATGGCAGATATAGCTAATGTTATAAGGAGTAACTTAGGCTATTTTTATTTTAGAATTATCTCCCACCAATCACTTAATATCACCAACTGCTACCTGTTGTGTGGAATCGTGAGCGGGCTGTGTCTGACGACTTTGGTTGAAAATTGATTTCCAGTACTTATATCATACTTTTTGTTTGATAAAGTATATTTAACTTTTTTACTATTCTGCTTAGCTCAAATTGTTTCGTTACAAGTTCACTGTTTTTAAATGTGCAGGAAGTCGCGGGAACAGCTAGTCGAAGATGATCGAATTTATTCTTGAGTAATGTATGCTATTTCCGATCTTATATTTCTATGCGGTCAAATCTCGTTACTAATTTAGGCATTTAGGTACTGGGTTCTGTCCCTGCATCCATATCCGAAGGGAAAATCGACTTTCGGCGGAAGCGAAAAAAGTTTAATTTTTTACCCGGATAGGAAGCAAAATAGTACACATACATCCATACATACCTCGCGAAAATATACGATTTTTCATCCAATTAAAACGTTGAGAATTTTTACAGAGATGAAAGGTGGTTACACACAATTCTTTAAATTCAAGGTAACTTCATTCTTGTATCGATGTACTTCAAACACAAAGCATTAAATAAATTTATAATATTCAAAGCTTACTGGGTAAAAAGATTTTTGGTATAAATAATATTGCATTATTTTAAATATGCATAGTCTACATACCCTAACAAAAGTACCATTGTTATCTAGAAAAAACACTTGTTATCTCAGTATGACTATTATTTATTTAAACTATAAAATTTCCTATGCAACTAGTCAACAATCGAATAATAATATGAGCAAACCAATGTTATTCTACTCATTTATAGGCCGTTTAAATTCCAGACAATTCCATAAATTGTATACTGATTTAATATCTCCAGCTCTTCCTATACATTTCCACGCTTTCCTTTACCTACAGACTAATATATATGTAGGTTTTGTGAACGCAAAATCGTGCCTTCCGGTTCGAGGAAAGTCATAAACAGATTTTTGCTTTGAAGAACCAGTAAATACTGAATGTATCTGAAATGGCGTATAATATTTCGCCAATAACCCTCATTATAGCTTAATTTAACAACCGAAGTGGCCAACAAATTTAAAAACCGTGCTAATGGACCAAGTGATTTCGCAAATGCATTTCTCTGAATAATAGGAAATGGGGTTGTAACTGTATGTATTTTGCTAGACAAAAAAGTACCCATCAACTCTCACTAATATTAGTGAAGTGCATCGATGGTTTTCTGATATGGACATAAAAACAATCAGAAGTAATATTTTTTATTAACTAACTATTTATCTAGATGAGGCTTTCGATTATTGTACGCACTACTTCTTTTAGTTTTTTACCATACATGGCATTAAAAACGTTCATTACTTACACTCATTGTATTGTTTATTTAATGAATACATCTATATTTTAAAGTAATTTTGTTGGGAGGTATATAGATCCTGCTTTTATACACAATATTTGCTCTATACCTATTCGAGAAATGAGGTTTTTCCGGAAATTATATTACAATGCACTGCCCTTTGATGTACGAAATCGCGCATAGGATTTACAAGTATTAAGTAGTTTAAGTCACTGGTTATTGGCTAGTTCGTATGTCCTCAAGAGTATTAACATGCCTTTCGTTTCCAATTGGCATCCTTTATAATGTATAACTATAAAATCTAGATAGATAAATATATATTTATTGGGTTGTCATTACTAGAAAAGCACCTTGTCTAGCCCAGCCCTTTTAATAAGTCGTGACAGTGGCATTTCCACGTAACTTGGAGCAGCCGATTTCTCCTTTCCCAATACTAGATACCGCGTCCTTGCAAGGCCTGCACATTGGCATAGCGCATAAAATGCGGTTTCCTCCTTTTCTTAGAAGTATCGACAGATATCTTTATCTGATAATTTTTTACTGAATATAGTAACCAATCAAATTATTCAATTTTGAGTCATATGTCAAATTCCATCCAATCACCTCTGGATTACAGCGACAACACTCTACATGTGGTGTTTGCAGTTTGGTGTTTTCATCAAAGATCATCGAGTATTTGATTAAAAATTAATTAAACGTCAAACTGACAGCTGGCTTGAAAATGTCGCAACTCTTCCTCCAACTTAACATTTACCAATTGTACTTTTCACAACTGTAAATTTGTTTAAAAATGAATAATAGTTGATATATTAAAAATAATAAATTTTGTTGAAAATTATTAAACGTCAGATTGACAATTTTTTGAAATCTACAAAGTAAAAAATTATCTTATCGAATACCCCTCAGGCCTTGATAAATACTCAAAATTTTGTCGTAGAGGATCCTTCAAGCGTGTTGCTCCAAGATAATAGCCCTCGGCCTGCGGCCTCGGGCTATTATCAAGCAACACGCTTTCAGCATCCTCTATGACAAAATTATCTCGGTATTATCAAGGCCCTAGGGGTATTACTACTGACAATTTCAGCTGACTTATGTGTTTTCTGATCCAACAATGTCCTGTCAAGAGTATGACAATCAAATCTATTCATTCCCATTTGCGAATTCGACCTGATGTGTCATAATTCAGCTATTGTAAAACTCTTTCCACAGCTTTTTTTTTAGCAAATTATATTTTTTTATAAGCAACTTCTGATTATAAGTCTTAAATTATTTTCATGTGATTCCTAAAGTTGTACAGAGGTTCACAATGAATGCTGCTTGGCATGCTGTTAAGTGAATTGTTTGTCTTTGTCGAAAAGGAAAAGTTATCTTTAAACGATAAATTCACAGTCAATCAATTGTCTGAAACTATCGTATTGTTCACTTCTATTAATTGCTAGGTTGTTCTATTGTTACTTTTTTTAGATTGTCATATTGATGCCATTTTTCTATTTCATTGGTGCTCGTCTGGCCATAATTATTTATATCTAGATTTATAACTCAACGTTTTTGAAATTCTTTACTTTGTATATCCTTCTTTTCTAAGAATGTCGGCTGTTAAAATCTTTGTTCTAAAAGATATCTGATTTTACGATTTACGGTTTATTTTTATATCTTAAAACAATTTTCAAATATTTAATTTTATTCTGATTCTTAATCTTTAGTATTCTTAATTAAATCTCGAGCACATTCTTATATCGAATAACGCCATTCTTTAAGGTGTAAATTTTTTAATTATAATTTTCTTACAGATAAAATCTTTAACCTACTCTCTTTTGTAGCCGCTTTTATTCCGTTTTTTATTTAACTGATGTTGTTTTTTTTGAAAACTGAGATTGTGTTTAACTTTGAATACATTTTTTTTTATAACTTTTACAGCTTTTCTTTTCTTTAGAAAAATCATTTAATGAAAAGATGAGATATAATCTTGATTTAATGTAATTTTTCTAATACTTTTTGTTTTTATTAGAGCTGGAATCATATCCGTTTCTAAACATGTGGATATTGAAAACACTTCACACTGCTATTATGGATCAGCTTCTAGATAATATAATATAGGTGAGTTCTTTTTGTTTGTAATTCGTGTATATTCTCAGAATATTCTTTTATTTTTAGATAGCTATTTTTCGATGTTGTACGTGGTTATGAAATTCCAGGACGATACAAGCGATTTAGGGTAGCAATAAAAAGGTATTTTTTTTATAGCTGTTTTCGTGAATAACCCACGTCGCCAAGAACTTTAAAACCGTGCTAATGGGTAAAGTGATTTCGCAAATGCATACATCAGAATAATGGGTAGGTAAATAGTCTAAAACTTAAATTGGTTTAATCGTTCTTAATGGGGATGTTACTGTACTTTTAGCAAGCTTGGTAACTACTTTTCTATCATTCTATAACTATAAAATCTATACATATAATAAATCTGTAGAGAGGTCAATTCTGTACATGAAATATATTTCCAAAATAACTATCAGGGGGTGATTAGGGATCGATACTGATGCCAAAATGAAATCAGTAAAATTTTTGTCTGTCTGTCTGTATAACCGTTATAGAAACAAAAACTACTCGACGGATTTTAACGAAACTTGGTACAATTATTTTTCATACTCCTGAGCTGGTTATAGGATACTTTATATCACGCTACAATCAATAGGAGCAGAGCAGTGAAGGGAAATGTTGGGAAAACCACTTTTACGGTGTGGGGGGAAATTTTTTTATACAACAATCTATACGTCACGCGAACGACGTCGCGGGTACATCGATATAAAACCCAAAAATGTGGTTAGATTTTTTGTTGTACGTCTGTCTGTCTGTCTATCTTTATGTTTGTGCGTGCATCACATGAAAACTACTGATCCGATTTGAATGCGGTTTTCACATATGTATTTGTCTTCTTTTAACTTAACATCTGGTGTATAAAAATTTCTTCCACACCTCTTTTACGGTGTGAGGGGGGGGGGTGGAGAAATTTTAATACAACAATCTATACACCACGCGAACGACGTCACGGGTACCTACATCGATATAGAACCCAAAAATGTGGTTAGATTTTTTTTGTACGTCAGTCTGTCTATCTATATGTTTGTGCGCGTATCACATGAAAACTACTGATCCGATTCAAATGCGGTTTTCACAGATGTATTTGTCTTCTTTCAACATAACATCTGGTGTATAAAAAATTCTCCTCCCACCCCTTTAACGGAGTGAGTGAAGAAATTTTTAAACAACAATCAACACGCCACGCGAACGACGTCGCAGGTACACCTAGTATTAAATAAATTAAACAATCACTTAAAAATCTTTTTCAGGTAAATGGTATTCTACTCTACTAACAATATTATTTATATGTCTTATAAATAATATTGTGAGTACAGTATTTTTACATCGATTACAAAATTCTCACATAATATACAAATTTAAGTAACAAAATAATTTAAGTATATAATAGTAATATGACCTAATCAGTAAAAAAAACTTTCTACTATAAAAAGTTCTTTTTATAAATTGTGATTTTTTATTTTTAAGTTTAATTTAGTTTTGAAAAATATTTGAATTGCAAATATCTCGAAAATTTAGTGAATATTTTTAACTTCCCGCTAAAAAAAATTAAATTTTTTTTTTAAATCGGGAAGTTATTGGTTTCACTCCGTTTTTCGAAAATCGAGTTTTCATCGGATCTCAACGTTTTGAGGTCTTAGGAACATCCCCTGACTATTTTTACGAGGGTGTCTGTATGTCTGTATGTACGTGTGGATGTGTGTGGATGTATGTAAACCTCTTATAACTTTTGAACGGCTTGACCGATCGGAATGAAATAAAAAGCATTCCAAAGAGTTTCATCTAACTTAGATTCCCTGTAAGTTTGAACTAATTCGAGCTGGTAGATTTCGAGAAATTTTAAAATAACCGAAAAAAACAATTGGTAAAAATAATGTGTTTTGGGCATATCTTTTTGGCTATTGCATTGATCAATTTCATAACATAATCAGCTCTCAAGCTTAAAAAGCCACGTCGAATGCCGTTTTGCAAATTAAAATCGGTTGATTCGTTCGTGAGATATCGTTGTCGAAAAATGTCAAAAAAAGTGTTTTTTTTTTTCAATAACTTAGAGATTTTTTGACTAACCGATTTTGCACTCCCGGTAACATTTTTAGGTCTCAAAAAACTGCGTCGAATGCCATCTTGAACATCAAAATCGAATAAGGCGTTAAAAAGTTATGGCTTTTTTAACATTTCAAAAAAAGTCGAAAACGTCAAAATACGTCACGTTACTATAGCTTTTTGGTTAAAACTAGCGGGAAGTTGCAAGGATGGCCTTTAAGGTCAACCTCTTTTCGAGTTTTTTTTTCTTTGGAATCCAACTTTTCAAGCACGACATTGGATAAATTTCAATATCCTGTATACCTATTAAGCCAATAAAATAATTTACAATAAGAATTCTACATGATGGAAAATTACCAAACAAACAGCGTACACTTTTTTAATACTAAACATGTCTCTCTTACAATAAATTTTTATTTAAAATGTTAAAAGTGGTTAAAATCCAGCCTTGTTATCAATGTTTCAAAACAAAAAAACTCTCGACGTGAACGGTTGCTAGGGTAAAAAAAAGTGGGGTGGGTAGGCGCATAGGAATTGCCTGTTAAGAAATCATTGCACGGTAAAATATTTTAAGACGAATTTAATTGTGTTAAAAATCGATCCGAGTGTTTTCATTATACGTAGTAAGTAGGTAGGTTTTTAATTTCTTTGTATAATTGTGATGGTTACTTTAATAGAGAAAATTATCCAAATTATTGAGTTTAAATTTTAAATTTTTTCAAACAAATATCAATGTTTATTATTTTGTTTTTTGTGATTAGGTCTCAGAACGAGATAAGATTCGATATTTAAAATATCTCGACAAGAAATCCAATAGATAGAGTTTTTTTGGTAAATATATTTATTTGTTTATATAAGTTTGATTTTGTTATATTAAAATTAAATTTTATTTCCAGGTTTCTACGTAGAAGTGAAAAGTATTTTTTAATGCGAGTTTCCACAATATATTTGCAATGCAACTGGCAATCGGGTAAAAGTTTATCAAAATCAAAAACGGGAAGTAAATTCAGTGCGTTTTATAAATCGAATTTATCGTAAGAAGTAAATCGCGGAATAATTAAAATTATGATAATACATTTTTTGGGTATATCTGGACAAGGTTGGGATACGCTAACTTCGGCGTAGGGGTAATGTGGGTAATTATTTTACAAGAAAATTCGTACAAAACGAGAGTGAACATAAACAGGGAAAATTCGGGAAATTTTTCTTATACATTTGTGATTTTTCGAATTCGGAAAATCGCGGGTATAATTATACCAATTTCCTCAAAATACAATAAAGATAGGTATAGTCGATATTTATATGAATCCAGCAATTAGATATTTGGATTTATAGATTTATTGGGTATATCTGGACAAGGCTGTTGAATACGCTGTTATATGATTTTTGTTTAAATCGTATAACTTTGCGCAGGGGAAATTTGGGAAATGATTTTAGAAGAAAATTCGTACGAAACGGGAGTGAACGTAAACCGGGAAAATTCTTGAAGTGTACGCGAATGAAAACTATGAAGAAAACTAGAAATTATGGTTATGGAGGAGCCAGCATTAGGGAAGGAGAAAATAGGTAATTTATCAAAATTATTCTTCTTCTTTCTTTCAGCTGTCTATTCCTGGACGTAAGCATCTCCTTGATGTTTCCATTCTATCGCTTCTTTTACTATCTGATACCATATCCTTGATATTATCAAACCATCTCTTTGTAGGTCAATACCCACTTCTTTCATGCTATCTAGGTCTCCACTTTAAAATGTGTTTGGTCCATCTTGCATCCTCTAGTCTGGCAAAATGTTCTATCCAGTTCCATTTCAGGTGAGCGGCGCATTGTATTCTGTATTCAACTTTGGTTCGTCTGCGTATTTCATGCTGCTGTTGGCAGCTTTTATAGTCATCGTAGTTGTCTTTAGACCAAAGTAATCACTGATAGGATGCAAGAATTAAAAACCTTGGTTTTTAAGTTGATGGAAATGTTAGTGTTACTGAAGACATTTTTTTAAGTTTCATGACTTCCAGTGTCTTCAAACGTATTCTTAACTCTTTATCAACTTTATGCAAAGTCTTCAAAGTCGTTTTCAATGCCTATATGCATTTGCTCTTTTAACATTTCACTATCTTTCTGTCACTCATACAGTTGTTGACGAGACTTCTAGAAGAGTATGTAGTTGAATCTTCATCAACTGTCTGGTCGTATAATGTCTTCATGGTTTCTTTTAGCTAATTCATCTTCTTTTTGGCGAGTCTTACAAATCTTCTTAAATTTTGTTTTATCACTCACATTGTTATTAGACTTTTAGAAGTTTGTTTGGAGTCTCGTTAAAATTTACTGTTTTCTTCAGTGTTTTTAGAGGTATTTTCAACTTCTTTATCTGCTTCTTGCTAAGTTTTTAACTTCTACACTTGCTTCTCTAACATCTTAGTACCTTTCTACTACTCGCCGTCTTGTGAGAATTACTTCTGGAAGTGTCTTCAGTATCTTTCAATCACTCACCCTGCTGGAAGACTTCTAAAATAGTCTGCAGTTTTTTCTTTACCAACTGTCTACTCGTTTAATGTCTTTATATTTTCTTTTAATTATTGCATTTGCTTTTTGTCAAGATTTACAAATCTTCTTTAATGCTGGTTTATTTCCGCTTGTTGGTTTACTTCTTAAGTTCAAATTGGTTGCGAAATTATAAAGGAGAAAAGAAATTCTAATATTTTTTTCTTTTCTTTTTGTTTCAGGTCTACCTCTAGTTCTTTTCTGTATCGATCTTGCTTGCCATACGCTTTTTGTTTGTCTTCTATCCTTCATTCGCACAACATGTTTAAATCACTTTAGCTATTGTCCTTCAATGCTTTTTAAAAACGGTTTCACTTTTAATTCTTCTCTTATTAAATCATTTCTAATTTTGTCTCTTCTTTTACATCCTATTACTGCTCTCAAATATCTCATTTCCAGTGCTTGAATCTTGATCTTTGTTTCTCCGTTAAGTATCCAGCTTCCACTATCAAAAGTTAAATTTGTGTATACGGTGTGTTGATTTTTGTTGAGATCCTTTTGTTTCTTATAAATGTGTTTTCAAGTCTATCATTTATTTCTGCCGCCGTGTATCTTTACTCGTAAATACTTGCTCTATATTATTTCCATTTAGTTTCATTGATATATTTACATTATTCCTTTCTATAACCATTACTTTTGACTTATTTATATTTATTCTTAGCTTTCTTTGTTGTAGGGATTCTTTTCATATGCCTAAATTGGTTTGTAGATCTTTCTCATTTTTGGCGTATATAACTAAATCGTGAGCAAATGTACTTTCTGTTATTTTTATTATCTTTTTTCTGTATCCAACTTAGTTTTTTCTTTTATTAATTTTATCACTCCTCCCTGTCTTAATCTGTCTTTGGTTATAAATTCCTCTGATTGTGGGTTTCTTGTTCTTAGGTAATTTCTTGTTTGGTTCTAGAAACTTTCTATTCTTCCCTTCTGTAATGTCCTACTTATTTCTCTTTTTTCCAAAATGTCCCATAATGCTGTCGAATGCCTTTTCCATATCGATAAAGATCATATGTATGCTGTTGGTATTCTTTTCTGTTAGTTGTTTGAGTGTGAATATGTGGTCTTGTATACCTCTGCCTTTCCTAAATCCACTCTGTGGATTTCTCTATTTAGCCTTCCTTCAAGAACCCTTTCGTACCTATATCTCTGCTATTGTGCTAAGTATCGTTAGTCCCCTGTAGTTTTGACATACTTTCTTATCTTATCAACTTTTTTGTATTTTGGTAGCAATATTCCTATTTTCCAGTCTTCTGGTATCCTTCCTATATTCCTTATTTTATTGAATGAGTCTGTTAGTATTTCTAGTCCAAGTCTAATTAGATTTTTAGCCATTTCTGATGTTATTCCATCGTGTCCTGCTGCCTTTCCTCGCTTTAGCAAATCTATAGCTTTTTATATTTCATCTATTTGTATTTCATTTTGTTCTTCTAAGTCTTCTATTTCTATAAGTTGTTCTACTTCTGGTTCAAGATTACTGTCATTTGTGTTTAATATACTATCAAAATAGTTTTTCCATCTGTTCATTATATCTGAGTTCTCTGTCAGTAATGTGATTTTATCGTTAGTCCTATTTTGTCTTCCAGTTCTTAAAGTTTTTAATGATGTAATAGTTTCTGGTTTCTTTTGCATTCATTCTCTATCTTTGCTCCAAAATCCTCCCATTGTAGGATAACTAAGAACTGTATGCCAATGCATGTTTCAAGTGTGTTTAGCGATATTTATGTATATAGAGTTTATATAATAGTGACCTATAGATCAGTAAAAAAACTTTCTACTATAAAAAGTTCTTTTTATAAATTTTGTTTTTTCCTATATCTAGTAACATTTTTTATTCAAACTTAGTTTTAAAAACAATTGTTTTTAAATATCTCCTCCCGTCTTTCGTATTTTCAAAAATAAGACGAGTCCTTTCAATCGTTGCATATAACTATATATATTTCAAATTTTTTTCTTTTTTCCATCGAGATTTAATTCGTTCCGTTTAATAAAAACTTTATCTTGTTTTAATATGTAATATAACCGGTTCTTTAATAATTAGATAACTCACGAAAGGAAGTTCATTCTCACGGTTTTTTTACTTTTCTTTTTTATTAATTATTGTAGTTAAAAACATTGTACGGAAATGACTCTATGTCTTAACAATTATTTACCTAAAAATCTAATATTTCATCTGGGTATTTTGTAATTTTGTATCCATAAGAAATTAAAGATACACCTTACACTTATCCTTACCTAACCCTGTTATTTTTAAAATGATTATGACTATGTACAAAGTCAAAAGTTTAACCCTTTTTACTTTACACAAAGAATATTGTAATCATGCTTAGAGCTTTTTTTCTGGTAAAAGAATATTGAAATATATTTGTGAAGGTTTTGCAAATGTCTGCATATATGTAAATACCTATTTAAAGAAAAATCCTTTTATACATTGTATTGACGTATTATTTTATTTCTATATGTTACAAACTATAAATTGTTGCGGTTTTACAAAAAAGTGTTTGTGAATTCAATTTTCTGTATATAAAACCATTACTTTTCTCGCTTCATTATTGTGAGCGTTTGGAACTGTTATATGCTGCACTGCATTTCAAATAAAAAATATGCGTGTTTTAAACTGAGCGCAACACAAATCTTGATTCAGTTCAACTAGTTTATAACGAAATATAACAAATGGAGCTGAAGCACGTTTTTCCTTTAGCTAAAGACCGAAAATATTACCGTGGAGACCGCCGTGCATGTGTAAATCTTTTGTTTTATTTTTCTGATGTTGGGACCAGACTCACTACGAGAAAAATTTCAGACTTATGTCAGTTTCGTTTCCTTGGTGTAGTAAATGGATGGATAAGAGATGGGTGGAATACTAATGGCAGGATAGATTTGTCTTGTTGAATTTACATCAATTTATATTTACGAATATCTTGACTACCAACTTCTATTTCCATATAGAAAAAACCCAGAATTTACAAAATTTTCATTTTTTGCGATTTAGCAGTTATATTGCTTGGAAATCATTAAATATTATTGTAAAGATATAAATAATGCTTATAGAAGACAGTTTTTAAATTTGATGTGATAAATTAATCATCAAGAATACAGAAAATTGACATGTAAAACAAACTTATTCGTATCTATGCAAGACGTTTCGTAACCAAAATATCCCATTCATCAAAGTTTAGTATTTGTAACGTTAACGAAAGAATGTACAACCATCTTGATTTGAAAATTTGAGAGGGTGAGCTTTACTTTCTACCATCAATTAGGTCACATTTGACTTATTGCGCAACCTTTTATTTATAAAGATTTCTATTACTAAAACGTTTGTTTGTTTCTATTACTAAAACGTTTGGTACCCAGGTTTTCAGCTGACACCTTCAAAATCGCTGTTTTAAACGCATGGATAGCTTTTTATGCTGACTGGAATCGCTGCCCACGCATAAAATTTCTGATCTTTGAGAACGTGCAGAAGACGTTGGGACTTAGGTCGGGACTACACGGCCTAGCAATTCGATGTTTTAAAGCTCCAAAAACTCTATTGTCTTTTGGGCAGAGTGAGCACTTCCATTGTCCTGATGTAGAATGTTTCGTCGTGGTGTGTTGCTTTTTCTGAGTTTCGCGTTAACATCTGGTAAACAAACGTTGATATACCATTTGGAAGTAACCGTTCTTCGATCTTCTAAAGCAATTGTTGCCACATGACCATATTTTGACACATAAGTTGCGACCATTTTCTTTGACACACTTTTATCGTTACTATGTACTATGAAAGTTTTTTGAGCTTACTTTGTTTTTTGATACCAATTGACGCGAACCGTTTTTTGCTCTTCTGTGAGCAAATAAGGGTTACAACAGGAAATTCGTGACACCAAGTTACTCATCTTTTAGAACGAGGTCTTTGAAATGCCCAAATATACCTCTATCTACCGGTATATTACACGGCGATCATCCCTAATGCTGACAAACCGCATCAATTTATTGCTGTGTGACTGCTGTTTTGGGTGGACCTAGCTTTAATTCGTCACTGAGACTGGAGCGACAACGTTAAAATTCGCAGTACCAGTGAGAAATAGTTAACTGGTGTGGTGCTTCATTCCCAAACACAGAAACCATTTCTTCGAGACATTCCTGTTTGGATAATCTACTTCGAAAATTGTAAAAAATTATTGCTGAAAAATATTCTCGACTAAGATACATTTTTCGACCGCCTTGCTAATTTCAAAAATTTACTGTACTTACACAGCTTGTTGTATCGCAATGAAACTCTGGATTTACGTCAACAAAAAATTGAGGTTAGCTTTTTGTCTGAAGGTTCTATTGATGGCGCCTTCTAAGCAGCTATATGCCAAACTAAAAAAAATGTTAGCTGGACTTAATGGTTAAGGCTAATATATCATCTTCATACTGACCAGTTGACTTTAGATGATTCTTTAAATCCACTTTACACTCCGGTTAGATTCAAATTTTTAACTTCCCGCTAAAAAAATTAAAATTTTTTTTAAAATCGGGAAGTTATTGTTTTTACCCCGTTTTTCGAAAATCGAATTTTTATCGGATCTCAAAGTTTTGAGGTCTTTGAAACCTAACCTATTTTTACGAGGGTGTCTGTATGTACTGTCTGTATGTATGTGTGGATGTGTCTGTGTGTGGATGTATGTAAACCTCTTATAACTTTTGAACGGCTTGATCGATCGGAATGAACTAAAAAGCTTTCCAAAGAGTTCCATCTAACTCAGATTCCCTGTATGTTTAAACCGATTCGAACCGGTTGATTTCGAGAAATTAAAAAAAAACGAAATTTTTTTTTTGTAAAAATAATGTTTTTTGGCCATATCTTTTTGGCTATTACATCGATAAATTTTATAACCTAATCAGCTCTCAAGCTTTTGCAAATTAAAATCGGTTGATTCGTTCGTGGGATATTGTTGTGGAAAAATGTCAAAAAAATGTTTTTTTTTAAATTTTTGAGATTTTTTAACTAATTGATTTTGCACTTCGAATATCATTTTTATGTCTCAAAAAACTGCGTCGAATGCCGTCTTGAACATCAAAATCGAATAACGGGTTAAACAGTTACAACTTTTGAAACATTCCAAAAAAAGCTCAAAAACGTCCAAATATGTCACTATAGCTTTGCGGCTAAAATTAGCGGGAAGTTGCAAGTTAAGGTCAACCTCTTTTCGATTTTTTTTATGTTGGAATGTTTGTCTTTAAAACTTATCTTATTCTACCGGAGTTACTTTAAATGTCATCCTTTGTTATTTGACTTTAAAAGAAATTATTTTTTGTAGTAAAGTCATTACTATTACTGTATTGTATATCGTTAATATCAAAACATAACGAAAAATAAAATGTAAATCGTATAAATCTTTACAATTTATAATTTTTTCTTTATGATCAACGATCGATATATTCTCTATTACCTGTTTTTAAATAATCTCTAGCACAATAATCCACATTGGAAATAGGCACAGATGAATCTGAAATATTTAATTTATAGGTATTTTCTTAATGGAATTTAGACCAAATGTATATGTCGGATGTAAATTTCTAATAATTTTGTTTGTCTAATTATGATTCTTTTCCTTTACTTAATCTTTACTAAGTCACAGAAAAAGAATACTTTTTAATAATATTAAATTACATTTTAGTAAATTATCCTTTTCATAAAAATTTTATTTTCCAAGAAACAGCATAACGCAGCAAATAGCTATAAAATACTTGTGTACTGGTGGTTCGTATTAAGGTTTTATATTTCTTAATATTTATCAAGGCTTTTTATTACAATGAAGTAAAATCGAGCGTAATTATTCGAATGTAATCGCTTTGCAGAAATGTCGTTTAATATTAAACATTAAAAAGAGGAAATGTATTTATCTTGTAAGTTCATTAAGCATAAAATTTCTTTAAGGGTAATTTAAACCATTATTCGGCCAATTATTATTATGTTTATTAAAACAATTTTTCATTTAGATTGTAAAGGACAAATTAACAATAGATTTTATAATATATAATAATCACTAAAATTGCTACTTTGTAATCATTAATCCTTTCACCACTGTCGGGACATATGTATCCCAAAGCAAAAAATTCGAAAAGAGGTTGACCTTAAAGGCCATCCTTGCAACTTCCCGCTAGTTTTAACCAAAAAGCTATAGTAACGTGACGTATTTTGACGTTTTTGACTTTTTTTGAAATGTTTAAAAAGCCATAACTTTTTAACGCGTTATTCGATTTTGATGTTCAAGATGGCATTCAACGCAGTTTTTTGAGACCTAAAAATGTTACAGGAAGTGCAAAATCGATTTGTCGAAAAACCTCTAAGTTTAAAAAAAACACTTTTTTTGAAATTTTTCGACAACGATATCTCACGAACGAATCAACCGATTTTAATTTGCAAAACGGCATTCGACGTGTTTTTTTAAGCTTGAGAGCTGATTAGGTTATGAAATGGATCGATGTAATAGCCAAAAAGATATGCCCAAAAAACATCATTTTTACCAATTGTTTTTTCGTTTTTTTTTGAAATTTCTCGAAATCTACCGGTTCGAATCGGTTCAAACTTACAGGGAATCTAAGTTAGATGGAACTCTTTTTGGAACACTTTTTATTTCATTCCGATCGGTTAAGCCGTTCAAAAGTTATAAGAGGTTTACATATATCCACACACACATCCACACGTACATACAGACATACAGACACCCTCGTAAAAATAGTCAGGGGAGGTTCTAAATACCTCAAAACGTTGAGATCCGATGAAAACTCGATTTTAGAAAAACGGGGTAAAACCAATAACTTCCCGATTTAAAAAAAAAAATTAATTTTTTTAGCGGGAAGTTAAAAAATTTTAATTTTTTTAGCGGGAAGTTAAAAATAAACATTTAAACTCTGTGATATAATAATCTTGTAAGTATAATAAAATATAGGTTACCAAATATGTTAATTGAAGTTAGTTATACGCAGATATTGTGTATCCTTATATGAAAGCTGTGCAAAACAAAACAAATAAGAATTTTTATTGTTAACAAGTTGTCAAAGATTCAAATAACTACCAGGTAAATGAAATATTTATTACCAAGCTATATTTTTCTAACACGAAAACTGTGGCGGGACATTTATATCCCAGCAGTTATTTTAAATGGGACATAAAATCCCAATAGCGTACATAATCTCAACAATTTTTTTGTTTCTAAGGATGAGCCGACGTTTGTTTTCTTACATCAAAGAAACTAGAATAAAATAGCTCATCAGATCAGATTGTCATCAAGTTCCGAAGATGGTCCGTTTTATGCATCTTCAGATAAAGACAGCGATTTCATTTCTTTGGAAGAGATTATTTGCTAGAAAGCGATAATGATGAAGACCTTGAAGATGAAAAAGCAGAGGATATAGATATAGAAGGTGAAGATGAACAAATCATTGATTTTGAAAGGACGTCATTGTTCAAAATTTTAGTCCAGGAAAAATGATTCCCGTTTAAAGAGAAGGTGTACTATAAATGTTGACAGATTAGCAACGGAGCTACAAGTTTTTTTAAAACTCTTTTTTAGAAGTACCCGTGAAGAAATAGCAGTAAATAAGCATTAAATACCACTCACTTTCCAGATATATGCATCTATATTGATTCGTTTTTCACGAGTGCAAATTTTCAAATCACATGTGTTCGCACGTATATGACAAAAAGCAAGAATACTCCAAAATTTATCATAAAAATGATGCAGATAGGTGAATGCTAATTTCAATATTGTAATAAAGGTATTATTGCTACTAAATAGAAAAAGACAAAAGAAGTTTTTCTCATCCCTAATTGCCATTTAAACGAAATGAGATCTGTAAGTTGAACATTGATAAATAGGAACAAAACAGAAATAGAATCAGCATGGTAGAATTCTGCAATAAGTTTATGGGAGGGGTAGATTTAGCGGATCAGTAAGTTTCCACCTACAATCTGGACCGCAAATCTGCAAAATGGTGGCGAAAAGTATTGTATAAACTGCTTATTACGGCCGCTGAGCAAATGATTAAAGCATGTAGAGCAAATGCAGATATCAAACGCCATCTTAGTGGAAAATGTGTCACCAGGTCTAAACGACAATATATAATAATCAACATTCGTCTCCATTTACCAACAGAATGTCTGTATAGGAGAAGATTTCAACGATGTTGCCAAAGTAAAAAAGAAACAAGAACAAAAATACTTTGTGTTACTTGCAACATTCCTTTTTGTAAGAAGTGTGTTTTAAAATACCATTAATAAAAATAAAAAACTCATTTATATCTCACAGAGCAAACCTGGCATGTTTATAACTATAAGGACATATTATTCCAGCATAATTACTATTGGGACATATTGTCCAGGATAATTAGATTGTTTTTTAAGCATACATTGTAAATCCCTTTTATTATAGACACTACTATATAATAAAAATAATATTTGAAACGAAAATTTATTTAAAACATATTCAGTGCCGAGAGCGTTAAATATTAAATATATTATAACAGTTGTCATCACGTCATCACCTATAAAAAATTTACAGTTGTATATAATTTAGGACAAGATCGGTTCATAGTGTCACGCAGGAAAATACGTTGTTCCCTGGTGATGCTCGCATCGATCCTTTCGTCGCACGAATATGAAGAGTCGAGTTGTGAACTGTTTTACGACTGGATTAATCCATTTTAATATTATTAGTGCACAATTTAACACTGATCCTTCAATTCTAAAGTAAATATAAGGTTTGTTCCAACAGACCATAGGTCCATTCTGGAACCGTCCAGGAACTGCGCAGTGGATGAATCTTTAAAGTACTGAGTTGTTTAGTAACGGTTTTAGAACGGTTTTGTGGTCTGTTGGAATAGATCTATAATGACCTTAACCAACACCTGCGGTAGAGGTAGAATAGAATATTCCTTTGTATCAATAATTGTTTCTTCAGTTATTGTTTGTTTCAAATTTGTATGTTACGGCGTAATTAACTACATAATTAAAAAGCTCTTGTTTTTTGGTTATTTAATTTTGCAGTCTCTGAACCAGTGTAATGGATTGTAATCTTTTTGTTTGCAATTTTCACTCTACATTTTTATATCTTTTGTGACTTCCAATAAAGTCCAAATATTCGTAAATTTTAAATATTCAGCAAATTTATCAGATTTTTTTTTTTTCTCAATTGACCGTTACATTCTTTTTTTGTTTAAACAATTTATTCTGTTTTTAAAAGTTTTCAAATCAAAAAGTTAAGAATCATGTCAATTACCCTGTAAATTTTTAAACTGTTATCAAGTTTTGTTGATTTTTAATTATTGTCATGTAATCCCACAATTTTTAGAATTTTTAATAGAAGTGTTATTTTTATAATTTTAAAAAATTTATATCTGTGCTGCCTTAAATTTACAACCAGCAGTGATTAGAATGGGAAGAGATTGATGATTGACTATCAATGTTGGTGGATTTAACATAACAGATGATAATAAGCATGTCTTTAGTTCCTTATCTAGACCACTAACATGTTGGATTTGAAATTAGTCAGCCATTGCCAAACGACTAAAATCATAGCGCGTATGCCATATTCTCAGCGAGTAGTTCTGCAAACAATACTACATAATATGAATTAGTCTCGGCAGAACGGAAAATTTAACATATAATTTAAGCATTTCATTAAATAGATTATCTGTCTTATGCCAGTGTAAGTGTAAAAATGATACAGAAGTGAAATTATTTATAGTCTTATAGATGTCAAAGATAATAATAGTATACCTAATACTATTATGACGTTTTACAGAGTCTTTGAAAATCAAAGAACATATAGACCGTTTACTAAGAACCAACAACTACTTCCCTGGTTATATGCCACGACGGACGAATTACAGTTCAAAGTTAAACGGGGTTAGTATATCTGCAAGATAGAACTAACCATTTGAGTTTGCAATTCGAAAGGATATCACTTGTAGACCGGTTTCGACGTATTGCGTCTCATCAGTACAATGAAGATATCCATCCAGAAGCTCTAAGAGCAACTAGATTGGAGATATGTCTGAAATCACACAAATACATTATCTTTAGTAAAGAAAATGTTAAAAGTGCGATAATAGCGACATCTCCACAACTAATTGCAAACTGAAATTCTATTTGACAAAAAACCTCTCGGCTTTGTAGGGTTAACTACTTGATTGCAGTTTCCTGCTAATCAATTGTCATTTCAGTAAAACGTTTATCAAATAAATGTCAAAGATAATAATAGTATACCTAATACTATTATGACGTTTTACAGAGTCTTTGAAAATCAAAGAACATATAGACCGTTTACTAAGAACCAACAACTACTTCCCTGGCTATATGCCACGACGGACATTGAATTACAGTTCAAAGTTAAACGGGGTTAGTATATCTGCAAGATAGAACTAACCATTTAAGTTTGCAATTCGAAAGGATATCACTTGTAGACCGGTTTCGACGTATTGCGTCTCATCAGTACAAGGAAACTGCAATCAAGAAGTTAACCCTACAAAGCCGAGAGGTTTTTTGTCAAATAGAATTTCAGTTTGCAATTAGTTGTGGAGATGTCGCTATTATCGCACTTTTAACATTTTCTTTACTAAAGATAATGTATTTGTGTGATTTCAGACATATCTCCAATCTAGTTGCTCTTAGAGCTTCTGGATGGATATCTTCCTTGTACTGATGAGACGCAATACGTCGAAACCGGTTGCCACGTATTTTAATGAGTTTAAAACATAAATCAAATTAAGAATAATAAAGAAATTAACTAAAAGAAATACAACTCCAGCTGAGTTCGGTAGTGGTCTCTCTACTGGCAAATTAGTGCCCAGCTCAGCCGTAGAGGTAAGTAAACAAATACTAGTGAGTCGCGCCACCGATTTAGACGGTTAAAATCGGAAACCCCTGATGTCCCAGGCACCACTTCACCCACTGGAGATAATCAAGTAAATTTAGAATATTTAACGGTTCTAACTGAATTAAATTATAACTGTAAATAACGATAAGTGAGCTAAATAAAACTAAAATATCCACTAGACTCTTCTTTAATGAACAATTAGAATACAGATTGTCAAGTCTCGTGCCTGACACACAATTGATGTTTATAGAATAAATTATACGAACAATAAAAAAAAAATTTATCAAAAAGGTGTGATCACACGCAACACAAAAACAAGGAAAAATAGCTTTAACTAAAACTAAGTCCGACTTAAAACTAATATAGCTTATCTGTAAGTTTAAATAAATTGCCGCAGTCCTAGGCTTCTCCAATACTTAGGCTGCACCAAATTCAAGCCTGTTCCCAGTACCAATAGGCTTCCACCAATCTCAAATAACTTAAGCTTGTCTAAGTATTAGGTCAGCAACCAAAATTCTGCCTATCTCTAGGACTTATGCCTGTATCAAGGACTTATGCCCGTAACTAAAAACCCTAAAATCGTAACTTAGCATTAACGTTAGCTCAAACAATTTTAAATGACTCCTTGAATTAATTTAATACAATAACATTACTCTACTTTACTGACTTTAATACAATTTAAACACATTGACTGATATTTGTATAACAATGTAAGAATAAAGGAGAATTTAAATGAGTATTACAGCATTTAGAAGCTGATTTTTCTGAATTTATAATTAATGATCAAAACTAATAATTAAAATGTGCTTAACAAACTTAATTTTGACTGGCTAGTCACTACTAAATTATAACAAACTTTAAATCAAAATTCACATAAAATTAATT
Source organism: Altica lythri (assembly GCA_964028335.1). Lineage (NCBI taxonomy): Eukaryota > Metazoa > Arthropoda > Insecta > Coleoptera > Chrysomelidae > Altica > Altica lythri. The sequence goes on along the minus strand of OZ034800.1, from coordinate 78,436,695 downwards.
TGTAATAGTACAAAAATATCAATTTTAACAGTAAAAAAAAAAGAACTAAAAAGGAGTCTAGTTATACAAAATAAAACCTGCGGACGATACAAAAGAAATATACATATAAAATAGAGATTTTAACCAAGATTGATTATATGGCGTCATTAATTTAATAAAAATGTAATAACATAACTCACCTATTTAAAAATAGGGTTCTTTTCTCGATAACCTTGTGACAACTACTTGTTGCTAACTGCAATGATGAGGAATCCTGACCACGATTCTCTGTCTGAACAGTCTTACTACCAAAATACCACCTGTTTGTTCGTTAAACCACCTACACTCAAAGAAACGAGAGAAAGAAACCATGAGTATCGACGAACCACATGTATAAAGAAACGTTTACTTACCAAATGAAGATTTGATTAATAATCCGGCCTACGCCGTATTTTCCACCGAAATCACCAAAATTCAGAGAAATTTCTCTCACACAACTTTCAATGGAAATGAACGAGGTTAAATTTCGTAAATCCAAACTAAATTGTCTTCGATGATCGAAGATTACAAATTAACCTCAAGACAAATCTCAGATGCTTTCAGCACAAAAGTTCGTAATGAAAAGGAAGAAAGTCTCCCACGTCACTTAGATCACAATAATTTGACATACGTCGAAATAAGATATGGCCTCTACCATTGGGACAAACCGTAGCTTATTCAGCCAACAACTTACTAACGAACAGGGGTCATTTGATACGACCAATCTAAATATTCATATTGACAACAATAAAAATCGTAACATTACCTAATTTCCTCATTTATTTTTGATTTCAATCATAAAGTTATAAATATGTCCAAACGTTAACTACCGAACTTCAATATACAAGTTTTCGACGAAAAAGTAGGTCAGACGTCCTATTGTCAAGGATTTCAAATGTCACACAATTAATAATAATAAACTTATTTACAAAACCCATCGTTAGCTACAACTAAATAATTTTATGACCGAAATACATCAACAGTTGGCGTTTTACTATTAATAACCTATATCAACCGGTTTTGCCTCGATAAATTCTGCAATATTAAGGTAGGCCAACGATTTTGTTTACAAATTGAAATCTATCACTGACGCTAAAATAAACCCGTGACACGGTCTACAAGTGATATCCTTTCGAATTGCAAACTCAAATGGTTAGTTCTATCTTGCAGATATACTAACCCCGTTTAACTTTGAACTGTAATTCAATGTCCGTCGTGGCATATAGCCAGGGAAGTAGTTGTTGGTTCTTAGTAAACGGTCTATATGTTCTTTGATTTTCAAAGACTCTGTAAAACGTCATAATAGTATTAGGTATACTATTATTATCTTTGACATCTATTTGATAAACGTTTTACTGAAATGACAATTGATTAGCAGGAAACTGCAATCAAGTAGTTATTTATAGTCTATTGATAATATAATATTATTGTGTTTTATGCAATTATGCAATTATGCAAATATCCTTTAAATTTTTTAAACACAAATATTAAACATCAATAATATAAATCAGAGCATCAAATTCTTTTTCAATGGGTTAGTTCCGATAATGCTTGCGTAACACTTGACATAAGAGAATTAATTGTGATCTGTGAAAACTACTTTAGATTTTCTTAGTTTACTACTGTGAAAACAGCACTTAATTATAAAGGATTTAAACTGTACACTTAAACTTTGTCAACATCTTGCTATAAAGTGCATACTAATAAAAAATGTTTCTAAATAATCACATATCCTAAATTCAGAAATAATAAACACTGTCAAACTTGAAGCAATAAAGCACTGAAATCGGCCTTATTTCCGAAATTTAAAAGACAAGACGGATTTTAATGATTATTATTGCATTCGATTCATGAGAGCATCAAGAAATTTTGTGACCATATGTAAGTACATTCTTAAAGTGCATCTTAAATAGAACGCGTTATTTATTGGCGGAAATAAGTTGTTTTTTTGGGGTCACCGAAAATGAATATGACATTGAAACTAATCTCCGGAGTACTTGGTGTCCAGGATACCTACTGTTTACGCCATCTCTTGGATTTTTCTGCAATATATAAATTATTTGATGTTGTACGAAAGTACAAAATAAATAAATAACATCCGTCTATTCCGTTTTGTACAAATGTACATCTAAATAATCTCACGTTTTTGCACATAACATCCATGGATATTCTGTTTTTATAAACTAAACGCTTTTTCAAGTACATGGGAATGCACGTAACTGTTTTTAACTATTTTATCTATTACAATTTAATTGTTTTTTTTATGAATATAACAGAATTCCATAAAATTTTAATGTTTCTGTTTTTACTCTTCTATGTTCGCTGATTGGTCTAAAACTATTTTGATTCAATTTTTAGTAACCATATGTGTCGAAAATATGCGAGTATAACGTTTCATTGTCTGCTTCCATAATTTTGCTTCGTCTACACTGTGCCAACGAATGTATACGATGCAACTTTTAATTCCTGCAAACAATTTTGCATAAACCGGGTTGAGCTAAAATACCCACTCAGACTATCATGTGAAAATGACAGTGGAGGTGTAAATATATTAGCTATTTTATGATGTAAATCCTTACTACAGAAAATGTAATTTATGGTACCTACATGTCGACAATTTTATTAATACATAAACGTAGAATTCGCTTCTAGTAGTTTCAACCATACATGATATTTAAATATATAGATTCGTTCAAAGTTAATTTTTGCTTTTTTTGCAATCATACTTCATGCCGACAATTTACTTAACTGCTTGGTGCACGATCGGACTTCACTTTTATTATTTAGATACTCGATATTTACGATTTTACAAATATTTGAAATTTTTTTAAAGAATAATTATAATCTGACTTTAAATAACAATGATTAAAGCACGTAAGCCTTCTCACCACATCAAGATTACATCTCTCGAGAAAGAAAAGAGATTAAAAACCTACAACGAAAATAAGTACCCAACGATACAGATTTAGATTCTAACTCACATAAAAAATAAAAAAGGAAACTAATCCTCGTCAGAGCTATAATCCTCACAAGATGTGTCATTCAAATCGATGACACAAGAATAAACTGGAAGTACTCTATAAATTATTTTCAATTTTATAAACAAGGCCAACGCAATTATACCATAATTCAGGCGAAATATCTGCGACAACTTCCTGATAAAGTTGGGGTTACATTTTTCTTTTTAAATTCTCTTTTAATGATGCTCCAAATCAACTCGGTGGGATTAATTATATACACAATAATAAGCTGGTAAACGAATTACATTATGTTTAGATTGCTCAGCCATACCATCGACAACATAGCTTGGTTAAACATTTAAAGATTTTAATGTAAGAAACAAATTCCTTTTTAAAGATGTTGAAGAATAAGCTACCCCTACACTATCTAAGTACGAAGAAATAAAGTTTTTTCGAGATTTAGCTTTTGGAATTTCTGCAGTCTGTCGTGAATGGTAAGCAGTATTGTCCATCACTATAACTGAATTTTGAGGTAAATTTGGTAACAGTTGCTACACAAACCATTTTTTGAATAATTTAGATGTCATGTCTTCAGGATCATCTGCTGAAGAACTATTTTTGGCCGAAAGCAGCAAACAATTTGGCACAAAACCATTCTCGTTTCCAGCACGTTAAATGATCAAGCATTTTCCTCTGTTTGGTGGAGCTTTTACAGAACATTTATCAGAACATTTAGCGTGCTTTATCGTGCCACGTACTTTTAGTGTAATAAATGAATTAAAGAAATAAAACAATAAATTTGGAAAACTTATTAAGTACTTCAAATAGAAGTTCAGCTCCAGTTGAGATCGGTTAGTGGTTTCTCTACTGGCAAATTAGTGCCCAGCTCAGCCGTAGAGGGTAAGTAAACAAATAATAGTGAGTCGCGCCACCGATTTCGAACGGTTAAAATCGGAAACCCCTGTTGTTCCAGGCACTGAACTTTCTCACTGGAGATAATTAATTAAAATAAGAATATTAATCAGTATTAATTGAATTCCACAATAAGAACGATAAAGTGAGCTAAATAAAACAAAAATATCAACTAGACCCTTCTTTAATATAGAAAAAAATTTAGAGTTCACACTACTGTCAACCCTCGCGCTTGACAATGTTATTAACATGAAAGTTAAGAGTAAAACTAAATAAAATTATCTTATAAGTGTGATCACACGCAATACAAGAAAAAGAAATTTAAATTAAGATCTATAGTCACGACTTAAATCTAAGTTATAGTGCTATTGGCTTATCTGATAATCCAGATAACGAATCCTTCTAGTCCTTGGCTTCAAAGGCTTCACCAATATTCAGGCCTGTACCAAAAATCAAGCCTGCTCCAAAAACAAATAGGCTTGCTCCAAACAAATAGGCCCGTAACGAAAACTTAAGCCCGTAACAATAACTTGGACCTGTATCAAGGACTTAAACCTGTACCAAGGACCCTAAAATCGTAATTCGGAATTAACAATAAGCTTAAACAAATTTTTATGACTCCTCGAATTAATTGATTTAATATCGTTATACTAATTTACTGACTTTAATACTATTTACAAAAAAAAACTTATTCTGCTTAACAAAACAAAAAAAATAATAATAATGAATTTAGATGAATTATACAAACTACCGAAGTTAGAAGTTAATTTTACTGAATTTTACAATTTCTAATCAAAACTACTGACTTGAAGGAACTTACATATGACTTACTAGCCATAACTGAATTATAACAATAAACTAAATTAAGGTTTATCATAAAATTAGTTAATAACAGCGCAAAGGAGCTGAAAGGAGTCTAGTTTCTTAAAATAATACACACATACGATACACAAAGAAAAATACATGTAAAACCAAGATATTAAACTAAAATTGCGACTATATGGCGTTATTAATCTTAGTAAAATATAACATTATAACTCACCTATTGAAATAGGATTTTTCCTTTAAAATCGTGACATACCTGGCTGGTAAAAGGGTGAAATAATATATTCGTTGCTAACTGCACCTTTAGGGGATTCTAACCGCAATTCGTTGCCTGAATGGTATCGAATTAACCAAATAACTCCCTGATTGTTCCGTGATCTATCTACATTTCGTCGGAAATAAAAGGAAAAAGAAAACCTTAAGAATTTAACAAACCACATGAATAAAAGACGTGTTACTTACCACAGAAGATTTCACAAAAATCCGCCAAGCGACTTTTCCAAAGAATCTGTCCAAAAATAACAACAGAAACTAACTCCAACAACGATTCAAATGGAAAATAAGGTTTAGTCTTAAAAATCCAAAATTAATTGACCCGGATGTACCGAGATTAAACAAACAGTAATCGTTTAATAACAACAGATCTTATTACTTAACAAGGTAACACCAAAAATCTCAGTATTACTCAATTTCTCGTTCGTATCCAATCTTTATATGTCAGATGCTAAAATAACGAACTGCAGACAACAACATTCTCAGTTTTACGACAAAAAGGAAAAGAAGATTTCAACGATCAGTGACAGCAGTTCAAACGTCCTAACCCACAATTTGATCTGAATTTAATAAATAGAATCGAAATTTAATAAATAGATTCTCAAAGCAATATTAGCAACAATTTGTGGCCAAAATATAATGAATAGTTGGTGATTATCTACAACTGAACTAAAATCAACCTGTTCCTAATACTGACTGACTCGATTTAACCCTTAGTAATGGAAAATTTATAAGGTAAGAAATTAATTATAACTAGAGCGGATTTTAACCCGTGACAATCGATTGCGTTTAAGTAGGCATTATGGGCCATAATGATTCTTTGCGATTCCATAATCGATTGACTTTTATTTAAGGTTGGTATCTAAATAATAACGAGTGCTAAATTTTTCTTAAGCTATTGATCCGACAGGACTTGAACCTCCGATCTCTATCTATAGCCGTTTGCGGCTTTAACAATTCGGTCAAAGATGCCTTAGTGATTGATCGGTGTTTTTAATCATATCTGAATTGATTCAAATCATGTCGCATAGGACACTTACTCAATTTTTTCTTAAGCACATATGTGTTAATAAGAACGAGATTATTTTTGAAATCACCAAATGGAATATCAAACTCCATTTTTTGTGGTCTCTTTTATATTTTTATTCGGTTACGGGACTAGAACGATAGACTTTTAGTATTCGAATGAGCTAAATTGATATATAATCAGAAATGACAACTAGCCTCTAAGGCATCTGCAGCCGAATGGTAGAGGCGCTACTGGCAATAGTTAAAAATCATAGTTCCGAACTCTGCAGGATGTGAACTTTTTTTGATTTTTCATTGATGTCTAATTTTGAAATTTTAAAAAGCCTATTGGAGATTTCTCAAAATAATTAGTTTAATAAAACTAGCATTACAATTAGACAATTTTAGAAAAAAAATTCTCGTGAAATTCTTTGTAGACCATTTTCTACAAGGTTTTGTTATTGGCATACTAGATAATTTCATTCAACTATTTTTTTTAAATCCTTTTCTTCATTCTTATAGGCACAAACATCATCGTTAAACATAAGTGTAATACACCATCTACAATTAATTTTAAGTAACAATTAGTAGAGAATGCTCTGGAAATATTAAGTTTGCACGTGATAATTAACTAAGTACCTACATGTCATTGTTCTCCATCTACCGTTTCGTTTGTTATTTACAGTCTGCTACTCGTATACACAACAATGCGTTGTTCACACAATAGAGCAATTCACATTTATATTTGTCAATCTATGTGATGATAAATAAGATGATTTGTTGTCGACGACATGTTTCATTGCTGTATTTATATTATAGATTTATTTCTGTTACTTTCATAAATTCAATCTTTTAAATTATTGTAAATCTCCGTTGTGATATTTTACAATGTGCTGAATTACAACTTACCAGCTTTAAGTAATTTTTACCAAGTTAATGGATGGTGTAAAATGTTATAATATAATAGTTTTAATTTTACTCTTATACATAGTGTCCTATTGAGAATGGGACCGAGTAGTGAAGGCTAATACGTATTTTAATTGCCAAGAACATCGAGCTGCTAGCTGCTAACAGCCAACCCAAAAATATGTATCTATTTCGATTTCATGAATTAAAGGGAAGTAGAAGGTACGATTGAAATCAATTATATTTCCTAACATTAAGTACGTTACCCACAAACTTGATGGTTTTGAGGTTTCAGCAAGTACAGACTTCTAATATTTTTTGATGAATAAATTTTTTGTACGATGCTGGATTTTTCAGGAGTTAGATTATTAATAACCTCATTAGCTTTTTAACAAATTTCAGTTGGTATAAACCTCACATCGACATTTTCAGGGGTTTCTGGAATTAATTCGAGTTTGTTGTCCATTTTCAACCGTTTTTTAGTTTTAATAGATTATTTTTACTTCTGTTCAAAATTGTGTAATGTTAACGTCTCCTTTAATATTGACAGATAAATTGTGTTTTTTGGATTTATTTGAATTTTAGCAGTTCTCATAGTCAATTTTCATGCGACAAGTAAACAATTTTCTCGTAAATAAGTTTGACCAACAAATTCATAAATGTATTGAAAAACTGGTTTAAGATACCCTTCGTATTACACTTGTATTAAAAATCACCGTTTGATGGAGAGAAAGTTAACCAACTCTAAAAGATTTTAGTAAATTAAAGTAATTTGTATTGGCTAACTTTTATTTCATGAAATTAAAACAAAGCCTACAGGAAAAACCCAGTCACGCATTGTAGTTACCAAATATCAAAAAATATTAAATAATAAAAATTTATAGAGAAACGCGGTACAAAAATTGACAATAACCTTACTTTTATTTGTTGTACTTTAATAAGGTTGGCACCATTTCATAATAATATTTGACGAAAATTTAGAACCCGCAAATACTTCCGTGTGTGATCGGTTCTGGCTTTTCGGCAGTTAAAATGAAGTTTCTCCTTTTTAACTTACCAAATGATCTGTTTTTGTGTAAATCGAAGGTTTAGTTATTATACTTTTTTTCTATTTCACAATTATCCGAATATTGTATTAATAAAATGACAACAACGTCCGCAATTTATGCTTATACATAACCGGTTTAAGAATCTAGGCAGTTAAAAAGCAGTTGCATCCAGTTTAAATTTATCGAACAACATTCAAACTTTAGCTAATTCATTATATTATATTTTCAGATAAAGATTTTGCGCTACTTTGTGTCCCACTCTTAATGGAATGATTTTTACAAAGATATTAGTAAGTTTATAAATTTTTAATTGATATAGTCCGTTATGAAAGAAATAAAAATACTTGACGACACACATAGTTAAGAATAAACAGACAAAAGCTCAAAGCAGATTTAAATATATGCAAACATTGAAATGTTGAATTTAAATATCTCAAAGTTAAAATCGTATCGTCAAAATTGTTATGAGCTTTCTCTTGTTTCGGGCCAAACTTGCAATTATTTACAACTTTCTGCGATTTGCCGCCTTTTAGAATAATTACACTCATCGTAGTAATCAGTATTCCCGTTTTCCTTTTTCGTCGGTAGCAATTCGTCATAGGTGACTAGATCCACACAGTTGAATCACGCAACTATTATGTGTCTGGAAGTAATAGCAACAGGTTTCTAAGATGCGTATTCGTAATAGCCAAAAAAAGAAACATTCTTGAGTAGAATGTTTTGAACATTTTGAAAAGTATCTGAATAATAAATGATTGAGTGTGAAGAGAACGCTTGCGCTGGCCAGCATCTTATAACTAGGTGGCGCGCTTTTAGATCCCTGCTCACATCTGGATTCTCCAACAATATTTACCCCGAATTGAATCAGTTCTCGACCGGCGCTTTCCCCATTCCTCATGCACCGTTCCAGCAGAAAACCGCGCGCGTTTTTCGTGCTTCTTAAAACTTTTCCAATAGTATAAACTTTAACAAAACCTCTCAAATATTAAAATTCCTTAATTGTATCGTGTTTTTAATAGTATTTTATGTAACTTTGTGTTATTTGTAACTAGTTTTAACGATGTTTCTATTAAAATTAAGATATGTGATAATATTGTTAATAATTAACTTTTTATCTGGACAAATCTTTCCAAGTGATTTACAAATAAGACATAGAAGAGCACGGTTAATTAGAAACAGAAGACATGGTAACCACTTTCTAAAAATTCAAAAATTATCATCAGATTTTGAAAATGTAGCTAACTTAAATAAATTTGCCACTGAATCTTCAGATATACTAATTGATAATTCAACAATTACTATAACAGATGCACAAATTGTTATTAAATTATCATCCTCTGAAAGTCCAGAAGTTCATAAAATTAGTAATAATATGGAAAGACCGAAATCCAATGGCAACATAAATATAAAAGTAAATACGAACGCGGCCATACATTCAAATAATAGCTGGCAGCATATTGACAAAACAGTTTTATATATGGGAGAAAAACGTATTTTCAATAAAGTTGAAAGCGACGAAAATGAAACTGCTTCGGAAATGTTTCCAAACGCAAACGACATAGACACAGCTCGAGACTATAATTTAAGAGAAAAATCCTCTAGACGAGCTGACAACAATCGCGGTCAAGCAGACATTGTTACTCGGTTTTTACGAATTGTAGAGTCACAACATTTACTGGGAGAAAATTGCACTGCAGGCACTGACTTGAATCTAGGTGAAGGAGTCGTAGACAGATACGCTCAAGAAAGATTTAGGGTAGAAGCGGATATTTGTGTTAATCGAGCAAACATGTTGACTCGTATTTGGAAATATGCTGATCAGAAAGCTCTTATGTCCGAAGACTTATTCTACTCCATGGTATATTCTTTAGTCGAATTCAATGACGTTATTTTCGCTGCAGGCAACTGTTACGCCGAACATCAGTATAAAGACCATCTGCTTTTTTGTCCTTACTCTTATCGCTTGCCCGAGGGAAACATCTTGGTTAAGGATCTATCAGTCGAATACGATTATCTGGGAAACACATCGGAATGGTTTTACATTGCCAGAGAAAACGCCGAAAAAGTCATCAAACAAAATGAGCAGTACACTCGTGGTAAGATAAATTTTTACTTGACAACCCTACTAAAATACAACTAGTTTTAATAAATTACATTCATAGTGTATAATTACTTACTTTTCTACATCGCAAAACAATTTAGATGAAATTCTTGACACACATGCAATAAACATACAAATATACATCTTAAATAAAAATATATTAAAATATCTGCATAATAATATTTTAATGTATTTAATTTTAAGCTCAAAAATAACTCTAAAACATTCGGTTAATTAAACTTAAACCTAACAGGAAGTTGGGCGAGTTATCGGATTATATTCGGATTTGATAGATGTTTTTTAATTTTGCCGTCGGGTCTTTATGAAGCACTTTAACTACGTTTCTTCATTGTTATAGAGTATTTATTTTTTACTTATATTAGAGCTATATAAACTGTACATAATGTTTTTGCATTTGTACCTTGTTGCGGTTTTATTACAAAATTTTTATTCGTTGATTATACTGGAGGCGTCGTAAATTTAATTGGAATGTAAAAAAATTACATCAAAAATTCAATATGTGGACGGACCGCTAATAAATATTTATTCAGTCATTTCGGTTTTTGTTTGTTTGTTTGTTTTATTCTTTGGCTATAGACATGAACGCATTAAATCTGTTGCCCATATTTACTCATACAATTATTTACTTTAACAGGTACATGGAATTAAATTCAAAAACTTTTTTAAACTATTTGAAAATTGGACATACTGATAATTGGCCCAATTTATTTACATGTTTATTCAAGGTTTAACTCTTAAAATATATACGAATTGTGAGGAAAGAATATATATTATATATATATATATATACATATATATATATATATATACATATATATATATATATATATAACGTGAAGTCAATCGTGGAGTTGCAGTCAACGTTTGGCCAAGGTAAGTAAAGAAAACTCTTTGATTTCAGTCAAGCTTTCGAATTTATTCAATTCTTCTTCAGGACATCTGTGGTGAAGAACAATTTTTATATAATAAAGAAATATTGTTACAAATGTGATGACTTACTAATCGTGAGGTTATAAAAGAAGCGACGAATTCCGTTTGACAACATTACACTAATAAAACATTTTAAAAATCAGGTACATCACTATTAAAATACATAAAAATATATACATTTACACCATAAAACTTATAATTTTGTTATTTTTAGCATGGAGGTTTGTCTGTAAATGATTGAATTTTAATGTGTCTTCAATTTCCTTTTTTTTATCTGTGTGTTTTTTATATACTTATGGTTTTTATTTTAACACAGTAGGAGAGCAAAACATTTAGATGATTTATTTATTTAGATTTAATTATTATATCAAGTAAAATTCTGTAGTCATGAAATGCGGGATTTTAATATAAAAATGTATTTGTTAAATTTTATGAACGTTGTTGTGTTTTTATTTTTATTTATTTTAGTGTTATATTAATCTTTATGTTTGTAATCATGTTTTAATTTATTATTACTGTTTATTTATCTTTATATTTATATATTGAATTTTTTTTATTTATATTTATTTTTGAAACGACAGAATGTAACAATAAATATTACTCAGCCCTTCTATATCCGATTTTCTATTAATACATGTTTCCCTTCTGTCAATGTATGTCATTTCTAAGAATAATCGTTTCTTAAGGTTCCTTTCCCTTTCTAAAATTTTTGTTTCTTCAAATTTATAGAAGGGCTGAGTAATATTTATTGTTACATTCTGTCGTTTCAAAAATAAATATAAATAAAAAAAATTCAATATATAAATATAAAGATAAATAAACAGTAATAATAAATTAAAACATGATTACAAACATAAAGATTAATATAACACTAAAATAAATAAAAATAAAAACACAACAACGTTCATAAAATTTAACAAATACATTTTTATATTAAAATCCCGCATTTCATGACTACAGAATTTTACTTGATATAATAATTAAATCTAAATAAATAAATCATCTAAATGTTTTGCTTTCCTACTGTGTTAAAATAAAAACCATAAGTATATAAAAAACACACAGATAAAAAAAAGGAAATTGAAGACACATTAAAATTCAATCATTTACAGACAAACCTCCATGCTAAAAATAACAAAATTATAAGTTTTATGGTGTAAATGTATATATTTTTATGTATTTTAATAGTGATGTACCTGATTTTTAAAATGTTTTATTAGTGTAATGTTGTCAAACGGAATTCGTCGCTTCTTTTATAACCTCACGATTAGTAAGTCATCACATTTGTAACAATATTTCTTTATTATATAAAAATTGTTCTTTACCACAGATGTCCTGAAGAAGAATTGAATAAATTCGAAAGCTTGACTGAAATCAAAGAGTTTTCTTTACTTACCTTGGCCAAACGTTGACTGCAACTCCACGATTGACTTCACGTTATATTGAACCAGTCACTATACCAATATTCGTATTATATATATATATATATATATATATATATATATATATATCTATATATATATATATATATATATATATATATATATATATATATATATGTTATGATGTAGTGCTTCACGGATGGTAGAATGAACAGTAGTGGTGTTCCGGGTTTCAATCCGTTGGTTGTTTGTGTCTTCACGACGTTTCGCCAACATCTCAGCTGGCATTTTCAAGTGATGCTTCCTTTGCGGCTGCTAAACTTGGAATATATATATATATATATATAAATATATATGTATATATATATATATATATACAAAGTGCCAAGAAAATGCGTATTAATATAAACAAAAGGGGAAAATTATATTCTTACTCGTAATCCTATGATCCTTTTTGCGTACATGCCCAATAATTTTCCCCTTTTGTATATATATATATATATATATATATATATATATATATATAAATCATTGGTCGAATTAAATATATCGACAAAAAAGTAAGTATGTATACAAAAAATCAATCGATTTGATATTCATTATTAATTCCGGATTAACTTTTTTAACATGCCAACAATGGTGGATATTATTAATACTATAATCTGATCCCAACATTAATTTAATCAAATGAATAGTTCTGTCCCAACTTAAATTGTTAAAAAAGTTTTATAAACTGAAGACTCACTGAGTAGTATTCCTTAGGTTCTAACAAAACGATAATTACACTAAGCCTTTAAAACGGATTACATTACCAAGTCAAAAGGCTTCCTCCTCTTAGATCTGCTTGTAAGGTTTTTGTTAACAAGAAACTGTATGATTATCATGTTAATGGAGTCTTTATCCGTGACTTTTTGTGAATTTGACTACAGTTTGGTCCACATTAATTTGCAAAATAACTTAATATGTACCAGTAGCTCTTCTTGAATATCTAATGGTAATATACACGTGTACCCAAATGTATAGCTAAACAACTAACTTGTTTATATTTATTTAGAAAGTCATGAATCTACAGTTGTTTAGATAATTTTCTCCAGCTTTTTGAGAGTAGCTCTTAGTGGATAATAATAAGGTAAAAAGAAGACAGTTATCTGACATGTTTTTTGCAGTGAATATGGTGAACTTTTTAATTTATTATTAATTTAAGTCCAAAAAATATACCATTATGAGTTCTTCCATCTACCAGTAAAAAGTAAAGTTTGAATAGGTATCCATCTGATATATCACGTTTAAAGTTTTAAAATGGTGTTTTCAACCAAGTTTATTTAATAATTTCTTGCATAGAAAATTGCATAATAAGTAAGAATTTTTGCTTTGTAATAAATGTTAATATCTATAGCAAAAATGGACCTTGATATTGCGTGGTAATTCAGGTTTTGTAATAATACGGTCAAGACTACAGCACGATTTATCAATTAGTTGAAATTGTTTATCCCAAACAACTGATAATTTAAAAAAAGGGTGTGGCAGTCAGTGGGGCTGCCGGCAGAAGTTATACTTCTATGCACTGTTAACTAATAAAACTTAATAACTACAAACACAGGCAAGTAGAAATAATTTTTTTTTTAAATTAACTGTATTCAAGTAAATAAATACTTAGAAAAATAAGACCAGTTGATGTGTGTCCTTACTTTAAACACGAAAACCAAACAGTAAAACGATCAATGTACAAAACCCGATTTGCTTACCGTCAGCTATTACAGATTTTAAAACACTAGAAAACAATGCAAAACATTTTCTAACAACATAAAGGTACACAATTTTACAAAATTTTAACGCACTTTGAACTGCACTTTTCAGTAACTTTGCAGGAACAGGTTTTAACTCACACGCATGTCTTCGACTCAAAAGCATAGTGAAGGATATAGTGCAACCATGTGACGGTATTTTAGACTACAATACCATACTCATTACTGAATATTATTATTAATATAAAATACTAAACTTAATATGTATACTTACTGGACAGAATTATAAAATAATATGTCAAACATAATGCGATACGTCAATGTAATACAATAACAATAGCTCAGACTGTTTGTTGTATATCTATCTCTTTTCAATGCAATAAATGTTTAAACGGTATTCAAAGGACTTATAGTGATGATTAATAACATGTAGTAAATATTTCATCTTTGTTTTTACCGAACAATATACCTTATATGTGATTCTGTCTCTCTCTTACTCCCACCATTACATATGTAATGATTTTTCCCATTTAGCTACACACTAATTCATTCCACAGAGTGTCCGAATAGAAGTATAACTTAAAAAAATTACAATGATATCCTACGTGTACTATATGCAAAAGGAAGAGTTATTCTATGAACAGTTTTACAAAGAAAAGTGCAAAAATGAATTTTAAGTAATGCAAAATTAAATTGTAAAGCCATTGTCATTTTTTGCTTATAACCTTAGACTAAAGTTTTAATGTAAAAATGTTTAAAAAATGCCTTTGAACGGTGTTGCCCACAACATTTCAAAATGTGGTTCGAATTTGGTTGGCTTGGCATAAGTGGATGGGGATCACTCAAATCGCACGATCAAAAACGAAATAACAACTTCAAACACGTGCTATAATAGTATATTACGTATCAAGAGTGGTAAATAGGATATTACGTACGAGTGGAAAAGTTACGCACGAAGCCGCGTAGCGGCGAGTGCGTAATTACACGAGTACGTAATACCTCTTACCACTCGAGTTACGTACTATGCTTTTTCTACGACTCAATATTTTAATTTTAATTCTTAATCTTTGACATCTCTTAAAAAATATATGACGAAATTTGCCGTTTAAAATAACATTTATCAAAGTAGTGACAATAAGTAACATCCTAGATTAAATAATAATTTAAAATGTAATATATGTTGCCTATATCTGTTTTATTTTTATATTATTTTTTAATAAAAACTATTATATATTTATGTTTTTAAATTGACTAAAAGTTTGTAAATAGACCAAATAAAGTAGTACGTACATAAAAATTTTATTGCAATTTGATTAAACAAAGAAATTTAAGTTTTCTTATCTAAACGCACATGTATGTTATGAGATCTCATTACGTGCATGTTATTGTTAAATGTCACTTACACGGAATGTCTACAGTGCGTTTTTTGACGTTTACAGTCATGGGCGTAGAAAAACTATATTTTTGTTTGATTTGTGTGTTCGCTTTTCATACATTACGATATGCCTTTTGTTTAATAAATTTATTGTTAAATTAATTATATAAATTGTTAAACATTTTGATATTTGTGGGCAATTATTTTTGAGAAACATAGAAATAGAAAATCTACCCCTAAAACAATAACTAGATTTTTTTTTAATCTTGTAGGTATGTTAAATAATATGGAATTCCTCCCCAAGATATCCTTCCATTTGAACTGACACCTCTACAATTTTAATTATCAATAATGTTTATCACAACACCTACAATACAAACAAAAATTTAACAAAAACCTATCTAATACAAAAATCAAAACTAAAACTAGCAACCGATTTTTGACTGGTGAATCACTTTATCTTGCCAAACCAAACTTGCTTTCTGTACGAAATTCTTTCACATCATCAGTTGCCAAGCTAGAAATTTCAACTATTAAAAAAAATAATTGAATCAGTAATGTTTTTAAAAATTTAACAATATTTATTATTTACAACAAGAAATTTTTATTTATTTATGTTTTCAATAATTTTTTGCCTAAACAATTTATATGGTTGGTTTAACCTTAAATCTAGTAAACAAAAGGCATACTCGTAGTATACGCAAATAATACATAAGTTTTTTGTTATCAACGAGAATCGGACATAGGTATAGTTTATAGTTCAAGTTTGAAGTTGATATATTTTTTTTATCGCGTGATTTGAAAGTTGCCCCTTCACTTATACCAAGCCAACCGAATTGTAACAGCCTAATTTAAAACTTTGTAGGGAACTCCGTTCAACGGCATTTCTTTTTTAACTCTTTACACTAAAACTTTTGTCCTTGTTCTTTCAAATGGCTTAATTAGATTTTTTAATAGTTATAAACAAAGCTGCTGTAAATTGTTTTATAAAGGAAGTAACTTTGTCCCTAATTGTTTTAAAACAATTTTTTGTTTTTCATAATTTGTAAACAAATGCCAGCTTTTCGAATACAATAAAAGAATTTTTTCGAAGCAATGAAAAAATATTCAAACTGTTTATAAGCAAAAAATGTTTTTGCAATTGAATATTATTTAAAATGGATTTGTGCGTTTTTTTTTAAATATTCTTGATAAAATAACTCGTGAATATGGTATGCGGAGAATCATTGGGAACTAACTGACCCGCAGAATTAGTACAGTCTAACACTGATTTATTTATCTTATTTTTCGTTTTTCTAGAATTATTACAATTTTGTCTTGTTTCCTTTTTATTGCTTTTGATCGTTTGTCGTTTTCATCATATTTTCCCGTAAGTTTTCCAGTTGTAACAATTTTTTTGTTGTATTTTGTAATTTATGGACTGAATATATTACTTAAATATCAACTTATATATCATATTACCAGTTTTGTTAAGAGTTTTTTGTTTAAATATGTGAGATACTAACTGCGCTACAGCAAAATGAAAATAAAAGATTTTTTCACAAGATACTGAACACGCCTGTTGATTTTGATGCATTTATGTGTCACATGTACGAAATTGGAGCATAAAAAAAAATTTAATTAGGGCATCATCTATTGCATACTTACGTAATGTGCAAATATGATTTTTTGAGAAAAAATCTCTCACCGCCATCTATTAAAAACTCGTAGAACTTAGACCTGAATTTAACCCTTTATGTATAAAACCTTGCAATGACAAAGTTTTACGCTTATTAATAGAGTTAAAAACTATCGTATCTTTTAAGTTAGATCAAATAACATATATTTACAAAATGTCATTAAAATCGGTTTAGTGGATTTGGAAATTAGCGCAAACGAACATCGTGACACGAGATATTTTTATATAAAGATTACTACAAAAAAAGTTGTTTGGGATAAACGTTTTAAATACCTTTTAAACTAATTTTAGTCCTATTTTTACAAAACTGAACGCAATATGAATTTATTTTACAATTTTCTAAACAACAAATTAGTAAACCAATATTTATAAAACACGAATTTGAACCAATAAACATGTTTTGTGAAATGTTTACCTGTAATTTCATTTAAAATGCTTTACTTTTTTATTCGCAGACGAAATAACTCAAATTGTTAAATTTTTTAGACTTAAATAACTTAAAAGTTCACCGGATCCACTGCAGAAAAGATATAGGTTTTAGTTATTGAGGCCCTAATGCAAAAAAACTTGTTACCTGATAGGGTTAAGTTCAAGTTCAAGTACATAAGTACATAGGGAGAAAAATATGGAGGTTTTTAGGAGTTTGGTGCATATGAGGACCCTGTTGTAGGACTTGCGTCCTTTTCAGGGGATGGATAGGAATGTTGGGAAGGAGTTAGCATCAGTCTGTCATCGGCACTGCTCTCACAACTCTTTTTCTTTGGTCCTCGAATTTGTCTTCCGTTTCCTTAAATGAACGTGCCTAAAAGGAAATTTTCTTTTTGGTGTCAGTGTAGGTGTGTGTAGATGTGTAACCCACGTGGTGCAATGTGGGGTTGGGAGATTGACGCTGTGGCGTGTCTCGTCCGTCGTGAAGCCCTTCCATTTGGCAAGGACGAAGGGAACCACAGAAACCTTCGCCAAGGCCCATTTCTTTTTTTTCCATTTTATTTTTTGTATTTTTGTGTTTTTTGTATTTTTTTTTGTATTTTTTTCTATTTTTTCCAATAATCGTGTCCAAAGTGGGGTAGGAGGCACCATCTATCTGTAGGAAAGGAGGGTTTCGTCCAGTAGATTTTGCCGGTCTTCACGGAGGTCCATGTCTACAGCAGATTGGAGGAGTCTTAGATTGGGGAGGGGAATCTTCTTTTTTAGAACTCTGGATCTTCTTAGGAGTCCTCCATTCCAGTGTGTATGGAGGGTCCTCTGGGCAACGGTGTTGGTGCCCTGCAGAGTCCAGGCGACGTAGAGTTGTTGGAGCGTCTGAAAACGAGAAGGAAGAGACAGTATATTTGTGTTGTTGTAGACAAGGCGGCTTGGATAGAGGTAGTGTAGGTTTTTCACTTTCCTTAGGATCGCTCTCTCTGTGGCATGGATGGAATGTATGAGTCTCTGGGGAATTGCAGAGTACGGTACGGCCTTGTAATCGGTCTGATAAAGGTTTTGGAAGTGTGTAGAAGAGTTTTGGTATCAGTTCTTCCGATTCTACCGCCCAGAGCACCTAGGAGGGAAGCACATTTTCTCATTTTGTTGAGTGTAAGCTCAACATCGGTATCCCATCTAAGTGTTCGAGTGAATCGAACCCCCAGATAGGTCACCTGATCCTGAGGAACGTAAGAGAGATTTTCTCGTCGACTGAGATTAGGATGTCTGAAGATGATGGTTTGTGTTTTGTTTGGATTAAGAGCTACTCTCCATCTGCTGCACCAGTTGGAGAACTGATCCAGCAGTCTTTGAGTTTTTCGATTGAGGGCTTCAGTTGACGATGCGGAGGTGTACAAGGCCGTGTCATCGGCATAGAGGTGGATATTCTCCAGAGGAGGAATATCACTGGCATAGATGGTGTATAGAGTTGGGGCTAGGATTGATCCTTGTGGAACTCCTGAAAGGGGGGAGAATGGCTCGGAGATTGCGTTTACAACCTTGACATGAATAATTCTGTTGGAAAGATATGAGTGGATAAGTTTAATGGCCTGGATGGGGAATTGGATGTCAATTAGCTTCCTAATAAGGCCAGCGTGCCAAACCTTGTCGAAGGCCTTTTGGACATCCATAAATATAGCAGAGACAACTTTTCTCTGATTTAGAGCTGAAGTGGAGAAAGATTGTAGTTCTAGAATCGGGTTTTGGGTAGAGTGGTTTGGTCTGAATCCATGTTAAAAAAAGGGGATAATAGAGTTGGTTTCTAGAAAGTCCCTGATTCTATTTAGGAGTAGAAGTTCAAAGAGTTTGCCTATGACGTTGAGCAGAGAGATTGGTCTATAGTTGTGAGGGTTTGTGTGATTTTTGCCAGGTTTAGGAATCAAGATGGTGTTTGAGGTCTTCATGATGGTGGGGAAGTAGGATTTGCCGAGACAAGAGTTGAAGAGAAGAGTAAAAGAAGGCATAATTGAAGGGGGAAGTTGTTTTAAGGTACGCCTAGAAATAGAGTCTGGACCAGGGGCAGAGTTTTTGCCTTGTTGGGAAGCAGAGAGAATGTCTTCCTCGATAAATGGGGTAAGAAATGGAATATTTTCAGGAGGGGGGGTTTGTTGGTGAAGGAGGCAACGAGTGATGCTCCGAAGAATTGTTGATCGAAATTTGGATTTTGAGGGGGGGGGGAGTAAACTTGCTGTAAATGGTTTATGAAGATTAAGGCTTTTTCTTCAGGGGATTCGATAAATTGGCCGTTTACCTCAAGATGGGAGTGTGTTTTGTATGTTTGACCAGTTAGAATTTTAAATTTCTTCCAGAATCTGGCTCCGTCTCGATAATCCAGCGTTGCTGTGACCTGTCTCCAAAGCGAGGCTTTGTGTGAGTTGATCGACAGCCTCATCCGAGCATTAAGACGGTTCCATTCGGTTTTAATGGCAGGATCGTGAGTTTGGTTGAAGCGTCTATATAGTCTTTTTTGTCTAATCATAGACAAGATGTGTTGGGGAAGTCTGGAAGATTCGGAATTTTTTGTTGTAAATGGAGATAGCAAGTTCAGAAGCAGTTTTAATTACGGTCTGAAGTTGAAGGGCGAACGAATCAATGTCTTCTGTAGTCTCGAGCATGGGGTTGTGGGGAATATGGTTCGTAATCTCGGTTTTGAAGAGATTCCAATCAGCTCGGTTGTAGTCTCTGAAGGTAAAGAAATTTGGTTTTGGTTGAGGGGGATTTATTAGAGTTGTTTTGACCAAGAGAGGAAGGTGGTCTGAGGTGATGCTGTCACCGATTTCGCAGAAGTCTTCAACCATACTCCGGCACGAATCCATAGCTAGGATGTAATCCGGGATGGACCAGCCATTATGGTTGAAGAAAGTAGGATTATTGTTGTTGATCCTAAATAATAGCAGATTAATGAGCTGATTGGCTAGAATTCTGCCATTCTAATTGGAGTAATGATCCCCAAACTGGGTATGTCTGGAGTTCAGATCCCCCATCAGGACGGCTTTGGGGAGAGAAGCAATGTAAGTGAGGGCTGGGATCGACAACGTTTGATTTGGATGATTGGAGTAAGAGAAGATTGAAATTTTTCTGTTATTTGTAGAGATAATGTCAACTGCAATAAGGTCGAGGTCTGAAAGTTCATTTGGGAGCAGATGGAGGGATGCGGAAATTCCATGTTTAATGAGTGTGGTATTGCCTCGACTTGTGGCGGATCTTTGGATCGAAAAGGTGTTGTAACCTGCGAATTTTGAAAGGTTCTTTAACAGTGTATCTGTTAAAGAGATAATATCGGGAGATTTGTTTAGAAGGAAAAGTTTAAGGGGGTGTCTTTTGCGGGAGAGTCCCGCGCAGTTGACGGTACCGAGAATACTGTCCATAAGTTTTTGTTTTTTAGTTGGGGGAGATGATTATGTCGACGATCGCACCGTTGCCTCCAATCGCCGTCATGTTGTGGTTGAACATAATGGTAGTCATTGTGTTCAGAAGATCCATGAGGAGATCTCGGTTTTCGGGGGTCATGTTTAGCAGAACGTATGTGAAGGTCCTGAATGTAGATTTCATGTCTTCTGAGAGTGCTATTGGGGCAGCCGGCTTAGGGGGAAGAATGGGAGCTACTTGTTTAGGGGTGGGGGGAGCCTCTTGCCTTTTGGGGCATTTGGTGGAAAAAGCGGGGTGATCCCCATTACAGTTGGGGCATTTGGGTTTGTTTGCCTTGGGGCAGGCGGTGTTGCGGTGATTATCATTACAAGAGGGGCAGGAGATTTTTGGATTTGGACATTCGGAAGCTGAATGTCTATTTTGGCTGCACGTGGTGCAGTATTTCGGAATTGGGGGAGGAACTTGCATGGAGTGAGAGGGTTCGCAATGCTGAACCTTTGCATAGAAATTGACACCTTTGTTTATGGCAGAGGTGAAGTGGGGTTCAGAACCCGTAAGGATTCTAAACATGGAGGTGGATTTGTTGTTTGACTTGACGGTGATTCTCCAAGTTTTGTAGAAGGGGAAGTTGATCTCGTTAAGTATCTCGGCAAAATCCTCATTAGAAAGGGTTAGGTCTACTCCCTTTATTACTAGGGAGAATTTTGGGGAGGTAGGGGCAGTAGGGGGACGTAGGGGGAGAGTTTTTTGATTTAGGGGGATCACAAGGATTTCGGGGTCTCCAAGAACAGATCTTAGGGAGGATAGTATGGTTTCTGGGGTTTTTTGGGAAGTGGTTTTGATCAGTGCGGTTTGGTTAGGATTAACTTTGCAAAAGGAGGTAGTGTTATGGAGGAATTCGAAGGTATTAAGGATTCTGTAAAGGTTAACATGGGAGTTGTGTCTTAAGGGGATTTTTCTGATATTTAGGGTTTGTGTTTTAGGGACGGGGAGGCCAGTGGTGGTGTTGTTGTTGTTAGTGGGGGGAGTAGTTTTTGGGGGGTTAGGAGCAGTAGGTGCAGGTTGGGGGGAGGTAGGAGAGAATTCCGGTGTTTGGGGGGAAGGGGAGTTGGTTGTGGATGAGCAGGGGGTGATAGGGGTAGGGGAGGAGGCAGCAGAGGAGGTAGGGGTAGTTGGTTGTGGTGTTGGGGTAGTTGGTTGTGGTGGTGGGGTAGCAGATTTGCTCTTGGAGAAGGCTTTTTTGGATGTGGAGGTAATGGATGTGGGTTGTTTGCGGACAGCTCCGGAGGAACGTGTAGCGCCTACCATTGCTTGGCGTTTGGAGTTGTTTTTGTTGTGTTTTGTGTGTATGTTGTGTTTAGAGTCCTGTTGAAACCGGTTTGGGAAAATCCCTAGCCGATTTCCTGTGTTTTTTGTTTGTTGTGTGTCTGTATTATATGTATTTATGTGTATATGTGTAAAATAAAGTGAAAATAATACTTATGTGGCACTGAAAAGCCTGGCGGGGGTTGGTATGCACGCAGGGACCTCTCTCCGACTTCTCACTGTGGCACTGTCACTCACTATCACTCGCGGAACTAGGTGTTGCTGAGAGCGATACTCGGCAACTACTGATAGGGTTAAAGTCACGAAAACAACTTATTTCTCTGTAGTCTACATCTAAACGACTAACAGTAACCGAGAATTTTGCACTGCATATCATACGAATTATTCTAGACTACTAACCGATTCGCTTTTGAAACAAGTTGTTTTCATTGTTGTTTCTTTTGTACCATATATGATCCAGTAAAAATAACTCACATTATTTTTTTACATGTTATGAAACAGCATATAGATTTATTTCAGTAACAGCTTTATTTTTATTTAATCTACCTCCTCTGAAAATTTCACGAATAGAAAGAGTTAAATGCTTCTTTTTAAAAAGTGTAATGAGCTCCAGAAGTCCCATTTTTTTTTAGTTGTATTGTGTTTAATCTTAATAGTATGTAAAATTATTTATTTACTACTGGATAATTACCGAATTTGTTGGTAAAGATACATCAAGTGAGGATTTTGATTAGAATCATGTGGATCCAGTGTGCGCACTTAAGCAAACTTTGAAACTTCCTAGAAGCATGTAAATACGGATGGAATGAAATAAAACGATGTTAATTAGTAAGAGTATTTATTAATAAACAATAAAAAATAGACGAAGTGATTTATGACTTGTTCGAAATACGTATACTTTCCCTACGCTAGGGGTAACAGTGTGCAGTAGTGCGTATAAGTGTATGCAACATAAAGAGATCCTGACTGTATCAAATTTCAACAATTCCTATTTATTACTATTAGAATTTGTAATTCTAATTAAACTAATCAACATTTGAAAATAAAAATCTCCTTGATTGAGATTAACATAGAAGAAATATTCATTGGCATAATAACTCACATAGAAATAAGCCCTCTTTAAAACAATCTAGTATTCAGACGGTGGATATACATATTTTACATCACATAACGGACAGTAATATTTCTTGTCCTCATCTTCTTTTCTCTTATTTGTAGCAGTCCTACTCTTGGCAGTCATTCTATTTTCATAATTTTTTGGCTTCTGATTTTTGTCAGTCTTAGCAGTCTGCTTAGTCTTTGTTAAATTTTTCTTTGATTTAAGTTTTTTATCTTTTAAACTGCATTTTTTGTTTTGCTAAATTCTCTTCTTCTTCTTTTCTAAATACTATCAGTGGCAATGATTGTTTTTTTTTTCTTTTGTCGATTTGCTTTGTGGCTTTAGGAAATGGCTAAATATGCGATAAATGTTGCTAATAATGTCAAAGGTGGAACCACAGGGTCGACTTCATTTGGGGCATTTGGAGCAAAGACCATATCGGTGACAGAAGTTGCAGCGGAGTCTAACGTTGTCACAGCTGGATGTACTTTTACAGGTTCTTCTACAACTTAAGAATTTAAATCGGGAATCATATCAATACCAATGGCGCTGCAAAATCATCTTCCGTAAAAATATCTGTATTTGTCTTCTTTTAGCGTGTAAGCAAACATGTCAACATGCATACTAATAACTGTGCATTTGAACCAACCTATTAATCCAGGATTATAAAACAAGTTCTCCAATAAAAAGTATCAATTTGTTTAAAGGTAGTACAACTACAAAAAATAAAGCATTAAAAATAACAAAATTTTGTAATAAATAATCCAAAAAAATTCAATCACCCGTAGAAACAAGATGACACGCGGTTGGCCGGTGCGTCAACTTTGGTAGTTGAAATGTTAATTTTTCACCATTTTTATCTTATTTCTGATTTTCATCTTAGTTTTCATATTTTACCGTATTTTACCAAACAATTTTAATCTTTTTTTTTTCTGTTTTTTTCTGTTCTTGTCCTCTATTTATGTTTTTCTTTCTAATAATTGATCTCAATACTATTTGTAAGACCTTTCTAGAAATATTCTTTCACCTTGTTGATTTCTTTTATTAATCCAGGAAAAATTCCTTTATATATCTGAAAAATATTCTATGAAACGCACGCAAGCAAAATTAGCCGACATGTCATCAACAGACAACTGATTTCAATCTCGCTGTGTGATATTAAAGACTGCACCTATTAAAAGCATGAATGAATCTACTGTTCTAAATAAAATGAATGCTTCAAATTACAGTTCTGTACAAATTCTTCCGACAGGGCGTGATGGAAATTATACCCTCGTCTGAACACAGCGAATCACATTCCTAATAGTTCGACTTTAATTTCTAGTTGAATTTAAACATTCAGTACCATTTGATTCGAAAGCGATAACTACATTTTTGTGCATGACACAAAGATAGATAATGCTTTAATGGCAATACCTGGCATGAAAATGCAAAACATTTTAAATTTGTTTCAAATTCTTTACTAGAAATTATTATTATTATTATTATTAATATTATTATGACGAAAGCAACAGTTGGCTAATTTAAGTTAAAACTACAAAAGCTATACAAAAATAATATGTTTCGAATATCACATCTTGCCGGAGATATTCTTTTTTTTTTTAGTTTCCAGTTAAAAATGTATCGATTGTATTGAATATTACTGAAGAAAACTGCGTTATAGAGAAACTTTTCCAGGTCATGCATAATAATTTTTATCCAAAATTTATATAACTTATGAACACATCTTATATCTGGCTTGAATCCAACCTGCCATATCCAGTCTATATGCCACGACGACTTTAACTAAGACCCCAAATATGCGAGCTGTGCAGAATTCAGTCTTTATCTATCAGTTACCTTCCTGATAACAAGTTAAATTCCTGTCGTATGTTATAACATTTTTAAAGTTAAAACTTTTGTAGGCGCGTTGTTAGATTTTTGGTAGAAAAACATCTTAAGGTTTCGCGTCAACATAATTTCCTGTTTTTTAGTAAACTATTATTTTTGAGATAACTCTCAACGTATTTTTGAAATTTAGAAATTATACAAACAAGAAATTATTAATTTAGAAGTTTCTTGTTTGTATAATTTCTAAATTTCAAAACTACGTTGAGAGTTATCTCAAAAATAATAGTTTACTAAAAATCAATGGTTCCGGTCTCCTAACCGAATAAAAATATAAGACAGGGCACAAATAAAGTGACTTAGAGTTTGATGTTACAATTGTCGATTTGACAAATCTTCTCTCTCATTAACGTCATGTAACATGTGCTTAAGGAGGAAGTGAGCGAATGTCATATATGATGGGATTTGAGTTCATTATAACGTTTCGCTTCCTAACCACTTGATCATCCAATAGCTTAAGTGGTTAAAGCATGCCTGCGCATAAGGCAGTGATGGTGGGTTCGAGTTCCACTGGATGTGACATTTTCTCAATTTCTCCTTAATGTCAGTTTAATAATTTCTAAATTTCAAAAATTTCAATAATTTCCTGTTTTTTTCATTTTAATTTCTTTTTTTATTTGGGATCTATGCATAGACATATAATACCTATACTGCGCATTGTGACTATTACACGTTCTTGGAGTGAAAAAAAGACAAAATATACGAGCATTCTTTGCATCTTCTTCTAATGGGCGGAGCTTAGCTGCAACTCACTACTAATTTCCAAAATTACAAGGATATGTAAGGACATGTAAGAAATAATCGGTTAACAGGAGAGTAATATTGGTAGGTTTAAGGTATTAGTTTTAAAGACCCTGTTGTAGGATTTAGTGTCCTTTTTAAAAATGGAGCCATTTGGTGCTCGCTTCCTGGTTTTCCAGGTTTTGTTTCCCTAAATCCTGGAATGTACCTACCCAAACTGATTCAAAATCTTTTGGGTTTGTGTAAGTGTGTGTGGCTATGTAATCCTACGTTGTTCTGCAATGTGGATTTTGGGAGATTAACGCTGTGGCGTGTCTCCTTCGGTGTGAGACCTCTTATTTGGCAAGGATGAAAGGAACCACAGAAACCTTCGTCAAGGGCTCAGTTTTCGCTGTTCCTACCTGTAGGGTTTCGTCAAAAAGGCTGGTCGATTTCTGTAAGAAGGTACCTGTCTATAGTTTAAAGGAGTATTAAGGAGGAAAATTCTTTGGAAATCTTGAAGGGGTCGCATTTTAAATATAAATATAAATCCATCATTTCTTTGTAATTCGAACATATTAACAAACTATTTGGAATAATAAAAGTAATAAAAAACTCTCTGTTTTTTATATATAACTTTCACTTTAATTAAAAAATATTTAAAATGACATGTTTCGCTGAACTAGCATCATCAGATTGACATATTATAAAGTTACATTTTGTTTATTTGTATCTAACTATCTGATGTTGATTAGGTAATATTAAGGCTAGATTAGGTATGGAAGTAATTAGATATAACAATATTAAAGCCTAGATGTTATTAGCCCTATATCATTGCACAGTTATACTGATCTTAGAGGGAGATACATCCAGGATAATCCCTTATGGCTAATAACATCTAGGCTTTAATATTGTTATATCTAATTACTTCCATACCTAATCTAGCCTTAATATTACCTAATCAACATCAGATAGTTAGATACAAATAAACAAAATGTAACTTTATAATATGTCAATCTGATGATGCTAGTTCAGCGAAACATGTCATTTTAAAGATTTTTTAATTAAAGTGAAAGTTATATATAAAAAACAGAGAGTTTTTTATTACTTTTATTATTCCAAATAAAAATGAACTTTCAAGTAGTAAGGGTCAGTACAATTAATTTTATTAACAAACTAACTGATTTATATAAGAAATGTTACAAGTTTTGGTTCTGTTCAATTTGTAATCTTTGCGGCCACAAAGTTTTCAAATAACTAAAGATAATAAACAATAATGCACCAAACAACATATTTGCGATATTAGTATACTTAACTTAAGGTGTAATCATATTTATATATAATAAATAAAAAAACTTGACAGTTTTGGGACTTACCGAGAGAAGCTATGCTTCTATTCTCTGAAAATTTTTGAATTTTTCATTTTTCACGACTTTTTTAGTGTTTCAAGGTTCTTCATAATTTTTTTAAGTTTTTTTTTTGTTTAATTTTAAAGTTTTTGTTATCCAATATTTTAAGAATCATTACACAGTTAAGTGCTACAAGAAATAGAGAAACGCTTTTTGTTTTTTTTTTTCTTTTCAAACGTTTAGCAAGATCACCAAAACGTCAACAACATGTATTAATAATAAGGTATGCGATGAACTATCTAATGCGCGTGTGTTTTTTGTCACCGTGGAAATGGGGTATATCCCATGTACTGCCTATTGGTTTTACCACAAAAAATGACATTTTAACCATCAAACACTTTCCATATTCTATATGCGACTTTTTTCCGTTTGGGAGACTACATTTTCCCATGTCGACACAGAGGCCATCCAATGAGCTAAAATCATCATTTAAAAACTTGTGGACCGTGCAAGTCGCTGTATTAATTTTAAAGGGGACTATTTTAAATAAAATAAATTCCATTTGTCGAAAAAAAAAAAACATTTTGTTCTGTTTACTTTGCGACAGACGTCGTATAACATTTTCTTATTTTTTTAATAATTTGTATAACCAATTTATAAATTATAGGTAAACTTATCTGAAATATCTTTCGCGCTACTGTAATATTATTTAAAGGTGATTAAAAAAATTAAATTTTATTATTAGTTTATGCTTTGGTAACTTTTTAAATACGGATATCATAGCTACTTACATAAAATGTACATCCTGCTAGATATTTTTAAATAGTGTATGCAGCATTGTAAAAATATAGCGTTCCTGAATTTTGTCGTTCTTTCCATACCTATGTGTTCCGATTTTCCGTAAACTTATTAAGAATTTAACAAGTGTAATCGACAACGTGTATCAACCAATTTTATTTTACACAAAATGCTCACTAAGGATGTTCTTCGAATAAGGAGATTGTAGGTAAAATTCAGGTTTATTCCAACTACCAGTTCGAAACCAATTGGGAATTTTATGCTTTAGAACAGTCTGTCTGATATTGTACGAAATAAATGTGTCGAACACTGCGAAAGACATTTCATACTCGACAATTTTGCTCCATATTACACTTTCTTTACAGACGATTTAAAACAAAAATATTGGTTACGATCTTTATTGTTAACAATGTAATATCAGCTTTCTGTATTCTAAGATTATAAGTAAATTTGGCTTATCGTAATGGCTATATTCGAGGGATCAAAAATTTGCATATTATTTGTAAGGGACATCCATTCTATTTCTAGAGATTTCTTTTCTGTAATAACACAAATCAATACAGTCCAACTATTTATACTGCAATCAAAATTAATATTTTGTCAATTAGTAATTCCGTTTAAACCTCATCCACACTAAATATTGTAAATTACTAATGTATGTCGTAGGCAATCGCCGTAATCCGTCATTCCTTGAAAAGCTTAGGCATTATAGGTACTGCCGGCAATCACCGTAATAGAATCTTTATTACGGTGATTGACGAAAATTATCCGTCATTTCAGGGACTGACGCTAACGTTTTAGGCAAACGGTGTAACTTTCTGATTTTTTGAAAATTACGGCGTTTGGCGGTTGTATAGTCCGTCAATTCTTCAGTAAATTGCTGGGTGATTAGTCCAGTCAACCTGGAGTACAGATAATATAAAAAAGGTAGAAAAAATATAAGGATATTATTGGGTGTGAGTATGATGTAGATTACGAAGTGCTTTGAAATGTTAGGGAGGGATGGAAAATTATAGTTTTCAAGTAACGGAAGACTGAAGACTGAAAAAGATTTACTAGGTGTGAGTGTGATGTTGATGATTACGAAGAGTCTGCAAATGTTGGGAAGGGATGGAAAATGGAATTTTAAGTAACGGAAAACTGAAAAAGACTTATTGGGTGTGAGTGTGATGTTGATATTTCAAAGAGTTTGCAAATGTTGGGAACAGCCTAACTTCATGATACGAATTCTGAATTAACTAAACATGCATCCAGCAATCGCTGTAAAATTCAATCATTCGGGCGGTTACACCGTTTGCCTAAATGTTTAAACGTCAGTCCCTGAAATGACGAATAATTTCCGTCAAACAGCGTAATAATGATTCTATTACGGCGATGGCCGGCAGTACCTGTAATGCCTAGGCTTTTCAGGGAATGACGGATTACGGTGATTGCCTACGACATATACATTAAAATTATAATGGGCATACATCTCAATAAGAATGCATTTTAATAGGTATGTGTATTAAAAATTCTGTTATTTTACAACTTTAATTGCGGAGATTTTATAATACATTTTTTTATAAACATTTAAAATTTCTGAATAAAAGCTTGCATTAATAGTAGTTTACATAACAAGTCCCGAAAGTGGTCTTTTACTGGAGGGGTGGGCAATTGCAGAGCGAGCCGCAGGTGAGGCCTGCAAGCCTGCGAGTCCAGTAAAAGCACTTTTGGGACGTATTACGTACAATATTTTTTTTTCAAACCGGCCAGAATTTAGTAATTTCCAGTTTATTTTTGAGTTAGAACGGCTCATTTTGTCGGACCGGGCCAGAAAATTATTGTGATAGTCCGGTAAAAGCTTTTACCGGACTCATTTTTATTTTCTGTTCTTGTCCGACAAAATTAGATTTTCTGACCTAAAAATAAACCGGAAAGTACTAATTTATTTTCTTTTCCAATTTTAACTATTTTAAACGATAACTAGTGATTGTGTTTAGTGAAAAATTTCCAAAATGGAAAACCTATGTAACCGTAAATTTGCATACAATTTTTCATGGTTTGCGGGTTTAGCTCAACAAAGTAATTACTAATAAACTTTCACGTTTTAGGATATGCATTTAAAATTTATGCTTCTCCATCAAATATCCAATTAAACTAACCAGTTGTAATCATAACAAAGCGAGTTTAATGTTTATAGTTTTGAGTTATGATCAATTTTATTTCTTTATGTTGACATCCTCTGTCCAATCTTTTACTAGTAATAACTTTTAGTGATTGATACAATATTTTCCTCCCCATTTAGTTGAATTTAATGAAAATTTAAGTAACCAATCAAATCAGTTTTATATTGGATATAATTTGAAACAAAAATTAAAGAAGATATTACATTGTTAAAAACTATGTTTTAGGTCTTAAACGAATCAACCACAGTTTTTCCATAGAGTACTATTATTTTCGAAGTTTTTAGATTTTCGTGTATTTTTTTTGTTTATTAAATTAAAATTTGTAGCTGCAAACCCGTATTGCTTGAAAGTATGTATTTGACAGTATTGGGTAATAATTGAAAGTAAAACCCCATTTTAAACTGTTTACCATAACCTTTCAAAAGATATGCAATCTGCAACTGATTATTATATAGATATCTTTTCGAAAAAAATAGATTGATCAATACATGATTCTTGGTATAAAATAGTTCTGCTCCAATTTGGAGGATTCAAACTAAATTTTTTGATATTATTAATTTTAAATCTGGTTATTATTGGTTTGATATTGTTAGAGGATAGATGTCTACTACTACCAGCAAATTTGTGTTTTTATGTTAATTAATTTATTGTCCTTATTGTGTGAGCAGGTTAGTTTGAATTCCGGTAGAGGTACCCATACCCCATACAAATGAATTATTTTAGTTCCACTCTAATTAAAAATGTATTGTGCTGAATCTGCCATACTACAATGTTTAAACTTGTCACAAATAAATAATATATATTTAATATCTGATGGTCTGCCGATACTCTAGTACCATTCAGGAACACATAAAACTCATTATATTAATAAACTTGCCAACTTTTCTAATTCATACTAAGTTTAACGCACGTTCAGATATCTTAGCAGATCTTATCTATACATATAATAAAACTGTAGAAATGAAATGTTTGTGCACGCATCACATGAAAACTACTTATCCGATTCGAATGTGATTTTCACATACGTATTTGTCTTCTTTCAGTTTAACATCTGGTGTATAAAAATTTCTCCACCCACCCCTTGAACGGGGTGAGGAAAAAAATATTTATACAAAAATCAACACGCCACGCGAACGACGTCGCGAGTACATCGAAATAGAACCGAAAAATGTGGTTAGGTTTTTTTGTCTGTCTGTCTGTCCGTATGTACCTATGTTTATGCGCGCATCAGATGAAAACTACTGATCTGATTCGAATGCGGTTTTCACAGATGTATTTGTCTTATTTCAACTTAACTTTTGGTGTATAAAATTTTCTCTCCCATTCCTTTAACGGGGTGGGGGAGCAATTTTTATACAACAATCACACGCCACGCGAACGACGTCGCGAGTACAACTAGTATTTTATACGATGTTATCCAGTGGCGGATACACCGAGAAAGAAAATATAAAAATTTAATAGTTCAAACGAAGATCAGAAAAATTAAAGACTCTGTTTATCAATATTGAAACACTTATTCAACAAAATTTTAACAAGAACTCTGCTGGAATATGTCTACACAGTTTGACATTGATAAAGAACTATTCGAACCATTTGAACTTGCCTTAACTGCTAATATACCCCCCTAATTCTCGAATACCTACATAACATTAAAACAGTCTTTTAAGTAGAGGTCCTTTCCTTATCCGGTTATTTCCCGTTACAATATTATGCAGAGTAACTTTGTAATTAACATAAATATTTAAACATATAAATACACAACTAAAGAGTTCGGATATGGAGGTTGTAAGTCAATTTTAGAGGGTCGGAAACAATTAAAGGATAAACTTCATTTTCACACTTCAGTGGTCGCTTTGTATCTTGTATATAACCTTAGGCAAGGTAGAATGATAAAACGAGCAGAGCGTTTTGTGACAGTCTCTGATAAACAAGATGCAAAAGAAGTACCATTTTTGGAGTGAAGATAGAGCCAGTTGCGACTGTTTTCCAGTTTCGCAATTTGAAATCTATAAATATTATTCGATTTATACCAGTAATGTCTCTTCATTAGTGACTGAAGAGACATAACCTATACGACACTGATGAGCTCAAATGAGAGCGAAACACGTGTCTGTAGTTTGATTTTTGCCTTGATATGAGTTGAATAATATTTATATCTATTTATATTGCAGTTTCCAGGTGTCTTTTAACCGACACCATTCCAGTTCGAAACTGGAATTATTAGTTTTGACAGTATGGCACTGGATACGTTATGTATCATCTTTGTTTATCTTTGTATTAATTTATTTATAGTTATCTTTATATTTATATATTAAATTTTATTTATATTTGTTTATTTTTATTTTTGAAAAGACAGAATGTAACAATAAATATTGCTCAGCCCTTCTATATCAGATTTTCTATTAATACATGTTTCCCTTCTGTCAATGTGTGTCATTTCTAAAAACAACCGTTTCTTAAGGTTCCTTTCCCTTTCTAAAATTCTTGTTTCGTCAAACTTAAAATTATGGCCATTTTTGATTGCATGTTCTGTTAGTGCGCATGCTTTATATTTATTGTTTTTAATATCACTTTTATGTGAGATGTTTCTACTGTGTACAGTTCGGCATGTTTCCCCAATATACACCCTTTCACAATCCGAACAAGTGATTTCATACACAACATTTGAACTTTCTAAAGTACTTAACGGATCTTTGGTTCTGGTGTATAGTCTAGAAATGGTTTTAATATTCTTAGTGCCTATTTTAAAGTTTTCATAATTTTTAAATAATTTTAAAAGTTTAGGAGTAAGTTGTGGGATGTAAGGTAAGGAACCAAAAAATGGCTGTAAAATTTCATTGGACAAGACACCTCTCTCAATGTCAAATGTTTGTTGTTGATTCAAATTATTGCTGTCACTTATTCTTGAAATGCACGTGGTGCTAAGAATTAATTAATTTAATAATCCTAAAGGGTATGAATTATTTAACAATATTCCTTTTAATTTTAGTAAACTTTAGTTTTTAAAATTTGGGTGTGATAGTTTTAAAACTCTGTTTTTTAATCCCAAAATTAGGTTAATCTTAGTTCTTGGTGGATGTTCAGAGTAAAAATTGATAAACCTATTGCTGCATATTGGTTTACGGTACCATTCAGTTTGTAGGATGTTGTTTTGTGTACGATGAACGATTACATCTAGGAAAGGTAAACTGTTATTTATTTCTTTTTCCACTGTGAATTGCAGTTGTTTGCAATGACTGTTAAAAATTTTTAGGACCTCGTCAACTTTATCAAATGGTATCGCAAGTATTAAATCATCAACAAAACGCTTGACAAAAGGAATTCTAAATGGTATTTGATTAATACTTTTCTCTACCAAGTCATCCAGTACAAAGTTACAAAGAATCGGGGACAACGTGCTACCCATTGGTGTGCCTAATATTTGTTTGAAGAAGTTGTTATTAAATTTACAGATATTAGTGTCAAAAATGAACGTTAGAATTTTTTTAAAATTATTTAAGCTTAATTTACAATTTGATTCAATGTTAATCCACTGTTTTTCAATGCAATTTAATATTAATTCAGTTGGCATGTTTGTGTACATGGAAACAACGTCGAAACTCACTAGAATATAGGTGTCAGGAATTCTTACGTTGTTAATGAAATCACTAAAATGGAAAGAGTCTCTTATTATAAAATTGTTATTAAAATTATAGGTTTTAGATAAAATAGATGTTAAAAAACTAGCCAATTTATTGTTGGGAGAATCTATAGATAACACAATTGGGCGCATTGACAAAATGGGTTTATGTATTTTAGGGAGTGCATAAAATCTAGGAGCTACTGAATTGTATATTCTTAATGATTTAGCTTCTATTGAGGAAAGTTGTGATTGTTTTTCCAAGTCACTTATTAATTTATTGGCTTTCTGTTGAAATGTACAAATAGGATCATTTGGTAATTGTTGGTAATACCTTTCGTCATTGAGTAACAGTTGACTTTTCAAAATATCCCTCCTTGTACATTGCTACGTTGCCTTTGTCACTACGAAGAATATACACTTCAGGGTTTGTTCTGATAAAAGTTCTAGCTTCCTCAAAAATATCATTTAGGAAATGATTATTTTTGTCAGTTTTATGTAAGAAATTAGTGATGGTGTTGGTGGATTTAGATCTGAGCAAATCTTTATTGTTATCATTCAAGTTCTGTATTAAATGTTCGAAATCAGCCAATAATGATGAAAGTTTAAAATCCCTAACATTTGGAAAGAGGCAAAATTTAGGTCCCAACGCTAAAAGTTTTTTATGTTAAAAGGGAACTGAATGTTGGTTAAGTTTTTGAACCATTTTGCATTAAATTTAATTTTTGAAAAGTGTTATATTTTTAAGTTGTTGAATTTTTACTCCTAAACTTTTAAAATTATTTAAAAATTATGAAAACTTTAAAATAGGCACTAAGAATATTAAAACCATTTCTAGACTATAGGTACACCAGAACCAAAGATCCGTTAAGTACTTTAAAAAGTTCAAATGTTGTGTATGAAATCACTTGTTCGGATTGTGAAAGGGTGTATATTGGGGAAACATGCCGAACTGTACACAGTAGAAACATCTCACATAAAAGTGATATTAAAAACAATAAATATAAAGCATGCGCACTAACAGAACATGCAATCAAAAATGGCCATAATTTTAAGTTTGATGAAACAAGAATTTTAGAAAGGGAAAGGAACCTTAAGAAACGGTTGTTCTTAGAAATGACACACATTGACAGAAGGGAAACATGTATTAATAGAAAATCTGATATAGAAGGGCTGAGCAATATTTATTGTTACATTCTGTCTTTTCAAAAATAAAAATAAACAAATATAAATAAAATTTAATATATAAATATAAAGATAACTATAAATAAATTAATACAAAGATAAATAACACTAAGATAAATTAAATATAAAAACAACTTTCATAGAATTGGACACAATAATAATAAAAATCTTTGAATTTAAAATCCCACATTTCTTGACAACAGAATTTTGCTTGATATAATTTTACTTGATAATAATAAAATCAGAAATAAATAAATCAACAAACTGTTTTGCTCTCCTACTGTGTTAAAATAAAAACCATATATTTATATATAAAAAACACTTATACATATAAAAACAAAATGGCGATAGGACTCCTGTGTGAGCTTTCGTTGTTTTTGTGTTTTTATGTTTCTTTACACATGTTTCCCCAACATCCTTTGCTCCCAAGTACCCAACACTTTTGCTAGCCAAGTGCAATACCCTACTTGGTTATGCCGCACTGATGACGGCTAATGAGCCAGAAACATGCATGTCTGCGGTTACCATTCCTACTCGTGGCCTTATTGATCCTTTTTGCGTACGTGCCCAATAATTTTCCCCTATATATATATATATATATATATATATATATATATATATATATATATATATATATATATATATATATATATATTGACGATATTGTAGTTACTGTTTAGTCTAAATCTGCTTACTGAGAATTTCCACGAAGGACCGGGGATATATTAGCACCCTCTGAAACCGGTAGGCCACGTAAGCACCACTTCTAACAAAATAATTAGTATTAAGGATCAAAAATTCAATGTGTGACACTTTCCATGTTTTTTGAATACGTTCCAATTGGATTGTACTTTCCATACATTTGTACTGAATAACATCAAGGAAATACTACCGCATCTTTTTGTAAGTCCTCCATTAGAATATAATAACATGTTTTATAATAGTTGTAAAAAACATTTTAGATCACTAAATAAGCAGTTTTTTTGGACTAATAGTATAATACATAAAGGATAGTTACATGTTTCAACACATTCAAACTGTAATATTTTTGATATTGTGTGTACTGATTATTTTAAATTTACTTACCGTTTATATCCACGAAGGAATTGTGATAATTTTGCACTCCCTGGGACGGGTAGACCATTTGAGCACCATCTCTAGAATAATAAATATAATCAAGGATTGTAATAGTACTGTTAATACTTACCAAGTGTTTTTGAATACATACCAACTGTTTTGTACTTACTACCAAAAATGTTTACTGAAGAACATCAATAGATACAACCTCAACTATTTGTAAGTCCTTCCTTATATATATATTAACATCTTTATAATAATAATAAATATTGTAGATCCCTGAAGATGATTGCGAACTGCAATCGAAAGCTTGGATACATAAAAGAGTAATCTGAAATCTGTGTTTTATTGCTGCATCACCCACTAGTTTTTCATTGTATGTTGATACTTACCAGCAAATACTACTGTCCTCTGTTTTATATATATATATATATATATATATATATATATATATATATATATATATATATATATAAAACGAACAGAGCGTTTTGTGACAGTCTAAGAATGTCCAAAGATGATACATAAAGTATCTAGTGCCTTACTGTCAAAAGTAATAATTTCAGTTTTGAACTGAAATGGTGTCGGTTAGAAATTTCTAACACTTTAAAAGACACCTTGGATGCTGCGATATAAATAGATATAAATATCATTCAACCTATATCAGGGCAAAACCAAACTACAGACACGTGTTTCGCTCTTAGTTTGAGCTCGTCAGGGTAGTACATATATATATAAATTTATGATAACTAACCCAAATACTTACCTACACCCTAGAAAAGCTCGATCAGCCAGATACCAATAATTTATTAAATATTGATTACCTATTACTATTAATATATGCTTTGAAATATCGAGATACGTTATTTAATAATTATTTATTTATTTATTTATTTATTTATTTGGGGATCTTTTTGCCACTAAAACAAACTTATAAAAAATATAAATCAATATTTTGAAAATCAGTTTGTTTTAGTGGCAAAAAGGTCCCCAAATAAAGAAGTAAATGGATGTTATTATGCCACAAAGAAGCTGTCGAGATTATTTAAATACGTTATTTAATAATATCAACTAAAATTAATAGGTATTTGATAAGGACCAGTCGATTATACATTAAATATAGGGAAATATTGTCTTGATGCTATTATGTAGAAAATATTGGTGTAACTATTATTAATTTTACTTAAATAGGATAAATTGTTTTGAAAACTGAAAAACGAAAAAAGTTCTCGTATAAAAATATGCATATAACAGTCTTATGTTTATAATTTATTATAAAATAAGTAAATCGTTTCTCTTATTTTTAGAGATTAATATTATGTATTTCCTTACATTTTCTTAAAAAGATAGTTTGCAAAGTTTCCTAATAAATCGTCTTTCTATATTTCATTATCTAGTAGGAAAATAATTCTTTTATTAGATCTTGTGCACTATCACTGACTCTCTTGGACATATACAAAGACAATACATTTTTCATCAAAAATATTGTTCTTTCGAAATTGTTTACAAAATTCCTTATAAGGCATGTTTCTCTGTGGATTACATCAAATTTACCTTTTCTAAACCACCTTCTTCGTGCTTATTAAGGGGGATCTCTCTATCGTCGGGTAGAGAAAGCAAGTAGGTACTCACCCAACATGGATTTCCGGGTTTGACAATAACCGAGCCATCACAGAGAGTGTGCTCCACTGTTTCCTCTTCTAATATTTTATATAGGTATTTTCCAGCCATAAATTGTAAAAAACGCTCTAATACAGGTAGAAATGTTGAACAACTAAATAAGAATAAATTTAATAATAATTTAATTACTTCTATCCCCTACCAAAGCATGATTATTTTATAATATACTGTAAATCGATTGTTTCATATTTAAGTACCTAATCCACTTTATAACTTTGGTTCCTCAAGGGATTAAACTATTAAGAAATTGTTAATTTTTTTAAGTTGCTTAATTAAGTAGAGTAATCCAAAAAACAATAGGCTTTTAAAATTAATAATCAGAATACTTAAAAAAATTGGTATTATTTAATAAACAGTTACGTGGTGTTGAAAAAATATAAATATTACTTTTAATATTTTAATAATAAAACTGTGTCATTAAAAATTATATTGAAATTAAAATATAGTAAATTTTAACAGTACCAGAAAAAATTAAATTAATATACGTTAATTGGAACTTTTATTATTTTAGGTAGACGAACTATCATTTAAATCCTTAATAAAATAGTAAAACATCAAAAAACAACATCCAACGAAATTTTTGGGTTCTATATCGATGTAGTAACACCCTCTGCTAATTATTTTTTAAATATCTTTAATGTACAGAATTTTTATTTCTACAGTTTTATTAAATGTATAAATTATATCATTTTACAGTTTCTAGGAAGATATAATAGGTCAGTAAAAATAGCATTTAACTTTGCACTAAATTTCCGATCCAAATTTCTTTTTTTATAAGGTTTCGGATAACTTACTGAGTATAAAATCACAAAATGCTGACAGATCCAGGTGACGCTAGAGGCACCATCTTATCTCGGAAACTATGCACTTTCGAGCAAAAGTCATACAGACCATTATTATAGAAAATAAAATTTTGCATCTTTTGTTTCCAGTAAACTTTTTTGTAAAAACTTACCGTTTACGATTTATGGCTCG
This sequence comes from Altica lythri, assembly GCA_964028335.1. Taxonomy (NCBI): domain Eukaryota; kingdom Metazoa; phylum Arthropoda; class Insecta; order Coleoptera; family Chrysomelidae; genus Altica; species Altica lythri. The sequence goes on along the minus strand of OZ034800.1, from coordinate 78,397,801 downwards.
TTTAATGAACCGGTTTTTCGATCGCAGCCAATAACTCTTGAAAGATTAGATTAATCAATTAAATGCATCAATCCATTTTTAAAGATCTGTTTATTCTCTACAACTTTTGTTTTAAACTTTTTTTTCTAATGTCCATACTTTTTGAGTAATAGGACGTTTTATGTTGGACTACCGAGCGAAAAGTTGAAAATTTTAAGATACGCATAGAATATAATAGTACAAATTCAACAAATAAATTAAAAAAAATATCCCGATTGTTTATGTAGTTAACAAATAATAGTTCAATTCCTTACCTGCAATAGTAACGAACATTTTTTATTTTACTTAATTATATTTCGCTGCCGCGTCACCCGCTGAGCGTCGACATTTCTTCATTAAACGTCCTATAACTCAAAAAGTATGAACATTAGAAAAAAAGTTTAAAACAAAAGTTGTAGAGAATAAACTGGTCTTTAAAAATGAATTGATGCATTTTATCGATTAATCTAATATTTCAAGAGTTTTTGGCCTCGATCGAAAAACCGGTTCATTAAATGGGCCATAAATCGTAAACTGTAGGTTTTACAAAAAAGTTTACTGAAAACAAAAGATGCGAAATTGTATTTTCTATAATAATGGTATTTATGACTTTTGCTTTTAAGTGCTTAGTTTCCGAGATATCGGCCGAAAACGGTTTTTTAAGATGACGCCTTTAGCGTTACCTGAATCTGTCAGCATTTTGTGATTTTATGCTCAGTAAGTGATCCCAAATCTTATAAAAAAAAAAAAATTGAATCGGAAATTTAGTGCAAAGTTGACCCAAAAAAACGGCTATTTTTACTGGCGTATAAATTGATGAAAACTATTTATCAATTCAACATAATTGAATAACAAAACAGAAAAAAAAGTTACTGTATTCATCAGATTAGATTTTAAGTCTATTGTTCTGCTCTACTCTTTAAAAAAACTAATCTCCTGTATTTGATGCTCAAATAACATTTTGTATAAAATTGAATGTAGGATCTATGTATACGTAGGTCAAACAAAATTATTTTTGTTGCTTTTATAACCTACAACATACACAATCCCTACATTTGCTAAAATTTTACGTAAATTCTAATACAGTAACTAATCAAGCCAGGACATTTGTTTATATTTCGTATGTAATACTACTATTATAAAGAGGAAAGGTTTGATTTTTTGTTTGTTTGTTTGTTTGAAATGAATAGGCTCCGAAACTACTGGACCGATTTTAAAAATTCTTTCACCGTTGGCAAGCTACACTATTCCAGAGTGACATAGGCTATGTTTCATTTAAAAAAAAATAGAGATCCTTACTAAAATGCCATTAATGTAACCAACAATGACCTTAAAATCCTTACATCGCGTGCGCTGAGAATACTATTGATTATAGAATAAAATAATGTACTACGATTTTGAAGAATATATAAATATCTACAAAAAATGCCGCGACAGCATATGTCTAACTGTTATAGTTACGTCACAATAACTAATTTTTAATTTTTAAAAAGTTTTTATCTTGGTATTATTCCTTATCAAAATAACTTATTTTATAATCACGACAGATATCACAAATTTAGCATGTGCAATGGGACGAGGCTACTTATAAAGGAATTAAAGGACAATTAAGTTGTAGCAACCAATATAACTGAACCACCAGCTGGTCAACTAGCTTATACACTGAGGATACCGATGATCCCAATTGACCTACTAAATCCATTTAAACCGCTTCAATTTCCTATCAAAACATCTTTCGCTTTTACTAATAATAATAAGTCTCAAGGTCAAACCTTCCAAATAGTAGGGATCGGATTTCCTCATGGCCAACCACCTAAGGCGGGTCGGAGCACCTGAAAATCAATTTATTTTGCTGCCAGAAAATAAAACAACATGTAATATTGTTTACAGTGAAGCGTTGACCCAATAAATTTAATGGCTTTTGTTATTTTTCTTTAATCCCCGTGCAACGCCGGGGCGGGCTGCTAGTTTAAATTTTTTTCTGTTAATTAATTTTATTTATTTTCTACTGCTTCTTTGAATTTAATAAAATTTGTTATGTCAGTGTGTTGCTCATTTAAAATGGGACATGTATAATTCCTTAAACCCCATGCATACTGCTTATGTTGACGAAGGTTTTTACCTAACATAACAAAAACTATCAATTAACGTTATGGCTGTCTCGGTCTAACAACAAACAGATGAGGATTAATAATTGAAGAAGCAGTAAAAACTTTAATAAGAATATAACAATACGCTTGGAGTTAGTTAAAGGTTTTACGCAGTTGCTTTTTTTACGGATAGGCTGACATTAATAACAGGAATATATTTAATATTTTTAGAACTTTTTACAATGAAGCATTAATTTGCTGTATATAACTTATAACGTGAACAATTTTCAACACTACCTAATACCTAAAAAAGTAACAAATATACATATAGCACAGTCTGTTTTTATATATCCTTGTGTTTATATTATTTTATATAGTGTAGGTACGAGTAATAAATTTTTATTTCGCATATAGAGCTGATATAAAACAGAAGATAGCTTTTAAACACTTTATTGTTCTTTAAAGTATTTCCACGACGAATGCATTTGCTCGGAGCAATTCCACTTGTTTTGTTGCGTTTTTAACTGGATAAACTGCAGTTTCCGACGACTAAGACCTAAGCCGTTCTTAAAAATCTTTGTAAGTGTAAGGAGTCTAACAATTCGTCAAAAAGTCAATTGTCTTCTGATTCGTACGCGAACTTTAACTGTATTGATGTCGACAATTTCATCGTTTGCTGTGAAATTTTAAAAGCAACGCGATAACAAAAAAATGGTTGAATATCAATCAGCATGTATCAGTCCTTTGAAATTAAAGAGCAAAGTTTGCTAGATGTGTCGCTTATAAGACAAAAATGACATCAATAAACACCAATTAGTTGACTTTTAACCATTATAGTAGAAATTGTTGATTGATTTAATGTTTTTTTACCCAAAACCGTACCAGTTCGGGTAGACATTCTTGTTTAGGTAAGTACCTTTGAAAATTGTATTTATACAATTTTTATGGTTTGTTGTAACTACATGTACGAATTGCAATAAAACTATGGGATTAAGGTAAGTAGTTAAGTAGTTAGCCATAAAATCTTTAAAGTTTGTCTCAGGTAGAAAACTATCGGATTCGTCTTGAACGTTTCTGATCTCTTTGCTGTCATTGGATCTGGCATATCGTGCTTTTCGATTGATGTATCCGACCTTAGGTTTTCGGTGATTCATTCACGTCATTTATTTTTTTATCACCTTAGGTGGACCTTCTCATTGTCCGTGTAGTTTGAGAAAAAAAAAACTCGTTGCCGCTGTGGATTGTGTAACCAAACAAGATCTCCAACTTTAAAAGTTACATTGGCTAAGTGAGCATTGTTTGGATACTGTATGCGGTCACTGGCAATCCTAATATGACTCCTGGCTACGTTGTGGATGTAATTTATTCTGGTTTTTAGGTGACCAACGTATGTGACCAAATTTAAAGTCACATAGAAGGAGTAATTAACGACCAACCATTATGCAAGCAGGAGTTTGGCCCGTGGTCTCGTTGTCGGTAGATTGATAGGCCCAGGAACAGATGGAGGTATTGGTCCCATTTTTTTTTGTTTTGACACCACCTTTGATAGATATTTGCCCATGGCTGGTGTTCTAGTTTTATTGACTCCTATTAATCGGCAGACATCTTAAAACAGAGTCAATTTAAAGTTTTTTCCATGTGCTTTCTAAATGTAGTATTTACTAAAAAATAGAAGCTTTAAAATTTGAAAAAAAACTTAACGATGTTAAAACCATATAGCATATTTTTTTCAAATCAGAAATCGGTCCAATAGATTATAAATAGATTATATTTTTGCAATCTGGATTCATTCTAGAAATTAGCCTTCTTAATTTTTAAAATGTCCTAAATTATAAAAGTTTTGTAGCAGTTTGTATTTTTTACAAAGGTAGTTATAAAAGAACACTCCAGTTCATTTTGCAAAAGTAAAATAGAATTAAATAAGTTGAATTAAAATGTATACCTATAAAAAAAGACAAAATCGCAAAAAAACTCTTTTCTTGTATACAAGTTAATTATAAAAATGAATACTTTTCAAGTTGTTAGCAAAAAAGAGAAAGAAATTTCTTTTTTTCACATTTTTATTTTTTTATAAATGCTCCCCATTTTTTAGCAAGAAAATAAATCACTTATTAGTTATATCTATGCGGTTTCAACAAAAACTAGGGTGTCTCCTGTCTCCACTCAACATCCAATTCAAAAGAAGATCAGCCCAGCCCTTATGTATATCGGCTGATCTGCTCTGTGCTTTGTTATAGAGTAGCAAATAACTCGTTTGAGTTTTCAGTTCCTTTAGCCACTTTAGATTTTTAGATTTATGTGTGCTAAGTTTTTAACACTTTATTGCTGTAGTGTATCAAGTGTGATTATACCTATGAGCGGACCATACTCAACAAGCTTGTTGATAAAACCACGAGGTAAATTTATAATTTATTGTAGGGGAGATAATCAGAGACAAAACTTGTCTATTTATTTTGATATTAACGTAACGTTTGCGAAATTAAAAACATTTAGAAAAAAAATAGTTATGCTTAAAATTAAATCAAATCTAATATAGTAAAAAAAATCGTAGTACCTACCACATGTTACAATATATAATTGAACTACGTAACAAAAAACACGATGTCCTATTTTATATTTGTGTTTTACCCAACATAAAAAATTTACCAATAATTCGCTAACTATATGTTATTAAATTACAATATACATATTTTAAATCTCTAAAATGTTTCCTGCTTTATCTAACATTTTATCCTAATAGGTACCTATCTAAGGTAATGAAAGGACAAAACCTACAAATTTTTTGCAGTTGGGTGAACTCACATGATTCTTGTTGTAATTTTTTTGACAAAAAATGGTAATATCTAATTTGAAAATGCATTTTCCTTCTGCACTTTCTAAAGTGCATCTCATAGTGATAAAAATAAAAACATTTGTAATTCAGAAGAAAATCGATGGAAATCATTTTATTTTTACTACCCGCGTGTTTTCGGGGTCGCAGAACACGAATTTCACGACGGCGATGGTCACCGAGACACCTGGTGTTTATGGAAATTCAATACAAAATCAGCCCAAACGCGTTACTCTTGGGCTTTTGGGACGCTGAACACAAATAGTACGACTGCGATGGGTTTTGAGGCACCTGGTGCCCAGGGTTGACCTTGTCTCCTGGGGTTATATAAAAATTCGATACCAAATCCACACAAACGCGTTACTCGGGAGTTTTTGGCGGTGATCATCGAGGCACCTGGTGGCAGGGCTGACCTTGTCTTCTGAAGTTTTATGCAAATTTAATACAAAATCAGATGTTAGATGAAGAAAATAAAGATTCTAACTAAAACACTAATTTTTTTATTTAAAATATTTTAAAAATAATTATTTTTTGTAATGAGTGGATATACTTGTATAATAAAAGTTAAAATATTTATTGACAGTGTAACCTAACATTTTAACAACCAAGTGTCTCGGTGACCATCGCCATACTGATATTCTTGTCCGGAAACCCCCGAGTAACGCGTTAAGACTGATTTTGTATCGAACTTTCATAAAACCCCAAAATACGATGTCAACCCTGGGCCTCGGCGATTATCGCCGTTTTGATAATCGTGTTCAACGAGTCCGAAAACCCCCAAGTACTAAAATTAAACTCATTTCCTTTGAGATGCACTTTGGAAAATGCATTTTTAAATTACACATCACCATTTTTGTTTAAAAAATTTCCTGATGCTCTTAGGAATCGAATGCAACAAGAATAATGTGAATCCATCCAACTGCAAAAAATTTGGTTTTTTGCTTCGTTGCCTCCCCTATAATTAAAATTTTAAAATGATTTTACTACTCCAAAACATGGTAACATTTTCAGTTTTACCAAAATCTCTTTATAAAATGTGGTAAACAAATTCATTTAAATATTATTATTATATATAATATTACTTTAAATATACAAAAACCGTATAATAATTAGTTACATATCTGCTCGAATAATCCAAGAAGTTAACATTTTTATACAAAAACAATTATAAAAATAAAAATAAACAATTCTTTAGACACAATCGATTTGTTCTATTGAAAATACCAACGTGTTTTAGATCGTCGGCTTGAAAGAGTTTCAGAACACCAGTATGAGCCTTTTGAGTGGCTTCAATCCCCTTTAAACGATTTCCTGTCATGGTCAAATCCATTTTCTCGAAGGTGTAGAAGTCGCCAATTCAATGATTAATGGTAAACAAAGTTTTTTTTAGCTAAATAATCGGTCACAAGGTGCCATATCACGCAACAAACGCTTCAAATCACGAAAACACCAGTCAGTTGTAATCTTGCGATACAAATTTTGCCTTTCTGAAAATATTATTCGAATTTTGAACATTTTCTCATGGTCACTGCTAAAAAAAAATGTTTTTATATCTTTAATTAAAACAAATCTTCGGCCAAAGTTGAACATTTTATTTTACTGGATTCTTCGGTGATGAAGGTTAATGACGGACCAACATGATGGTCATGGTTCACGAACGACATTCTTGTGCATATATCATATACTAAAAATCATCACCATAAACATGTAGCATCTATGCAAAAGATTCGGTAAAACTTAAATTAAGTTTAAAACAAAACTTACTATAAGATCCGATGATACAGGCGAACTGTCAGTTTAAGCACATATATGCATTCTTAACACATCATTTCACGAATAGGTGGCGCCATCAAAAAATATGTTATATTGAATAATTATATCATACCAAATAGACGCGAATACTATATTATAAAATCCTTATGTTCTCGTTTTCTAAATTTTTGGTTAATTTAGAATCCATCGAAAATATTTTAGTATTTTATTACCTTATATGAATGTTTTTTATCTTAAAATATTTAATGGCTATTGATAACGTTCTAATTCACAGCTTTTTTAATTTTTCAAATAATTAAATCAGTATTTTTAAAGATTTTTGAGTTTTGTAATATTGTCACTCCTAGGGGGATAGGGAATGTGCCCTAATGTTACGGGATGAGGGGTGGCTTTCCTAGAGGCACTTCCCATCCAGGTCTTGGTTATCTAACCATCTGGTACGTATCTATTATAGAGTGTTTTCAACTGCGTTTTAAAAAATTAAATTGTTTATAATAAATAATGACCAGGTTTTGGTCCTGGTACTCTCAAAAATTTGGTATTCCGACCCAAAAAACGTAGGAAAACACCCCAAAACCAAGTGGACAATGAAGTGCATGCTTAACTACCCTTTAGCGCTGAGACTATATATAATTTAACACTTATCTGTTATCAAAAATTACAATTTAACAATTCGCTTTATTTTCTTATACAATAAAAGTTATTTATTGTGTGCCTGCGTGATTATTTTAACAGAAAACTTTTTTTTTATTTTTCGAATTACAGTTATTTTGGGTTTAGATAACCGGCTTATGTTATATCAACCTTCACTTTAATTCTAAATGTCAATTCTACAAACTGTCATTTACTGTTAACAAATTTTATACATTTGGTACTTCCATTATTAGATAACTTATATTGCTATGAGTATCGATCCCAATGAACTATACAAATGGGTAGATAGTCACAAAATATCCAGACCGAAACGAAACTTACAGAGAGATTTTGCTGACGCGGTTCCTTTAGCAGAAATAATAAAACAACATTATCCTAGGTTAGTAGATTTACACAACTATACCCCAACCTTATCAGTTTCTCAAAAATTGGTTAACTGGGATGTATTCAATAAGAGAGTACTTAACAAAATTGATATTAATTTGTCCAAAAGTGCAAGAGAGGATCTAGCGAAAGCGGTACCTGGGGCTATTGATAAAGTATTACTAGAAGTAAAAACAAAGATAGAAGTTAAAGATGCTTGTGGAGATCATGAGGATGGTCAGAAAGTCTACTATTTAGAAAACGGCTCCGATTTTTCGTCTAGGGAAGAAGTTGTACCTATAAAAATTAATAGTGGATCAAAAACTGTAGACCGCAAATTAGTACCGACAGAAACTTACGAAAAAATGGAAAAAGATATCGAAGATCAGAAAGAAACCATTACTTTGCTTACTAATAAAGCCGAACATCTTGAAAAATTAATTGCAATCAAAGATGAAAGGATTAAGGATCTTACCCAACAACTCCAAACACTTATTAATCAACCAAATCCTAGTACTGGTTATACATCACCTAAATCGAGATTTTTCAGTACTTTATTTTAAAACAGAATATCGGCCTATATCTTATAGATTTATTTATGTTTGTATTTTATATAATAAAGTATAATAGATTATAACTTTGCAAAGTCTTTTTAAATACCATACTTTAATCAAATTTATTTTCTTATGTAATACATACAGTTTGTTTTTTGTCAAATTTAGGAATTACACAAACAAAATTTTTTTGATAGGAATGAAACCTGCAATTTACATAGAAATTGAATGGATGATTTAGAGGATTTAAATTTATTTAATATATAATCAAAAACGCTGAGTAATCACTAGATACATCTCTAACAAAATGGTTTAAACCGCTATCGGCTAGATATAAAGATCTCAGGATACAAGAATTTTTCCATTTTTATTTTGTCGTTTTTTGTTTGTCCATTTTCTAAATATTAAAAAATTCTACGAGAAATGTCCCAGTCTCTATTGTGAAAAAGTGACGTTTCTTAAAAACTTCCGACGCCTCTTTTATTTTCATGTGTGTATATCGTGGCGGGTTGTAGTTTTTCTGTCTCTACACATTGTTTGGTTAACCAGTCGTTCTTTACTATTCGTATTTTTCTCCTGATGATTGTCTTGTTGTTATTATAGCTGTCAAAGTTTTATTGGTTTTGAATTTTTCTTTTCTCTTCGAAAAGCGCTATGATTTCTGCTGTCACTCAGTTGTGTTTTTTGCTTATGGCCTAGCTCAGTTTCTGCAATGCTCAACATGGATTTTTCTATTCCTCCCATAAGTCATCTATGCTTGCGTTCTCTTTCAACATCGGTTTAATGTCACGGGTTATTTTTTTATTCATTTGTAGCTAAAATTATTAAATTATTACGTTTATCTATTTAATTGAATTATATGGAAAAAGTAAATAACAATCTCAAGTCTTCTTGTGAGTAAAAAAACACGTGTCGCCTTACATCTAGGTAAACTTTTATACAAATTGTAAAACATTTCCTTAAAAGAATTTCGAAAAGCGTCTTCATCTTCATCTAAGTTAACCCAAGTGAAATTTTCATGTTTTTGTTAGTTGATTCTGACTTATCTTTAATACATATTTTTAGATTCATCTGAAGTTCTCTGAACGAATGATTGCAACATCTGGTAAAATCTCTCAATTTTATCGTATTTAGAAAAAAAAAATTAATAAACCTATCGCTATATTGGTTACTACGTGGAATATAGATCCCATAAATACATAATTGTATGTTATTACTATATTCCAAACAGAAAATTAATTATTAAATTTAATTTTAAATTGGGGTTTTAGTATAATTAAGGCACTATAGATATAGGTATTATCATTAGCCATTTTTATTCCAATGTCACTCAATTTACGTGTTAGACCATAGACAAATTAAAGAGAGGTGCAATCATATTTTGTGGTTAAAATGGGAACTAAACTAGCTGGTAGTGCGAAAAGTACTGATAACGGTATACTGACAGAGTAAGTACTATTAGTAGTTTTAGTTTAAAATAAATTTAAGGTACTTTAAGTATGAAAAGGGTGTAGAAGTAAAGTTTTAAACAAAATATGGTGCGCTGATGTCGGAACTTGTTGCCAACTTTATATTAGGCATCAACACATCTGTTCTATTATCTCTAGTTTTGTGGTTGACATTGGAGAAAACATGGCTGATGATAATACCTATGTTTATAGTGCCTTAGTATAATACAATGTTTGGTTGCAGTGAGCGATTTAAATATTTTGATTTGTTCTGCAAATAAAATTTGTTATGTAGTTCATTATTTAATTTTGACGGTATCAATACGGTTTTAACTAAACTGTGTCCAATATATTTTCCAATTACCTCAAACAGGGTAATTTTGGTAAATTAAAAAGTTGTGGATTATATGGTAAATATAATATATTGTAAATTAAGATCGAGGCCATTAATCTGACAACTCAACCGACCTGATCGAGAATTGACAGAAATATTTTCTAGAGATCTAATAATTTCTAGTATGAAAAGCATATTTATTCAGGGAGGATCGACGGCAAGTTTAGTTTTGGCTGTCTGGTAATTTTCAAGTTGATGTTCCCAGAACGAAGGGCCCATTGACAGTTCACTTGTTTAGTTTCTCTATTATTGTTATTTGGTTGAACAAATTGTTAAACCGACCCTAGTTTTAGGTACACTTTCAAATGGGTTTTGTGAAAAAAACATTAAATTAGTTCAGGCTGCAAAGCTGGACGCACCTAAGGACCAACCGAAAAGTTTAGTTTTGCTAATTTGGAATTCTGGAGTACTCAAAAACTGAGAATATAACGCGCGGATGTGAAAAATTTGTACGTAAAAAAAAGTAAAAATATGACACCAAATTTTTATTTATATTATACGAGGGTTGTTTTTTTAGTTTTGTTTATAGCCGCTTCGAAGGCGCTACCAATAGAACTTTTGGACAAAAATCGAAACTTAATTTTTGTTGACATAAATCCAAAGTTTTATTGCGATACAAGTCTTGTAGGTACAGTAAATTTTTGAAATTATCAAGTCGGTCGTAAAATGTATCTTGGCCGAGAACATTTTAGAGAAATATTTTTTTACAATCATAGGAGAGGATTATCCCAACAGCAATGTCTCGCTAAAATGGTTTCTGTGTTTGGGAATGAAGCACCACACCAGTCAACTATATCCCTGGGTATTTCGAATTTCAACGTGGTTGCTCCAGTCTCAGCGACGAACCCAGGCTAGGTCTACCCAACACAGCAATGCAAAACAGGTTAACCGCCGTGTAACATACCGGGAGATAGCATCTTTGGACATTTTAAAGACATCTACACAAAAGATCCTAGATGAAGAACTGTGTGTTATGAAGTCGGTTTCCCATTGGATCCCTTATTTGCTCACTGAAGAGCAAAAAACGGTTCGCGTCAGTTAGTGTCAAAAATCATTGGAACGGTTTAACAAAGGAAGTTTAAAAAACGTTTATAGTATTGTAAGTGGCGATGAACGCCATTCCGCTATGTGATTGTTCACGATGAGAAAAAATCAACAAAAGAGATCAATTCTCCAAGTGTGTCAAAGAAATTTGTCGCAACTTTAGTGTTAAAATCTGGTCATGTGGCTACAATTGCTTTAGAAAATCGAAGAACGGTTCCTTCCGATTGGTATATAAACTTTTCTTTGCCAGAGGTTATCGCGAATCATCCTACATCAGGACAATACAAGTGCTTATAATCCCAAAAGACAATCAAGTTTTTCGAGCTTCAAAACATCAAATTGTTAGAACATCCAGTCCCAATGACTTCTTTGCATCTCAAAGATCAAGAATTTAATGCGTGAGCAGCGATTGCAGTCGCCAGAAGTAGCCATCGATGCCCTTAAAACAGCGATTTTGCAGGTGTCAACTAAAGACTGGAATAACGGTTTCACCAAATGATTTGAACGTATATGCAAAAGTGTATCAATCTTGATGGGACATATTTTGAAAAGCAAAAAAGTACTTTAAGTCTATAATTTTTTGTGTGTATGGCTATAAAACTAAAAAGATAACCCTCGCACCTATAGGAATAATAAAAAGCAATAATTCGACTTATGCATTTAATCCTGAATTAAAGATACATCTATTTTGAACATAAAATTAATTTACAGTTTTGCAAATCACAGAATAAAGGAATAACAATTTTATCTCAACATTGACTTGGAATATTTGATTTTTATTTTTATTCGCTATCTTCCTACATTTAGTTGAGTTACTTTGTTCTTGTTCACAGGTATAATTAATTTGGGCAACCTAGTGGAGTCAGATTTCAAGCTTAGACGATACCCAATATTCTCAGTTTCATCTTGAATTCAAACTATCCAATGTTAAATCTCCATTTAGTTATATTCATTATTGGAACGTGATCCTTGTTAATATTAAATCATATCTTTAAACGTGACATGTATACACTTAAAGTATGCACGGAAATATTAGAGAGACTTCGAAGTTTTAACTGTAGGTATGATACTCACTACTTTTTTAGAAAATCAAATTTCTTTTTAATAGAAGTTGACTTTATTCACTGCAAAACTCGATATAACGAAATATACCAACAATAAATACCGAAAGATTTGACATGTATTTAGATTGTACACTTTATTTTGTTCATTTAGAGATTTCAGTTTTCTTTCTGCCTTTTTTCGTGATGTGTTTGACATTATCATTGGTAGTAGTGCTGATTAGTTGGGCTTATTACATTTTTTTAATCCAATAATTACTTGTTATCCTGTATAGGAAGTGCATCATATTCGGAATACCATTTTGTTTTTTAAGAACAAGCTAAAAATAAAACAAGTTAGCTCTATAAAAAAGGCACTAGTATAAAAAATTATCTATTGGTATATTACTTACATTGTTGTTTATTGTACGTTATTATGCTGGGTAATAAACATTATTATTATTATTATTATTATTGTTATTATTATTATTATTATTATCAAAAGACTTATGCACTTACTCAGCAATTGCTGGTAATATTTACTTATCCCGAGCGTAAACGCAAATGGGATTAGGCTCAAAAATTACATACCTATTTAAGAATTTACGAACAGTGTGACATGTATTTAAAATTGCTGCTTTTTGCAAGTTAATAAAAGTGTTTTTATGAAGACCGAGTTTTTTGAGACTTCTGGGGATAAGTCCAGTTGATGATCGGTACCACCTCCACTTTTTCTGCATGCCACATCTGTCCAACTTCTATAGCAAGATCGGTGTACTTTGCTACCTTTTCATTATATTAGTCCAAAATATTGTTATTGTTTGGAACTGTAACATCGACTAGCAGCACCGATTTAGCTTTTTTATCCACCACCACGATGTCGGGTCGACCATTCGTCACCTGTCTATCGGTGATAATGGACCTATCGTAGTAGAGTCTAAAATCTGTATTCTTGAGCACTGCTTTTGGATTGTACTTATAATAGGGTGTATAGGTATTTAGCAGTTCATATTTGTTGGCCAGTTTCTGGTGGATAATGTTACACAGTTGGTTGTGTCTGCGTAAATAATCCGTGTTGGCAAGCGTTGAACATCCTGATGTTATGTGTTGTATAGTTTCCGACGTTTGTTGGCACCGTCTACACTTGTCCGATGTAATTGTTTGGTTCCTGATAACATATTTTTTGTAATTGTTAGTGTTAATTACTTGATCCTGAATAGCCATCATAAATCCTTCAGTCTCTGGGAACAAGGTACCGTCAGCAAGCCACCTATTTGATGAAATTTTTTCAATGTGTGGTTGGTTTAGGTCGTGATGATGTCGACCATGTAGAGCTTTTTGTGCCCATTTTTCTTGTTTTTCCTCATCTGTTATTATTTTTAAATCCACATTAGGACCTGCTTAATTTAGAGTGGAATAATTCTTATCTGCTCCTATAACAAATTCGTGTAAATTCGATGATAGTGATTTGGTGTTAAAGAAGTCTCGTAATTTATTTATCTGCTTGTTGTGTAGATTTGTTATGTCACACAGAGCTCTTCCTCCCTCCTTTCTTGGTAGTGTTGTTCTAAGCACTGACGATGTTGGATGGTGATATCTGTGCTTGGTCATCATAGTCCTTGTTGTTCTCTGAATATCTTCCAATTTGGTTTTTGTCCATTGTAGAATCCCGAAAGAATAGATCAACACAGGTACAGCATATGTATTAATTGCTCGAATTAGGTTTCCTGCGTTCAATTCAGATTTTAGTAATGAACTTACCCTTTGTGAAAACTCATCCCTGATTTTGGACTTGGACGGTTTTTGGTCTAACAATCTGGCCTGTTGAAATCCCAGGTATTTATAGGTTTCCCCATTCTGCATGGCAGCAATTATATCTCCATTAGGTAGTGCCACATCTCCATTGACAATTTTTCCCTTCTCGATGTTTAAGGTTCTGCATTTATCTAATCCAAATTCCATAAATACATCACTGGAGAACTTTTCGGTTATATCCAGAAGATGTTGGATTTGTTGCTGATTGGAAGCAAAGATTTTTATGTCATCCATATAAAGAAGATGGGAAATGGTGCAGTTAGTGTTTCTATTGACCTTTGGGTTAAAGCCAAATTTAGTGCCGTTGAGCATTGTAGAAAGTGGATTCATTGCCAAACAGAACCACAGCGGACTAAGTAAGTCACCTTGGAATATCCCCCTGCGAATAACAATTAATGTCGTTAGTCTCAATATACTGACCATTACTATTTACTTGAAGACTTGTTCGCCATTTCTTCATCGAAGCCTCAAGAAAAGTAACTATGATGGGATGTACTTTGTAGATGTTTAAAACGCTTATGAGCCAGGAATGAGGCACGCTGTTAAATGCCTTACGGTAGTCTACAAAAGCAGTCGAGATGTTGCGACATCGCTTTTGCGCTTGCTTTAGGATCACAGAGTCAATAATAAGTTGTTCTTTACATCCCTGGTGACCACGTTTACATTCCTTTTGCTTCTCTGCTAAGATGTTGTTTTGGTCGACATGCCTGTAAATTCGGTAAGTGATTTTGTAAAGCGTTGGAAGACATGTGATTGATCTATACTGCGAAGGATCCTGTGTGTTAGCTGTTTTGGGAAGCATATGAGTCAAACCATGAGTAAGAAAAGCTGGAATGTCCTCTGAATGTTGAAGAATGTGTGTAAATTTTGATGCCATTACCTCGTGTAAGCTGTCAAATTTTTGTACCAGAAATTTTGAATATTATCAATTCCTGGAGCTTTCTAACTATAAGTTTCTCTTACAGCTTGGTTTACTTCAGCTGTTGTTATGTTATCAAACATCATTGGAGCAATGTTTGATTTGTCCGTCTCAGATTGAATCCATGCTGCACCTTCGTTGTGTTTTTGAGCATTGGACCATATAGTCAGTTAGTTCATCTTTACTTGGAAGATTATGGTTGTTGTTTGTACCGGTTTTACTAAGTTGTCTTTAAAAAAGCTTTTCATTGTTGTTAAATAAATGATTTTGCTGCTTTTTCTGTGTACATTTAACGTATCGAGATAATAGTTTGGATTTCGCCTTAAGCTTATGTCTAAGAAGGTCCATATATAAGCATAAATGTTCCTTATACCTTGGATGTCCTGTGTTGGTATTAATTTTTTTAAAGATTTTTCTGACCCTATTAGTTAAGCGTCTGGAGGGTTTTGTGTTGTTTTTAAATTCCGTAAGTTGTCCCAACCCCTTCCTTATGTCATTAATGGACCTCTCAAGCCGCTGTTGCCACCAAGGTTTATGTTGCTTCTGCATTTTGGTAAAAATTTTGTTCGGAAACCGGACTTGTTGGTTGTGAGTTTGTATCACTGCAACTGCATCACAGTAGATAAGGTTGTGGATCTCTTCCAAAGTTCGGCAGTCCTTGGCACGATCCTTTAAAAGTAAATTAAAAAGTGCAAGAATCTTATTGGTGTTCTTATTTGATTTTAGTTTGGGCAATATTGGTCGCTGAATTGGGTTGGTACCACCAAATTCTACTATTGCTTTAGATAGTTCGGCAACAGCATTTTCATGTTCGTCAGTTTGTGTGTTATTGTCTGTGTTTGGGTTTGTGTTTTGATCTATGTTTGGTGTGTCGTCATCAAGTCTTACATTATCCAGATTATCATTTATATGTTGGATTACATTATGATCGTCTTCTGCTTGGAGCTCAAGCAGTACTTCACTTCGTATTTGTTGCACTATCGGACCAGGTAGTAAATTGTTTTTAATAATTGTTCTACGCTGATCAGCAATACGTTGCTCCGTAACATGTTGTAACTCTGGATATTGTTGAATAAATGCTCGATAAAGTGCGAATCTATAAGTTGTTTAATCTGTCTCAATTTTAGTGATTTTAAAATAGGAACGTATAACGAATGAATTCATATCAGTAGTCCATTTCATACGCTTCCTGGGCTTTCCGGCTTTAGTGGTCATGGATGTAACGTCTTGCGATACTCCAGAAACAGCAGAAACCGGTGAAGAAGATTCAGTAATATTTTCCTCTTGTGTTGTCGCAGTAGCCATACTCGGTGTCACGCTGCGCATGCCGCTAACCGAGGAAGAAGATGCATCATTTTTCGAACAAGCCCTTCTGTCATCAACTTGAACGCGACAAGAGTTGTAGGTGTTGCTATGTCGATTCACCTGACGATTCCTGAGTGATAAGGTATCGTTAACAATCGAATTATTGCTCCCCCCAGAATCCGTGGAGCAGACAGCCGACATAACAGGTACACCGGCCGTGTGGGATTGTGAGCGTATATTACCTAGTTTTAAAATTCGACATCGTGGTTTTTGTATTTTATACCTAGTGCCAGGTGCTACCATTTCCCCCTGGTAGCACGGGTAACTCGGACCCGTGGGGGCGTCACTCCCCACATAGTAAAACTACCCCGTGCGGGTTATTATTATTATTATTATTTTGAGATTTCACTACCTCTTCAAGTCAGGTGTCGTTACTTTAGCCAGACACAAACAATATATCAAAGGCTAGGTAAGAATATGATTTGTGGAATAATTTTTTTATAGTTTTAGTTCCAAGTTCCAAGTTTTTATGACAATACTCTTCGGAGTATATATACACTTCCCAGGACAGCTGTCTGTTGGATTTGATCTGTTCGATGTTCTCCTGGAATCTGTTTAACCCACTTTTTAAATTCGTGCGACACGTATCCTGTTGTCCCTACCACTATCGGTATTATAGTGCCCTTGGTTCTCCACATTTTCTGTATATCTATCGCTAGGCTTTTATATTTTAACTTTTTTTCAGCCTCTTTTTTAACGATATTAGTGTCTGCGGGAACTGCGATGTCTATCAGGTAAGTGGTTTTGCCCTCCTGTATAACGATATAAGGTCGGTTCGGAGCTCCATCTTCCCTGTCCGACATTGCCCTATCTGTTCTAATTGGATGGTCATATAATATTGTAACTCCACTGTTTGAGGTCAAGACGTTTTCCGGCTATGCACCCACATCACATTTGTAATGTTTTGAAATAAAGAAATGAATCAGGGAACATACACGGTTGTGCCGATCTATGTATTCTCTCTGTGCTAGAATTGGGCAGGCTGTCATAAGATGAGTAACAGTCTCTGCTTTTTCCTTGCACATTCGGCACATCTCATCATTTCTGGTTTTCATAATTCGGTGTTCGATATATCTAGTCTTTAGAGTTTGGTCTTGTGCAGCCACAATTAGGCTTTTTGTTTCAGACTTCAATTGCCCCTTTGTCAGCCACTGGTAGGACAAAGTTTTATTAAATTTGATGTTTTCCATATCTCTGACTAGCTTACCGTGCATAGGTTTTTCCCACCAGCTTGATCTTAGCCTTTCCCCAATTCTCCCCCTTATTATTCTGCTAGAAGGTAGATGGTTTTTATTTGGCTCCGGTTTGTTATCCAGCTTGAGTTCTTTAGCTGTTTTTATGGCTCTCTTAATAAGTGAGTAGTGTTGTTGTTCACTGTCATGTTGCATAGCGGCATTCAGTAAGTGGCTTGTCGTTTGTCTCCCAGACATATACGTAGCTATATTGTAAATCTCGATTTCCATTGACGCCTCTATCTGTTTTAATCCTCTACCTCCTAGCTTTCTTGGCACATAAAGCCGGCTAGTGTCCGCTTTCGGGTGTAATGCTCCATGCATCTTCATTATTATTATTATTATTATTATTATTGCTGTGTTTTTCAGACTACTGATCTTATGTGTCTGGTTTCTTAACATATGTATCCAAGGATAAACCTTATTCCTCAGGATACATATGCATTTATACAGATTTTCTTATAATGTGTGCTGTAGATAGGATGGCCGTAATTTGTAGAGTATGTGTCAACATATGGTTCGAGTTTCGTGGTATGTCTTTAAAATTTTCCGCAAGATATTTACTGATTGTTCCGGTTGCTCCTATAATTACTGGTATTACTTTAGCTTTGGTTCCCCACATTCTTTGGATTTCTATTTGGAGGTCTTTATATTTTAGTCTCTTTTTAGCCTCTTTTTCTATAACGTTGTCATCATAAGGTATCGCTACATCTATTATAAGGCATTCCTTCTTCTTTAGATCTTTTATCACAATATCGGGTTTATTGGCAGTGATGGTTCTATTTGTTCTAACTTGTTGATCCCATAATATAACAACTTCATCGTCTGGACTTCTTTCTACAGGTTTATTATTATTGTTATTATTTCTTAAACTACAAATCAAGAATTTTGTTTGGTAATAATTCATGTGTTAACGTTTCTAAAGGCGGTCCTTCGTTTATGTTTTTTTGA
This sequence comes from Altica lythri, assembly GCA_964028335.1. NCBI lineage: Eukaryota > Metazoa > Arthropoda > Insecta > Coleoptera > Chrysomelidae > Altica > Altica lythri. The sequence continues at coordinate 78,379,311 of OZ034800.1, read as the reverse complement.
ATGATTTCGAGTTGCAAGTATTTTACCCGTTTACTTGTCTTAAGCGATCCAGTATTTTAAGATTTATATTAATTTTTACGTATTTTATTTTAATTATTTTTAATCTTATAAACCCTTGTTTTGTTGATTCTTATTTTCCTTATAGTTGTCAATATGTGACTTACACCTTTCCTTATACGTTTGGAGGAGTGGCGAAATTATTTATTTTTGGGTATTTTTTTTTAAATAGTAACTAATCGGTCATAGCATAACAGTATTTATTGCTGGTATACTAATAATTTTTGGTTAGAATGATTGATCTAGTGAAAAGATAATAAGTATGCCATATTATGTGAAGGTTTAAATTGGTAGAGATTTAAATACCTCGAGAGGAAAAATAATAAAAAGTTTATGTCGCTCTGTAAAAAGGCACATATTTTTCAGAAAGCTAGTACAAAACATAAAACCATTATTTATCTGTGAATACTAAATATGATTTATGTTTAAATCTCCCACTCGTATAAAAATTAGGACTATCTCTGTTTTATTTGTTAAGTGCGGATAAACTATTGTTTTATACACTTCGAATAAGCAATAAATTTTTATGTTCGTTGTTCCAGAACCTCATTAATCACAGGACAAATATTGTCATTGACAATCATAAATACTCGAAATTCCGTTATGCTCACAAATTATAACTTCAGGCAATAATTGTTAGCAAATATCGTTCAATATTGTTTAGCGGTCACCTATTATACGGATTTTTCATTAAAATTGCTGTAATTAATTGTTCTGTAATTCCAACTTAATAACAATAAATCCACAAATTGAATACAGAATGCTTGTATTTGCATTTTTTGATTAAATGATTTAAACGTGAATAATGACAACGGCATATTATCAGTTTCTACCAAATTGCTGCATTAAGCACATAAATATTTATTTATGCACGACCGGGCGGTAAAGTACAGATTATTACATACATTTAGCGGGCGTAAAGTGCCACTTTAGCGCCCGTGGACTACTTTACCGCCCGCCGGGCGATAAAGTGTAAATGGCGGGCAGTGAAGTAATTTTTTTGTCTTAAATATTGAAAAACTTGCAATCATCTAAACTGACAATGAGTCTAAATAAAAATGGCCACCACCTATTTTGACTTTGTTGTTAGGGTAACGACAACATAGGTATATAGATTATTGTTTTAAAATATCTCTAGCCTCTGTCCATATTACTTTCAATCAAATTATTTATTTTAAATAACGAATGAATACAAATTATTAGGTGAATGGTTATACAGGGTAAGTTGTTAATAATATCGAGGTTCGAGGTGTAAAATTCATGCAAGTTGAAATGGCATTTATATTAAATTGTTCACAAAAAATAAAAATAAAAAATATCCTTTATAAGTTTTATTATTAAAACAATCGTTGACATTGACAGTTGACATTTGTCAGCTGACGGATAATATTTTACATGTGACAGTAGAGATTTGACATTTCAACTTTGGCATTTGACAGTTGGAACTTGACAGTTGACGTTTGATATTTGAAAGTTGACATTTGATAGTTGCCATTTGACAGTTGACAGTTGACATTTGACAGTTGACATTTGACATTTGACAGTTGGCATTTGACAGTTGATATTTGACAATAGACTTTTGTCAATTGACAGTTGACTTTTTTCAATTGACAGTGCAATTTTTTTTATAAAAGATTATTAAAAGTTTGTATGTATTTCGGGCGTAAACAGCGTTTATGGACCTGACGTGTTAATAGCCCTCGCCTGCGGCTGGGGCTCTTATTTACACGTTGCGGTCCATAAACGCCTGTTTTACGCCCTTGATACATAAATAACTATTACATTTGTTACTTCCTAACCTCATCATTTCATTTATAATTTAGTACTCCGGCAGCTAGGGGGGTTTCCGTGGCCCATTCTCCTCCTGTTGATCAAGAATGTTTTTTTACGTATTTTTTTTTGCTAAATCCGAATCTGAAACCTGTTTTTTCGAAAAAATGTCAGGTAAATTTTTATTAACAATTTAATTGTTTAAACAATTATAACTAGGAAACTAAATTTGTCACCACATGAAAAATATTCAAAAATCAGTTGTGGGATTTAAAGTTATGTAGTAAAAATAACTTTAGTTTTTTTTTATGATCCAAATGTATGTAGTAAAACATTTTAGTCACATAATAAAATTAATATAGACATCAATATGTCCGCCCATGAATAAAGTTGCCTTGAGAAACCAACTCCTATCAGGAGATCGTAGCATTGGATCGAGTCGTTTCTAGAAGGTTTTAAACTATTATTAAAGTCACCGCTATTGTAATATAATGCCCGTTGAATTAGTTAGAACATAAGTCAGTCCCGATTCAGGAATTTCTTGATGAATCCTATGCCGAAAACACCAAAAGGGTTACAGATGATCTGATCAGTCTCCCGTTTAAATGTATTCTAATAAACATTTAATTAATAACTATAGGTACCTACTTAATGGGCAGCTGATATATCGTCAAAATGTAAACATCAGGTTTAAGAATATATAATATTTAATTATATAAACGTCTTTATTTATCTGTATGCATTTTATTAGTCTACAGTGATAAATTAGTACAAATATGGTTGGCTTTCACTGGTTTTGGAAAGTTTATTACTTATGACGATGAAGTAAGAAGTTCAAATAAATATACATACATCCCGAAATGCTTCCTAGGAGAACTACATAATTCGCAGAAGATGATTCTCAGACATTGGTCTCTAATTAATAACACAGAAACTTTAACTCCTAAATTTAAAGTTTATAAGTAATGTAGAATTAGTTCGAATATCTTCTATACTTATAATAAATCTGTAGAGAGGTCAATTCTGTACATGGAATATATTTCCAAAATAACTATCAGGGGGTGATTGGGGATCGATGCTGATGCCAAAAATGCAGTCAGGAAAATTTTTGTCTGCCTGTCTGTCTGTCTGTCTGTATAACCGCTATAGAAACAAAAACTATTTGACGGATTTTAACGAAACTTGGTACAATTATTTTTCATACTCCTGTGCTGGTTATAGTATACTTTTTCATCACGCTACAATCAATAGGAGCAGAGCAGTAAAGGGAAATGTTGGGAAACCGGGAGAAGTTCATTTTTTAAGCTGCCGTCGCGTGTGCAACCTTAATAATTAAAGCTATACAGAAATCATCTTATTTTTATAATTTGGAGGTTAACTTTGAACGGATTTTACAAAATTTCACCCACAAGGGGAGTTGCGGGGGCGTAAAAAATAAAAAAAATAAATAAAATTTAAAATCTATAAGTCGTACAGGTTTAAAACTTTGCAGAATAGTTATTTTTATAATTTGGAGGTTAACTGTCAACGGATTTTACAAAATTTCACCCACAGGGGGGGTTGTGGAGGCGTGAAAAATAAAAAAAATAAAAATTAATATCTATGGGTCCTACAGGATTGATACTTTGCAAAATAGTTATTTTTATAATTTTGAGGTCAATTGTGACCGGATTTTACCAAATTCCACCCAAATGGGGGATTGCGGGGGCGTGAAAAAAAAAATAAAATCTATAAGTCCTATAGGTTTAAAACTTTGCAAAATAGTTATTTTTATAAGTTTGAGGTGAGTTGTGAACTGATTTTACGAAATTTCAGCCACAGGGGGGTTGCAAGGCGTGAAAAATAAAAAATAAAATTTAAAATCTATAAGTCCTACAGGTTTGAAACTTTGCACAATAGTTATTTTTATAATTTTAAGGGGGCATGCGGGGGCGTGAAAAATAATCTATATAATCTACTGACATTGCCCGCTTGATACCACCTAGAGCAATTCATAGCAGAAATACACGACAAACCACTTCCGCCCATCCCTATGTGGTTCAACTTAATACTCCACGAACATCATTGTTTAAGAACTCTTTCTTCTGGAGGACATCCTCTTTGTGGAACGGCCTTTCTGAGGCCGTATTTCCCACCGAATATAACCCTCAACGATTCAAGAACAACGTGAATCGCTTTCTTCGCACACGCACCGCTCTCAGAGCGCCTTAAAGGAATTTTCCTGCAGTGCTTGTGCTTGACCATAAAAAAAAAATATAATAAATCTGTAAAAATGAAAATTCTGTACATTAAAGATATTTAAAAAATAATTAGTGGGGGGTGTTACTACATCGATATAAAACCCAAAAATGTGGTTAAATTTTTTTGACTGTCTGTATGTTTGTGCGGGCATCACATGAAAACTACTGATCCGATTCGAATGCGGTTTTCACAGATGTATTTGTCTTCTTTCAACTAAACATCTGGTATATAAAAATTTCTCCCCCCACCCCTTTCACGAATTCGAGGCAGACATTTTTATATAACAATCAACACGCCACGCGAACTACGTCGCGGGTACAGCTAGTATTAAATATATCTATATATTATAACGTATGTCCGTAAAGTTTTTAATCAACATTCATTGGTTCTAGTTTTGACAAAAACAAACTAATTTCAAGTTGCATTTGAAATAAAAGCGGAGTTGCTAATTTGGTCCCCAAAGATGAGATCACGAAATTTTAAGAGGTAATTTGGTCCCCATGGCTGACAGGTATAAATTCCCTACAGGTATATACTTTTGGTTCAAAGAAGAAATAACATCAAACCATGAAAATAGCCTAAAGGTTTTAATTTCAACTCTATGGCATGCACTTATAAATAATTTTTACACAAATGGAAATTTCAAAATTTTATACACTTAAATGAAATACATGTTAAAAAATGAGTTCTATCTATTTCAGAGTTTTTGTATTTTTCTATAAGGTTTTCAATAAATTTTTGACGATTTTGATTTTTCGGGGCTCTTACATTATGTTTCAAATGAAGACTTTGCAACTTGATATAAGTTTCGATTTGGAATTCATTTAATTTCTCAATATATGTAATTATGTTTGGATGTTATTTGTAAAACGAATCGTTAAAAGTTCTGTGAAAAGCTTCGCAAGCGTTTGTTGTTCGTGTGAGATGAGACGAATTTGTGGCCCAACTGGTCGGTGGAAAAAGAGATTCTTCATCAACATAATTCTCGATTAGATAGTGCTTCTGCAATCCCAAGTCGTTTGGTCTATTTTCGAATAGTTCGAACGCAACGCAATCACCCACTTCATCAGGATCTAAATAAGTAAGACCAAAAGTCAAGTGCAACCACCGACCAATATCACTGCTTGTATCGTTATATTCCAAAACTACACCAAGACTTTTCATTTTCCCGAACCATGCCTGGACCAGATGAAATCTGCATCCGATGATTTGGGCGGGAGGCCATATTTTTCGAACAGCTTTATGTATGCCTATTTTAAAATCACACACTATTTCCTTAAAATCGAAGTTAATATTCAGTCTACAGCACTTATCTTGAACCAAGAGAAACACTCTTTCATAAGTTTCCGATTTTTTAAAAAACCGTAAATTGTAAACATTTGTGTGAAATATTTGGCACAATAATCAAATGTCCCGTCGACGTAGATTTACAGCGTTTTCCCCAGAGCTTCAAGATTTGTAAGACACGTAAACACAATGATCTTATTTAACACATAATTGATAAAAAGGAATTGTTCATAACGCGAAGTTTTTACGTCAATCGAATTCGAAATTTCATGTACTTCGTTAATATTTTTCGGAAGCGCTGGTATACACTTACGTCGACTAATTTACATATTCTTCCTAATGTACTGGACGTCACTGGCTGTTAGTGTCGCTGGTAGGTTTTCTTTCACAGCCATACGTATAATTTTTGAAGATTTTTCCGAAATATACGTAACAGCTTTTCTTTTGCAAACTGCAAAAACTGTTTGCCTATTTAACGTTGAAATGTCCACAACATGACAGTGTTTGCATGAAGTTTTAGTCACGAATATTGCACTTGATGCACCAAGTGTATAGACACAGGCCTTACATTTTCTGTTGGTACATTTCCAACAAGGTTCTTTAGAAGTTCTCAGTTTTTTGTGAAAATTAAACTTGTATGATCGATACACTTTACGTTCAAACCAATTTGTAAAGCAGTTATTCCAGTCTTTAATTAAATCCTGGAAAATACCTGTTTTAAAGGCATCGATGACTTCTTCTAGCGACTGGAATCGCTGCCCACGCGTTAAATTTTCGATCTTTGGGAACGTGAGGAAGTTGTTGAGACTTAGGTCGGGACTATAAGGTGGATAACCTAACAGTTCGATATTTCGAAGCTCTTAAAACTCGATTGTGTTTTGGGCAGTGTAAACACTTGCATTGTCTCGACGTAGGATGATTCGCCGTGTTGCTTTGTCGGAGTTTCGCGATAACTTCTGGTAAACAAACGTTTATATACCAATCGGAAGTAACTGTGTTTCGATCTTCTAAAGCAATTGTAACCATATGACCAGATTTTGACACAAAAGTTGGGCCCATTTTCTTTGACACACTTCACGTTTATTGGTTTTTCCTAATCGTAAAATATCCACACAAGCGGATTGGCGTTCATAGCCACTAACAATACTAAAAACGTTTTTTGTACTTCCTTTGTTAAACCATTCCAATGTTTTTTGACACCAATTGACGCGAACTTTTTTTTGCTCTTTTGTTGGCAAATACGGAATCCAACGGTAAACCAGCTTCGTAACACTCAGTTTTTCATGATGGATCCTTTGGATAGAGGTGATTGAAATGCCCAAAGATGCCTGAGACTGGAGCGATCGCGTTAAAATTCTCAATATTCGTGGCTAATAGTTGACTGGTGTGGTGCTTCATTCCCAAACATAGAAACTATTTCAGTAAGACATTACTGTTGGGATTTATGGCAACAAAAGATCGAGTTTAAATTTGTGTCTAAAGGTTCTATTTGACACAAAAGTTGCGACCATTTTCTTTAACATACTTCGAGAATGGATTTGTGTTTAACTTTTCTTCAAGCATTGTTACTAAGTGTTCAAATGACATAGACTGAAAATCGATCTTGAAAATACGTAGAAAAAGAACAAATTTTTACTTACAACATAGTTTAGTAATCGAAACAGCGCGACCCTTGAGGAAAATGTATTATATATATATATATATATATATATATATATATATATATATATATATATATATATATATATATATATATATATATACATTTTCCTCAAGGGCCAAAGTGCCAAGAAAATGCGTATTAATATAAACAAAAGGGGAAAATTATTGGGCATGTACGCAAAAAGGATTAATAAGGCCACGAGTAGGAATGGTAACCGCAGACATGCATGTTTCTGGCTCATTAGCCGTCATCAGTGCGGCATAACCAAGTAGGGTATTGCACTTGGCTAGCAAAAGTGTTGGGTACTTGGGAGCAAAGGATGTTGGGGAAACATGTGTAAAGAAACATAAAAACACAAAAACAACGAAAGCTCACACAGGAGTCCTATCGTTGTTTGTGACCAATTAAATTCAATTTGATTGAGCTCTGTACTATCAAATTGAGCCGCTAAATTTTTTTGGATGACCTTGATATTTTAAACTCATTGCAAAAAATTCTGTATAAATGACCAATTAGTCGGACCTAGTGACCAATTTTGACCAATTAGTGACCAATTCGGAGTACTGTTTTAAACCTTAAATTTCCCAATTTGGGCCACTAGATACATGGGTGCCTGACCTTGAAAGTCATAATTTAGTTAATAACTCCGTCAATAACGCTGACCAATTATCATCATATACTGACCAATTTTGACCAGTTTGTGACCAATTAAATTCAATTTGATTGAGGTCTCTACGATCAAATTGAGCCGCTAAAATTTTTTGGATGACCTTGATATTTTAAACTCATTGCAAAAATTTCTGTATAAATGACCAATTAGTCGGACCTAGTGACCAATTATGACCAATTAGTGACCAATTTATACCTCAAATTTTTTAATTTGGGCCGCTAGATAGATGGGGCTCATAATATGCCGGTTTTGGAGTATAAAAAACCAATTGATCTATAACCTGCATAAATTTTATTTTAATTGCACCAGAGTTTTCTCAAGAATTAACTATCTTCAACTTTGTTCCCAATAAACAATGTCATATCCATAACTTGTGCTAAGTACATTCTTTTCAGAATGTTCATATGCTTTGCATATACATATTTAGTGTATGGCATATCCAAAGAACGTACTAAGAATATGGAAATTGTCCACCGATTCTCCTGCTATTCATGTGCCAAGAACCTGCTATTCATGTGCCAAGAATGTACCACAGCATATACTATTCACATGCTTATCACATATTTTTTAATGCCATACATTTAAGGATATACATAAAACATGCATTGTACATTCAATATTAATGCTATTCATATACTAATAATGTACAAAAGCACATATTAGTCACGTGTTATTCATATACTAATAATATACAAAAGCACATATTAGTCACATGCTTGTCATGTTCGAGTGGGTGTAGTTTTGGAAAATAAAAAGTAAATATCTCTGATTCAAACCATATTTATTTAATAATAATATTAATATATTTTTTAATTGTTAGGATTTTCTTCCTCTTCAATTGGATTGGGAACCTAAAAAATATTTTTTCACAAATTAATATTGTGCTATTGTGCTTAATAAATTAATTATTTCCTAAACTAAAAATATTTTCAAACAGGTCGACTTTTATTGTCCCTGGCATAGTTGTAAAGGAGTTTACGTCATCAGTGTTACCATGACCACGTAAATGACAATTTTTTTTGAATTGAAGGATGGGTCATGTGACACCTCGTTTGAAAGGTATTTCAGTTGTCTATCTAACCGTTATGTAACTCTTATTTTGAGTCTTCTTGTACGGGAGATTGACGGGTTTATATAGTTAAATAATTTTCTATCTTCTGAGCTGCTTAACACATTCAGTAAAATTTGAGAAAGGTCTTGTATTACCTAGTTTGAAAGGTATTTTTTTTCTGAATAGGGAAATATAAACAAATTTCGATTTTGAAAGAGATGAAAATTGACTAAAATAATCTCAACTATAATGTATGCCTACTAATCTGCGCACATTGAAGGAAAGTACCATGTGTTACAACACAACACACCACTAGTTTAAATTATTTTCAAATCACTGTAAACACCAACTTAATGTAAGCTAATGAGTTTTATTATTGTGTGTAATAAAAGAAGTCTCTAGTTTACCTATAAATAAAATTTTACATCATCATATTTGTCCTCAATTATATTATATAATTTAAAGATATGTATAATTGAGGGAAATAAAATTTTAAGCAAACCTTATAAAATTCTTTTTGTGAAAATTGTGCATTAAAGAAATTCACTTCATAGACTTTTCAAGAGTAAAAAATATTTTTTAAATGAAAAATCAATTATTTTGTGTAATAGATAACTGTACCTTATTCTTGTGTTTCATCCGTTCTTTGGCTTTGACAAGCCATGCCTTTGTGCAATTAATAATGTTGCTTTCCGTTTCCTCCTTATAGCACAGTTTGACAGCATCTGGAATTTTTTTTAATATTAAATGAAGCTGTAGCAAGAGCTCTAGACCAAATATTTAAAAAAAAATCTGTGACAATGCAGTGGCGTAACTAGCGTTTGTGGGGGGATTTTGGGGGCCCCGTTTAGCCCCAGATACCATCTCCAATTAACTAAAAGCTTGCTTAAATCTTACAAATAATACTTTAACCTATGAACCTCATAATTCATACCTGCCATTTAAAAAGTGGAAAAACCCTCAAAACTTTAAATTCAATTTAAAAAATAAATTTCAAAATTATTTATGTATGTCTTTTGGTTTCTTATTAAATATTGTTTCAAAAAATACAAAAGATTGGTCCCGAAAAAATCCTTGCTGGGGCCCAGATTTGGAGTTACGCCACTGTGACAATGTAGTGATTGATGTTTAATTAAATAGACAATTTTATGTTTGTAATATATGTATGATATCAGTCTTATTCATGAAAAAATTGTTAACAAAATTTACAAAGGAAGTGAAAAATTACCTAATAAAACTTTCGCCAACATTTGATTTTTAAAAGGTCGCTTCTGTTTCATTCCATCCCAGGAAAAAGACTCAGTTCTACCTTCAGTATTCTCTAAAACTTCCACAGCCTTTTCATTTGATGTTGATTGCACATTATTATATAAAACAGACGCTCTACGATTTGCTAATACTTTTAAATATTTCTTGCCACAGTGGTGACCGGTTTTATTAGGTCGTTTAAACATTTTAAAAATCTAAAAATTACGAAAGTTCAGTTAACCTAAGCACAAACAAACGTTCCCCATGCCATTAACTCATTTGCCGCCTTTGCATAACCCCCTTAGGCATTCTATTTTCCATGAAAAATGTAGTTATATCTAGATCATCAGTATCTTATTATTAATCTAATCAAGTAATTAATCAAATTCAACTATATATTATAAAATACTTACCCTTACACTTTGATCGAGGTGATCTTTTTCATCAAACACTATCAAAAATCAAAACCAAAGATTAAAATTAAAAAGCGCTAAAAAATAAGTAAGGTTAAGATGTGTGTCATATTAAATTCTTCTTCTCAATTTTAAAGGAAAATTTTATGATCTCTACCTATACAAGGTATTGAGTCAATAAAAGTGGAATATCCAAAGAATATACAATTCACATACTTAAAAAGAACATAAGTATTTGTATATAAAAGTACATACAAAGTACATTTACATTTTGTACTAAGTATTGTAATCGAACTTCACGAGTTCTCGAATATTCAAAGTATGTGCTATGTATATACCAATAATAATATGCGTTGTTAATACCTATGTCGTAGCTTAATTTTAATTATGGTATCTAATATGGATATGCATAGAACGTACTTTAAAGAACGTGCGAATAAGTACTTCTGACGCACATACAATGGATGTACATATACTTTTTGTGCTATGTGGGTTATGCAAAGAAAAAATGCTTGTTGTATTCAAGGAAAGTTTAGGAATACTTCCATGAAAGTTTGGAACTTTCCACAAAATTAATACATTTTCACCCCACGTTGCTCTCATGTAGTAAACAATACTCTAATTAAGGTATAATTTGTGTTCTATAAATTCCAAAGTGGCAGCAAAGTTACCAAGAAAATATACTATATATAAAATATTGAAGTGGAAAATTTGGACCTTCTTTTAAGAAAAATCTTTATTTAAATACTTTAATTCCACGTTTTTTTTTCTATTATAATTTTACTACTTTTAAATATTACTGTTTTAGAATATTTTCTGTATATACAACCAATTTAATATGAATTATTTTGTTTTAGGTAAGTAAATCATATACTACACAACGTAGGGAACAAGTAGTCTACGCAATAATACTTACAATGTACGTAAATTATTTCATTTATGTTAAAATAAAAATGTAATAATTGGCTCAATAAAATTTCGTATATCTCAAGTGCACATGTAAAAGCAATTGCATATTAAAAATTAAAAAACTTAAACGAGTCTGAAATTCCCATCGTGAGCCAACTACCCGGTACTTTTTACATTAAGAATTCATTCAGTTTCAAGCATAAATCTGTTGAAAGCGGTAACATTTTATTTTCACTCTAACGATTCATTTTGCCACCAGCTATCAACTGTTCCCTTAAGGCACATTCTAGGTTGTTAAAATTGTTGAGTCTCGCACCTTAACGATTGGTTTTGTGTACTCACCGTTAATTAATTATAAAGTAAGATCACAGACATGTTATACTAAAATTTAATTTAATCATATATAATAGAAGCGTGACACATACTTTAAATGAAATATTAGGTAGGTACAACTATCTGAAAGAATAATCAATTTCTCATCTCGGTGCCCTGTCATCTAAGCTAAATTTAAATGCATGATATCCTAGATGCAACCAGAAGGGAAGACAAATCGATGTCTTGGCAATAAATGTTTCCTTTTCGCCGCATTTAAATAAAAATGCAAAATACTCCTCCTAGTGTTAAAAATTCAATTTAAAATATTATAAAAGGTTCAAAAATATTTTATAGGAAAGTAATTTGTTATAAGGTTTTTGGAACACAGACTTACATATTAACATAAAAGCAGAATAAGTATTATAAATTTAATAAATTAAATTCTTAGTATTTAGAAGTCATTTGGAAGTTTAATCCAGAAATTTGTTGAATATTTTGTACTAAAATCCATTTTCAGTGAAGTGCTGTACGAAACGTCTATCAGTTGTTCTTCCTCATCTTCCAGTGATATGCCATTAGGTTTACTGTCAAATGGATTTTAAACCCAATTACAATTGAACAAATTGATATCTTTTTCTGCAAAAAAGTATCGTCGAAAATTCGTAATTAGGTTTTCTAACTTGCCTTTCATGGTTTTTACATTACAATTTCGTGGTTCTCTTCTTGTGGAAAATCCTGAATACTTCTACATAGTGTGGAAAACATATCATAGCAGTTTTCTTTTTAACTTGTTTTTCCATACATGCATTTTTTTTCAAATATTATAAATCTTTTCACTCAAATCAAATACATTCAAGTTTTTCAAAGAAAAAAGCTTCATTAAAAATAATTTGTCACATATATCTGCCAAATACTTATGACCTTCTTCCTTTAAAAATACCGCTTTTTCACTTCTTAGTTCATAGATACGTTTGACAACCTTACCACATAAAACCAAATAAAGCAACAAAGATTTATGTTTAGCTCATGTATCTGTACAAAGCGCAGAAAAACCTTTTATTATAATGGCTTAAGTTTTTTGTAGTTAACTACTTCAATAACTGCTTTCCACATAATATTTAGACCAAGGCTTAAAGACTTGGACGCTAAAGATGCTAAAAGACGCTAAAATAAAATCTGAGGATTCCTTCTTCGCAAGTGCTTGCAAACTATTGTGTTTACCAGACTTGGCTCAGGCTTCATCAGTGCAAATCCCAATACAATTTTTTCATTGCAAATTTGCCGCAATGATAGTAATCCCGAATAATTCGTTGGCGTAGTTCATCCTTCAATAAGGTTGCAAAGCAGTAATTCTTCACCTTACAGAATCTGATGTAACAAATTTAATGGGAATCATTATTGGCATCAGTTGCTTCATCAAGTTGAATGGCTAATAATTTTTCAATTAGCTGAGATTCAAGCTGCTCCTGAATGTCAGCAGATATATCCAGAATTCTTCGACAGATTGTATCATTTGACAAAGGCATATTATCAAGTTTTTTAGCATTTCTTTTACCAAGCAATGTTTCTACAGTATCATTAGTAGCAGGTAGAATACGTTGCTCTGCTATAGTGTGTGGCTTTTTACATTTAGCTACTTTTTAAGCCACTTTGTATGATGCTAACAAAGCTTTCCCGTTCACTGAGAGCGTTTTCTGAAAATTTGACTTCTATTTTTAAAATGATCTCAGTTTTTCCTCATCCGAGATCTTTTTTGTTTACAAAAATTTCAGATTTAATAAAAATTCTGACAGATTTTACAGAACTTGTTTGTATACTCAAATATAGGTACTATATTATAGAGTAATACAGAATATTACCGCAGAAATATACAAAAAGTTGTCTAAAAAACTATCTCCAAAAATTACACATACAATCAATGAGATTTTTACAACTGGAGAGTGCCCAGATTTATTCAAGATATCCGTGGTGGTACCAATATTCAAAAAAGGAGATAGGAAAAATATGTCTAATTATCGTCCTATATCTTTAATTAACACACTGACAAAAATTTTTGAAAAAGCATTTAACAATCGACTAAATATGTATATAGAAAAATATAAAATTTTGAACAATTGTCAATTTGGGTTTCGGAAAGACCTTTCTACAAACGATGCTATTGCTAAAATAATTCGTGAAATATACACACATGTGGATAATAGTGAGCCATGTATATGTGTCTTCCTGGATCTTGCCAAGGCGTTTGACACAGTAAACCACTCAAAACTAATGAACGCTTTGGAGAACATAGGTATAAGGGGCATTCCACACAATTTATTAAAAAGTTATTTACAAAACCGAAAACAACTGGTTAAAATACAGGATACTTTAAGTGAGAATAAAACGATAACTTATGGGGTTCCACAGGGCACAGTACTGGGCCCACTGTTATTCAATCTATACCTAAACCACATTTTCTCTATAGCCCAGAACGAGACGATAGTGAGCTTTGCTGACGACACAGTGATAATCTATAACGCAGACAGCTGGAACCAATTAAAGAATAAAATCGAGCATCACCTGCCGCAAATCATAGATTGGCTCAGCTGCAAAGAACTTTCAGTGAACTTTGAGAAAAGTTATTTCGTTCCCTTCTGTAGTTATAAGAATACCCTTCCTCAATATAATAATTTATCCATAAACAATACCAATATAAAAATGACCAAAAGTATTAAATACCTTGGAATTAAACTCGACTGTCACCTAACCTGGAGTAGTCATATCGAGGATGCTGTTAAATATTTACGAAGCCTCCTACCAAAATTTAAATACCTACGCACAGTGATAGATTCTTCCAATTTACAAACAGTATACTATGCACTTGTTGAATCGAGATTGCGTTACGGCATCTTAGCCTGGGGTAGGGTGCTACCTACGCACTCTCGAAAGCTGGAGATTATACAAAAGAAAATTTTAAAAATAATACATAATAAACCAACTACTCATCCGTCTGATCTATTATATAAAGAATCGTGTGTCATGGATATCAGAAAGTTATATATGCATACCATAATTATGTATATCTATAGAAATAATTTTTTTTTAAAAAACGTTGACCATAAGTACTCAACTAGGACCAAAGAAAAAGGATATGTACAGAGAGGAATTGCAAAAAAAGGCTATAGGGCAACGATTTTATGCCTACCTTTTACATGAAATATACAATTTCTTACCAGAAATATATAAAACTTATTTAATGAGAATAAATTCAGCAAACATGGTAAAAGATATATTTAAAAGAATTATTCTTAACCTAGAAAGAAGCTTGGTGATGGATTTATTGACATTTTAATAATAATCTCACAATTTTATAACTGGCCGTTAACATAATTTAATATAGTAAATTCATTATTAATAGACTATAATTTTTGATTTAAGGAATATTTTAGATAAGTTTAGGTGTATGTACATATGTATTACTCATTGTTGAAAGAATCCCAACACATTATTCTCAAAAATCTTCATTTGATCATATGTTAAAATTAAAATGTGATAGAGATAAGAAATAAATTGTATTAAAAAGAAAAAAAAATACAAACCCATGCTCAGCCGAAAGGCCTTAATGGGTAAAGCGCAATTACTTGTGTGTTTATTTGTTTTTTTTTTCTTTATTACAAAAAAAAAAATAGTATATTATAGCTTATAATTATTATTATTATAGCTTGTAATTGTAACTGTAATTATATTAACAAATAAACAATATTATTATTATTATTATTATTCACAACTTGGACCATAATATGTAATGGTTGAAAAGTTGAAAGCGTATAAATTTTCATTCCTCCAAAGGTTAATAGGTGTCGCTTTCAGAACTTTTTAACCATTACATATTATGGTCCAAGTTGTTAATATTCTGTATTATTTAATAATATAGTACCTATAAAGACCGAAAAACGTAAATAAAATACCAAATGACTAAAACAAAATGTTATCTTAAGGGGTAGAATTGTTGCCTATAACGATATGGGTTTGTCGTATCGCCAAATTGCCCTTCGTGTTAATTGTACGGCAATGACGATAATGCGTGTGTGTCGTGTGTGGACAAACGAAGGTAGAGGAACACGAAGAAGACCAACTGGCCAACCAAGGCGTACCGCAGAGCGTCAAGATAGGCGCTTCAGACTACTTGGTCTGCAAAATCGTTTTGCTGCTACGCGTCAAATCGCTGATTAATAATTTGGAGAGGAAGGTAGACCTGTTATTATGCCTACACTATACTGTCGCATTCGAGCCTTTGTACTGTTTTCATACCGCCCACGACTAGTGCTACCTTTGACCCAGGACCATTGCCATCAACTTTTCAATTGGTGCAGAGAACGGCAGCAATGGGTGGAAGAATGGCATAATGTAGCATTCAGCGATGAATCGCGATTTTGTTTAGGTATGCACGATGGCCGTAAAAAGGTAAGACGCCGCCGTCGAGAGCGACGAGATACCGGGTTTGTTCTTGAAAGACATCTACACAGGACCGTTGGAGTAATGGTTTGGAGGACTATTGCCTATGGTAGCCGATCACCACTTGTGTTCATTCGAGGCAGTGTGACAGTGTGACGTTATGTTGATGATGTCTTACAAACCACTTTACTGCCTTATCTGGACGGCCGTCGACACGTCCTTTTTCAGCAAGATAACGCGCGTCCCCATATTGCTCGTCGAACTATGGACTTTCTCCAAGAAGCTGGCGTTCATGTTTTGCCGTGGTCACCCCGTTCACCAGATTTAAATCCCATCGAACATGTGTGGGATATGATGGGAAGAAGACTGTCCAATTTACACCATCCTCCACAAACTCTGGCACAGTTAGTCCATGAAGTTCAAGTTGCATGGAACGAGATACCACAAGCAGACATTGATCATCTCATTTTGTCAATGCCTAGAGGTGTACATGAGTGTATTCAGTTACGGGGTCGCCAAACACATTATTATTATTATTTTTTCTTATACGTTATTAAAAATTCTTGAAAATGTTATCGTTTTATTCTCGATGTAAATCTACCATGTTGCCAAAAAATTAAGATTAAGAAATTATTCCTTCTGGGTGTAACACTTCTAATGTCACTGAGTATAGTTATAACTAAGTTTTTTTTGTTTTTTAAAAACCATCTCTGTTTGCACGCTATTTGATTCTCGGCTGGGGCAAGATATTTTTTGCATTAAAGTTTTTTCTTCTCTAAAATCAATAGTTTTTGATATAATTTAGAAAATGGTCAAAGAATAGTGGTTACATCATAATAAAATGGGTCGTAAAAAAACGTTTGTTTTCGTATTAGTGTTTTGGTTTTTGTATTTTGGTATTTCTCTTTAGGTTTCCTGTTCTATAATATCTTGAAAATACGATCTTTTGCGTAATTCAGATTTTATATCACTAATAACTCGAAAATAATTGACTTTGGAAAAAAATTATAAAAAACCTTTTTTTGTTTAGAATGGCCCAAAAAACCTAAAAAAATATTTCCGGAGCAAACTTTTTTTTTAATTGTTTAAACAATCTTTGCCTACAGGTTCCGCCTGGTACCCTTTTTGAACAGGAATCCGCAAAGAAACCTTGTTAGAAATATTTTTCTAACGAGAGCGGTCTCACAACTTGGACTATATTACGGTATTATGATTTTGTTTTTTTCAACCCTCAGTTCTTGGACTATTTACAAAATATGTATATGCTGTGAAACGATTATAGAGCAAAAGTGTTTTATGAAAAGAAAAATTTAGTTTAGTTACTCATACGCTTTAATACAATAAAATAAATTTAACTAAATCCTTTTAAATCGTACTTAAAATCAGTTTGTATTGGGCATGCATATTAATGATTTCTTCAACATTCTCGTTCTAAAATGTTTGGTTATTTTTAGAATTTGCTTAAAAAGGGTTTGGTGTGTAACTATTCCAAATAGGGTTTAAATTAAGTATCAAACAAAAACAAGGGTGAGATTGGCTTTCTCGAGTTTTACACGCTGTTTATTCCCAGAAACGGAGTTACTAAAGTAAATCGGTTAACTAATTGCAAACGTATGTAGTCTCCGAAAAACTTTTTTTTTAATTCAACAAAAATTTTGTTTTTGTATTAATGGATTGCAAATGAGGTTAACAGTTAAGAAATATAATGCATTTAAACTTTTTTAGTGAAATATATAAAAGTTCTTAGTTTCTAAATTATCAGCAGTAGGTATTTAGAAAAAATTACACAAATAGGAAATAACATTAAAATGAAAAACTGTTACAGTCGACAGGAAGTAATACTGAAATATTTATTAAGTTCTAATTAATGTAATTTTTTGTTTGTGTTATCATAAGAAAGGTTTTAAATAATTACAATTACTAAACATCTACGGTTTTGGTGCCTTAATCGAATAAAGGAGAAAATTAATAGCTGTTCTAGATGACATGAGTTGAATCAGAATATGAATAAAACTTCGACTAAAAGCCGTTTTAGACTATCTAATTTCTTGCACAAGAATTCTTTACAAAAAACTGTACAAGAACTATTGTATGCTCATGTTTGATTTGTATTTTAGACTATACAATTTCTTGTGCAAGATATATGGTCTGGATTCGGTGCAATAGACATATTTTGGGAATATTTCATTATTATTAGATCTTTTTGACAGAAGTTATTTTGGTACTCGATTTTATTTAATCTTTTGTTAATTTTTTATTTAAAAGTAATTAAAATGAGCTGCTTCCAGTGCGTTTGCGGAGATATACGTGTTAAGCGGAGTGTTAGAGCGCCATATAGAAAGAAAACGGAGAAAAAATGCAGGAAAAATTGACAAGAAAAGTGGTCAAAACATATTGAGAAAGCCATCAATAACAGACTGTTTAAATATTTGAACAAATATAATTTACTAAATAAACAACAATTCGGCTTAAGAAAAAATATGTCTACAATTCAGGCAATTTCGAGGCTAGTGACTGAATTAGTAGACGTCCTTAAGCGAGGTGAAACTCTTTTCACTAGTTTTTGCGATCTATCGAAAGCATTCGACCGGGTCAGTCACAATATATTGTTAGAAAAAGTTACTTACAGGAAAAGGTTTAGACCTTTTAACAAATTTTTTATATAATAGACACCAGTATGTAGAATTTGATAACAAACGATCAAAAACTTCAACAGTTCTGGCGGGGGTGCCGCAGGGTTCCGTACTGGGGCCAACTCTATTTATATTATATATAAATGATCTTTTTTTCTATATAAACTCGTCATCTTGCATCCTATATGCAGATGATACGACATTTTATCACTCTAATAAATTTGAAGAAAACTTGAAAAGTACTGATGAGAGTGTCATAACCACTTCTCGATCATGGTTCTACAAAAATAATTTATGCCTAAATGAGGAAAAAACAATCAAAATGTTATTTACTTTAAAAGATATACAAAAAGAAATTAATCACGCCAAATTTTTGGAAATCATATTAGATAGCAAATTGGATTGGAAACAACACCTCCTCTACTTATCAAAAAACTATCTAGTCTAGTTTTTTTAATAAGAAAACTTTTAGCTATAACATCAACCGATGTAAGCCGTACAGCTTACATGGGACTATTCCATAGCTTGCTAAACTATGGTATTCTATTATGGGGTAACTCTACAGAATGTAGTAAAATCTTTATTTTACAAAAAGCGGCAGTCAGAGCTATAACAAAGAGGTCTTCAATGGATTCATGCATGCCCATATTTAAACAATTACACATCCTTACGATTTCCTCATTATATATTTTAAATTGCTTAAACTATGTAAGAACTAACAAAAATAGTCTAGTTTTACCAGCAGACTTCCATTACCACAATACAAGATCAAAAATCCTATTTGTAGTGCCACAACACAGACTAAAATTAAAATAAAAGCTTTATCTGTACTGCCCTAAAACTTTACAATAAAATTCCGACTGAAATTCAAATTCTCAATGACCATCTGTTTAAATCTACAATTAAGAAAATACTACTTAAAGCTGCAATATACAGTCTACAAGAATTCTATGATCTTGATCTGACCATCTTTTTATGACCACAACCAATTTAATATTTTATCCTATACTAGCGGACCCGGCGAATTCGCACCGCCTAACACTAATGTTTTTTTTCCAATTTTTTTTTTTATTTTTACGATTAATCTTTTGTATTTTTTATCATATTTTCTGGTTAGTTACCAGGTTTTACTATTATTTATAGTACTTTGTAATTTATCGGTTAGGTATATTATATACGAACTGCGCCACCTAACGGTGGCGTCATAGTTCTTAGGTAAGTAAGTTTGGCCCTTTTAAATATATGAGATATCAACTGCGCCACCTTACGGTGGCGTCATAGTTCTTAGTTATGTAAGAATTACAGGTGTAAATTTATAAAATCTCAACTGCGCCACCTTAGGGTAGTGTCATAATGATTAATTTCGTAATAAACGCGTCCGATCGCTGCAAAATTCAAAGTGCTATAAGGAAAATCGCGGCCTTTGATGCGCTATTTATAGGCACGTTACCGCCGGCGCCGCCCCGGCCGGCCAGTACCACCGCAAGCGCTACGTCCCGCAATTTTAAATCTGTAATATCTTCGAAAATATTCATTTAAATCTTGTGCTGTAAAGGACCATATAGATCTATATTAAATCAACAATGTATTTAAGCTATTTAATTGGATAAGGATTACTCCTGTATTGGTTAAAATCGCTTCGAAAATTAGCCATTATTTGTCGTAAAAAGTAAATGACAAAAAATGTTATTGTGGGATATCCATAAAAGATAGACATATACCATCGCGGAGTTTTCTGTAGACCTTTTCAATGTGTACATATAATTAGTACATTATTTTGATAAATCTCGTAGTGTTCAGCCTGCGTTTACAATGTAAGCGGAAAAAAATTGATAATTACCGACATCACATTAGAAACCTCAAAAATAACAGTATTTCTTTACACTATACTGGATGTTATTATACATAAAAACCTTCCTCTTGGATCACTCTATCTATTAAAAAAAACCGCATCAAAATCCGTTACGTAGTTTTAAAGATTTAAGCATACAAAGGGAAATAGGGACAGAAAAAGCGACTTTGTTTTATACTATGTATTGATGATGTATTGATTATTTATTTTGTGTTCCATGTAATCACAGTGACCATTTTAATTTTTAGAAAAACTTTACTATTACTTAGATTAGGACTTTTAGATGTTCCTTTTTTTTGACGATGCTAAAACAATGTTACTTGTTACATAAGCAAATAAAGAATATTATTATTATTATTATTATTATAAAAAATATACCGGAAAGAGAATGTTTAACCTCTTAAAAGAAGAACTACTGGAAGAGGATGCAGAGGCTTACAAGAATTTTTAAGAATAAATAATACTGTTTTTTCAGAACTCTTAAGGATGATAGAAAATGATTCTTGTGTTTAATGACAAACAAACAAGGGTAGTTGTGATATAAACTGATCATAGTAGATATTTGCTCCTGGGTCCAAGACATATTCTGTACAGTTCTTCACCTCAGAGAAAGAATATCGGCAGGTAAACTCCACTAAAAATTACAAACAACGCTCACGAAACAATAAATGATGCTTGAAACTGACACTTGGCAAGGCATTTTTGCAAATGCCATGCGAGCGCGCAGTTCTTGAATGCA
This sequence comes from Altica lythri, assembly GCA_964028335.1. Classification (NCBI taxonomy): domain Eukaryota; kingdom Metazoa; phylum Arthropoda; class Insecta; order Coleoptera; family Chrysomelidae; genus Altica; species Altica lythri. Next base: position 78,358,029 of record OZ034800.1, on the reverse strand, counting down.
ATATTGTGATGCAAATAGAGCATGTTCTATTTTCTTGTACAGTAATTTAAGAGAACCAATATTTGAACCAATCTCTTTTTTAAAATTATCCAATTTGTCTTGTACGATATTTCTTGTGCAAGAAATTGGATAGTCTAAAACGGCTTTAACATTCAGGATCATCCGTGACGAGTGTTAGTATTCATTAAATTTGCAGGTACACCGTAGAGTTACGAAAATATTTGATCGAACCAGGTTGTGGGATATTTAGCCAGGATTTTTTTTTTAATCCTTCTCAAATATTGATTTTTTGTGCAATAGCACACCTAGATTTATTTCGCAAAATGTGTCCGAAATAGTGTAATTTTTGAGACATGATGGTGATCAGTACTTCTCGGCTCTTTTTCATCCTTCTAAGGACCTTTTCATTTGTGACACTTTTAGTCTTGAGTACTTGTCACATCTTAAACAATTCTAGTCTTCTACATAGAAGCTCCACAAATTTAATGCCATAAAACAGAACAGAGAAGACATTATAATTTTGGAAGCTCTTGAAAAAGGCTTCATTTGGTTGAAAATGAATCTGTCGTTTTCTAGACATGCTCTAATTTTCTGTAAAGACATACTAGATAAAAGGTATTTACTAAACTAATGTGGTGCTTTTAATTGATAACTTTGTTATTCTTTATTGATTATAAATAAAATAATAAAGCACCCTTTGCCTTGATATAAAATCTTGTATTACAGATACGTAATTGACGAGAGCGGGCTTAAATTACTTGGCCTTACAGCCCCGATGGTGTCACTATCACAATAGTATATTGTAATACAAGTGTTACAATGACAGGTGTCGTAGTATGAGTGAAGTTTGTGAAGCGAACCGCGAAGCGGTGAGTTTCGCAAAGAACGAGTACTACAAACCGTCATTGTAATTCGAGTTTTACATACTATTTTTTATAATGAACTTTTAAAAGTATAAAAAAATAAATAAAATGAGAGTTTTTCGAAATATTTATTTATGTTGGCGATCTTGACACTTTTGACACTTGACAGTTTTAATGATTTTTAATTTGAATGTTTGTCAAATTTGAATGAAATATTCTGAATTTCGCAATATCGCTGATAATCTAGTTAATACAACATAATTCTTGATTTACTACCTGAACTCATTCATCTTTCGTTGATAAATCAGTGCAGTGCAACCAATTGTGTAAAACAAAAAGTTACCAAAAAAAGTGTTACAATGAATCTATTTCGATAATGTTTTTAGTATCGAAATAGAAACTTTGTGAACGTGAATTAGAAAAAAGAAATTTATTTTCGTGTAATACATTCTCATACACGGCTACTGTGCAAAATTCTGTCTCAAATAATTAAAGTTACTAAAAATCAGCACGTATATGTGAGCTTGGATATTTTAGACTAGTTGTACTCGCAACGTCGTTCGCGTGGCGTATGATTGTTGTATAAAAATTTCTTACCCCACCCCATTTAAGGAATGGGAGAGGAATTTTTATACACTAGATGTTAAGTTGAAAGAAGACAAATACATCTGTGAAAACCGCATTCGAATCGGATCAGTAGTTTTTATGTGATGCGCGCACAAACATACAGACAGACAGACAAAAAAATCTAACCACATTTTTGGGTTCTATTTCGATGTACCCGCGACGTCGTTCGCGTGGCGTGTTGATTTTTGTAGAAAAATTTCCTTCCTCACCCCGTTAAAGTGGTGGAGGGGAGAAAGTTTTATACACCAGATGTTAAGTTGAAAGAAGACAAATACGTCCTTGATTCGAATAGGATCAGTAGTTTTTATGTGATGCGCGCACAAACATATACATTTCTACAGTTTTATTATATGTATATAGATATAGATATAGTTTTGTTACTACGGTTACCCACAGTTCGCTTAATACGAGAATTATTATTAATACCAAAGAAAACACAAAGTCTCGTACCACAAAATATTTTGTGGTACGAGACTTTGTGTTTTCTTAGGTATTACCATTTGACCACATTTGAGTAATGGATGATATTCTTTCGAGAATTATTATGCCAACAATAGTTATTATTGGTATATCAACATTTTTTAAGATTTTAAAATATTTTTGGATTTTTCTACAAAGATTTCAAAAGTAAATGTTCTGTATAATTATATCAAACATTTTTTTATAAATAGCAAACTGGATTCGTTCAAAAATAAATATTTGACAATGTAATTATTTCTGACATAAAAGAAAATTTGTTGATTTTTTACTCAAGGAAATTTGAAAAATTAGTAAGTAAAGTATTAATTCTATAAACCGACAGTTTTTGGTGTATGTCAGACGCTTTAAATTTGAGATAATCTAATAAATTATTAAGAATATAGGTTAGAAGCTATTTTGTTTCTTATAAAATTAGAAATTGTTAATTTCAGATTAGATTACAGTTAAGTTTGTTTAAAAAGTATCCTATCAATTCCATTGATTCTTGACATCATATTTAGTAAGGAACATAATCGATAAAAATATACTTTAAATTTGAAAAATCATATTAAAATAAGTTAAGAGAAAAATTTATAAACCTAAAAATGATTTAAAAAATTCAAGAATACTTATACTCTTGTTCGTAGTCATATATATGTGCATAAATATTTAGTAGTCCCTTGCATGGTAATTTAAGATTTATGGAAAATATGTAAATATACGCAAATTGATTATAAATGAATGTTGTGTTAAGTGTTATTCTATTTGACTAGCCCATCCTATTTTTTAGTCCGTAGATTATATTCCACACTTGCTACATATATGTTTCAGATTTTAATTAACTAGACACACCAGTTGGGATAATAGTATATCTAGAAATTCTACAAACAGGAAAACAATTTATGTACAATGAAATACGAAGCTTTCGCATTGTTGATATTGAACCAACAGGAACATCCACGGTTGTGGAGAAAATCGATTAACGTGATAAACACAAATACCGATCTTGTCACATAAAGATTTATCCTTGATAAAGCGCAGAAAATATTTACTGATCAAACAAAGGATCCCAACCTATCAAATATGTTAAGCATCTTTATACACGAACTTATCCAAACCCAAATAAGAACTGGATTTATACACCAAATTGCCTAATTGGACTAAAGAGAGCTTGATAAGCCTGAATCAGCGTGAAGACATAAAATATTATATTACGTAACAAGAGTGGTAAGTAGGACATTACGTACGGGTGGAAAAGTTACGCACGAAGCCGCGTAGCGGCTAGTGCGTAATTACACGAGTACGTAATACCTCTTACCACTCGAGTTACGTACTATGCTTTATCTACGACTTAATATTTTAATTTCAATTCTAAATATTTGACATCTCTAAATCAATATATGACGTACTTACTGTACTGATATCTACTCCTTTGACAGTAATGACGTTTCATTACGCACAATTGTGCGTTATAGCTTACTTACCCTGCATGGTGACAATGAGTATAAATGACATTTACTGTCAAAGGAGTAGATAATAGTATATTACGTAACAAGAGTGGTAAGTAGGACATTACGTTCGGGTGGAAAAGTTACGCACGAAGCCGCGTAGCGGCGAGTGCGTAATTACACGAGTACGTTATACCTCTTACCACTCGAGTTACGTACTATGCTTTATCTACGACTCAATATTTTAATTTCAATTCTAAATATTTGACATCTCTAAAAAATATATGACGTAGGCACTGTACTGTTATCTACTCCTTTAACAGTAAATGTCATTTATACTCATTGTCACCATGCAGGGTAAGTAAGCTATAACGCACAGTTGTGCGTAATGAAACGTAATTCCAACATGACGTTTCATTACGCACAACTGTGTGTTATAGCTTACTTACCCTGCATGGTGACAATGAGTATAAATAACATTTACTGTCAAAGGAGTAGATAAACATAGTTACAACACACCTGAGTAGCAGCAAAAGTTTAAAGTAAATTTCTCTCCTTTTTTGAATTAAAAAGCACGAAAACTTTATCGTAGGCACCTTGATAAAGAAAGGAGAACACAACAGAATTTTCACATACTTCTGGGGATCATAAGAACTTATAATCCACTACATCGTTTAAGGATTAAAGAAGCTAAAAATCTGTGTATATACTTTTTAGTCGTTTGCTAAGTTTAGGAAACAGTAGAGGTAAATATTGGGTAAAATATAAAAACTAGGATAAGTGTACTTTTGTCAAATGTCAAAAGCACTCATTAGTAAAGTCGTAAGACTTGGTAAGAATGTTAGTGAGGTACGATGACAGGTTTATGGTGGGAGCTGCAATTCAGTAGACTAGCCGAAAGCTTGGTTTGTGGATTTTTATCAAGCATGTAAGTAAGGAGTTATATAGATGTGAATGGTAAATTTTTTCTTTGCTGTAACATCTATTTGTTTGGATATAAGCAAACGTGCAACTGTTTTTGTAATAGAAGAGGAAGGGGTCACGTGATATCGTTGTGTAAGAGTGGTTGTCAACAAGGCAGTCTAGACAGAATTCTACATCTAAATTGCCTTTTTCGCAGTTGGTAACAATAATTTAAGGTTTTTTTTTTTTTAAAGAAATCTTTTGATTTTAATCAAAAGAGAGAGAGTGAAATATTCTTCATTACTGTTTGAACTGTACCTGTGAGGAGAATTACCTCAAAACATTTGAACTTCCAAGAATCAAATTAATTATCGTCTTTATCTACATATAAATTAGCAAATGTTAAATTTAAAACCACCCTATTAACTTTATTTTATTAATGGCAATTTGTCACTTTTACTTGGATCTTGTTAGTAATTTAATACTTACTCTACCTTAATGTGTGGTCTATTAACATAATTTCATAAGGCAATTTAAATATTTAAAATTAAATGAATTAATGTGGCCACCATCTGTCACAGAGCTCTTTAGACTCTATAACTTTGCTGTGCTAGCTTGTGTTCTTTCTCGTCCTTTACAACTACAGAGTTAAATGATTGATATCCTTTGGTTTCCCCACTGAATTGTAAATATTCTGAATTTTTTACTTATTTATTTAAAATTTATCCGTCTCGGTCTTCTTTGTCATATTAAGCATATGTACCTCGTAAATAAACAGATATACAACACCATTTTGTCATAAAAAATGTAACAAGGTATAACATTGATTTTAACGGGTTCAATGGCCAGACTCCATCAACAAGTGTTACCGAAACTCCGAAAACTTTTCTGAAAAAGTGTAGTGGCTAAAAGAATTGCAAGTCCAAGTTGCGGAAAGAGATTGACCATGGATTGAACTTTTAATTACATTTCAAATACTCTTAAAACTTTTCAAACCATGAAGTTTGTTTTTTACTGTAGAGTAGAATATTTCTGAAATTAAATAGCATTTTGATGACACATTCTTTTAATTACATTAAAACTAATTGTTGGTAGTACACTAAAATCAATTAAATTTTTTACCTAAATTGTACTGCGATTTTAATATTTTGTGATATCAGTAGGTACTATTCATATGAAAAATTAAGTTTAATCAGATTTAAACGACTTTTCTATGTTTAACCTTTCTGTGGATACAAAAACCTCGTTAATATCAGAAGAATTGACAAACAAAATTCTTGGGTTATAGCTAAAGTTACGACCTATTGAGAGAAGAATGAGTATGTGTATATAACCATAAATACACCGTTGAATCGAATTATTAAATTGCTTAAATTATCATAACATGGGTTTGAAGTAAAATACTTACTCAGTTAAAGGCACTAAATAATACAACAACAAAAATTTATATATATATATATATATATATATATATATATATATATATATATATATATATATATGTGTATTAAAATATTATGAAATGAAATAAGTACCTAACTTAAAAAAATGTCTTTTCGTGTTAAATAAACTAGTTTATTTTTAAAAGTATTTATAGACGGAGCAGATAACTTCAAGCCATAACCTGTTAACTGTGGATCGCAATTGATCTAAAACAGGTTTCTCATAGGTTTTCCCACCGTCACACACAGGCGAAAAGGGACGAAATCGCGGCCAAAAATGCTGAGCTATCAATTTGGGCCAGAGAAGTGAACAAAATGTAAAAAATGTATAATATAAGAGATTTTAGCACACACTTTTAAAGTTCTGTTTCAAGTTGGTTCACTTTTTCACCTCTAGTTCACTTGATATTGTAAATAGTAGTGAACCATGAGAACCTTCTTTTAACCACAACAAAAAACCCATTCAAAATTGTCAAAAGTGGTTACAACTTGCTACTTTTATATCATAACTAATTCAAAAATAGAGCATACCTCCCCTCCGTACACACCATATAATAAATGTCATAAAGTTGACCCAATAATTGTGTGTCCAAATCCTCTTAATGAAGAATATTTCGAATTATAATAAAAAGAGCAATTTTAAATTAGGATTATGTCGAAGTTTATTTTTTATAAAAGATCTATTGATACAACAAAAGCTTACCTAAAAGTAACTAACCTATTAATTTCAAAATAAAAACTAAAACTATTTTAAATTAATCATCATTCTTAATAATATCATTATCGCTGTCACTTTCAGCTTTATTTTTATCTGTGGTTCTTTAAGGAAAACTAAAACTTCTGCTGAATATTGTTTTAACTTTTTGGCCGAATTCTTTTTCATATTTGAAATCAAGGGATCTGAGGAGACACGAATGTTATTTTTATAAAAATGACCTCCATATTTTGTTTCCTGGAAAATTTTCGATCATTAAATTCTTGGGCAATAGCTTACACTAACATAAAGCACCATTTTGATTTTTTTAGGTAATTTTCTGTTACTTTTTAAATATTTTGTTTCAAAAATTGAATAATATTGTGGAAAAGGAGGAGAAATAAACCCACACAAAATTGCCGAACAAAAAAATCGGTTTTCTTTTTAACGTAACCCAGTTTTTTTGAAAAAATATTTCAAGCAAGATCGCAAATTATCGCAGGATTTTCCAATTCAACCTTTTTTGGGACTTATTGAATAAAAATATTTATATAGTTTGAAAGCGGAAATCCGCGGAAGTCACAACTTTTTCTCTAAAGAAAAAGCGAAAGCAAACTTTTTTTGGAAAATTCTGTAACTATATCAAACTAAAATTGCCGGTGTCTACACTACTGTACGTAGAATTATTCTATAAAGATTTTTAGAATTTATTTACTACTAGGAATAGGCTCCATTCCAGAATTTAAGATTTCCAGTAAAAACCACGTCAGAAACTTTATTTGAAAAGCACAGATTTTTGAGACAACTGACAATTAAATAATACCACCAACAACAAACTTCAACTTTGACTGCAATATTTCTGAAAATATTCAGAATGAAACTTTAATTAGGGTAGGGTCTAATAGCCAGGTAACTATAGGTTATTAAGTGCTAATGGGTTTTCCCGAAATTCTCAGGTTGGCATTTTTGATTATTGGCCGAGATTTCCCCGAAATTCGCCTCTGTGCGTCATAGAATCGTTACAAAACCGAAGTTTTACCGCTTAATGCGCCTGTCAGTAATATGTATCGTTACGAAACTGATTTTGCTGCAAAGCGAGTTGGGACGGTTTTTTCGTTTTTTGTACTTAATAGGTTTGTTCCAACAGAGCCTGTCTGACTAGTACATGAACATGAACTTTGTTGGAACAGCACTTTGACAGTACATGGGATTATTCGGTGTTCTGTTGGAACGGTCTAATCTTACTGCGCATGCGTCTGACGTCCTTCTGACTGTCAGGAGCTCTGTTGGAACAACCTAATAATATTTACTGGTTATGCAGCCACTGTAGTAGCTCTACTTAGCCTTTCCCTTAAATTTTTAAAACAGACGAACGTTTACTGTCCTACTCATGTGTTCTAATTAAACTTAAAAAATAAAAACAATTTTTATTTTTTAATTTTTTAAAATAATTGGATTCTAATTGTGTACCCAAATATTCCTAAATGTTTTTATCACTAATAATATTTTAGTTTTAAAGGAATTTTTAGTCCTGCCATCAACCACAAGCGATGTCCCCATAACGGGAAATTCTAGAGTTAAAATGGGGCGTCAATGAGTCCAAAATGTTAATAAATTTGTTTTGTATCATGTGTACAACAAACAAGTGGGTTTAATTAATATAAAAAATATGAAACAATTATAGTACATGCTTATGCTTGCTTCGTCGAAAATCAAAATTACTTAGACATGCCCATCTCAATTAACAATGCAAGTCAGTACAAACAGTACAAACGTTTTGTTGTGAATCGAAATGATGGTTTTCTAACGGTACAAAACAATACGAGTTACGTTGGGACAGCACAGATACTCGTTTCTAAAGGGTTCAACTTTCAGTTGGGACAGTTTTTATGTATTACGCATGCGTCGTATGGTTATTTTACGGTTTTCTCGACAGTAGGGACAAACTTTAAGTCAATGGAAAACTTGTTGTTTAAATTTCTATACCACTGAATAAGATCACCTCTTTTTCTTCTACCCTCTAACGATGGAAATTTAAGAACAGACAATTGTCCTTTAATACCGATTTTTTTTTAGTGTAAGGAGGAGCCTGTTTTTAGGGACTCGAAAGAAAGCCTTATAAAATTTAAGATAAATGCCATCGACTAGTTGATTGTTGTCCATAAATTGAATCAAGTTATTAATTGGTATTAGTAGATTTTTCAGGCAGAAAACCATATTAAGTTGAGGGTACTGTGCCATTATGCAAGATCAAATCTATATAAGGGTGTTTAAGGTGACCTGCTCCATTACTTTGGCGCAAAACAAGACTAAGGGGGTGAGAATTATTGGCGTCCAACTTCTCACCTTTTTTTAAAAATTAGAAACCAACCCTAATATAAAATTATTAGGTACTTTACTTGATGGAAGGAAACAGTTCATGATGACAGATAAGGAAGCGGCAAGATTAGAAGAACACCTTTGATGTTATAGAGGCAGCTCCTGGAGACTTGTTGTTGGAAAGACTTTGTAGTAAAGCTAAAATTTTTAAAGATAAAAATTTAGGTAGCTTTATGCATGTGTTCAGTCTTGTAGTAGTAAGGTTTGATAATATACCAAATAGTCCGTTTATGAAGGATGTCTGAAAAGTTTGGCCCAATCTTTTTGCTGTGTAATTTTTACTCAAACTAAGTAGTCCACTTTGTCTCCTAACTAACGGTTATGTTACTGTCACGGATGTCTGAGATCTGGTCTATTGGCGGACGGATTTACGTCCCTTGGACAACAAAGCGTTTTATTCGTAGTTGATAATTTTAGGTACTTCTGATTTTTAGAGGCGATTAGAAAAATCTCTGTTCTGTTGGAAGTCTTCAGGTTTGCAGGGTTTGAATAAATTTTCGTCATCTTCGTTTTACGTTTGCCTTTTGTCTAATGTGATTATTCATGTACGGTCTACGTCTATTTTATTTTACAGTGCCGGTAGAAGTTTATTTATTTATGAGTTCAATGATTGTGGTCTGAAATTTTTGCCACATGTCGTTATGGATGTTAAGAAGTTTCTCCAAAGATAAATTTAAGATAAAAAATTATTAAGTTTGTTATACTCAACAATTTTAAATGGTCAGTTCATTTTTAGTAAGTTTTTAGAAACACTAAATTGTATGAGACCATGGTCGGATTTGCCAATAGCAGATGTGTTTTCAAGATCTTATATAAGATTATTTTTGTGTGTTAAAACAAGTTCGTGTAAACTAGAGTGCTGACCGGTTCTATCTGGTAGGTTTTGTTACTAGTTGAAGTAAATTAGATTCAAAAATCATGTTTTTAAAAACAACTGTAATAATTATGTTTTCAGAACTAACACTTTTAGCAGATATAAAATATACAAGAAGAGGAAGCCAATCGCCAGGACGATACAAGTAGGATAGATTTAGGCACCATACGGAATTTGGTAGTTGGAACAAAAGTATGTCTATGCCAGCAATTCCAACGTTTACTCTTTAAACTTGGAGTGTTTCAGGAAGCGATGTTTTTGAATATATATTTACACCACCACCAGTTCGGTTATTCACTCTATCAGCTCTATATAGTGTATATTGGTCTAGTTAGATAATAGAGTCAACTTTGGTTCTTGAAAGCCAAATTATAGTAAGCAATTTACAGTCTGGCTCCACTTGCGGTTACGTCACAATGACGTCACTGCCGAACAATTGTGCCTCGAGGTATAGATATGACTCTTCTATGAAACTGTTATCGCTGCTGTTGACGTTGACTTAGACAAAACAATTTCATGTTCAGTATTGGCTAATTTCGGTATTTTCCTTTATTTTTGCAATATAAATGCAGATTACTACCAGTTTTACCTAGTTTTAAAAAACTACTCACTAATTATATCTATATAATTAATATTTTTTTTACTGTACCTGTGTTAAATTAGTAACTTCACATGCTGTCTGTGGTAAATTTTTCGTGGTGTGATTTACATATATAAAGTAGGAAGCTTTTTTTAATACAATTTACATGTTTAAGTATCGTTTTAGTTCGGTAATCGCTATTCCGATTATATGTACCCACATATTTCGTCACATGAAAATTTTATTAGATCTGATATGAGTTGTACTTGTTGCAGCATAAAATGTTATCCCTTAGGGTTGATTCATTGCCCGAAAGGGATATTACTAAACTCGGTGGGAAAAAGTAATTTCATCAAAGTCTTTCGTAAGCCGGAAAGATGATATCTCGTATAAGAAATACCCAACTGACATACCTTTAATATAAGTTTTATTTTTAGCAGGTCTGAACGTTGTTAGTATTATCAGTGGCAGTCCCAAGTTTACCTTCTTATGTAACAGTTAAAGTTCGTTGGTAAAATTTGATATTATTATTTAATGTAGTTGCCTTCGTGAACGTTTCAACGATTATTACGGTTTTACCATTTTTATAGTACGGTTTCTCTGTAGTCTCAACATAGGCTTTAATTTTGACACTTGCTTTTTTTTTCAGTGATGAATTTCTTACCAATCAGCAGTTGTGAGATTTGTAAAGAGAAAAGGCAAGAAAAAGGAATAAATTCTTACGGTTTTTAGTTGAAAATAAAAGTAAAGTTGCCATAAACTTTCCAATAGAGTTTTGCGTCTTTCTACTCTTTGGAGTCCGTTCATCGCGCTGAATCTACTCGGCTGACTGTCGATTGCAATCTGGATAGTAGTGATCGAGCCATGTTTTATACACAGTAATATATTGAAACACTTATGGGGACTTTAACATAATTTATTTCCCAAAACTGTTGCAGATACACAGAACTCTGCTGGATAACGTTTAAACTTATTTACAATAACAATGAACTATTTGAACACCCCTCAACTGCTAATACACCTCCTTATATAATAAAACCGAACCTTCTAGCATTTTCATGTAACACAATCTACCCTAACAACTACATCTAGAAGATTCTTGAACCTACATAACCTTAAAACAGTCTTTTAAGTAGAGGTCCTTACCATATTCGGTTATCCCTTAGTAAGTCAATAGAAACACGTGTTATTTATTTACAATTCAGCAAACATATATTTGGTTAATAACAATTTCCTGTGCGTTATTCTATTAGAAAGTTGAAAATTAATAGTGTGATAGTTGGATATATACATAATTTCATGAATTGTTAACATTGGAATTGTAATTTGTGAACTTTATGCTATGTGATTTTCAACTAAACAACTTAATTCCAAGTAAACTCTAAATATTAAAACGTGACTTGTAAATTTTCTATTAATTAAATCTCAACAACCTTGTTTTGTAATGCCAAAATTGAAGTATCTATACCATGACCGTAGGAATTATTTAAAATAGCGTTAATTTGCTAGAAAACTGCTGCCTGTACATACAAATAAAAAATTATAAAACTGCAGGTAATAAATTTCAGATATAGCAGAAAATACTCAGCTTTAAAAGGGTATACTTATAAGATGAAATCTTCGATAACAGACATCTATAAAAAGCTAAACGACAAAACTTGATTTTATTTGAAAGGATAAAATATTAATGATCCTTGCATTAAGAAAATATTTAATTAAACAGTTAATTAAAATTCATTTTGATAAATATATTTTACCCACGACTCATAGATAAATTGCATATTTTTTAACCTATATCTCTGACAATATGTGTCAAACTATTGAGGAGTTGTGTTATATTTTCATTTACTACACTAGTGGAGTAAGTAAATAGAAACCTGTATTATGCACTGTACCTATTAACATTTGACATTGGTTAGATAAGTAAACCAGTACAGATTAGACAACTGCAATATCGAATATTTTTGACAACTTATGCCAAAATTTAGATTTTATTTTTGTTATTTTTAGTTTTATACAAAACCATTTGGTAAGTCGTGGGTAAAGCATAGTACTTCACTCGAGGAACAAAGTGCATATTTAGCTCGTTTCTTTAGCCCATTCGCTCGCAAGCTCGCTCATGGGCCAAACACTCGCTGTAATATGCAATTTACTCCACTCGTAAAATAATATACTATTACTTACTGCATTTGAAATTGATTGTAAATCTCAGATATTTTACAGTAGCTACAATAATTTCACATTTAAAAACTTTAAAATTGCACAATGAAAAAAAATAGTTATTTTTTATATAATTTATATTTGCAAGTATTGTTCAAATCAATGGAATTAATTTAGTATTATTTCGCTCTATTTTTTATGCTATTTAAGTACTTCGTTTCATCTTCGATAATAAGAGCAAACAACCAATAAACTGATTTATTTGGCTGGTTTGTACCAATATAGAATCGAATCACATATGCCTTTTAAACATTGATTTTTAAAATTTGTAACGATTAAAAGATTTTTATCTTGTTAAGATGCCTACTAATTTAAAATTGATTGAAGCTGAAACTTAGTGAAAAACAGTCCGAGATGCGTAAGAAAACAGTGTTGTTTCTCCAAGAAAATGCACTGATTCCAAAGAGATTCATTAGAAAAGCAAAAATCATGAGTTGGCTTTCATATTGCTTAATATCTAGCTTCCTCTGTTTGTTATATGTTCCATAAATCTGAGATAATTAATAAAACAAATGCTTATTTTGTTAAGCTTACAGAATCGTATTGTAACAAATTATACAAATACATACACCGTTATGCCACTGACGCGACGGTGTCTGAATCTAGAAAGTATTCGAGTCCGCTGGGTTTAAACCGGCGTCTTCATAACCATCTAGGTTACATGTTTCCTATATAAACACCGGCGGCAACTGATAGGGGATGATAGTCTTCTACCAAGTGCGTTATACATAAATTAAAATGTAGCTTAATTATACAGCACTTTTGTTATTTGTTTAGTGGTTAATAAATCTTAAATAAATCAAACCCATTGGTTTTTATCTTTCGTTACAGTATGATTTGGATGGCATAAAGAATTTGGAAAATCAATGGTTTTATTGTATTGAGTCAAAAAAATATCAAATGAAATATTAAAAAATATATATATTATAACATATATAACTTGCTATGAATATTTATTATAAGTTAATATGCCATAAATAAACTTTGCCTTTAAAATTATAATTCAAGAAAACTAAGATTTTATTAAAATTTTTGTATAGGCAAATTATTTTTAGATTCTTAAATATTGTAAATTTATTTTATATTTCCCGACAATGACTCTTTACTCATGGGCAGAATTCAATATTTAAATTAGATTAATTATATATTTTTGTATGTAAAACATAAAAAAATTTTAAGCTAATGAACCAAATGGTATAATACTGTTGAGATTTATGAAAAGAAGAATTTTGTTAACCTAACTTTACTTTGAACGGTATAATTATAACTGATTTCAAAACTTTACTTATAAAATTGAATGAAAATGAAAATTTTGTAACTATTATCACTTGAAACAATGAAATTTATCTTATAAACTAAAGAAATAGTGTACAGTGAAACAGTGAAAAATGTTCATCAAATATATAAAGTAAAACACAGAAAGTTCTTTATTTGTAAATGAAAATTGAATACCGTTAATATTGGAGTGCTTCTCCACTCTTAGGATTGTCTCCACTTCAGGACTGAATATGTCTATCTCCAAAAAGCATAAAACTCGTTCAAACCTCTAGATAATCTGCTAATTATGGAAACTGCTATACAGGTACGTAAATTCTGATACTTTCAGTCTATTATCAACTATTATACGCTTCTAAATTCAATCAAAATTCATCTCGTACAATTTGCTGCTTTGATCTTGCCTTTTCTGGACTTTATTTTTAATTATAAATGAAACTCTCTGCTTACCCAGGTATTAAATAACTTCTTCTTTGCTTTAGTAATATTTTTATATTAATCAAACTCTTTTATCTCAATATTTTTCAATAAAAACGCAAATTCAAACAGGAACAAAATTTAATACATCTTACTTCTTCAACGATCAAAAACAAGAGCTCGATTACAAAATCAACAAATAGACAATTGAATAATATAACAAACTTAAACTACCTATCTATCTAGTTTTTTAACCTACTTGATAATCTGTCACACAAATTACAAATTTGAATACTTGATTTTTGATTCAGATTTATACAATTATTTATATGCAAAATCCTATTACATTTAAAATGAACTTACAATTTCATATTTATATAATTATAATCTAAAATACTTTTAAATTTCAAAATTTTTCATTTTCATTAAAATTAAATCAATACAAACAATATCATGGCTTTGAAACTCCAATATTGATTATTGTAAACGTAAGTAATTTTTTAATTTAGTCCATGATTTAAATTATTCTTTATTTGAAATTATATATCTTTAGTATTGATATTTTCACAATTAACTTTCTGGTTCTATTTAAATATAATTCTTATTTGAAATTATATATCTTTAGTATTGATATTTTCACAATTAACTTTCTTGTTCTATTTAAATATAATTCTTTAATTTAAATTATTACAAAACAACAATATGTATCATTGTACTATATGAAACCTTTTTTTTTAATATTTAATTTTCTTATTTTAATTAAAAAAAATTCATTTTAATTTAAAGTATAACAAACAGTTATATGCACTTTCTAAAATAGATATGCCTTTAAAAAAAAACTAATCTAATATTCTATATTCTTATTTTGTTTTTCCTTTTTTTAGGGAATAAGAAAGAAAAACTTGATAAAAAACTTATAGTACTGAAGAAAATTGAACAAATGTATACAAGATCTATAACTTTGGATTCTGCCCTGGGATCAAGAATATCTTCGTTTTATTAATTTAATCATAACTTTATTTAATTTTTTTTTTATTATAACATATTATCTTATATCATCTCAATATATATATTTCAATGACGTTATTTATCAGACGACCTAGTAGTTTGGTCAATTTTTGAGCTCCAGACTTTTTCTCCCTAAAACTCTTTAAAAATAAGACAAAAGTGAATATCTTTAAATACATCGTTATCAAATAATTACCAAGTTTCAAGATTTATATTCTTTGTAGGTTAAAAAAATACGCTACTGATTATTTTAGTAGCTTACAGATAAGTAAGCTAGGAGTTGAGAGGAAGCAGCCGGATTCCAAATAATTTGTTATTTCTATTTTATACACGTAGGATATTGAACTTATAGTTCCATTTAAGGGAATCCGTATAAGATTTATAAACTTAGTTTAGATTCATGTCTCCACTTTGGAACGTAAAAGGTATTGGTTTTTTTACAAGTAGATACAAGGCAAGGGCAAGGTCAATTACTGCTTTTGTAGAAAATTGGACATGGGATGAAATTAATTTACTGAAAAATTGCTTTAAATATTAAAAAATATGTTTTTTACTACTTTTATAATTAAAGCAATCAATGAAAATGGGTATCTTTCTTACATAGCTTATAAAATTCATCAATTAATTTGATTTTTGAAGTTATCATGAACTTGATTTGTGTGGGGTTAAATGGGAAAAATCATTACATATGTAATGGTGTGAGTAAGAGAGAGACAGAAATACATATAAGGTATCAGTAGGTACATTGAAAAGAGATAGATATACAAAAAACAGTCTGAGCTAATGTTTTGGAATATCATAGTGACGTATTACATTGTGTTTGACAGATTATTTTATAATTCTGTCACGTAAGTAAACATATAAAGTTTTGTATTTTATATTAATAATAATATTCAGTAATGAGTATTGTATTGTAGTCTAAAATACCGTAACATAGTTGCATTATATCCTTCACTATGCTTTTGAGTCGAAGACATGCGTGTGGGTTAACACCTGCTCCTGCAAAGTTACTGAAAAGTGCAGTTCAAAGTGCGTTAAAATTTTGTAAAAGTGTGTACCTATATGTTGTTATAAAATGTTTTGCATTGTTTTCTAGTGTTTTAAAATCTGTAATAGCCCACGGTAAGCAAATCGGGTTTTGTAAACACTTTTTTTGTATTTTGATCGTTTTACTGTTTAGTTTTCGTGTTTGAAGTAAGGACACACATCAACTGGTCTTATTTTTCTAAGTATCTATTTAATTGAATACAGTTAATTTTTTTAAAAAAATTATTTCTACTTGCCTGCGTTTGTAGTTATTAAGTTTTATTAGTTAACAGTGCATAGAAGTATAACTTCTGCCGGCAGTCCGACTGACTGCCACACCCTTTTTTTAGATAAAACTTATTTCTTAAGCAAGAAATTGGGAAGCAACGTATACAGATCTTTTTTAAATTAATCCTTTTTAAGTAATAATTAAAATATATATATATATATATATATATATATATATATATATATATATATATATTATGGAATGGATTTATTTATTTCTATTCTTTGCTCCAGCTGCTCCTTCTTTTTATTGGGTCTGGGTTCACAATTGTTTTTAATTTAAAACCATATTCATATTATATAACTTTATTTTAACTTTAAACTTTCAAATACAAGTTCAAAATTTTCTAACAGTTCTAAATCTCTCTATTCAAAAAGTGATATATCAGTCCCTAGGTAACTTCTTTAAAACAATCCAATAATAAACAATATCAACAACTATCAACTCTTTCTGAAATAAAATTCTTAAACATCTATATAAAGACAGTTACCTAATATGAAATACAAAAATTTTATTAACCAAACATATCATAACAAAATCCCCCTAAATTTGAAATTTAAAATTTTCCTTTAAGACACATTTTATAATTTTAAATTTATTCTATATTTAATCTTCTATCAGATCATCCCTTACTATTCTACCTTATTTTACAATAATTACTTTCGATTTCTACCCATTTTAATAATTTTACTTTATTTTATTTAATCAATCTCTTCCCCCTTTTTCTGATATTTCCCCATTATTTATTTTCCTCTTTATTTTTAATTTTAATCTTAATTTTAATTTTATCTCAATCCTATTTGCTTTTAATTAACTTATTTTTTTCTTTTTTTATAATTATAAATTATATTCTTCCAAATCCTTTTTAATCTTCTAATTTCATCACATATTTCAAAATAATTTATATCACCATCTTCATAAGGTTTCTTCTTATTCTCCTTATTGTAATTGAATTTAGTTTTATATCTAATTTTATTATTATTATTATCATAATAATATCTATTTTCATATTTATTTCTATCACCTTCATATTTTGCTTCTTCATTTCTACAATATTTATCTTTATAATTCTTCTTATCATCGTCATATTCATTGTTTAATTTTAATTTCATAATTTCATTTTCTTGTATTACATTTATTTCTTTTTCTTCCATCTCATATATCTTCTTTACTGTATTTTGCATTTCTTCTTTTACATTTTTCTTTTCCATATTCTCTTGTTGTATAATTATCTCTAATTCATTTAATTTTTTATTTGTATTAGCATTAATTTCTTTTATTTCATCTTTATATTCATTATTAATAATTATTTTAATTTTTACTTCTTGTAACTCCTCTACTTCTGTTATTCTTGCTATTATTTCAGTTCTCATTTCTATCTTTGTTTCTTCCAATTTTTCTTTGTTTATTTCCATTTGCTTCTTCATTTCATCTTTAACTACTTCCATATTCTTGTTCATATCTTTTATTTCTTTTTTCATATCTTCTTTTATTTCTTTTTTCATAGAATCCATATTTACATTTATTGCTTCCATATTTTTGTCTTGATTTTCTTGTAAATTCTTTTTCATTGAATTCATATCTTGTTTTATTGCTTCTGTATTTTTGTCTTGTTGTTCTTGATTTTCTTGTAAATTCTTTTTCATTGAATTCATATCTTGTTTTATTGCTTCTGTATTTTTGTCTTGTTTTTCTTGATTTTCTTGTAAATTCTTTTTCATTGAATTCATATCTTGTTTTATTGCTTCTGTATTTTTGTCTTGTTTTTCTTGATTTTCTTGTAAATTATTTTTCATTGCATTCATATCTTCTTTTAAATTATTATTCATTTTTTCTAATAATTTAAACATTCTGTCCATGTCACTTTCTTCATGTTTGTTACCATTACTTTCAATAATTGCTTCTATAATTGTGGTATTCTCTTTTTCATCTCCCGATTCATTTGTTTCCATAATCTGTATGTCATCATCTTTTTGATGATCTCCTTGTTGCATCTGTAAATCCTGTTTCTTGTTTTGTCTTCTTCTTGTTTCCATTTTATTATTATTTATTATATTTAATTTATTATTATAATATTTAAATTTTACTGTTTATTAGATTTATAATATCGTATAGTATTAATTCACCCCGTATATCAATTTAAATTATTTATGTCTTATTGACACTGTCAAAAAAAATTTTCAATTTTTATAAAATGTGTCTCAAAAATTATGTATCCCCCCTATTTCAAATATAAACAACAAACTAAAAAAAACTGTCTCTATATAGAAATTTAAAAATCTTACCCCAAAGTACAATTTTCTACAAATTTCAAAATCTTCTAGCTTGAATGTCTCTTGATTTCTTTCTATCGGCTTGTTGTCCTTATTTCTTTTCGTGCCTGGTGTCCTTATTTCTTTTCGTGCCCCACGTTGGGCGCCAATTTATTATGGAATGGATTTATTTATTTCTATTCTTTGCTCCAGCTGCTCCTTCTTTTTATTGGGTCTGGGTTCAAAATTGTTTTTAATTTAAAACCATATTCATATTATATAACTTTATTTTAACTTTAAACTTTCAAATACAAGTTCAAAATTTTCTAACAGTTCTAAATCTCTCTATTCAAAAAGTGATCAAAATTATTTATATCAGTCCCTAGGTAACTTCTTTAAAACGATCCAATAATAAACAAAATCAACAACTATCAACTCTTTCTGAAATCTGAAATAAAATTCTTAAACATCTATATAAAGACAGTTACCTAATATGAAATACAAAAATTTTATTAACCAATCATATCATAACAATATATATATATATATATATATATATATATATATATATATAAAGTGTGAAACTCGAGAAATTCTGATGAAACCGAAACTTTTTACGTTATCTTTGCCGCTGAAGAGTCTACTAAAAATTATGCTTTAAATAATTCTTGTAGGCAAAAAATTTTCTAAAAAATGACTAATTGTTTTACATTTTAGCAGTTTCTTCATTATTAAACACGTGGCAAAAAATAGGGTAACCTTGCTCATACAAAAAAATTAACAACAACTTTGCTAACTTTAAAGTATTAAATGCAAAATTCCCAAAAAGAAATAACTTGATAAAACAAACATACTATTCAATAATTAATTTAGTTTATGTATATTACGAATTTATTTATGCTGTACCATCAACCCTCTTAACTTTTTAGTGTAGTTACAATGCGTTCCCTATATTAGTGTCGCATTATTTAAGGAGCATCTATCGGATGGAATATAATTTATAAAATGAATTTGATATCTTCCATAAGAAAAATATTGAGTTGAATTGTCGCTAGTAACGAGGTCAAGTAGCGCCGACTTTTTTAACTTACTTCTCCGACGAACCCAACATAAAAACCGTTTTAAGGACTCATTATCTGCGTCGAAGAAAGTAAATCAATAAAAATAATCGTCAAAATTAAAAAACCACATAATTAGGAACAACAACCTATTTTAATTTTATATTAATACCCACAAAAATACTTAAACAAATTTTTATGAAGTTTGTAGAGATTTTTGTACATACGTTTTTCAAACCTGCCTTCAGGCTTTTTATAGCATCTAGGTACTTAATTGATTTTAAATGTAACTACAAAATACGTGCTTTTTTATTACAAGTTTTATGGTAATCAAAATATGAACGTTTTAGAACGGATTCAATGTACATATTTGCTATTAATTTATTTTAATCTGATACAACAGACTTAAAACAAATGTGAGTTACAAATTTGTTTTTTATAATTCACGTTCACAAAGTTTCTATTTCGACACTAAAAACAGTATCGAAATAGATTCATTGTAACACTGTTTTTGGTCACTTTTTGTTTTACACAATTGGTTGCACTGCACTGATTTTCAACGAAAGAGTTCAGGTAGTAAATCAAAAAGTATGTTGTAGTAAATTACTAACTACATTATCAGCTTTATTGCTAAATTTGGAATATTTTATACAACTTTGACAAACATTCTAATTTAAAATCATTAAAACTGACAAGTGTCAAAACTGTCAAGATTGCCAACATAAATAAATATTTCGAAAAACACTAATTTTACTTTTTTTTATACTTTTAAAAGTTCATTATAAAAAATAGTATGTAACACTCGAGTTACAATGACGGTTTGTAGTACTCGTTCTTTGCGAAACTCACCGCTTCGCGGTTCGTTTCACAAACTGAACTCGTACTACGAAACCTCTGTCATTGTAACACTTGTATTACAATATACTATTGTGGTGATTTGAGTGGGAACGTATTGAAGCAAAGATTTAATTTTCTATTTAAATTTTAATTACTTTAAGATCTGTTTGGTAGAAATATTAAGATCAGTTGCAAAATAAACTGCTTGAGAGCATTAAATTCTAAATTAATTTGATTAATGAATTTTGAAGTCTTACAGAATCTACTAAACAATTTATCCAATTAGTCTGGTTTCTTATATGAACATAGATAGATTATATAAAAAACTGTGCAGTATAAGTATTTTATTTCTGGTAAAGTTAATGGTACACTCTGTATTATTTTTATTAGGATATCCTGTATACTTATTATTCTTTTCCTAATTAAATCAACGTTAATAATTGTTTATCTCTTTTTTTTTTCTACTGAACTTTATTTATATAGTTTGCTTTTTAAAGGGAACAAGGAACCAAATTATGTGAAAAGTTCATTGGTGTTAAAAATAAACAGGTGTTCAGGTGAAACTCAACCAGCTCTTTGAGTCGTAATGGATTTCAAAAAAAAATTGGTACTACTCAAAACTGTTCGACACCTTAGAATCAGACTGGCAGACAGGGAGTAGTTAAATCGAGAAAGGAGTGTTGATTAACGATATTAGATTTTACAGGAATTACCACCTTCTTTAGGAATTAGATTATTGTATGTGATGGGAATTAGTGGTGTATTGTTTTTAACCACAAAAACCTTCATCAAAGACTCAGTTGTTGTTTAGGGTGGTACAGGATCAGCAGGAAAATAGAATGTTGTCCAATAGTTTGTTGAGCTGTATAGGGAATCCCCGATCTACTGTATAAAGAGTCTTAGTTTAGGAATGGGGATCTTCTTCGGTTTTCTGGAATCCTTTGAAAGCTGCTATTATTGTGGATGTGTTGTATCTCTCTTGTGGGATCTGAAACCGATAATTAAGGTCAGTATTTTGGTGTTTTCGTATACAATGCGAATTAAGTGTAGACGGTTCATGTATTTTGTTTTGCAGATTGCAACTCTCTCTCTATGGCTAAAAGATAGTATAGGAGTCTATGTGAAAAGAGAAGAGTATCTAACGGGTTCAGAATCTAGCTCTTAATACAACAAGTAAAAAAAACTCGGTTTCTTGTTTTACTTAGTGTTTGGATTCTCTACTTTTGCATCCCAACTGAGCGTTAGAATATTCGAATAAACCGCTTTTAGTGTATATACAGTTAAATCGGGATAAAAATCATGTCTAGAATGTGTGGTTACAGTTTGGTTATAATGTGAAATATATACAATTTTCCAATTTTCATCAAAATCCGCTATTGTATATATATATATATATATATAAAACAAACAGAGCGTTTTGTGACAGTCTAAGAATGTCCAAAGATGATACATAAAGTATCTAGTGCCTTACTGTCAAAAGTAATAATTTCAGTTTTGAACTGAAATGGTGTCGGTTAGAAATTTCTAACACTTTAAAAGACACCTTGGATGCTGCGATATAAATAGATATAAATATCATTCAACCTATATCAGGGCAAAACCAAACTACAGACACGTGTTTCGCTCTTAGTTTGAGCTCGTCAGTGTAGTACAGGCTATGTCTCTCAAGTCACTAATCAAGAGACATCCCTGCTATAAATTGAATGATATCTATAGATGTCAAAGTGCAAAACTGATTAACAGTCGCAAGTGGTTCCATCTTCACTCCAAAAATGGTATTTCAGTGGTAGCTTTGCATCTTGTATATAACCTTAGGCAAGGTAAAATGATAAAACGAACAGAGCGTTTTGTGACAGTCTAAGAATGTCCAAAGATGATACATAAAGTATCTAGTGCCTTACTGTCAAAAGTAATAATTTCAGTTTTGAACTGAAATGGTGTCGGTTAGAAATTTCTAACACTTTAAAAGACACCTTGGATGCTGCGATATAAATAGATATAAATATTATTCAACCTATATCAGGGCAAAACCAAACTACAGACACGTGTTTCGCTCTTAGTTTGAGCTCGTCAGTGTAGTACAGGCTATGTCTCTCAAGTCACTAATCAAGAGACATCCCTGCTATAAATTGAACGATATCTATTTATATCGCAGCATCCAAGGTGTCTTTTAAAGTGTTAGAAATTTCTAACCGACACCATTTCAGTTCAAAACTGAAATTATTACTTTTGACAGTAAGGCACTAGATACTTTATGTATCATCTTTGGACATTCTTAGACTGTCACAAAACGTTTTGTTCGTTTTATCATTTTACCTTGCCTAAGGTTATATACAAGATGCAAAGCTACCACTGAAATACCATTTTTGGAGTGAAGATGGAACCACTTGCGACTGTTAATCAGTTTTGCACTTTGACATCTATAGATATCGTTCAATTTATAGCAGGGATGTCTCTTGATTAGTGACTTGGGAGACATAGCCTGTACTACACTGACGAGCTCAAACTAAGAGCGAAACACGTGTCTGTAGTTTGGTTTTGCCCTGATATAGGTTGAATGATATTTATATCTATTTATATCGCAGCATCCAAGGTGTCTTTTAAAGTGTTAGAAATTTCTAACCGACACCATTTCAGTTCAAAACTGAAATTATTACTTTTGACAGTAAGGCACTAGATACTTTATGTATCATCTTTGGACATATATATATATATATATATATATATATAAAGTGCCAAGAAAATGCGTAGTAATATAAACAAAAGGGGAAAATTATTGGGCATGTACGCAAAAAGGATCAATAAGGCCACGAGTAGGAATGGTAACCGCAGACATGCATGTTTCTGGCTCATAAGCCGTTATCAGTGCGGCATAACCAAGTAGGGTATTGCACTTGGCTAGCAAAAGTGTTGGGTACTTGGAAGCAAAGGATGTTGGGGAAACATGTGTAAAGAAACATAAAAACACAAAACCAACAAAAGCTCACACAGGAGTCCTATCGCCATTTTGTGCTTTCGGCCAGCTGTGCCAATGGGTTTTCGGCTAGCAACCAGCGTCGCAACGTTGGCGAAACGGACTCATTGTGTTTGAGTCGTTCTAAGCCCAGGATATGAAATAAACAAAGTGCCAAGAAAATGCGTATTAATATAAACAAAAGGGGAAAATTATTGGGCATGTACGCAAAAAGGATCAATAAGGCCACGAGTAGGAATGGTAACCGTAGACATGCATGTTTCTGGCTCATTAGGCTTAGAACGACTTAAACACTTGTTGCGTTGCATTCCCGTTATCTTCCCTTTTTTTATATATATTAATACGCGTTTATATATATATATATATATACCACCAAAACCGAACATAAAACCGTCCGAAATGAGAGCCCTCAACAATCTAAAGGCAAACAAAGACATCACTATATTGAAAGCGGACAAGGGAGATGTCACAGTGGTGATGAATACGGAAGAATATAGAACGAAAATGGCGGACATACTCCAAGACGACACATACAAAAAAGTTGCAAGAGACCCAACAACATACCTAGAGAAGACAACAAAAGATAAAATCAAAGCCGCCAACCTTGGGGCAGAAATCGAGGCTCGCATAATTCCTCGGGAAAAAGCTAGCAGATGCCCTAAACTATACGGGTTGCCAAAAATTCACAAGGAAGGAGTGCCATTAAGACCAATCGTTAGCGCTATAGACTCACCAACTCAACAACTCGAAAAATATCTTGCAGAGATAATGCAGCCAACCAGCGAAGAAGCAGATTCCTACGTCAAGAATTCAGAACACCTGACAAATATAATTAAAAACCTAAAACTACACAAAGATGACCTCCTAGCCAGCCTAGATATCAAGTCGCTTTACCCAAGCGTACCAATTGACGAGGCCCTAGACCAAATAGCTATAAATGAAGATTTCCCAAGACACATCATCGAACTTGCAAGACACTGTCTGAAGAATACGTACTTCTCTTATGAGAACAACTTGTATAGACAAACAGAAGGCGCCCCCATGGGATCCTCACTATCACCAGTAATCGCCAACCTCTACATGAAGTACTTCGAAACCAATGCACTAAGTAAAGCTAAAATGAAGCCAACCTTTTGGAAACGCTACGTGGACGACATCTTTATCATATGGCCTCATGGAAGACCCAATCTGGACACTTTCCTTGATGAACTAAACAACATCCACCACCGAATACAGTTCACGTTAGAAGTTGAAGAGAATGGCCAATTGCCTTTTCTGGACCTACTTATTACAAGAAACAATGACCTTACAATTGATTACACAGTATACAGAAAACCTACACACACTAATAGATATCTGAATGCTAGATCTCATCATCACCCTTCCCAATTGCAATCGGTAGCCAGTACACTGATATCCAGATCTATACGCCTAACAAAAACAACGAACCGACAAGAAGAACTCCAAACCATCACAACCGCCCTAAGACAAAACGGATACCATAAACACACAATCAAAAAAGCACAAAAACAAGCCACGAGACCAACAACAAATAAGGAAGAATATGACATGTCCAAACCAAAAACTAAACTGCCATATATAAAAGGTGTAACAGACGTGATTGGAAGGATCCTAAGAAGGCATGACATTTCCACAATCTACAAACCGCAGACTACCTTACACAAAATAATAGGCAATCCAAAAGACAAAATACCTTTGGAAAACCAAGGCGTATACAGCATCCCGTGCAGTAACTGCGACAAAGAATACATCGGACAAACAAATAGAAGAATCTCAGCCAGAGTACAGGAACACCAGAACAACATCAGAAATAAGCAAACGACATCAGCCCTTTTTCAACACCACCAGGAAACGGGCCACACAATAAACTTCCCAGAAACAAAACAGATTGCACCTATCAAACACTACAGAACCCGCATAGTCAGAGAAGCCCTCGAAATAGAGAGAACCAACAGCCTCAACAAAAGAGACGATGCACAAAACATCTCCAACACTTGGAAAAGTCTCCTCAAAAGACAATCTAATCCAATTACCCGAGAAGAACAAAAATCCTTGGAGAATACACAGACACGGGCAGAACCAATAAGAAACACACACGCAACAAGGACAGCCGTACCCATCCAGGCCCAAATGCAGTCAGGAAACAATCGGCGCGGTCAACGACCTTTGGTGGAGGAAACGTCAACACCTGAACCGCACCCCCCACCAATTACAGAACAGCGATATAATCTGCGCCGCCGCCGACACGTATAAAAGCAGCAGCACAGGACCACGCAGCTCATTCCAAGTTTAGCAGCCGCAAAGGAAGCATCACTTGAAAATGCCAGCTGAGATGTTGGCGAAACGTCGTGAAGACACAAACAACCAACGGATTGAAACCCGGAACACCACTACTGTTCATATATATATATATATATATATATATATATATAAGAAAAAAATGATCTTATTTGGGGTTGTTGTCCAATGGCCTAGTGATTAAAACACTATGATTGGTATACGTCGAGCTTTCGAAACTGACTAGTTTCTTTTCTTTCTTAGGACCAGAGCCAAATACTCAGAAAGGCCAGGTGCATAACCACGCATTTTTCAATTCGCAAATCCGTGCTTATAAAAGATGTGTAGAATTTAATATAAAAAGGAACAATCGTAGACAAAAGATTGTAATTATGTCAGATAGTCAAGCAGTCATCAACGCTCTGAACTCACATACAATCAGTTCAAAGATGGTATGGGAATGCCTAGGCCAACTAAATGAACTAGGACACTCTTACCCATTTATGGGTTCAAGGACACATAGGAATAAAGGAAACAAAACAACAGATAAGCTGGCAAAAAGGACTAAAACCTTATACTTGGGACCAGAACCATCTAGTGGAATCAGCAGTAGTAAAGTCTTAGAAAAACTAAGGAAAGAAGTGGATAGAAAAAAACTCAAGTAGGTACTGAAACGATCTAGAAGGTATAAGACAACCGACGACACTCCTGGGGAACTAGAATCAGAAGAGATCTTTTTAGATTTCTAAACCTCAGTAAAAAGAACCTTCCTATTATAATGGGAATATTAACCGGGCGCTGCCGATTAAGAGGACACATGAAGAAACTAGGAGTGTTGGATGAAGCAAAGTGCAGATTCTGAAAGATAGAGGATGAAACCTCAATACACATACTCTCAGAATGCATTGCATTACGTTATTCCAGGGTCTGATACCTAGGGTCATACGAAATAGAAAAGAAAAATATAACTTACTTGAAGGCCAACAATATCCTAAACTTTCTAAGAAAGATAGGACTAGAAGACCTGCTATAAGTCTTAGAAAATTTTAGAATTATAGCAAGAAAAGAGAGACACAATAGATCTTATAGGTCGCAGGTAATTTACTTACATATAATGCAAATTGAGTGTAGATGATTTATGTTTTTTCTTTTACAAAAGAGATAGTAATGGACTGTGAAAGGGAAGAGTATCCCGGTTTATAGTTGACAAGAGGTTAAGTAAATGTTTTATAAGTGTGTAGTGGGGTTCTGTTGTAACATCTTTAGACTCTTTCTTTTAACACAATAATTAAAAATTCCCGTTTTTTTTTTACTGAGTGTTTATTCTACTTTTGCATTCCATCTAAGTGTTCTAATACGTCTATAATTTTAACAGAATGTGCTAAAAGCTAATCTTTCTTTACGTCATTAAATATGAAAATATTAAAAGTGAATAGAATATTTAGTTAGCTGGTTAACTAGTTCTCATTTAAATGTAATTTCTTATAAATTATGAAAATCAGATTTGAGTATTAATATTAATTAGCAAGCTAATCTGAAATAACAACGAGAGGTCCAAGTTTACGAGAAATTCGTAACTATACTATTCACAGTAATTTCCAAACTGTCGTCAAAATGTAATTAAAACATTTTTAATACCATTATTTAATTAAAATATCCATAAGTTTTAGTTAATATTAGGACACGAAGATATTTTTATATCTCATTTAGATAAAAAGAAGTAGATATAAATTTTATTAGGTACTGTCAGAATAAATTTTTTAAAGGGTCAAGATACTTCTTTTGCTTTAATAAAAATAAAATTACAAAATCAATAATATTTCAAATTTTGTTTTATATTCTCGTAACCTAAGTATTGTAAAGGTCCCTTCCTTATTCGGAGTCCACAGCAACGCCATCCTTGCTTACGTTATGTCCTAAATAGTTGACCTGTCTCTGGAACATATAGAAGCATATAGAAATAAAAGTGTGAGGTGTCAAGGGACACCCGGATGGAACGAAGTTCTTTTCGATTAATTAGTGAAGGAATTAGTAATTTGTAAACACAACAGAGTGTTTATACATACATAAGCATTTATTATTGTCTGTATAAAATCTCTACTTACCTAACAGTTCGTTTCTTTTAACAAAAGTGTCCATTTATACAATACCAGAGCTTTAGATAACACATCTTTTTATAATTTAAAACAGGAATTAACAATTCAATACAAAATTTTAAAATTAAAATATTTGACAGTAACTGACAGTTAAGGTAATTTGACGTAGTTGCCTAAATAGTCAAGTTACGAACTATTTTTAAAATGTTTATGAATTTATTAATTTATAAAAACAGGATGAAATAAAATGTAATACTGTTATAGTTAATTATTATTTTTTCTACAGTATTTTCTTTTTAATGTACATTTTCTTTTAATTTAAAATAGTGTCTTTTTAATTGTAATATATCTATCTATGAGAGAGAGGGAGAGAGAGTTATTTATTTTTTGGTCTGTGAAAGAGAGAAACATGCGTGTGTCGTGTCATAGTGTCGTGACAACTTTTGGTATGAATTTTTTTTGGCTAGCTCCTAGCGTCAGTCGTAACTGTTCGTAACGCGCGAAAGGGAACTTCGTTCCAATAATGATCCAAGAAGTTAAGATAATGTTATATGTCACAATTCATTCATGTTAAACGATGGGTTGGTTAAAAAGTTTATAATTTAGTTGTTGACCAAAGTTTTTAAACTGATAATCGGTCGTTAATATTATTATGGTTTCAGAAGTAAACCCTATTAAAATATAGAATGTACATATATTGTAAAAAGTTGCACAATGTGTAATGTGTAAGTTGGGATTAAAGTATATTGGGTTGATCTTTCGCAATTGGTTGATAAAACCGTAGGATTCTGTTTTAATTATTTTCTTATGTAGTCTGTGGCAAGTGGGCAAGTGCCATAATATCGTTTCCGTAATGCTTATTGTTCTGTTCATCTAAAATAAAAGCTTTTGTAAACTGATTTAAAGTGATACCAAGAAATTAAGCTAGAATTTCGTATAAAAAATTGAAAAAATACTGGGCGCTGTTTTATTTTTGAAAAAGTAAATCCAATAGTCGTCTTATATCGTAAGCTATAAAAAGTATTGTTTTTTTTTTCAACACTTACGCCAAAAAA
Source organism: Altica lythri (assembly GCA_964028335.1). NCBI lineage: Eukaryota > Metazoa > Arthropoda > Insecta > Coleoptera > Chrysomelidae > Altica > Altica lythri. Next base: position 78,328,955 of record OZ034800.1, on the reverse strand, counting down.
GCGTCTCTTTATCTTATATTTATTAGTCTGAAAAAAACCGTTGGATTCCTACATATTTAATACTTCAGTCCACGTCCGTTGTATAAACAAAAATCTAGCAATAAATAGGAAACGTACGAGGACCAGGGATCCGACGCGACGGGTCTAATGCGAGACGAGTAGAGGCTCGAGAAACGCCGCTTCGCGAATAATTAGTTTAAGAGAAGATTATAAAATTTCGGTACGCAAGTGTGATGTGTACCAAAGTAATGATACGGTAAGCCATTGTCATTATTAACTGTTTTATTATATTTCATGTTATTATATTATTGTTTTGTTTATTCTCATAAGTTTATTTGTAGATCTCGTTTCTACCTGTCCTTTAACCAATTCAAATCCTTATCCGATCCATACTAACTGCCCTTCCACACACCTTTAACCCTCCTTCTGACTCTTTAACCCCTTATATTTTATATTTTGTTATTCCTATTTCACTGTTTTTCTGAGCTACCCCCTTACACCCGAATTAACAGGGTGGTAAGCGTGACAGCCATTTTCTGTCCAATGTCAACCACAAAACCAGATATAATGGAACATATGTGTTCATGCCTAATATAAAGTTGGCAACAAGTTCCGACATTAGCGTGCCATGTTTAAAACTATTCATTATACTTTTACACTCTTTTTATGCTTAAACTACCTTAAATTGATATTAAACTAAAACTACTAAGACTTACCCAATCACTATACCGCCAAACTGCTTTATTCTAACTAGTGAATTTAGTGACATTGGACAGGTGTCTTAGTTAGGACGTAACAAAAGTACAAAATAGGGATAAACAATTTCGTCTGGAAAGCTGGTCTCAATTTAGCACGAATTTGCTTTTTTTACAGAAGAATTAATGCATCAAATCAAATGCAAATATAAAAGAAGTTTCAAAACGAAAGCATGAAAATTTTGGAACATGGGCTATATAAAAAAAGATTGCAGTACCTCATGTGAATGTAGATAGAGAACTTTAATTAATGATGGACAAATTGAGAATGAATTTATTTTACAATATGAACTATTTATAACCTCGTATTTATCTGAAATATGCAAGCTTGCTGTTTCTTAACTTCTTTGTTCGTAGCGCTGGCTGCCACGTATAACTCCTCCACCCTTAGATGAAGGCTTCGGGTTCTGGGGAAGACGAAGACTTCTTTTCTTCTTTCTTCCTCCTATATTTCTTAATGGGGTTGTACTTCCAGACCAAGTAGCCGAGGGCTAGGATAATGATGAGGGAAATGAGGATCCATTGGATCCAATTCGTCGATGTCAAACCATCGATGTCTTCTGTTGACAAGGAGTTGATAGCCAGAATATGATTCTGAAGTTTATGGATGTCCTCCAGAGGGATATCTTCTATGGACAGGGGTTTCTGTTGTCGTACCTGGAGTCCTGACACACTGTTGTGGATTTGCGGTAGAATGAAGGGCTTTCCAAAAGTTTTGACTTTTTGGTTACCAAATTTGAACCTTGCATATTCGATGCTACAATTTTCGGGAACATGGACCAGGGCTGTCTTGTGAATTAAGATGTATTGGTCATCTCGACAGTGGGCTCTGATTTTCATTTCTTCTGTGAAGTAATGACTACTAAATATTCGTCATTGATTTTGTTAAACATTAGAGAAGGGTGCTGGATTGGCACTTGGATGCAGGAGGGCTTCTTGTCTTGAATAAGGGCCATAACACAATCAGGGGTGTTGATTTCCAATTGAATTTGTGGGCAAATATAGTGTTCTTCGACTCGGATACAAATTTCTTCCATGTATTGGTAGGTATTATTGATTAGAGCTAAGTAGGGCTTTTTAGGGATAATTATAGTATCATTCTTTGTTAGAATTGGAAATAATTAAAAGTATTGGAAGATTTTGGGATATAGGATAGGAACTTCTATAGCAAAAATTATATTATCAGTTGTAAAATAACAATTTGTATGAATTATTGAATACCAAGAATTTATGTTTAAATCTAATATTTCATCATTTTCATAATGTTTACGTAAATCTTTTAAAATATCTTGTAAGTTCTGAGGGGTTAAGATATCTGGATGTACAATATGCAATTGAGCAAAAGTAATAGCATTTTCGAGGTTTTCTATAAAATTATATATCATATTTGTATTTAAAATTATTTGGTCAAGTAAATTTGAACATAAGGAAAATTTATAAAAACTGTCAGTGACTTCGTCCATAATTATTTTTTGATCGTTAATAAACTTTTCAATTCGTTTTTGATCAGTGATAATTGAGTCCATAGTTTTTGAATATTTATTTACTAATTCTTTAGAAAGTGATAATTTAGTATTAATGTCCTGTACTATTTTTTGTTGATTATTTTTTAAAGTATTAATTGCTTTTTCAATTCTTTCCTCATCTGAGGCGTCAAGGGTTCCAAATAGGAATTTAGAAATACTACCACCTAAATTAATTAATCCTTGTTTAGGTCTTTTAATTTTAAATAAATTTATGTTTTGTAATTTAATAAGTAAATCATTTACTATGGGTTTCATATGTTCATATTTATTTGGCAAAGATAACAATTCTATACTTTTATCACGGTAGACAGTGTTATTCAAAAGTTTAAATGAATTTATTATATTTTCAATCTGTGTTTTCAGCGTTTTAATATTTATATCATGTAAGAAAATATGTTTCTTTGTGACTATATTTACTGTAACTAATCCAAACGGTAAAATACCAGGAGAATCGCTGATGTCAGTTAAAGTTATTTCTTGACTTCTAATCTGTATTGCTAGGTACAATGGGATTATTATTGTCGGAATTTTCATTATCTTCCTCCTGAAAAAGACAATGAGGCTTTTTTAATTCTTTAATATGAACTTCGTATAATTTATTTTTCTGATTTTTGATTTCAACTTTATTATTTTCTAACATTTTGGTTATTATATAAGGACCTATAAATTTGTTATTTTTCTTATTTCTATAATAAGGATTTTTCTTATATACTATTTGATTAACTTTAAATTCTATATTTCTATCCCCTTCTACGTTATGCTTGTTAACTACTTTTTCTTTATCTTTAACTAGCTTTTGATTAACATTACTATAAATATGTTTTATTTTTTCTTTGTGGTTTTCAACGTAACTCGAAAATAATTCTTTCGAATTGAAAACCTCGTCGGGATTACGAGAATTAGTATGTCCAAATACTAACTCGAAAGGTGTAAAGCCTGTAGCACTGTGTATTGAGCTATTGTAACCCAAAACAGCGTAATTTATTAAATTGTCTTCATTAGGGTGTATTTCTTTTAAAATACGTAATTGTTCTATCAGGGTTGAATGGAAACGTTCCACTGGTCCATTTGACTCATGATGGCCAGGTGTAGTAAAGTGAATTTTGATTTTGTGTAAATTTAAAAGTTCACGGACTGTATCATTTTTGAATTCGGTTCCACTGTCTAAAATAATTTTATGTGGAACACCAAAACTTGTAAAATATTTCATTAGTGCATCACATACATTTATTGCGTTTTTTCCTTCAATAGGGATGCATTGCGCGAATTTTGAAAAAGGATCTAAAATTGTTAGATACTGATTTTTGTTATAGTGAAAAATATCAATGTGTAAAATAACAAAAGGTTTTGATGCTGTTTCAACTAAATTTAGTGGTACGTAGGGTAATTTACGTGCGTACTTAGTTCTTTGACAAATGTCACAAGAGTTAATATAATTGCTTATTGATTTTTTTATATTTGACCAAAAGTAATTTCTTTTTAAATAATTTAATGTTTCATCTATGCCCCTATGATTGGTTTTTCCCTCATGGTGATTTTTAATTAGCATTATTTGTTCTTCTAAATCTCTAACTGTATTTATTATTTTGGTGCACATAGTTTATTTTAAATAATCTTTTCTAAATATTTCTGTGTAAATTATATGAAACTGTGGAATAAAGGCTTTTTCGTCAAAATACATCAAATATGATTTATTTGGACTTAAATAATTTTTTTAAAAGTCTATTATTAATTTTCGATTATTTTTTAAGGGTAATTTAATAGTAATTATTTTTTGATTATTATAATTTTCTGTTTCAACTGAGAGATTGTCCAAATTATGTTTAAAAACTAATATTTGATTATTTTGTCTAAGATCAAAATACCATCATTTTGTGTTTCTTTTGAAAGAGAATGAGGAGTTTCATCAGATGGTGATTTATCTGGAAGGTTAATTTGAATATCAGATATAACATTTACTTTTTGTTTTTCATTTTGCTTTTTACTAGATCCCGCTTCTTCGAAATCTTTGTCCGACATGAAATTTCTAGGCTCTTCGGGTATACTTCTAAGTAATTCTAAACTTTCTTGATTTATATCGCTCGGATTATTTATTATTGACTCATTTTCTATTGCGTTAATTTGGATACGGCTCAAAGAGTCCGCGTTACCGTTTAATCTACCTTTTTTATATACAATTTTATAATCATATTCTTCTAATTTAAGACGCCATCTAATTAATTTTGAATTTGGTTCTTTAATATTAAATAACCATACTAAACTTCGATGGTCAGTTACAATGGTAAATGTTCTTCAAAAAAAAAAGGGCCTAAAATACTTGCAAGCCCACACTATAGCAAGTAACTCTTTTTCAGTGGTACTATACCTTTTTTCAGTTTCATTTAAAGTTCTAGATGCGTATGCTACTGGTTTATCTTGACCAATAGTACCTTGCGATAATATTGCCCCGATTGCGACGTTTGAAGCGTCTGTAGTTAATATAAATGGTTTTAAGAAATCAGGGTATTGAAGAATAGGTTGATTACATAAAATTTTCTTAGCGGTATTAAAACGTGGAATAAAATTTTGATCATAAATAACTTTTGCATTTTTCTTAAGACACTGTGTCAATGGTTTAGTGATTTTTGCAAAATCTTTTTTAAAACGTCGGTAGTAACCTAACAAGCCTAAAATTGATTTTATTTCTTTTTGAGTCTTAGGAATTGGGAAATTTTCAATTGCCTTGATCTTGTCCGGATTTGGTCTAACACCTTCAGGTGTAATTACGTGACCTAAATAACCTACTGATTTTTGTAAAAAATTCTGATTTATCGAGTTGCACTTTGAAGTTAGCTTTTCTTAATCTTTCAAATACTGCTTTTAAATTTCAAATGTTTTCCTGTAATGAACCACTAAAAATTAATATGTCGTCTAAATAAACTACACAAATTACATTGTTTAATCCCCTTAAAACGTTATCCATTACACGTTAGAAAGTTGAGGGCGCGTTTTTTAAACCGAATGGCATACGGGTAAATTCGTAATGACCATTCATTGCCGAAAATGCCGTTTTTGGAATATCACTTTCCTCAATTTCAATTTGGTGACATCCAGATGCTAAGTCTAGTGTTGTAAAATAATTTGCACGTCCCATTTTGTCTAAAAGGTCCGAAATTACCGGGATTGGATATTTATCTCCCACTGTCTTATCGTTTAATTTTCTATAATCGATTACCATTCGATATGATTGCTTTCCCGTCTTTTTATTAAATTTTTTTGGTACGATCCATATATTTGAACTATATGGACTGGTTAAATTTCTTATTATGCCCTGTTGGAGCATTTCTCTTATTTGATTACATACTTCTTTTTTGTAAATTTCCGGGAAACGGTATGATTTTGAAAAAATAGGTCTTTCATCTGTTAAATTGATTTTATGTTTAATTTCATTTGTAAAACTTAAAGGAATTTTTTCTGAATAAAATATATCTTTGTATTGAGAACACAAGTCTGAAATTGCTTGTTTTTCCTCATTATTACAGTGTTCTAAATTTAATTTATTTAAATTTTCGTTTAAAATTTGTTCATATTTCTGATTACAATTTGAATCTGTTTTACTATTTATAAAATGAAGTTCACTTGCATTAAGCTCCCTTACTATATTTGGTTCTACAACTGTTATCGAAATTGGGTGGTCATTTTTATTTGTTATAGTTGTTGTAATAAAAAAGTTTTTTATGTTAACTATCCCTTCATGAGATGTCACCTTTTCGTCATAAGTTATTTGTTCTATTAAACCGATACCTTCTTTTTGATAAACAGGCAGTTTTACTACTTGTTCAGTATTACCAGGAATTATTATTAAATAATTGTCTATCTTAAAATTTTCATTTAGTTTTGGAACATTGTCAAAATTTAAAGGAATTTTTATTTTTGGAGTTACCAATAATTTTGTATCAATATTAATTACGGCTTTTAATTTTTTCAAAACATCCATTCCTATGAGACCTTGATATTTATTATTAAAATTAAAAATATAAAATTTGTATGTTTCATTTACCTACATTAAAAATATTATTAATTGGAATAAAAACTACTTTGTTATGAAAGCTAATGTTATGAGATGTTTGTATATGAAAATCTTCATTTCTAATAAAATTTTTGAAAAGACTGAAAGCTATTTCCGAATTAATTAAACTTTTTGAACTGCCAGTATCTACTAAAAATTTGGCTTTTAAATGTGGAATATATATAAAAGGCAATTTATTTTCTGCCAAGGGATTAATATTTATCACGTTTTCTGGTCTATTGTCGAAACCATAGGAAAATTTTCATTTTCGAAAACTTCCTCATTATTGCTGTCAAAATGTTCGTAATTAAAATCATTCGTTGTCTCGTATGTATTTCCAAAATATTTTTCGTCAAAATTTTGAATTTTATCTAATGTTTGTTCTATATACCTGGTTCTCAAAAGGATTTTCAAAACATATAGGTTCTATAGACACAAAATTATTTAATTCCATTGGTCTGGGATGGGATTTTTGAACATTAGTGTTTCTAGTGGAAATTGACATTGGTTCTGGTTTAATATTTGGGGTTTGTCCCGTTGGTTTGAATACATTGACAGGTTTTTTGGGGGTACCAAAAACTTGTCTGTTACTAAAATATCTAGGTTGAGGCATATTTTGCCTTGGTTGAATATTTATTGGCTGGTTTTGAAATGTTTGTTGTTGCTGAGGTATAAAAGGTCTTTGGTTATTAAAATTATGATAATTATTACTATTTTGAAAACTACTTGTACTTTGATTTTGTCTATGTAAATTATTTTGAAAATTTCTAGTCGTTGAATTACTTAAATTTTGAATGTAACCATTTTGTTTTTGACTTAAAATAAAATTTTCTTCTTCTATTACAAATGAAATGGCTAATTCTAAAGCATTAGGATTTCTTAATCTAACGAAATCTTGTATTCGACCTGTTAAACCTCTAATAAAAGTTTTCAAAGCTAATTCGTCATAATTTTCTGTTTTGAATTTACGTTCAGCTACTGTTAAATTTAAAGACATTAATTTTGAGTTTATTGTGCTTCGTGCCTTTAGTATTCTTTGGCCAAATGCACAAAAAGATTCATTTTTAAAGGGTTTCATTATAATTAAATGTTGAACCAGACAGTCCAGATTTCTCTGATACCCAAAACTTAATCTAAGTAAATTTTTTAAATCTATCCAAGCTCTGATTTCTGGTCTAGAGCCGACTAGCATTAAGGCATTGCCTGATAATTTTCCTATTACTGCTCTTAATAGAAAACTATTAATAGGATCATTTATATTTGTTATATTTTTATATTGATTTATTAAAAATTCGCAGTGTTCAATAAATATTTCTAGAGTACCTCCGTCTCCATTAAATACTGGTATTGTATCGATGTACAATTTTAAAAGTTGATAATTTATTTGTGTTTCGTTAGGCATGTTACCTTCAATAATATTTAAATTTGATATACTATTTATTATTTCCTCAATTTTGAGGTTTTATTTTTCAAAAACTTAAGAAAACTATATTCAAAAATATTAGATTCAATAATATTTTTAAATGCGGTCCAAATTGACCCTTGGTCTTTTAAAGTCTTATTTCCTATAAAACCAAAAAGACCAAGTTGTAAAATTTACTATTTTCTTTAGAATTTTACAACTGATGATTCCAAATTTGCCACAAAATAAAAATAGGAAAGGATAAAAGGAAACTTACTTAGCTCACTTTTCGTAAATCCAATCCTTGCTCCCCTGTAGTTTGGCTGCAGGAACGTATTCGTCGTCTTGGCACCCACAGGAAAGTCTTTTTCACACAATTAAAGTTTCTGCCGTAGGAACTTCCCGTAAAGGATTAAAATCCACGACGTAACTAACGTTATGCACACGAAATACGACTCGAAAATATCCTACTGACTGCGCCAGTTTACTGTAGGCATGGGCCGACAGGATTTTCAAAAACAAATTTATTTTTTACAGAGAACTTTAGTTAATGATGGACAAATTGAGAATGAATTTATTTTACAATATGAACTATTTATAACCTCGTATTTATCTGAAATATGCAAGCTTGCTGTTTCTTAACTTCTTTGTTTGTAGCGCTGGCTGCCACGTATAACTAGCTATAGCAACCCTACTTAAACAGGTAAGTTTGTTGTTGCTTTGAGTAAGGTTTACAGGGGTGATTTAATAAATTATGATTTTTTTAAAAACAAACATTTTAAAAATCCCTATTTTCATGTAAAATAATCTTAATTTTTTTTACTATTTGTATGTAGTCCAATAATTTGTCAAAAAGGTTATCGGAAAACATATTCAATTAATTAATAAAAAATGCCTGCGGGAAAAAACCTTACCCGCACTCCGTGCGGGAAAGAGATATTTTCTGAATTAAAATGCGTGCGGGAAAGTGTTGTTTTACACATGCTTGTAGAAAAAAAGAATTTCTTATATTTTTGTAGAATGGTTGAAAGTAAATATTAAAACAATATTTTAATTTTATAACATACGAAGGAAATAAAAGTCAATCGAGAAACTAATGCTAATGGAAAAAAAAGATGAGATGAGACGACTATTTACTTTTCCTAGGCTTTTTAACAATAATATTACGGCCACTGTGTTTTGATTCTAAAAAGTTTATTTTCCTGGTTCACCGAACAAAAGACTTATTTGAATTACTATAATGTAATAATTACAAACACAGAAGTGACTTTTTATAATGCTAATGTAAAGTATCGAGTAATTAGATGTCAAAGATAATAATAGTATACCTAATACTATTATGACGTTTTACAGAGTCTTTAAAAATTAAAGAACATATAGACCGTTTACTAAGAACCAACAACTACTTCCCTGGCTATATGCCACGACGGACATTGAATTACAGTTCAAAGTTAAACGGGGTTAGTATATCTGCAAGATAGAACTAACCATTTTAGTTTGCAATTCGATAGTATATCACTTGTAGACCGGTTTCGACGTATTGCGTCTCATCAGTACAAGGAAGATATCCATCCAGAAGCTCTAAGAGCAACTAGATTGGAGATCTGTCTGAAATCACACAAATACATTATCTTTAGTAAAGAAAATGTTAAAAGTGCGATAATAGTATTAGGTATACTATTATTATCTTTGACATCTATTTGATAAACGTTTTACTGAAATGACAATTGATTAGCAGGAAACTGCAATCAAGTAGTTATATCGAGTAATTCTTGCAGGTAATTCATCTATTGTTAAAAACTAATCAGAATATTAAATTACACTTACCATAAAAATAATTATTTTTTCGGCATTTTTCTGATATCGATTTATTACCTCACACAATGGATTAAGAATTATGATAAATGATTAGGGTTTTCTATTACTTATTGGTTGCTCGTCGTTTTTTGTTATTTTGGCACTTTATATTATTTTTTTGTTATGTTTAAGTTATCTAATGGAACTCTTTTATATCGAAGAACTAAGGATGAACGTACATGGATAAAATTAGCTTAAGGATAATAACATGTGGGCGAGCACATAGTTGAATATATACTGGATAGATTTATACTTTAAGAATTAACTTTTTTTGAGAATTATTAACTGTTTGTAGTTTATTTAGCATTCTTTCTTATTTCTAAGTCACACTGACCATAAAACGATTATGTTTATATACTAAGTTATATAGTAATTAAGGCACAGATCTGCAAATAATAAGCTTGACATTGTTACTGTAATAATAATAATAGTTATTTATGAAACAGTTCGTGAAGTATGCTTTTTGCGCACGCACGCGATGTTTATATATATCGCGTAAGTGCGCAAAAAGCACTTCACGCACAGTTTCATACAATATTTTATCTACGATAATCAAATAAAAAATAATTACAAGAAAGCAATTTATCTCAATTCATTTACAAGATACTAACAAAACTACTGCTCTCATAGCAACACCATGGCAACGCGAATGCTAAGGATATTTGATTATATGAAGGTGTGTCAAAAAAAGTGCGAAAAAGTAAATCCCATTTAAAATACATTGTTACTTCACGCACACTTTCAATCCTTCACGCACTGCTGTCTATAATGACAGTTTTCACGAACTAAAAATTGATACATAATATGAGGTAGAGTAGATAAAGGTCATTTTTGAAATATTTTTTTGCATAGAATCTGAATCTAAGCTTAGGATCGGTGTATAGCATTAGGATTTTAAGATACTAGTAGTTATGTGCACAACAATTATTTATTTTTTGTGGTAAGATAAAGGTTAATCAATAACTTTGTAATATTCTCTGCTTTTTGCATCACCTGGTACTAATTTTCTTTTTCAAAATGTGCTTTTGCATGCTGTCTACAAAGTCTCTGTCATGAGTAACGATCATTTTAAGAATTTATAAGATTATGTATTCAAAACGAAATTTTTTATTAAAAGAAATATGAAGGATAGTTGTTTTAAAATGTCTGCCTTTTGAAGACATCTAGTTGCTCTAAAGTAACTAAATTTAAAATTATCTTTTCTTGGCTTTGGACTCCTAAATTTTTTGCATTTGTTTATATGAATTTTAAAATTTTTGTTCTTGTTTTCATACTTCCTTGTTTTTCTGCACTCAGAGAAGTTTACAATTCTTGGTTCCTGATTGAAGACCCGGTACTCTCTTAATCTTGACGCATTAAGAATTAGTGAGTTTAAATTAGACAGTGTCATCTCCACGTAACTTGGAGCAGCTGGTTTCTCCTCTTCCAATACTAGATACCACGTCCTTACAAGGCCTTAACATTGGCATAGGACATTAATCACGGTTTCCTGCTCCTCTTGGCAGTATCGACAGATGTCTTCATCTGCCAAATTTATCTGACTCAGGTATTTTCGGAGCCGACAATGGCCTTTCAAGAGACTGACAATCATTTTGACATAGTTTCGCCTATATGATAACAGCTCTTCAGTAAATTTTGTGTCCTTTTATGAACACCTAGGCTTGTCGCTTGTCTGATGATTTTTTCCAACACTCCAGGGCCTTCATTTCTTAAGGGTTGCTTTTCTAAACGTGTCTGCATCCCGCCGAATGGTTCTGGACCAATCATTGAGATATTAGCTCCCGCTCGGGCCAATTCATCAGCCTTCTCATTGCCCCAAAACCCTTAGGTCCTGGTACCCATGCCAAAATAATAAAAATGAATATAATCTCTAAATATTGACGTGATAGGCAAATTTTAAAACCGGATTCAGACTTGGAGATAAGTTACCACTGCCACACAACAATTAAAGCTTTATTGAAATTAAGACAAACAAAATTGTAAGCTTTAAATAAACAATGTCTTATTTATTAAATTTGGTAACAAGAAAATGGCATTAAGGAGAAATTGAAAAAATGTAGCATTCGGTAGGAATCGAATAGCAATATTTACATTTACTCGGTAATGATCAACCAGTTCAGTCACACATAATGCTTTAGTAATGAGTCGTCGTTTTGATCGTCTTGATTCAACTCATGTCAGATGTAACACTTATTCACTTTCTTCTTAATTCTGCATGATGTTAATGAGAGAAAAGGTTTGTCAAATCGACAATTGAAACCTGTTTTATATTTTTATTTGGTTAGGAGAGCGGAACCATAGATTTACAAATAAAAATATGAGATTAAGGAAAAATTGAAAAAATTTCGTGTGAATTGAGATATTTAGATACACTTAAAAATAACATAGAATTTTTTGTTTTGTACATCACACACTCTTGTCGAAATGTCGCCCCCTCTTTTGCCCATCATATGCTAAATTGTTTTAAATGCAATTGATTTGTATCACAATTACAAATACAAATTTTTATGTCAATGATCATTGTGTTTAATGTTTATGTAACTCGCAGTAGGTATGTTGACAGGTTTATTATACCAATTCAGTTTTTCAAGTGATGAAATTATAACTATTTGAACTTATAATAAATCTGTAGAGACGTCAATTTTGTACATAAAATATATTTCGATACTGATGCCAAAAATGCAATCAGTAAAATTTTTGTCTGTCTGTCTGTCTGTCTGTATAACCGCTATAGAAACAAAAACTACCGACGGATTTTAACGAAACTTGGTACAATTATCTTTCATATTCCTGTGCTGGTTATAGTATACTTTTCATCACGCTACAATCAATAGGAGCAGAGCAGTGGAGGGAAATGTTGGGAAAACGGGAGAAGTTACTCAATTTTTCAAGTTTCCGTCGTGTGTGCAACATTAATGGTTAAAACTATACAGAAATAATCTTATTTTTATAATTTGGAGGTCAACTGTGAACGGATTTTACAAAATTTCACCCACAAGGGGAGTTGCGGGGGCGTGAAAAATTCAAAAAATAAAAATTTAATATCTTTAAGTTCTACAGGTTTAAAACTTTTCAAAATAGTTATTTTTATAATTTGGAGGTCAACTGTCAACGGATTTTACAAAATTTCACCAACAGGGGGGTTGTGGGTGCGTGAAAAATAAAACAAATTAAATTAAAATCTATGAGTCCTACAGGTTTGAAACTTTGCACAATAGTTATTTTTATAATTGTGATGTTAATTGTGAATGGATTTTACGAAATTCCACCCACATGGGGGGTGGCGGGGGCGTGAAAAAAAAATTAAAGTTTAGAAGTCCTACAGGTTTAAACCTTTGCAAAATAGTTATTTTTATAAGTTTGAGGTCAATTGTGAACTGATTTTACCAAATTTCACCCACAGGGGTTTGCGGTGGCGTAAAAAGTTTGCGGCGGCGTGAAAAATAAAAATTTAAATTTAAAATCCATAAGTCCTACAGGTTTGAAAGTTTGCACAATAGTTATTTATGAAACAGTTCGTGAAGTATGCTTTTTGCGCACGCATGCGATGTTTAGAGCACGAGCGAAGCGAGTGTTATATATCGTGTAAGTGCACAAAAAGCACTTCACGCACAGTTTCATACAATATTTTATCTACGATAATCAAATAAAAAATAATTACAAGAAAGCAATTTATTTTTACAAGATATTAACAAAACTAATGCTCTCATAGCAACACCATGGCAACGCGAATGCTAAGGATATTTGATTATATGAAGGTGTGTCAAAAACAGTGCGAAAAAGTAAATCGCATTTAAAATACATTGTTACTTCACGCACACTTTCAATCCTTCACGCACTGCTGTCTATAATGACAGTTTTCACGAACAAAAAATTGATACATAATATGAGGTAGAGTAGATAATAGTTATTTTTATAATTTTGAGGTCAATTGTAAACGGATTTTAGAAAATTCCACACACAAGGGGGCATGCGGGGGCGTGAAAACAAATCTATACATATAATAAATCTGTAGAACTGAAAATTCTGTACATTAAAGATATTTAAAAAATAATATTTTTTTTATCTATCTGTATTTGTCTTCTTTCAACTTAATATCTGGTGCATAAAAATTTTGCCCCCCACCTCTTTAACGAGGTCGGGGGAGAAATTTTTATATAATCAACACGCCAAGCGAACGACGTCGCGGGAACAGCTAGTAAACACTAAACTACTATAATTTATTTTATCATACATACAATTGGTACATTTGTTTACTATTAATACAATAACTTGTTGGTCTATTGTGAAAAATGTAAATTTTCGTAATATGCTTATTAACTACCTTTCACCATTTTAAAATAAAGATATCTAGACATAGCTACTTAATGAAAGATATCTTTTTCTGCTCGAAAGAAATTGTTCTTAGGTCATATCTGGACGAATCCTATTCAAGAACTGTTATTATTATAAACGTTCTATTGATTTAAACTGTGTTTCTTGGTATTTTTCAAAAGAAATAAGCACTTATAAAGTTAAGGTGATACAAATGAGATAATCGTTCTGGTTGTCGTTGACTTCTTACTATTTTTATATTAATGACTGTTTTGGCTTTTATAGTTTGTTCAATCAGTTGTCCTTTTTATTAATAGCTTGGTTAAAAAAACTTACGGAAAAAGTAGGGAAAAACAAACTTCGTCGAAATATTTTTAACAGCAGGGATTTATTGAGTGCATTTTTCTCATGACAAGTTATTAATTAATGTTCGAAAAAAATACCTAACAAAACCTTGCTTAGCTCCGATTAAATTATGAACGTTTACAACAAACACTAAATCATTAAATACTATCGAGCTTTAAGTATTTTTAATTTTGCCTAATGTGTTAAACACAATCACCAGATTGTTTTTTTTTTTGTTAAAGATAAGAACAACTTATAAAAAGAACTTTTTATAGTAGAAAGCTTTTTACTGATTTATAGGTCATATTTTAAGTGTCATCTCAACAATGCACAGCATCCCTGATATTGCAAAAATATTAAGTCATACAACGCTGTGATTGATCATAGAGAAGATTGTTTCCTTGTTAACAAAATCAAGGGTAGTTGTATCTAAAAACTTTCTAAAACAGTTTATTTTATTACAGGTTAAAATAATAATTACTGTTTTCACATGTAAGAACAAAAAAAAGAAAAAAAAAACTTCGCTCTCGCGAGATCGATCCTATCACGATAATCCAAAAGAATTGTCACAATCAACCGCTTTAACCGCTTATCCAAATAGGCCACCGCAAGCTTATATGAAGTCTTTCAAAATGATAATAAGTATACATATTTAATTTAATAACAATTCAGTATAAATTTCGAAATCTATGTATATGCCTAAACACACTTGAAACATGCATTGTCATCCAGTTCTTAGCGATCCTGAAAATTTCAGAGCTCTAGGTAGTTGGGAAATAGGTTTAAATTCGATTACAAAATTCCACGGAATGAAACAGAGACAAAGAACACGGCGAAAATATGAAAATTTCCTAAAAACAGTGATCCCATTTATTAAAATTAATTTTCTAAAACAATCGCGAAACGGTTTAGTTAACGTTATGGAAACTACTCCAAATAAAAATTTTGGTAATAGATCCTATAGGTATAGGTAAACGATTTTCAATAAACGTTTCAATATTAGAAGTGAACAGTTTTTAAAAAGCAGTTTCAAATAGATATTGTTATAACGGAAATAGAGAACATTTTAGTGAAAGGCTTGTGGATAGAGAGACAAAACATTACCAAATATTTTTTTATGGCTGAAGTTTTGACTAAACTTTTAGGCCAACAATTAGGGTTTACGTTTAAGTATAACTGCTTTTTATGTTTATGGAAAAGTCGAGATGGAAAATATCATTATGTAAAAAAAATATGGCCAGCTAGATCAAATTTCGATCCAGATTCTAGTAATGTTATACGAATACCATGGATTGATCCTCCTTATAATCTGCTTTAACTTTGCATATTAAGGTTAGTCTCATAAAGCAATATGTCTAACCTCTTGATAAAAACGGCGCTTGTTTTTAGTATTCAAGAGAAAAGTTCCCAGCAATAAGTGACGTAAATTGAAAAAGAACGAAAATTTTGTTGGCACTATGATTTAAGAAACAGCTTGGCAAATTTTTAAATCTGTTTTTTAGAACTCTCGGGGAAATAAGAAAAGTAAAAATTACCAAAATTTAGTTGAGGAACTACTAAAAAATTTTAAAAATTTGGGTGGCTTGATCAATCTTAAATTGCATTTTCTACACTCTTACCTTGACTATTTTCCTAAACACTTTGGAGAATATAGCGAAGAACAAGATGAAAGATTTTATCAAAGCCTTAGTGTCATGGAAACTCGGTGAAGCCATAGAGATAGAGAAGCACCCGAACAACTTTAATAAAAAAGAGAAAGCAGTCAAGATCAACAGAACATAGGTCCCCATAATTAAGGGTGCGAAAACTCTACCCTTAACGAACAACACCGACCAGAACCGATTGGAATCGAAAGCAACTGAGGCTCCGCCCACTTCCTTCAAAAAAAACCTCCAATACAATTTTTTATCAGAAAATTGGTTATATGACGGTTACATTCAACTAACATAATCTCGAGTATTACTGCAACTTAATTCAGCAATCACAGAGTAAAATGTAACTCAAAATTATTTTGCAGACAAACTGATAAAAAATTTATCGAAACGTTATGAGAACCTTTTTGACTGAAAATACCTTTACTAGTTATTCTGTCATTTTGTACATAGAAAATGGGCGATAATCAAGACTAAGCCCCTGATAAAACTGTTCAAGCTTAAAATTAAACTAATTAGAATTAATTCTGCGAACAACTTTTGAAACTGACTTATCAAGAAAATTTTATGCCTGCCTGTGGAAATCTAATAGATTGACAATGAAATATAATGCGAAGTTTTAGCACCAATTTCACAAGTTTCTTATTATGTAAATTGAAACAGGTTTCTACAAGGGATTACCGTATTGTTGAAATAATTCAAGTATTCAGTTCAGGGGCGTATATATGGGGGGGGGGGCCGATGGGGCCCGGGCCCCCTCCGAAATAAAACTTGACGAGCCAGAAAACAATGACGGTAATTTTCGGGCTCTGCTACGATATAGGGCTAATTGTGGAGATGAATATCTTAAAAAACAGCTGTTGCATAGTGGTGGAAAAAGTATGTATACCAGTTCGGTAGTTCAAAATGAACTTATCATTACGTTTGGACATATCATACAATTAAAAGTTGTATCCAACGTAAAAAAGTCAATGTTTTACTCTGTATTAGCGAACGAAACAACTGACATCGGTCAAGTTGAGCAATTTTCTTTGTGTGTACGCTATGTTGATGAAGATTCATTTAAAATTAGAGAAGATTTCCTTATGTTTGTCCCAGTACATGAAGTTACAGGTTCAGCTTTAGCTAAAACGGTGTTGGAGACTTTATCAAGTTTAGGTCTAAATTTAAATAAACTTAGAGGTCAAGGGTACGATGGCGCATCAGCCATGCGAGGCCAATTTAGAGGAGTGCAAGCATGCATTAAACAAACACTACCATTAGCTGTGTACACCCATTGTTCTTCTCATAACCTAAACTTATGCTTGTCAGATGCAAGTAAAATACTTTCTATAAGAAACTGTATGGGAATTATTAGTGAAGTGTGTGCATTCTTTCACATTTCAGCCAAAAGGACTGAATTACTCAAATCAGCTATTATCGAATGCTGTCCGGAACAAAAAAAGAAGAAACTGATATCCCTATGCGAAACAAGGTGGGTCGAAAGACACGACTCGGTACTTTTATTTAAAGAAATACTGCAGCCGGTTAATCTTGCTCTTTTAAGAATTGAGGAAAAAAATAGAGACTCTTCATTAAAAGCACATGCTCTAAGCAGTTCTTTAAATCAATATCAATTTATTGTTAATCTTTTTGTTTTGAGTACCATGCTTTTCATGACACACAATTTGTCTGAAATGCTACAAAAGAAAAATATTGACCTTTCACAGGCTATGAAAAGCGTGACAAATGTTTTGGAGCTGCTAAATAAACAAAGATCAAATGTTGAGGATTATTTTAAAACACTGTATGTCCAAATAAAAGAATTTGCAGATGAAAATGATATTAAAGAAGAAGTCCCAAGAACTTGCCGCCTTCAAAAATTCCGTTGTAACGTGCCTTACAGTTCAGAAGAAGAGTACTATCGGAGAGCGGTATATGTGCCTTACCTAGATGATTTTTGCAATGCGTTGAATGAACGTTTTGAAACCCATAAGGAATTAATCTCCTCATTGCAATGCGTTCTTCCAGAGATTTGCTTAAAAAGTGAGTTTTCTTCAATGGACTCAGCTTTTAAATTTTATTCTGAAGATTTTGCTTTTAAAGAAATTGTGCAGAGCGAATTCATGTTGTGGAAAGAGAAATGGAAACAATCAGAAGTTGTAAACTTGCCTAAAACAGCTATCTGCTCTTTAGAAAGATGCGACAAGAACTTGTTTCCCAATATTTATACACTTTTAAAATTGTTGGCAGTTCTTCCCGTTACTGTTGCAACCGTTGAGAGGAGTTTTTCAACCTTAAGAAGATTAAAGACGTATCTGAGAAATACTACATCTGAAACCCGATTAAATGGTTTGGCTCTATTATCCATTCACAGAGACATGTATGTAAGCGATGAAGAAGTTCTTAATAAGTTTGCTAGTGTGCCGAGTCCAAATAGTCCAAAGGTCTTTTAGCGTTGAAGCAATATTTGTCAGTGTGCCTCCCCGTCATTTCTCCCTAAACTCTAAATACATAATCGGCCCCATCCGAAATTAAATCCTATATACGCCACTGATTCAGTTTTAGACTCATTTATCTATGAATAGTATCTACGGATATATTAACGTTAATTTTAATATTATAAACTATTTTCTAGTACATTAGTGTTTTATATGCTTCGCAGACAGCTCGTTACTACATATTAAAAGACTTTATTATCCATTTTCATTAAGAGCTTGATTATATTGAATTATATTCTCTAGATAATTACGTATATATCTCAGTATGAGTGGAAGTAATGGATTGGTATAATGATTTTGAATAATTACAGATTAAGTATAAGCCATTCACTTTTTATTTCCATCTCAGTAGGCTCTGTTAGTTACATGAAATTCGCCCAGTATAATACACGTCTGTTCATATTGTTCTGTGGTCTTATTAATTGTAAATACGATGTTGTCACGTCTTCAATAAAAATATGTGTATTCATTACAAATATCTTAAGTAATTAAATCTGCAAACCAAATTTAAAACTTGCCGAAAATAAGTCAATGTATTTAATATTAAATTGAATAGGTACTAAAGTAGATACGTCAGTTTTCGCTGCAAGTAGGTACTATTAATATCCAAGAATGGTCTATTTAAATTCACATGAATTTTGACTGATATTCAAAATAACACATTCCTTTGCACAGAACAGATCCCTGTTTATAGTCAATTATCATATTATATTATTGATCTAGAACGAAAATAGTTATTATCCTATCAAGTGCGGAAAGTTATACTTTCCCGCAAGAGTTAGGATCAATATTTTTTCTACAAGCATAAAAAAGATACTTTATTCATTTTTTAAATTTTATTTTCAACTCCTAACAATGTAACAAAATTTTAATTTGTGACAAATAAAGTTTGTTGTTGCTTTGAGTAACGTTTACAGAGGTGTTTTAATAAATTATGATTTTTTTAAGAACAAACATTTTAAAAATCTCTATTTTTATGCAAAATAATCTTTTTCTACAACCGTGCGTAAAGTATTACCTTTACGAACGGTTTAAGGTTCGTAAAGTTTAACTTTTTTTCTTTAGTGAAAAAAAAAGTTTTTTTTTCACTAGTGAAAAAAAGTAAAAAAAAGTGAGATGTGTCAAGGGACACCCGGATGGAACGAAGTTCCTTTCGATTAATTAGGTAGTGAAGGAATTGTAATTTGTAAACACAACAGAGAGTTTGTACATACATAAGCATTTATTATCGTCTGTATAAAAGCTACCTAACTCTATCAGCAATATCCGGAACTTGTGCAGAAACACTGTCAGGATACATTATTGTTTTTATTTTCTATTATTTTAATATTTATTATCTACAAAAAACCTGTATAAACTTAACAAAGTCGCGACACTACTACACTGTTCAAAGCAAAATAAAAAAAAAAAAGTAAATCTATTATTTTCAACAGTTCGTTTCTTTTAACAAAAGTGTCCATTTATACAATACCAGAGGTATTGTATATTCTACCTAGAATTACTTTTTATTTCAATTTAATTTAAAACAGGAATTAACAATTTAATACAAAAATTTTAAAATTAAAATATTTGACAGTCATCTCTGAGTCATCTCTGAGTCATCTCTGAGTCATCTGTAAGTCATCTCTGAGTCATCTGTGAGTCATCTGTGAGTCATCTCTGAGTCATCTATGAGTCATCTATGAGTCATCTATGAGTCATCTATGAGTCATCTCTGAGTCATCTCTGAGTCATCTATGAGTCATCTATGAGTCATCTATGAGTCATCTATGAGTCATCTATGAGTTATCTATGAGTCATCTATGAGTCATCTATGAGTCATCTATGAGTCATCTATGAGTCATCTATGAGTCATCTATAAGTCATCTATGAGTCATCTATGAGTCATCTATGAGTCATCTATGAGTCATCTATGAGTCATCTATGAGTCATCTAGAGAGAGAGAGAGAGAGAGAGAGAGAGAGAGAGAGAGAGACAACATGCGTATGTCGTGTCGTGACAAATTTTGGTATGAATATCAGTTCATGAATAGGGGTAAGTATTTTTATTTAAATGACTGATTGACATTTCAATTAATTTATAATTCAAGCATTTCGCGTGTCTACGTACCGGTATTATAAGGTAAGATTAATTTAGAAAATAAATATTTTGTTATCTAAAATAATATGTTTTAAATATAATATTTTTTTTCGCAGTAAAGCGTAAAAAAAATCAGGCCTATACTTGTATTTCTTGTAAAGAAATTCGGTTGTAGAAAAAATATTGTATGCAACACGTGCGTAAATGTTCCTTTTTTGACTCATGTGATTGTCGCATTCGCCTGCGGCTCGTGCGACAACATTCACATTCGTCAAAAAAGGTCACTTTACGCACTAGTTGCATAAATAACTATTTTTTTACTATTTGTATGTAGTAGGTACAACAACATAAAAGTAATAATACAATAATTTTCCAAGAGGTTATTGAAGGACATATTCATTCAATAAAAAAAGAGAAAGAGATATTTTCTGAATTAAAATGTGTGCGGAAAAGTGTTGTTTTACGCATGCTTGTAGAAAAATATACTTTTATATTTACATTTTATTACAAATAAATAATATAAGTAAAATTCAAAATGTAGCACATATACATATATTAATAAAAACGTTTAATACAACTTTTAAATTACTCAAGCAATAGTAAAAGATCCATTTTACAAATGTATAATAAAACTTTTAAATTATTCAAGCAGTGGTAAAAAAAATTATTTCATCAGTTTTGAGTTTAACATAAAAACACAGTACTCAAAGTCTATAGGTATCCATCTTTTTTAAAGTCTTCTATTTTACATCCAAATGGCATCGTAGTGTAACATTATTGTATTAGTGGCTGTAGGATAATAAAATTTCACATCCAATGGGTTAATTGAGGAAACTATACTCCAGTAAAAATTTGATTTTCCTGGTCCGCCCCAGGTGGTGTCGCATTTGACTTAAATATGCTGATGTTTTAATAATGTTCTTTATAACAGAAATTTTTCAGAAAAATTAAGATTTGTTAGACATTTCAAACCGATACAATGAAAAAAATATTTTAATAAATTACATAAAAGCAAATAAAAACAAATACAGATTTAGATGTAACATGTAAATGTTGTCGGTGTATTTGTATGATCAATCCTCTTCCATTATTTCACTGGAAGAATCAGAGTCACTATCAAATCCAAAATCGGAATCGTCAGAATCTGATTCCTCCAATGAAATAATTAAAGGAGGAATATTGTCATGTGAGCAGTTTCCCATGTAAGTAGTCCAATCTGCCAAAATAAGTTCGTCTGTATGTCTACAAAAATTTTGCCACATGTCTGGTGTACATTTAGTCAATGCTTCTGTCCAAGTTTTTTTAACTCTTTCCTGGTCAAGATAAGTAGATGTAATATGTTTGTTATAATATGTCTTAGTAAACCCCCATGCTAGTTCTATTGGATTGTAGTGACAATGGTATGGTGGTAGTCGAAGTAGGTACTTCATGTCCTCGTTGTTTTAAAATTTCATCCACTACATATGTCTTTTCGTCAGTTTTATAAGGTAAGATTATAGTGTACAGTTGTTTCTTTGTCATTTTTGTGTCAAACCTAATGTTATTGTTAATCAACCATTCCTGCATCATTGCTTTTTTCGCTGAAAAAGAGGGTGGTTTGTTAATTTGAACTGAATGGTATGGCGCGTTGTCATGACCACCACACATTTTTCTTGAAATACAGATCCCACCAAAAACATTTTCATGTAAAATGTTGCCAAGACGAGCCCATATGACTCGCACTGTCAAAAAGTTATCAGATCTCATGTAGAGCCAAGCTTCTAACACTACACGCCCTAACTCTACAAGGCCTAACTTCACAAACTCTACACCTTAGTCAAAATATGTGGCTTGGCCATTTCGCTACATTCACATCGGCGTAAGGTGAAAAATCAATTCACTGTTCATTACTTTTGTGTTATACAATGGTTCTTGTAGTAACGAGCGGCCAAGCCACATATTTTGACTAAGGTGTAGAGTTTGTGAAGTTAGGCCTTGTAGAGTTAGGGCGTGTAGTGTTAGAAGCTTGGCTCTACATGAGATCTGATAACTTTTTGACAGTGCGAGTCATATGGGCTCGTCTTGGCAACATTTTACATGAAAATGTTTTTGGTGGGATTTCATTTCTTTTTGTAAGTTGTTTGTAACAATTTTTTTTTTTATTTATGTCTAAGACAATCGACAATCAACAAAACAAGACAATCGACAATCGACGCGCTCGCTGTCAAGGACAATTTTTTTTTATTTTTAGCTACTGTGTGGACGTAATAGGCAGGAGACGTTCGCACACTTCTATTCATTCATATTTATATGATCTGATCTGAAGTATATGTCTCTCAATATATGTCGATATGTCTCAATATACTTATGTCGATTAAATTTTTTTTTTTTTTTTTTAACAAGGAGTACCTATACATATATATATATATATATATATATATATATATATATATATATATATATATATAACGTGAAGTCAATAGTGGAGTTGCAGTCAATGTTATGGCCAATGTAAATGAAGAAAACTCTTTTATTTTTGTCAAGCTTTCGAATTTATTTAATTCTTTTTCAAGACATCTATAGTGAAGAAAAAATTTTTTATATAATAAAAATTTTTTTATGTTTTATATGTGATAACTTACTAATACGTGAGGTTATGAAAAAAGCTGCGAATTCTGTTTGATAAAATTAAAGTAAATCACGTATTAGTAAGTTATCACATATAAAACATAAAAAAATTTTTATTATATAAAAAATTTTTTCTTCACTATAGATGTCTTGAAAAAGAATTAAATAAATTCGAAAGCTTGACAAAAATAAAAGAGTTTTCTTCATTTACATTGGCCATAACATTGACTGCAACTCCACTATTGACTTCACGTTATATTGAACCAGTCACTATACCATTATTCATATATATATATATATATATATATTGTTATGATCTCTATACTCATATAATTGTATTCTTGTGACTCTTCAAGGTTGGGTTCTTCGATAATATTAAACTAAAAAGTCCATCTCAATTTTAACATCATTTAATATATAAATATATTAATTCTTTACAACACTTTAAAAAACAATATAACATTCATCATTTATCCTGTCATAAACTTAACACTAATTAATTTTAAATGAAATTTTGCCCTCTTTTCCTAAAATACCCGAATAACTATTTCTAATATACCTCTATTACCAGCTGATAACAAATCATACCAGAAATACTTATCTTTATAAACTATGCTTATTTTATTTTGAAAATCCAATCTATGCAAATATCCAATTAATCTTCTCTATATATATCCATTTTATTCCATATTTAACTCTACCATATAGTTATTATAACATTCTATTCATACATTAATCTTCTTTTATAATTTTTATATTTATATTCATTAACATTCAGTATTTATCTTCATTTTCAATTTCTATTATTATTATATTTACTTTATAATGGTTTTTAAATTTTTAAAATTCTATATAATTCCCTAAACTTTTTCTCTGACTTTACTCTCCAAAATTCTATGACATTCTATCAATAATTTTTTTTTTTATCCCCCTAGAAACCTCGCAACCCAAATTTTTTTTATTTATGATTCCTTGATAATTTGCATAAATTGATTATTCAATTCTAATATCTAGTTAGTCTTAATTACACTTATATTACATATAAAGACCAACTATTGAATACCATAACAATATATATATATATATATATATATATATATATATATATATATATATATATGAACAGTAGTGGTGTTCCGGGTTTCAATCCGTTGGTTGTTTGTGTCTTCACGACGTTTCGCCAACATCTCAGCTGGCATTTTCAAGTGATGCTTCCTTTGCGGCTGCTCAACTTGGAATGAGCTGCGTGGTCCTGTGTTGCTGCTTTTATACGCGTCGGCGGCGGCGCAGGTTATATCGCTGTTCTGTGATTGGTGGGCGGTGCGGTTCAGGTGTTGACGTTTCCTCCACCCGAGGTCGTTGACCGCGCCGATTATTTCCTGACTGTATTTGGGCCTGGATGGGTACGGCTGTCCTTGTTGCGTTTGTGTTTCTTATTGGTTCTGCCCGTGTCTGAGTATTCTCCAAGGATTTTTGTTCTTCTTGGGTAATTGGATTGGATTGTCTTTTGAGGAGACTTTTCCAAGTGTTGGAGATGTTTTGTGCATCGTCTCTTTTGTTGAGGCTGTTGGTTCTCTCTATTTCGAGGGCTTCTCTAACTATGCGGGTTCTGTAGTGTTTGATAGGTGCAATCTGTTTTGTTTCTGGGAAGTTTATTGTGTGGCCCGTTTCCTGGTGGTGTTGAAAAAGGGCTGATGTCGTTTGCTTATTTCTGATGTTGTTCTGGTGTTCCTGTACTCTGGCTGAGATTCTTCTATTTGTTTGTCCGATGTATTCTTTGTCGCAGTTACTGCACGGGATGCTGTATACGCCTTGGTTTTCTAAAGGTATTTTGTCTTTTGGATTGCCTATTATTTTGTGTAAGGTAGTCTGCGGCTTGTAGATTGTGGAAATGTCATGCCTTCTTAGAATCCTTCCAATCACGTCTGTTACACCTTTTATATATGGCAGTTTAGTTTTTGGTTTGGACATGTCGTATTCTTCCTTATTTGTTGTTGGTCTCGTGGCTTGTTTTTGTGCTTTTTTGATTGTGTGTTCATGGTATCCGTTTTGTCTTAGGGCGGTTGTGATGTTATGAAGTTCTTCTTGTCGGTTCGTTGTTTTTGTTAGGCGTATAGATCTGGATATCAGTGTACTGGCTACCGATTGCAATTGGGAAGGGTGATGATGAGATCTAGCATTCAGATATCTATTAGTGTGTGTAGGTTTCCTGTATACCGTGTAATCAATTGTGAGGTCATTGTTTCTTGTAATAAGTAGGTCAAGAAAAGGCAATTGGCCATTCTCTTCAACTTCTAACGTGAACTGTATTCGGTGGTGGATGTTGTTTAGTTCATCAAGGAAATTGTCAAGATTGGGTCTTCCATGAGGCCATATGATAAAGATGTCGTCCACGTAGCGTTTCCAAAAAGTCGGCTTCATTTTAGCTTTACTTAGTGCATTGGTTTCGAAATACTTCATGTAGAGATTGGCAATTACTGGTGATAGTGAGGATCCCATGGGGGCGCCTTCTGTTTGTCTATACAAGTTGTTCTCATACGAGAAATACGTATTCTTCAGACAGTGTCTTGCAAGTTCGATAATGTGTCTTGGGAAATCTTCATTTGTAGCTATTTGGTCTAGAGCCTCGTCAATTGGTACGCTTGGGTAAAGTG
Source organism: Altica lythri (assembly GCA_964028335.1). NCBI lineage: Eukaryota > Metazoa > Arthropoda > Insecta > Coleoptera > Chrysomelidae > Altica > Altica lythri. Next base: position 78,303,236 of record OZ034800.1, on the reverse strand, counting down.
ACTTTATATCTAGGCTAGCTAGGAGGTCATCTTTGTGCAGTTTAAGGTTTTTAATTATATTTGTCAGGTGTTCTAAATTCTTGACGTAGGAATCTGCTTCTTCGCTGGTTGGCTGCATGATCTCTGCAAGATATTTCTCGAGTTGTTGAGTTGGTGAGTCTATAGCGCTAACGATTGGTCTTAATGGCACTCCCTCCTTGTGAATTTTTGGCAACCCGTATAGTTTAGGGCATCTGCTAGCTTTTTCCCGAGGAATTATGCGAGCCTCGATTTCTGCCCCAAGCTTGGCGGCTTTGATTTTATCTTTTGTTGTCTTCTCAAGGTATGTTGTTGGGTCTCTTGTGACTTTTTTATATGTGTCGTCTTGGAGTATGTCTGCCATTTTTGTTCTATATTCTTCCGTATTCATCACCACTGTGACATTTCCCTTGTCTGCTTTCAATATAGTGATGTCTTTGTTTGCCTTTAGATTGTTGAGGGCTCTCATTTCGGACGGTTTTATGTTTGGTTTTGGTGGTTTGCTGGTCCTGAGAATACGTGCTACGTCTTGACGTATTATTTCAGCCTCATCGTCCGGCTTTTGGTCTAGGGCTGCTTCGATGTTCGCGATTATGTCCTCTGTTGGAATCGTCTTCGGTGTCACTGCAAAGTTAAAACCCTTGCTAAGGATGTGTTTCTCTTCCTCTGAGAGTTGGTAGTCAGAGAGGTTTTTAACCACTTTATTGATATCGAGTGGCTCTACTTTTGGTTCGGTTTTCCTCAGAAGTCGGGCAAATTTATTTTTCTGTTTGTCGGTTCTGTTCTTGAAGTCTGTTTCCGTCCTCCAGGTTGATAACTCATCTACTTTTTGCCAGAGTAACGGGTGAATTTCTTTGCTCAGTTGCAGATGTAGATCGTAGGCTGCTTTTTCTGTTTGGGCAACTTGTCTCCGTTTTTCTCGAATTTGTTCTCTTAGAAGCGATTTGCTCGTGTTTCTTAGGATATTTTCTGCTCTTTTTGTCCTTAAATGGTAAGTCAATTTGGTACACGTAGGCAGAACGTTGTTGTCGCGACATCTTATTAGAAATGTTATGTCGCAACATAATGTTGTGATTTTGGACCTTAGTGTTTCGAAGCGTTTTGTTGTTCTGAAGGTCTCCTCCCCGTAGAGGTGTACTATGTTATGATGTAGTGTTTCACGGATGGTAGAATGAACAGTAGTGGTGTTCCGGGTTTCAATCCGTTGGTTGTTTGTGTCTTCACGACGTTTCGCCAACATCTCAGCTGGCATTTTCAAGTGATGCTTCCTTTGCGGCTGCTCAACTTGGAATGAGCTGCGTGGTCCTGTGTTGCTGCTTTTATACGCGTCGGCGGCGGCGCAGGTTATATCGCTGTTCTGTGATTGGTGGGCGGTGCGGTTCAGGTGTTGACGTTTCCTCCACCCGAGGTCGTTGACCGCGCCGATTATTTCCTGACTGTATTTGGGCCTGGATGGGTACGGCTGTCCTTGTTGCGTTTGTGTTTCTTATTGGTTCTGCCCGTGTCTGAGTATTCTCCAAGGATTTTTGTTCTTCTTGGGTAATTGGATTGGATTGTCTTTTGAGGAGACTTTTCCAAGTGTTGGAGATGTTTTGTGCATCGTCTCTTTTGTTGAGGCTGTTGGTTCTCTCTATTTCGAGGGCTTCTCTAACTATGCGGGTTCTGTAGTGTTTGATAGGTGCAATCTGTTTTGTTTCTGGGAAGTTTATTGTGTGGCCCGTTTCCTGGTGGTGTTGAAAAAGGGCTGATGTCGTTTGCTTATTTCTGATGTTGTTCTGGTGTTCCTGTACTCTGGCTGAGATTCTTCTATTTGTTTGTCCGATGTATTCTTTGTCGCAGTTACTGCACGGGATGCTGTATACGCCTTGGTTTTCTAAAGGTATTTTGTCTTTTGGATTGCCTATTATTTTGTGTAAGGTAGTCTGCGGCTTGTAGATTGTGGAAATGTCATGCCTTCTTAGAATCCTTCCAATCACGTCTGTTACACCTTTTATATATGGCAGTTTAGTTTTTGGTTTGGACATGTCGTATTCTTCCTTATTTGTTGTTGGTCTCGTGGCTTGTTTTTGTGCTTTTTTGATTGTGTGTTCATGGTATCCGTTTTGTCTTAGGGCGGTTGTGATGTTATGAAGTTCTTCTTGTCGGTTCGTTGTTTTTGTTAGGCGTATAGATCTGGATATCAGTGTACTGGCTACCGATTGCAATTGGGAAGGGTGATGATGAGATCTAGCATTCAGATATCTATTAGTGTGTGTAGGTTTCCTGTATACCGTGTAATCAATTGTGAGGTCATTGTTTCTTGTAATAAGTAGGTCAAGAAAAGGCAATTGGCCATTCTCTTCAACTTCTAACGTGAACTGTATTCGGTGGTGGATGTTGTTTAGTTCATCAAGGAAATTGTCAAGATTGGGTCTTCCATGAGGCCATATGATAAAGATGTCGTCCACGTAGCGTTTCCAAAAAGTCGGCTTCATTTTAGCTTTACTTAGTGCATTGGTTTCGAAATACTTCATGTAGAGATTGGCAATTACTGGTGATAGTGAGGATCCCATGGGGGCGCCTTCTGTTTGTCTATACAAGTTGTTCTCATACGAGAAATACGTATTCTTCAGACAGTGTCTTGCAAGTTCGATAATGTGTCTTGGGAAATCTTCATTTGTAGCTATTTGGTCTAGAGCCTCGTCAATTGGTACGCTTGGGTAAAGTGACTTTATATCTAGGCTAGCTAGGAGGTCATCTTTGTGCAGTTTAAGGTTTTTAATTATATTTGTCAGGTGTTCTAAATTCTTGACGTAGGAATCTGCTTCTTCGCTGGTTGGCTGCATGATCTCTGCAAGATATTTCTCGAGTTGTTGAGTTGGTGAGTCTATAGCGCTAACGATTGGTCTTAATGGCACTCCCTCCTTGTGAATTTTTGGCAACCCGTATAGTTTAGGGCATCTGCTAGCTTTTTCCCGAGGAATTATGCGAGCCTCGATTTCTGCCCCAAGCTTGGCGGCTTTGATTTTATCTTTTGTTGTCTTCTCAAGGTATGTTGTTGGGTCTCTTGTGCCTTTTTTATATGTGTCGTCTTGGAGTATGTCTGCCATTTTTGTTCTATATTCTTCCGTATTCATCACCACTGTGACATTTCCCTTGTCTGCTTTCAATATAGTGATGTCTTTGTTTGCCTTTAGATTGTTGAGGGCTCTCATTTCGGACGGTTTTATGTTTGGTTTTGGTGGTTTGCTGGTCCTGAGAATACGTGCTACGTCTTGACGTATTATTTCAGCCTCATCGTCCGGCTTTTGGTCTAGGGCTGCTTCGATGTTCGCGATTATGTCCTCTGTTGGAATCGTCTTCGGTGTCACTGCAAAGTTAAAACCCTTGCTAAGGATGTGTTTCTCTTCCTCTGAGAGTTGGTAGTCAGAGAGGTTTTTAACCACTTTATTGATATTGATAACTGTACAGTTCACGTTAGAAGTTGAAGAGAATGGCCAATTGCCTTTTCTTGACCTACTTATTACAAGAAACAATGACCTCACAATTGATTACACGGTATACAGGAAACCTACACACACTAATAGATATCTGAATGCTAGATCTCATCATCACCCTTCCCAATTGCAATCGGTAGCCAGTACACTGATATCCAGATCTATACGCCTAACAAAAACAACGAACCGACAAGAAGAACTTCATAACATCACAACCGCCCTAAGACAAAACGGATACCATGAACACACAATCAAAAAAGCACAGAAACAAGCCACGAGACCAACAACAAATAAGGAAGAATACGACATGTCCAAACCAAAAACTAAACTGCCATATATAAAAGGTGTAACAGACGTGATTGGAAGGATTCTAAGAAGGCATGACATTTCCACAATCTACAAGCCGCAGACTACCTTACACAAAATAATAGGCAATCCAAAAGACAAAATACCTTTAGAAAACCAAGGCGTATACAGCATCCCGTGCAGTAACTGCGACAAAGAATACATCGGACAAACAAATAGAAGAATCTCAGCCAGAGTACAGGAACACCAGAACAACATCAGAAATAAGCAAACGACATCAGCCCTTTTTCAACACCACCAGGAAACGGGCCACACAATAAACTTCCCAGAAACAAAACAGATTGCACCTATCAAACACTACAGAACCCGCATAGTTAGAGAAGCCCTCGAAATAGAGAGAACCAACAGCCTCAACAAAAGAGACGATGCACAAAACATCTCCAACACTTGGAAAAGTCTCCTCAAAAGACAATCCAATCCAATTACGCAAGAAGAACAAAAATCCTTGGAGAATACTCAGACACGGGCAGAACCAATAAGAAACACAAACGCAACAAGGACAGCCGTACCCATCCAGGCCCAAATACAGTCAGGAAATAATCGGCGCGGTCAACGACCTCGGGTGGAGGAAACGTCAACACCTGAACCGCACCGCCCACCAATCACAGAACAGCGATATAACCTGCGCCGCCGCCGACGCGTATAAAAGCAGCAACACAGGACCACGCAGCTCATTCCAAGTTGAGCAGCCGCAAAGGAAGCATCACTTGAAAATGCCAGCTGAGATGTTGGCGAAACGTCGTGAAGACACAAACAACCAACGGATTGAAACCCGGAACACCACTACTGTTCATTCTACCATCCGTGAAACACTACATCATAACATAGTACACCTCTACGGGGAGGAGACCTTCAGAACAACAAAACGCTTTCGAAACACTAAGGTCCAAAATCACAACATTATGTTGCGACATAACATTTCTAATAAGATGTCGCGACAACAACGTTCTGCCTACGTGTACCAAATTGACTTACCATTTAAGGACAAAAAGAGCAGAAAATATCCTAAGAAACACGAGCAAATCGCTTCTAAGAGAACAAATTCGAGAAAAACGGAGACAAGTTGCCCAAACAGAAAAAGCAGCCTACGATCTACATCTGCAACTGAGCAAAGAAATTCACCCGTTACTCTGGCAAAAAGTAGATGAGTTATCAACCTGGAGGACGGAAACAGACTTCAAGAACAGAACCGACAAACAGAAAAATAAATTTGCCCGACTTCTGAGGAAAACCGAACCAAAAGTAGAGCCACTCGATATCAATAAAGTGGTTAAAAACCTCTCTGACTACCAACTCTCAGAGGAAGAGAAACACATCCTTAGCAAGGGTTTTAACTTTGCAGTGACACCGAAGACGATTCCAACAGAGGACATAATCGCGAACATCGAAGCAGCCCTAGACCAAAAGCCGGACGATGAGGCTGAAATAATACGTCAAGACGTAGCACGTATTCTCAGGACCAGCAAACCACCAAAACCAAACATAAAACCGTCCGAAATGAGAGCCCTCAACAATCTAAAGGCAAACAAAGACATCACTATATTGAAAGCAGACAAGGGAAATGTCACAGTGGTGATGAATACGGAAGAATATAGAACAAAAATGGCAGACATACTCCAAGACGACACATATAAAAAAGTCACAAGAGACCCAACAACATACCTTGAGAAGACAACAAAAGATAAAATCAAAGCCGCCAAGCTTGGGGCAGAAATCGAGGCTCGCATAATTCCTCGGGAAAAAGCTAGCAGATGCCCTAAACTATACGGGTTGCCAAAAATTCACAAGGAGGGAGTGCCATTAAGACCAATCGTTAGCGCTATAGACTCACCAACTCAACAACTCGAGAAATATCTTGCAGAGATCATGCAGCCAACCAGCGAAGAAGCAGATTCCTACGTCAAGAACTCAGAACACCTGACAAATATAATTAAAAACCTTAAACTGCACAAAGATGACCTCCTAGCTAGCCTAGATATAAAGTCACTTTACCCAAGCGTACCAATTGACGAGGCTCTAGACCAAATAGCTACACACATTATCGAACTTGCAAGACACTGTCTGAAGAATACGTATTTCTCGTATGAGAACAACTTGTATAGACAAACAGAAGGCGCCCCCATGGGATCCTCACTATCACCAGTAATTGCCAATCTCTACATGAAGTATTTCGAAACCAATGCACTAAGTAAAGCTAAAATGAAGCCGACTTTTTGGAAACGCTACGTGGACGACATCTTTATCATATGGCCTCATGGAAGACCCAATCTTGACAATTTCCTTGATGAACTAAACAACATCCACCACCGAATACAGTTCACGTTAGAAGTTGAAGAGAATGGCCAATTGCCTTTTCTTGACCTACTTATTACAAGAAACAATGACCTCACAATTGATTACACGGTATACAGGAAACCTACACACACTAATAGATATCTGAATGCTAGATCTCATCATCACCCTTCCCAATTGCAATCGGTAGCCAGTACACTGATATCCAGATCTATACGCCTAACAAAAACAACGAACCGACAAGAAGAACTTCATAACATCACAACCGCCCTAAGACAAAACGGATACCATGAACACACAATCAAAAAAGCACAAAAACAAGCCACGAGACCAACAACAAATAAGGAAGAATACGACATGTCCAAACCAAAAACTAAACTGCCATATATAAAAGGTGTAACAGACGTGATTGGAAGGATTCTAAGAAGGCATGACATTTCCACAATCTACAAGCCGCAGACTACCTTACACAAAATAATAGGCAATCCAAAAGACAAAATACCTTTAGAAAACCAAGGCGTATACAGCATCCCGTGCAGTAACTGCGACAAAGAATACATCGGACAAACAAATAGAAGAATCTCAGCCAGAGTACAGGAACACCAGAACAACATCAGAAATAAGCAAACGACATCAGCCCTTTTTCAACACCACCAGGAAACGGGCCACACAATAAACTTCCCAGAAACAAAACAGATTGCACCTATCAAACACTACAGAACCCGCATAGTTAGAGAAGCCCTCGAAATAGAGAGAACCAACAGCCTCAACAAAAGAGACGATGCACAAAACATCTCCAACACTTGGAAAAGTCTCCTCAAAAGACAATCCAATCCAATTACCCAAGAAGAACAAAAATCCTTGGAGAATACTCAGACACGGGCAGAACCAATAAGAAACACAAACGCAACAAGGACAGCCGTACCCATCCAGGCCCAAATACAGTCAGGAAATAATCGGCGCGGTCAACGACCTCGGGTGGAGGAAACGTCAACACCTGAACCGCACCGCCCACCAATCACAGAACAGCGATATAACCTGCGCCGCCGCCGACGCGTATAAAAGCAGCAACACAGGACCACGCAGCTCATTCCAAGTTGAGCAGCCGCAAAGGAAGCATCACTTGAAAATGCCAGCTGAGATGTTGGCGAAACGTCGTGAAGACACAAACAACCAACGGATTGAAACCCGGAACACCACTACTGTTCATTCTACCATCCGTGAAACACTACATCATAACATATATATATATATATATATATATCTGGCGGCACCAAGTTTTAGATTAGATTATTAGATTAGACCTCTAGCGTCATCAAAATTTAATTTAAAATTACAGGTCTCATACAAACTCCCATCCCCTAGTTTAAGGGGTTGGGGGATGAAAGTTACAAGTTTTATAATTTTTTTGTTGTTTGTGTGCTAATACTAGCTTACATACAAAATTTCAGCTTTCTAGGACATTAGGAAATACCTTAATAATTTTGATGATCATCAGTGAGTCAGTGACGAAATCAGCGTTTTTTAGATATAAATAAAATCTGAAGTATAAAAGCTAATGTAATTAAAACTTAATATGTTCAATAAGTCCGCTATTGACAATATATCCCGAAAATTTTGTTGATCTAGCATAATCCAAACCCAAGTTATGAGGGTTCAAAAAAACGACGAAGCGCTTCGAGAAAAGGTAGGTAGTGCCCGTGCGCTTCGCTTGGCTCGTCTTGGCGGGGGCACTACCGTGCCCCCAGATAGAGCAGGAATGAGTTGATTAACAACCCAGTTTTTAAAAAGGTCACCATTCATACTTTTGTGATAGTCAAGGTCTGTATTCGAAGAGTCTAGTAACAAGTCACATCCTTCCAAAAATCCAGTATCAGTCCCTGCGTGTAAAATAGTAAATCGCTTTCCTTCGGATTTTACACGAGCTGGATTACTTTTTAGGTCAGAATCGTGCACCCACTGACGCACTGAACTACCATTTTGATAGATCCATGTTTCATCTAGGTACACGAATCTAACTCTCTCATCAAGACTTTTTAGTTGTTTATATTTCCGAATGAAAGCGATCTTTCTAATTTTAACGTGTCGTTGTTCACATAAAATATGTCGTCCATTTACTTTTTTAAATTTGTATCCCATTAATTTTATAAGTTTGTATAGTGTCGTACGTCCCCCTTTAAAATCAAAATTTTGTTTAGCATCAGTCAAAAGTTTGTCTAAAGTAAAATGTTCAGTTTTAGCATGGTACATCCAAATCTGTCGCTGTAAGTCTTTTTTTAAAATAAACTTCTCAAATGTATCAGTTTTACATCCTTTATCTGCGACTTTCTCATTATTTTTCAATCCTTCTTTAATAATCTTCCGTATTTTCTATACACTGATCTAAAAAAATTAAGCATTTAGAATGTTTGTCATATTAATTAGATTCAAAAAATATACCTCAGTTACACAACGGTAGTTAAGAGATTTAAAAATATTTAACAAAATTTTGAATTAAATTATAGTTACAAAAATGTATAATTTCGAAATTTGAAATCTGACAACATTGTATATAATTTATTATGATATCTGTCTGTGTTCTTTTAATAATATCAATTTTATTTAAAAAAGTGATACATATTTATAAATTCATTACAAAAACCTCTCTCAATTAATCTAATGCAAAATATATGTTAGTTTATGTTAGCGACTAGCATTGATTTAAAAGAAATACACATAAAATCGTACTTACTTGAAAAACCTCGGCCAATTGATTTAAATAAACACTCTCACAGCTGTTAGCTAGTTTCCTAAACATACCATAACATCTAACGATGCTGTTGTGAATTTCTGTACTTATTTTTTTTGGCATTGTATATTGAATCTAAGAAAGCATCAAATATTTCGTTATTGAATCTTCAACAATTTTACCTTTGACAATGTGCTGTCAATATTTCGACAGTAGGTACCAACCCAACAAATTGAAGTGCCAATCCAAGAAATAAAATGCATAGTCTACTGAGATTGAAATAAGAAGTGAATGAATTATACCTACGTATATCATGGAAGGAAACACTCAGTTTTATAATTAGTAAAAAAATAATCGATTATAAAAACTTGGATGAAAACATATTAATACGAGGTGTGTCGCAAAGTAAACAGGACACATATAAAAAAAACAAACATTTTTGAAGTTATACTTCTTATCATGGACTTGATTTGTGTGGGGTTAAATGGGAAAAATCATTACATATGTAATGGTGTAAGTAAGAGAGAGACAGAAACATATATAAGGTATCAGTACATTGAAAAGAGATAGATATACAAAAAACAGTCTGAGCTAATGTTTTGGAATATCATAGTGACGTATTACATTGTGTTTGACAGATTATTTTATAATTCTGTCACGTAAGTAAACATATAAAGTTTAGTATTTTATATTAATAATTTTAATAATAATATTCAGTAATGAGTATTGTATTGTAGTCGATACTACCGTCACATGGTTGCATTATATTTTGCACTATGGGGTTTTGTAAACACTTTTTTTGTACATTGATCGTTTTACTGTTTAGTTTTCGTGTTTGAAGTAAGGACACACATCAACTGGTCTTATTTTTCTAAGTATTTATTTAATTGAATACAGTTAATTTTTAAAAAAAAAATATTTCTACTTGCCTGTGTTTGTAGTTATTAAGTTGTATTAGTTAACAGTGCATAGAAGTATAACTTCTGCCGGCAGTCCCACTGACTGCCACACCCTTTTTTTTGGAAATGAAATTTATTTTATTCAAAATTGTCCCTTTCAGAGTTAATACAGCGATTTGCACAAGTTTTTTGAATGTTGATTTCAGCTCATTGACCAGAACGTTCTTTAAAATGGTTGTCGATGCCTTTTGCATCGTCGACATACCGCTGTCCCTTCATGGACAAATGAACAGATAAAAGTCGCACGGTGCCATATCCGGAGAATATGGGGAGTGGTTGATGATGAAAATGCCATTTTTTTTCAAAAAATTGTACACAAGTGTCGATCGATGGAATAGTGCAATATCGTGCAACAAGCGCCAGCTTCTTCGCGATATTCTGGCCGAACACGACGAATACGCGATAGCAAACGCCTCATAACACCAAGATAATACACAGCATTAACTGTTTAGTCCGCTGGAACGAATTCTCTTCGAATCGTAGAAACAAATCAACATTGTCTTCACTTTTGACTTTTCCAAACGGCTTGTTTTCGGTTTTGGCTTGCTTGGGTTCTTCCATGCGAAACTTTGACGCTTGGTTTCGGGATTGTATTGAAAACACCACCTTTCGTCACCGGTCATAATGTTGTACAGAGAGTTTTTATCTTTCTTGGCCTCTTTATTCCTTCGAATGTTAAATTCGAAGCATTTTTTTAGTCATCCATGAGCTTGTGCGAAACAAACCGTGAATACACCTTTCTCATGCCTAAATTGCTGCTCAAAATGCGATAGATCGAATCTTTGCAGATATTTAATTCCATTTGCATGTATCTCAATGAAGATTTTGGCTTTACTAAACAAACGCACTTTTTCGACATCTTGTGGCGTAATCGCACAAATTTCAGCTGGCCAACATGTTCGTCGTCGTCTAGCGACTCACGGTCTCCTTTGAACCGTGGAAAACACTCGTAGACTCTGCTACAAGATAAACAATCATCACCATAAATTTGTTTTAATAATCGATGCGTTTCGGTAAATTTTTTACCAAGTTTAAATAAAACTTAATTTTGGCTCTTTGTTCGATGCTTACTTTTCGACCGATGTTAAACAGCGACTGCAACTTCAAGTGCGATAACTCGGCGTGAAGTGGTTCGGTTGTCATGAAATTTTAAAAGAACATTAATGAAAAATGTTCCTATAGAAGGCTTGCCCCAATAATACATGGTGCTACTAGTATCGGATATTTCTTAAAAGTCCTGTTTACTTTGTGACAGACGTTGTACATATAAATAATAGTTACTACTAAATTCTGTTGTGTTTATTCTTTAAATTTCAATCTTCTTTTTTTCTATTTGTTTTATTATGAAGGTCAGTTATAAATATTTTGCCAGAATTTTACCAGAGATCTAAATTCTATAAAATTTATACTGCTTAGAGCAAATATTTCTGTAAATAGCGTACAAAACGCTGACAAGCTAGAAAAAAGAAGCAATAAATAGAGCAACTGAACACTTGCACGATTGGCTGGAGCCTCCTTTCACCAATTAACCAACTTAAAACAATGAGATGGACCATTATTTATAATGTAATATCTTTAGAGTGGTTTTTATTATTTTTGATGATTGCGATTCGATTCTCATGCAAACTGTTTTTTTTATTTTATTTTTTAAGTAGTATTTTATACAGTGCCATTGTGAATTGAAAAATTAGACTAAAATTTCTCTGCTGAATATAATTTAAAATTATTAATAATTATTTATGTACGTTTAAGATAATTTTTAAATTTTGATAAAAAAAATTCTTAACTACAATACAACACTTTTTAGAAAAAGTCCTTATAATATTTGACAAATTTAAATTATACCAAAACAAGTTTTAATCCATCCACCCTAATTTTATTAGTAAAAGTTTTGGAATTATCATTTTAAAAAATTGCTTGCATAAGAATCGAATTAGCGTGCATGATGACTAACACAAACCACTAGAAAACCCAATGCTTTATTAATCAAAAACATCTGTGATTAATAAATTATGCTCAAATGTATACTTTAAGGTAGGTTAAGGTTGTTTCGCGAATGTGCAAGCAGCATAGTAGTGGCCCTCTACATTACTCTCTCTTCCTATAGCAGAATAGCTAGAGCCGAAATTTTGCCGTCATCCGTAATATGACATTTCTCTTTTGCAACATTTTTATTCAATAGCAGGGACACTTCAGTTGATATAGAGGGTATCTATAAGTGGTGAAAGTGGTCAATTTTTATGGGAAATTATCGTCATCGATAATATGGATAAAAATTTTCCCAGTTGAAGGTGTTCATCGACAATTTGGAATCCCGAGGGATGGACAGCTGGGTGGATACAAAAATTTGACCCTCTTTTCCCTTGCCGGCATTTCTTTTGTATTTAGGCTTTTCAATGGTTTAACATTACCTGATAAAAACGACGGATATATTATCGATGACGTTTTTTTTTGCTTAAGTTTTTGCCCTCTTAACCATTGTCCGCCACCTCTTTTGTATACCCCAGCTGTCCGCCAGTTTGGATCTAGGCTTTACATTACCTAGTGAAAATGGCAAAAATATTATCAATGGCGATTTTTTGCTCTCTTTAGCCTTGTCCGCCACCTCCTTTCTATCCACTTAGGTATCCATTTGTCGGAATTTCGAATTGTTGTATCAACACTTTCGACTGTAAAAATTTTCATTCATATCATCGATGACGCCGATTTCCCGTAAAAGTTGGCAACTTTCACTCCTTATAGCTATCCACTTTATAGACTAGGGTGTCCGCCTGAGCAGGAACGTAAATACCTGTATTGAATGAACATTTTGCAAAAGAGAAATGTCATATTACGGATGACAACAAAATTTCGGCTTTAGCTCATAGACTACTAATAAATGTAACAAATTCAACGGAGTGAATACTATCTCCACACTATCTCCAGAAGTACATTTTTACGCGTTTAAGCCTTGGGAATGAGATGTGGTCTGGTGGTTGGAGAAACCTCTACTAGTGTCGCTAGAAATAACCAATAAACTAATCTTCTATCTAAACTATATGATAGCATCTCACAATTTCTCATAAAATGATGTCAAGAGTCTCAACGGCTCAGACCCCAGGGTCTGTTTAGAGACACCTCTAAGAGCAACACTAACAGAGAATCTTAGACTCCGACCTCCATGACGTTTTTTAAGAACCAACTTATATTCTACGTAACACTAAAGGATCGTCTCGAAACTTATTGTACTGACGTTGAACTATTTAAATGTAATAAAAAACAATACACTTAAATATTCAACTATGAATTTAATATATAAGGCAAAACTGTTTTCCAATGTTTTTTAATAGTTGCTAAGAAGATTGAAGCTTGTCTTTCTGCTTTTTTAGAAGCTTATCAATTATTCACTCTTAGAAAATTACGGTTATACATCTTTCTACCCCTACGTCGTGGTCTGTTACTTTTGATTTTAACTCAAAAGTTTTTTATTCTTTAGTCATCAATATGCTATCTATATCCCAACTAACTTATTGAAACTTCTAGTAATAGTTTCGGTGATAGTTCATTAATATTCTCAAAATGTATTATCTATACCCCATGAATATCTCCTTGTTTGAGGCTATGCGTCTTATAGAACGTTTTGGCCGTCGTAGTTAACGTAGATAGACCCACGGTAAGGGAGAAAGTTGCACGACATTTAGATACCTACGAGGTCTGTTGCAAAGTAAACAGGACATGACAATCGAACCACTTCACGTCGAGTAATCGCGCTCAAAGTGACAGTACCTTTTTAACAAGGGTCGAAGAATTATGTTTTAAACTTGGTAAAACATTAATCGAAACGCATCTATGGTTAAAACAAGTTTATGGTGATGATCGTTTATCTTGTAGCCTAGTCCACTAGTGGTTTACACGTTTTAATAAGGATTGTGAGTCGCTGAAAAACGATGGACATATTGGCATGTCAAAATTTGTGATTACGCAATCTTTGGTTTTAACCCATAAAAATTACTTCGAAATTATAAAATATTTACAGTAATTTTTTGTAATAAATAAATGTATTGTGTGTAAATTTCTAATTAATTTCCACCAAAGTGGATTATGTAAAATTATAACGTTTCAACTGCCTTATTTATGTTATCAACCACTGTTGTAAAGAATTACAAACGCTATGGGACTATAATATAACCGGTTAAAATTAAATAAAACAAATCTCATTAAGATGCACTAAGTACTGAAAATTCTATTTATAGACCAAACTTTAAAATTTTTCTTTTCAGGTTACAGAAAATTTAATTTAAATCATCTATAAATTTCAAGTTTCGCCATAAAATTAAACGAATTTTTAAAAGGAACATTATTATTCCATAAGTTTCCTTAACTAATAGAATCTGTCGGACGTACTTGTTCGAACTGAAATTGTAACTGGTAATTTTGTTCACTTTTTTAACCAACTTCAAAAAAGGAGAAGGTTATCAATTCGACCATATTTTTTTATGGATGTTACCGAATATCTCCGGTATTTATAATCCGATTTGAAAAATTCTTTTTGCATGTAACGTTTACAACGTTATTTGTGGCCTGGCCTATGGACTATTAATTTTTATAATTTGTGGGTTATTGGATTCGACGCGTAGACTTTATCTGTGTTGAGAAGGGGAATATTTAGTTCGTACATGAGAAGTGTTGCTAATTTAATCCTTTTCATTTTGTGCATTTAAAGCAATCAGTTTCTTCTCACTACCTTCTCCCTTCGGGCCATTGCCAATTTTGTGAAGGGTCCATAGTGAGGGCTTTTTGAGCCGAAATTTTCCATCTGGACAGCAGACACCAAAGTCAGATCGTTGTTCACTACTAGAGTCACTCCTTCAAATATTTTCAATTGGGAGAAAACATCTTACCATCGGCAACATTAACCGGTGCTTATCAACTACCGGAGGTCTCAGTATTCCGTCCACCACATCGATTCCGAAGATAACATCAGAAAAGATAAGAAATTAGATAATCACTTTTTTTTTCTAATATCTTAAAATTTCTTTGAATAAACAATTTAACACTGATTCTCTTTTTTATTTGTATGTCTGTATTTGGCGCCCTTATTCATTTGTTTGGGGAAAGTTAAAAAAGAAAGCCAGAAGGAAGCCACGAACCCTGGAGCTAGCCAAGGGTATTTTTACGCTACAAATTTGGCGCTCAACGTGGTTGAACAATTTCTTTGAGATTTATCTTTATCTTTTTCTTTATCTTTTTTCTCAAAGGGATTGTTTTGGCCACAAATTGGGTTACAAATTTGGCGCCCAACTAAAGTCTTCTTGCTTTTTTTGAAACTTTTTCCCTAGCATTCACGTTAAATTAAAATAAGTTTAAATTTTGTCATCAATTTAATACAGACATTCAAATTTTTATAAATTGTTTTTACTAACATCTAATTTTTACCATTACTTTATTTTGTTGGATTTTATTATCTATTGATTCAAGGTTAACCACTATCGAATTGGTAAATTTCGGTTTTAATTTAACTGATTTTATTTATTGAAAAATATTATTATTCTTTAATCAATTTAATTCTTTTACCTTACAATAATGTTGCCTTCACATTTAGTAATTTTTCTATACCGATTGTCTCTTACGATGTTATCTATACATTTAAAATATTTCTTTATCTTGAATTTATCTCTATTATTCCTGATTTATAGGCGGAATTTTTTAAACAGTTAGGACCCTTCTTGGCAGATTTTAATGTGTTTGTACCGTTTTATCATTATGTCCTTTTTTTGTTGCTATCTTAGCTTTTGTATTTTTTTCCATGACTTTATTATGTGGTTGTAAGAGTTACAGTCAAAATCTTTTCGTGTATACCTTCAATTTCTGTATTTTGGTTTTTCTTTTTTCTCTTTTTCTCATTTCTTTAAGTTAAAATTCGGAAGATGGTCATAGGGAATTTTGTTCTATCTTGAGTGTGGGTACTTATCGTTGTTTGCCGTGGGCATTTTGGGTGTGGTCTGGATGACCACATTATTACCGTGTAAGGTCTGTGAGACCTTAGTACCTTGTAGGGGTCTGTGAGACCTCTTTATCGTGTAGCAGTTGTGTAACTGCTCTTTAGTTCTATTGGTGTTCCGTATGGTTGGGACACAATAGAAATTTATCTTATCTTACCTTATTGTATTGTGGGATTATGGTCTATATTGGTTTCTTTTTCGGTCGTTAGGGCTTATCTTTGGGAAGCATATAGACTTTCCATGTATTTGTGTACCTACTCGGGATTTTTTTTGTTTTCCAATTACCATTCTTTCATTTTTTATTTGTATTGATTTGTGATACACTAAATACAGAAATTCCTTTTAATATCTAGGACTGTTTCTTCACATACCGAGGACATCTTGATATATTTTGTGATTTTTTTTTTCGTACGTTTCGTTACCTTTGTAATAATTTTGTAGTAACCTTATTGAAAAATTTTTTTGCACAACTGTCATTAAAAGTGACACTTTTAATGATAGCAAACAATGTTAAAAACGATTGTTTACATAGCAGCGTGTTAAAAATACTTTTAACACGTTGCCATATAAACAAGTTTACTTTTAACACGGTTTAGTTTACTTTTAACACGGTTTGGTTCATTGTCATTAAAAATTCGCTCGTTTCATTATCAAACTAGGAAAGTTGTACAAAAAACATTGTATGGCATTTGTGTTAAAAGTGATTTTATTTTGTTCGTGAAATTGTTCAATTCGCTCCGCTCATTTCACAAACGTTTTCACTCACAAAATAAAACCTCACTTTTAACACTCATATCATAAAAAACTATTAAATTCTCTAATTTCTTTACTTTTTCCCTACACTGGAGTCACTACACTGAAGGCATTAGTTTTGTTCACTAATCATTAACTTTTCAATTTCTATTTCTTAGATTTTTTTAATTCTTAAAACTTTTTCAAAATTCATTTCAACTTTTTAATTAACTTCGATTGTCATTTAATTTTTTTTAATTGAAATTTTTTTAAAAAGGGTTGGTGAGTTCAGGTCAGTACTGTACCTTAGGGATAGCATTTCTTTGCGAGTACAGGCTGTCGCTGTTCCTCTGTGCCGCACCACCACGTTAGTATAAATTTGTGTTTTTGATTAATTAGTTTTTACCAAATTAGTATAATTTGTATTTTTGAATATTTAGTTTGCCTTGTTCCTTTTTCAAAATTTTTTCTCTTTACTTATTGATTATTGCCTTTCAGTATTCTTGGCGTTTGAGTATTGGTTTCCTGTTCCTATGTGATTTCGTCGTTTTTACTTTTATTAATTATCCTATATTAATGTTTTCTTTGGGTTCTTATTATTTCTGCGATGTCTTGTCCTTTTACTGTTGAATAATTATCTTTTCATCGTTTATATGTCTCGTATTTGCACAGCGATAAGACTGTCAACCTATATTTTGTTCTGAATATCAATCGATTTTTCTTTTAGTGTTTATACACATTTTCGTTCAATTGATATTCGGTTTCAATTTTTTTTTCTCGTTCATTGAATAGTTCCTTGGCCTTTGGCTTATTTTATTACTCTTTTGGAGTTTTTGTTTGTATTCAATGATTCTCTTGACGTCGGTCTTATCTTATTTTGGTTATTTTGGAGACATATTTTTGTTTTTTTCGCTGTGTTCACAATTGCCTTGTGAACAACTTATCTTTGGTTTCTTTTGACATCGCGTCAAATCGTTGTTTTGCCTTGACGACATTGATTGGGATAGTTAATATTATTTTTATTAAATTTTTTGTCGAGAATTTTTTTCTTATTGTTTATGAGAATTACACATTATGGTTACTTCTTAATTTATTAAATGTTATATATTTTTTTACCTATTCACCAGTTTTTGATTATTATTTTTTTAATTTTAGTAGTTTCATTTTATAAAAAAAAAGAATCTTCAATTCTTTTTTTTCCGTCAGGTTACCGTGGTGTAACGTTTACAACGTTATTTGTGGCCTGGCCTATGGACTATTAATTTTTATAATTTGTGGGTTATTGGATTCGACGCGTAGACTTTATCTGTGTTGAGAAGGGGAATATTTAGTTCGTACATGAAAAGTGTTGCTATTTTAATCCTTTTCATTTTGTGCTTTTAAAGCAATCAGTTTCTTCTCACTACCTTCTCCCTTCGGGCCATTGCCAATTTGTGAAGGGTCCATAGTGAGGGCTTTTTGAGCCGAAATTTTCCATCTGGACAGTAGACACCAAAGTCAGATCGTTGTTCACTACTAGAGTCACTCCTTCAAATATTTTCAATTGGGAGAACATTAACCGGTGCTTATCAACTACCGGAGGTCTCAGTATTCCGTCCACCACATCGATTCGGAAGATAACATCAGAAAAGATAAGAAATTAGATAATCACTTTTTTTTTACTAATATCTTAAAATTTCTTTGAATAAACAATTTAACACTGATTCTCTTTTTTATTTGTATGTCTGTATTTGGCGCGCTTATTCATTTGTTTGGGGAAAGTTAAAAAAGAAAGCCAGAAGGAAGCCACGAACCCTGGAGCTAGCCAAGGGTATTTTTACGCTACATGCATTCAAAAGAGTAGAGTTTCCCATTGGGCCCATAGAAATTTGGTTGAGGTCTGGTCATCAATGTGAAAGATATTCCAGGGAATACCACAAAAATCAACAGAATGAGCTCGACAATTAAGTTATTATGTAAATGATCATGTATAACATAAAAACATAATAATTGGCGCGTTACTGTCCCACTATAACCGATTTAAAACAAGGGGGTTCTTAATTCGACCAAAGTTTTTTTTTATGTTACGGAACATCTCTAGTATTTATAATCCGATTTAAAAAAATCGTTTTGCATTTAAAAGAATAGAGTGTTCGTGTGATCCCATAGAAATTTGATTAAGGTCTGGTCATCAATGTGGAAGATATTCCAAGAAATACCACAAAAATCAATAAAAAAAGCTCTGCAGTTAAGTTAATATGTTAATAATGATGTATAACCTAAAAACATAATAATTAGCCGGTTACTGTGCCATTTTTAAGCCAAAGACCTCTTCTCACAAGAAGAAGGAATGAGCATTTCATCAATTCTCTTGCTCACTACGTGTTGGTGATTTTGGACAATTAAGTCCACGTTTCATCACGATGTTTTCCACGTGCTTCGTGGTTCTAGGTGTTAGACAATTTACTTATGTCTCCAAAAAGTCACATTGGTACATGTCGGGATTGCTGGGGATTGAACTCAGTACCTACCTCTTGCACGGTATTTGGAAGGTTTTGAAAATAGTACATCATGAATCAAGTAATAACTAAAAATGATAAAATAAACTTTTAAAAAAAAAATTAAACCTCCTTCAAAAAAAATGTAGATACTAAAAAGCGAGAAATAAAATCTTTATTTCTTAAAAAAATTATAAACAACTAGGCATCTGATTTCGATTTCCTTGAAGTCGGCTTCAATGGCAAATTACCCTCTATTTAAATCATAGCTATTAAATCTAGATTTCGAATGATAGTAACTCAAATCGTTTACAAAGGAACCGACTTCAAGGAAATAGAAATCAGATGCCTAGTTTTAGATGTTTATTATCTCCATTTCCTGTATATTAATCAAACAACTTCTCTTACTTAATTTCCTTACTACTAACTCTCTAAGTTTCTTTTTTAACGAAAGGTGTGAAAAATAACTTGTCTGCCAAATTCAAATATAGAACAGTTTACAAGTTTTTTTTATTGATAATCGTTAATTTAAATATTGCAGAACGTTACATACCAATTTTATAATTAAATAGTTTACATTATGATAAAATATTTCAAATAATCTATTTTATTAAATACTCTAATTTGCATTATTACACTCATATGCATACGTTAAGAGGTAGGTATTTGAACAATTTTAATTAATAATAAATTGATAAAAATCTTTTAAAAATAAACTATTTATCTAAATGGATAATTTTTTTTATTTATGAACACTAGGGTAAAATCTTTTATTATACACAACAATAAACTCATTGGTGTTAGTTAAAGTAGGTACCTAGTATACCAATAGTCGAACGTTTAAAAATGTAACAAAATGATATGATTACTACGTTCATATTCTACATTTAATAAAAATTTTAATACAAAACTTATAGCTACTTCTTACAAATCCAAATTAATTTCAGAAGACTTTTGGAACAAATATTTATAACAATTGGCTTGATCATTTCTCAGTAATGTTGTCCAATTTCCACAATTTTCCTCTTCTTAAATGGTATGATAAACTGCCTTTTCCCAGTTTTCAGTTTTTAAATTATTTGCGGCCTTTAAAAACAACTGTTTAACATAATGAAGTTTAAAAGTGGTATTTTTTCTTGAAACTTCCCCGTTTATATGTACCCATACCAATACAATCGGATTTAAATAGTTCACACTGATATATGGGGGAATCTAAGTACTGTCATTCCACGATTTTTAGCCAAACTTTGTAACCTTATGCGATCATTTAATATTGGAAAACTGTATTTTTACATACAAAAAATACATTTTTAAAGTGCATCTCAAACAAAACTCGTTATATATTGGCTGAAATGAGTTCAATTTTGTTACTCACGGGTTTCTTGGGTCGCTAAAAATATGTCATTGAAAGTGATCTCCGGAGTACCTGGTGCCCAAGATACCTTTTGTTTAGAATAGAATGCCTCCTATTTACCTCGCCTCTAGTAGTTTTCGATAAATTCATTAAACAGTCAGTCAAAACTCAAAACCAGGTGCGTTTTGGGCTCGCTGAGAACGTATATAATATCGAAAGCGATCTACGGAGTATAGTGTTCAGCACTAGCAACCTTTAGATCATCTTCTAGAGTTTTATTGAATATTTTTTTAAATTTTTTTGACTGTTTGTATAACGATATTACCAAATACTCCAGGAGACAAAGTAAACAGTAAGTATCCTACGCACCAGATACTCCGTAGTTTACGTTTATTGTCATAGGGTCACAATGTTTCCTTATGCTCTTACAAATAGAATGCAAAAAAAATCATTAAAATCCGTCCTGTGGTTTTAATTATTTCTTAGATAAGACCAATTTTAATGCTTTCTGGCCTCGACTATTAGGAATAAGCGATACAATTTAAGATTAGCACACCTTCCCCCAGAAAAAAAGGAAAAAAGTTTAAGATCACGTTTTATAAAATTTTATTCAAGATTTCTTAGTTTAATTTGTTTTTAATAACGAAAATAAAGCTTGCATTATAAAAAAAAGGGTGTGGCAGTCAGTGGGACTGGCGGCAGAAGTTATACTTCTATGCACGCGCCCGGATTCATAAATTTTTATGCGAATGATTTAGCAAAATCATTATATGATATTCGTGTTCAGCGACCTCAAAAACCTCCTAGTACCGAGTACACACTCATTTTGTATCAAATTTGCATAACATTTCCTGGAGACGAGGTTCGTCTTAAGTACCAGGTGTTTCGTCCTTGAACTGATAAGTTTTCGATCATTTTTAAAGGATTTACCTGCATACCATGTATTGCTAAAATCATAGCCCCACCACGTTTATTCTGTACACGACAAAAATAAGAGCTCGAGTCATAACCAATGACACTTAGATGCTGAACCTCTTCTGTTAAAAGAAAGTGCTTGACCAGACAAATAGCACTGTATTTTATATTATGATCATGGAGAAAGGCCTTCAGAACGCCTAACTTGTTTCTAATTGAGCAGATATTGACATAAAATATGCTAAATATGTTCGTATTATGACTAATAATTTCAGGTTGGCTATTATCAACAAGTAGTAAATCAGGTATGTAGCCTTTTATAAAAAATTACCGGCAGTGTACAAAAATTCTCTGTGTTTCGTAAAATCAAATCTCTTAATGCCAACCATCCGAGGCCAGAAATCTGGATCGTATAGCTCATCCTTGCGCTTTAACGGTGCTGTTACAACAAAGCATTTGAGTTTGTTTGGATCAGTGGGTATCTCCCTTACGCAAATATTCTCAGTTTCAAAACCCACCTTTTTCTTTATGTAATCTGTTATCATAGCCTCAGTTGCTTGTCTTTTAACACGATTTAAATATATCTAAGCTCTTCTTTTTCCACCTGAGAAGCCATTTATTTCATTTTCCTGGGATACTTCCGCATTTCCCAGACGTTTTTTGTATTGTTGGTGTTTTTTTTTATGAAGTTGAATCTGAAAAATCCCATCTTGGTTATTGGCCAGGTCTTCTTCTTTTCTGTTCGGATTATCAAAATTTTCTGTTTCTGCTGTTGCTACAGGACGACTGGCCAGTTGACCATATGTTTTGCGGACACGATCACAACCTGTATCCAACTTCAGCTCGGTTTGGTGTGACGTACCCTCAACCTCCGTAGTCGTAGAGCGCGTCCTACGTGCGCTTGATTTGTTCGTGCGCACCTCCAATGGCAATGACAAAGCAATGGCGTAAGGAACAGGAGGTAGAGGGGTTGTTATCTTGTTTACCTTTTCGTCACGTCATGACTTCAATTCTATGGAGAGTTTTTCTACCAGGTCTTCCATATCGTTCAGTCTACCATGTATTAAGTCGTGATTTTCCATCATCTGGATGAGCAATTGGTTCATTAAACTGTTCTATCTTCTTACAGAATTGACATTGTTCCACGCATGGTCGCCATCATTTTCAGTTTCAGCACATGATGGACAGATGATTAAATTTTGACCAACCACTTTTGCGCCTCTTAGACGAACTAAGCAATCAGGATGATACTGTTTTTCACATTTGGTACATTTTAATTCGCCTTTTAGAGATCGTTTACAACTCGCTCATGTAATTTTCACATTTATATCATCATCACTCGACGCCATCAAATATATATCAATTGCATCACTGTTAACTAATAAAACTTAATAACTACAATCACAAGCAAGTAGAAATATATATTTTTTTAAATTAACTGTATTCAATTAAATAAATACTTAGAAAAATAAGATGTTGATGTGTGTCCTTACTTTAAACACGAAAACTAAACAGTAAAACGATCAATGTAAAAAAAAGTGTTTACAAAACCCCATAGTGCAAAATATAATGCAACCATGTGACGGTAGTATGGACTACAATACAATACTCATTACTGAATATTATGATTAATATTATTAATATAAAATACTAAACCTTATATGTTTACTTACGTGACAGAATTATAAAATAATCTGTCAAACATAATGTAATACGTCACTATAATATTTCAAAACATTAGCTCAGATTGTTTTTGTGTATCTATCTCTTTTCAATATACTGATACCTTATATGTGTTTCTGTACCTCTCTTACTCACACCATTACATATGTAATGATTTTTGCCATTTAACCCCCAACAAATCCAGTGCATAAATAGAAGTATAACTTCAAAAAGTATACGTAGATAAAATCTTTAAAGAAAATATCTAGAGAATTTAAAATGCTGGATCTTAGTAATATATTTTAATTTTTTTTAGATCATTAAAAAGAATTTGTTACAAAATGCTTTAAATACAAAAAAATTAAAATCTTAAGCTTTTAAAAACAGTTGTTCGTGACTTCATGGGCCCATAATATAGAATATTGTGCAGCAATAAAAGGGCATAACGTTGACTCCTATGTTAATAAAACTGGAGAACTAAGCAGATAAAATTCAAATATTTGCGGAGAAAAGAAAATAATTAGAAATTTTATATATTAAATTAAATTTTTTCTCGCTATTTTTAAACTAAAAGAAGTTATTTTCTTATTATCATTTATCAATAAAGCACTTATAGTTTAGGTAAGTTGAATAGTTACATCATTGAACTTTTAGCAATTTTGTAATAAAATATGTTTCTGACAAGGAAATTTAAAACTTCCCTATCTGAACATTGTTAGCTTCTAGACGCAGAATTTTAGACTAAAGTACTTCGTGTGCATGTTACTCCTTTGGGAAATACATTGAATTTTAATAAGTAATATTTCTTTACTCGTATCGGGGCATTACGATACAATGCATAATAAATATACTTTATCAGTTAAGTCAAAATCGTTTTAGTTTTACTAGAACATGACATGTTTTTTATTTCGGTATCTTATACAACACATTAATTGGAAATGTAGTAAAATATTTAACAGAAACATTAAAAATGGAGAAAAAAATTAAATGTAAAATTATAAGAACCATCTTTGAAATTTAGAAATTAAACAAAGAAGAAATTATTAAACTGACATTAAGGAGAAATTGAAAAAATGTCACATCCAGTGGGACTCGAACACACCATCACTGCCTTATACGCAGGCACGCTTTAACCACTTAAGCTATTGGATGATCAAGTGGTTAGGAAGCGAAACGTTATAATGAATTCAAATCCCATCAGATATGACATTCACTCACTTCCTCCTTAAGCACATGTTACATGACGTTAATGAGAGAGAAGTTTTGTCAAATCGACAATTGATACTTCAAACTCTAAGTCACTTTATTTGTGCCCTGTCTTATATTTTTATTCGGTTAGGAGACCGGAACCATTGATTTTTAGTAAACTATTATTTTTGAGATAACTCTCAACATATTTTTAAAATTTAGAAATTAAACAAACAAGAAATTATTAAACTGACATTAAGGAGAAATTGAAAAAATGTCACATCCAGTGGGACTCGAACCCACCATCACTGCCTTATACGCAGGCACGCTTTAACCACTTAAGCTATTGGATGATCAAGTGGTTAGGAAGCGAAACGTTATAATGAATTCAAATCCCATCAGATATGACATTCACTCACTTCCTCCTTAAGCACATGTTACATGACGTTAATGAGAGAGAAGTTTTGTCAAATCGACAATTGATACTTCAAACTCTAAGTCACTTTATTTGTGCCCTGTCTTATATTTTTATTCGGTTAGGAGACCGGAACCATTGATTTTTAGTAAACTATTATTTTTGAGATAACTCTCAACGTATTTTTGAAATTTAGAAATTAAACAAACAAGAAATTATTAAACTGACATTAAGGAGAAATTGATTTGAATTCATTATAACGTTTCGCTTCCTAACCACTTGATCATCCAATAGCTTAAGTGGTTAAAGCGTGCCTGCGTATAAAGCAGTGATGGTGGGTTCGAGTCCCACTGGATGTGACATTTTTTCAATTTGTCCTTAATGTGAGTTTAATAATTTCTTGTTTGTTTAATTTCTAAATTTCAAAAATACGTTGAGAGTTATCTCAAAAATAATAGTTTACTAAAAATCAATGGTTCCGGTCTCCTAACCGAATAAAAATATAAGACAGGGCACAAATAAAGTGACTTAGAGTTTGAAGTATCAATTGTCGATTTGACAAAACTTCTCTCTCATTAACGTCATGTAACATGTGCTTAAGGAGGAAGTGAGTGAATGTCATATCTGATGGGATTTAAATTCATTATAACGTTTCGCTTCCTAACCACTTGATCATCCAATAGCTTAAGTGGTTAAAGCGTGCCTGCGTATAAGGCAGTGATGGTGGGTTCGAGTCCCACTGGATGTGACATTTTTTCAATTTCTCCTTAATGTCAGTTTAATAATTTCTTGTTTGTTTAATTTCTAAATTTCAAAAATACGTTGAGAGTTATCTCAAAAATAATAGTTTACTAAAAATCAATGGTTCCGGTTCCGAATAAAAATATAAGACAGGGCACAAATAAAGTGACTTAGAGTTTGAAGTATCAATTGTCGAGTTGACAAAACTTCTCTCTCATTAACGTCATGTAACATGTGCTTAAGGAGGAAGTGAGTGAATGTCATATCTGATGAGATTTGAATTCATTATAACGTTTCGCTTTCTAACCACTTGATCATCCAATAGCTTAAGTGGTTAAAGCGTGCCTGCGTATAAGGCAGTGATGGTGGGTTCGAGTCCCACTGGATGTGACATTTTTTCAATTTCTCCTTAATGTCAGTTTAATAATTTCTTGTTTGTTTAATTTCTAAATTTCAAAAATACGTTGAGAGTTATCTCAAAAATAATAGTTTACTAAAAATCAATGGTTCCGGTTCCGAATAAAAATATAAGACAGGGCACAAATAAAGTGACTTAGAGTTTGAAGTATCAATTGTCGATTTGACAAAACTTCTCTCTCATTAACGTCATGTAACATGTGCTTAAGGAGGAAGTGAGTGAATGTCATATCTGATGGGATTTGAATTCATTATAACGTTTCGCTTTCTAACCACTTGATCATCCAATAGCTTAAGTGGTTAAAGCGTGCCTGCGTATAAGGCAGTGATGGTGGGTTCGAGTCCCACTGGATGTGACATTTTTTCAATTTCTCCTTAATGTCAGTTTAATAATTTCTTGTTTGTTTAATTTCTAAATTTTAAAAATACGTTGAGAGTTATCTCAAAAATAATAGTTTACTATAAGAACCATCGTCAAAAAAGGTAGGAGAGCAACTAACGCATCACAAAATTAAAAATATTTAAATAAGCACAATTTACAAAAAGAACTTTTTATAATAGAAAGTTTTTTACTGATTTATAGGTCATATTTTGTGTCATCTCAACAATGCACAGCATCCCTGACATTGTAAAAAGATTAAGTCATACAACGCTGTGATTGATCATAGAGAAGATTGTTTCCTTGTTAACAAAATCAAGGGTAGTTGTATCTAAAAACTTTCTAAAACAGTTTATTTTATTACCAGTTAAAATAATAATTACTGTTTTCACATGTATAAACAAAAAAAAAAAAAAATAAAAAAAAACTTCTCTGTCGCGAGTTCGATCCTATTACAATAACCCAACAGAATTGTCACAATCTACCGCTTCACCCCTTATCCAAATAGGCCACCGCAAACTTATATGAAGCCTTTCAAAATGATAATATGTATACATATTTAATTTAATAACAATTCAGTATAAATTTCGAAATCTGTGTATATGCCTAAACACACTTGAAACATGCATTGTCATCCAGTTCTTAGCTATCCTGAAAATTTCAGAGCTCTAGGTAGTCGGGAAATAGGTTTAAATTCGATTGCAAATTCCACGGAATGACACAGAGACACAGAACACGGCGAAAATATAAAAAACTTTCTAAAAAGGTAAGTAATTCTATTTAAATCATTGATGAAAAAACAATCACATAATATGCACACTTCTAAATATACCTACATTTAAAAAATTACAGAAAGGGACTCAGCGCCAAAAAATTCAATTATGTGATATAAAAATAAATCATGGATATTCGGAGACCTAGGATTTGAAATCATATCCTCAGCTACTTGTTGATTGGAAATTGGTAATAACAGCTACTTATTTTAGAAATTTACAAACTAGAAAATGACATTATTACCAAGGCATCTGTGGATGAAGTCATCTTCCAGTAATTTTATACCATCTGTGTCATGATTTCCGGAAGCTCTGCAAAATATTGTTTCACGGCTGGAAAAGCTTCTTCATTCGACCAAAAACATTTTTTACAAAAAAATTCTTCATGTTTCTAAAGAGGTAATAGTCAGAGGGAACCAAATCTGGTAAATACTCTGGGTGTTTATACAATTCATAAACGTTGTTGTTGCACTTTAGGATCATGGACGTCCACTACATAGTTATCTTCGACACTTGTACGACCACGTTTAAACTCTAAATTCATCGATGCACAGTTGGAAATAAAAGAGCAGATTTCTTTAACACTTTCACGATTTTTGTATGAACTTCTGTTGCTTGTTAACCTTTCAAAACAAAGAATTTATCCACTGCGCAATATTCGGTTGTTTCCATTGTAACAAGATACAGTGACACCTCTACTTGAAATGGCTTGTAATCAAATTGAGAAATCAAAAAAGAATTTTTTGTTTGTTTAAATAGAGGATGAAATATTAAAATAGCGTATAAATTTTAATTCCTCTGCTAATTAATAGGTGTCGCTTTCAAATTTTTTTAACCAACTCTTAGTAACTCGGCGTTTTTGATTGTCTTATGTCACATATGACACTGCCCTGAGTACGTTTGGTTTCAATTAAAGTGGTTATTGGCCTCTTGGTTATCCAAAAAATGCATTTCCAACTAACTTCTGATTCATTAAGTTCTAGAGGACTAGTTTTTCTGATAAATGTAAAAATTGACTTCTGCGGCCTTATATGTAGCTCTGATCATTTTGTGACTACATTTAGAGTGTCAAGGTCATTCGAATAACCCAAAACATAGTAACTTTTATTGTTGAGTATCACTATCACCTTCATTGTGACCAGATTCCACAACAGGGGTAATAAATTTCTGACTACTTATATCTCCTAGCATTCTTGAATGATCACACCACATTTTCTTATGTGTATAATTTCTCAGTTATAAAAATCCCATGAGAGATAACTCAAAATAATTAATTGATTAAAAATTCATTATTGTTTTGTGACCGAATAAATATTATAAGATAGGGTACAAAAAAGTGACTTGGGAGTTTGATGTTTCAATTGTAGATTTCACAGATAATCTGTCTCTCATTACCGGCATGCATACATGTAACCATGAATTAGAACTTGGTTGAAAATGCATTTTTTGAACAACGAAGACGACAACCACTTCAATGGTAACCAAACGTACCTACTCAGGGCAAAACCTGGACTTTTAAACCAGACATGCCCTATTGGATCTATGAAGATTTAATGCCAACATCAAGCTACGCAAAGTTTAAAGACTTGTTTGCCTTGGCATAACAGAGGCTCTAAAAGACATTTTAATAGCATATATTAAGTATATAACATGGTATTTTTATTATCAAATAATTTTAAGTTATCTCTCATGGGATTTATAAAATCTAGAAAGTACCTATACAAACCATAAGATGATATTAAGGAGAAATTGAAAATATGCCGCAATTGACAGGTCTCGAACCTGCAATCTTTACCTTTTCTCTCGTTTACGCTTTAACTTCAGATGCATTGGTAATGTAATAAGTCAGTTTTTTGCTATATTTAATTGGTTAATAAAAAAGTAATTAACTAATTTCTTATCTTAGCTTTTTGCGTTCTTCGGAATCGATGTCGAGATGTTTTTCAGTAAGGAAGTGTTGAGACTTCTGGAAATGGTGAGCACCGGTCTACGGTGTCGATGGCAAGATGGTTTTTCTTTAAGGAAATGTAGAGACTTCCGCAGTGGACAGCACCGGTCTACGGTGTCGATGGCAAGATGGTTTTTTCTTTAAGGAAATGTAGAGACTTCTGGAAATGGACAGCACCGGTCTACGGTGTCAAAGGCAAGATGGTTTTTTCTTTAAATAGATATGGCTGGATAAGCCCTCACCTAGGACCCTTCGCTATTTGGCAAAAGCCCTAAAGAATTAAAATAATAGCAGTCAAAATTCCGTCCCAATAATCCTTAGTTTCGATTACAATCACTCAAGGTTTCTCCAAAGTTCGAGAAAAAGTTAATCACCTGTTGTGTTTATATATTTTTAACTCAATAAAAAACTGATTCTTGACAAATGATTGTAATCGAAAAATTTAAATGTTAGTAAAAATATCAAATAAAAAGACCAATAATATATTCACCAAATTTTTGACTATTACTTAAAATTATAACAAGTTAAATTTTACTCACCAAGAAGGGTGTAAGAAGTAAAGAGAACTAATTTTTATCGAAACACAAAATGAAATGAAAGAATGTAGCGACGCCACTTACGAACAAACTAAAACTCTCCTACTTATATCTGATAAAGTAGTCGCGTCGACGCAAAATAACACTGATATTTATAAAAATTTAATAGTCAATAGGCCAGGCCACGATTAACGTTATTAACGTTACATGATCGGCTTGATTTAACTCACATGTGTCAGTTACTCGCTTTCTCCTTAAGTGTATGCATAACGTTAATGAGAGAGATTGTTTGTCAAATCGGCACTACCACGTAAAAAGGTAAAGGTTGCAATTTCAAGTCCTGCCGTATGCGGCATATTTTTAATTTTTTCTTAATATATTTGTCTTGTTTATACACTTTGTAAATTTTAAAAGTAAAACATGGTGGTTAAATTACATATGTGCCTTTCATAATTATGATGGCCTTGGAATCAACAAAGAAATAACAATATCAATCTAAGCAAGGTTTAAATATTTGCTTATCCTAGTTTAACAGAAAATCTGTGTAATATTTTTGTTAGATCAGGATAAAAGAAAATTAGAGAGGCATTAGAAAAGACATCTGAAAGATAAAATCAGCTCTTATGGTTTCCAAATACTTGGCAAATACCATTTCACTAAGATATAAAGAGTCTTACAAGTATGCCATACATTTAATGCAGGTAAATGTAATTAAAGGATTTAGATTTAATTCAAAAATTTAAAAGAACATTTTTGATTGAACATCCGTTAAAATCATTTAAAGATTCATTAAATAACTACATATGGACGTTGAATGAATATCAACTTGTTCCTAAAGACATGTACCTATATAAAATGAATAATTAAATATTGTCATCAACATTTGGTGAATGTCTTAAATTAGACACTCGATTATAAGATTTACAACCCAAGGATAATAATTTAAAGTCCAATTTATATCAGGTTCCGGATGTAAAATAGACATATCCTGAAAGTCCATCGCATATTATCATTTTAATTGAACGTTTGATGAATAGCCTTGTTTAATCCAATTTACGTCCTTAGACGTCCATTAAATATTGTTTGTTTTCTGGTAGTAGTAAGATTTTTTTTTCCATCAATTGCAAGTAAGTAATATGTTTTTACAAATCTAGTTTAAATTCTCTGTAGCTCATAACTTCTTTTCATGTCTAAATATTTATTGGTTATAACCACATCCTAATATAAATTTTCTAAACCAACTAAATAAAACAAAACTAAATTATAGAATAGACTGCTTGAAGTGAGTTATTGTGGATAATATATAAACCAAAAACTACATATACATGAAATTGTGTACTGTAAGACATTATAAAACTAAGTTGCAAGAAAATGATGATATAGAACGAAAAATCTAAATACGGCTATTCAATTTTAAGCGTTTTACGTGCATTTAGTGTAAGCATGTAATATAACAGAAATAAGAAACGTTTTATTAGTATAACAATTTATTATGGAACCGAAAATTTAGTTCGAAGAATTTAACACGCAACTTTAGCAGGATTAACAAAATACATATTCATCAAATTTCTACTTTATCCGAAATTATAAAATTATTTAAAAAATTGTTTAGTCTGCATTGTAATTTATAAAGATAATATTTAACATTGAAATACATTCTAGTTCTAGCATCTGGTAATTAGCGAAGCAAGTAAATTGCTGACCTTTATATCCCATTTGTTCGAATAAGCAAACTTTATGAAGTTTTTTTTATAGTATTGCTGGAAATGCTTAATTTAGTTAGGTTTACGTACTTTTTGTAAAACAAAATTGTTAAAAGTTTTAAACTAATTTCATTATCGTTAATTCACTACCTACCACTTTTTCACAGTTTTCTCAACTGCTTAACTATAAATGAAATATAGGAATTTCCGTAATTACGGTAACAACCAGCTTGTTTATAGGTAAAAAAGTAAATTTGATTTTTCACATTTAAGCATTCACACTAACCGGAACAAATAACCGAGCAGTTAAATTTTTAGAACAAACAATAGTAATACTTTGTGTATTATAATAACTACTTATAACACAAAACAGTATCAAGTGTAGGTATTTGAATCAAAATCAAAACTTCCACAGATCTTATCATTTCAAAATTCATAGTTGACCATAAACTCATGGCCAACATTGTCTTTGTTTTTATTGTTTTGATTATTCTGACACACCAAAACACATTTTAACGTTGTACTGCGGTTATTTAATCTAAAAAAATTTGGCTTTTAATTTCCAAAAGCGGTTGTTATTGGTGCGTTCCTTTAAAACGAAAGAAGTGAATGTTAAATTGCACCTTATTGTCACACCTGGGGAAACAGGTGTGTCCTAGTGGTTGGGAATGAGGGGAAGCTTTACGAGAGGCACTTCCCACCCAGGTCGTAGTTATCTAACCAAATGGTAGTTATCCTACTGAAGGCAGAAACCTAACCAAGAGGAAAATCTGATAAACGACAGGTAACAAACAACAAATATATTAACCAATAAATAAGCAATAACAATGAATAATAAAAATATGAATAGGAAATAACTGAATAAAATAATTTTAAAAAATATTACCAATTACACGATGGCCCAGACCCAAGGGTCTGTTTTAGAGACACCCCAAAGGGTGACTGTTACAGGCAATCTTAGACTCCGGACTCTTAAAGTGAAACCTCAACAACGCTCTTTAATTTCCAATTCATATTCTACGAAAATAAAAATTAAACTATTTAAGATCTTAAGATGAGCAAACGTACTGACTTTGATCTTAATCAATAACTTGAATATTACATTTTACAAAAGCTGTATTAAGCAGAAAAAGATTCGTAAATTCGATACGTTCATAAACAACGCCCACTGAATTGTTCGAGCGCCTCCCGCACTCCTAGACGGGGCCGCCTTGCGTTTATCTAACGCTCTTGCAGTCTAAGAAATGTACCTACTGGACTAAACCAATATATCGCGTTTTAGGTTCTCCCTTTATCTCATCAGTAGAAAAAGTCGCCTCTAGTTCTTCTACTATTTAGTATAAATAAGCCATTAATGAGTTTTAGTTATTATATCATATTAAAAACATTTTTTATTGATCGATTTTTATTACTGATTCTTTCCTATTTGCTGTTACAATGTTACAACTGTAAACTTAAATATTTTAATTTATTTTGAAATCGTTCACTAAAATTTTAAATTCAAAAAGTTCCTACATCAAATTGACTTGATATCGATTATAAATATTAATTTAAAAGTTATATCGCGGCTTTATTCCTTAAGAGTTTGTCTAAAAACAATTTGTATATATTATAAGATCAAAGCAAAATCTTGTTACGTCTTTGAGACAGGTTCAACTTACATAGAATCAATTTCCTTTTATCAATATTTTTGTTATGAGGCTTACAATATATTGAATGTATAAGATGCAAGTTGCAGAAACTGTAACCATAGGTATATAATAAATTGCAAAGCAATTGCCAATTTGGAAGAATATATGCTTGACAGCTTTGAACCATTGGATTACTCTGCATGTAAAAATAATTTTGTTTGCATTTTTCGGTTTTTCATAACAGATACTTTAAAGCTTCACATTTTTTTTAATTTAATAGCTTTTATTATATACTAGCTGTATCCGCGACGTCGGGTGGGGGAAAATATTTTAGACACCAGGTGTTAAGTTGAAAAAAGACAAATACATATGTGAAAACCGCATTTGAATCGGATCAGTAGTTTTAATGTGATGCGCGCACAAACATACAGACAGACAGATAAAAAAATGTAATCACATTTTTGTGTTCTATATCGATTTAGTAACACCCCCCGTTACTTATTTTTTAAATTGACCTTAAAATGATAGAAATAACTATTTTGTAAAATTTTAAACCTGTAGGACTTGATTTTATTTTTTTTTTCACGCCCCCGCAACCCCCCTTGTCGGTGAAGTTTTGTAAAATCCGTTCACAGTTGATCACCAAATTATAAAAATAACTATTTTGCAAATTTTTAAGCCTGTAGAACTTATAGATTTTAAATTTTAATATTTTTAATTTTTTACGCCCCCGCAACACCCCTTGTGGGTGGAATTTTCTAAAATCCGTTCACAATTGACCTTAACATTATAAAGATAACTATTGTGCAAAGTGTCAAACCTGTAGGACTTATAGATTTAAATTTTTTTCACACACCTGCATCCTCCCTTGTGGGTGGAATTTCGTAAAATCCGTTCACCATTGACCTTAAAATTATAAAAATAAAAAAGTGAGAGGTGTCAAGGGACACCGGGATGGAACGAAGTTCCTTTCGATTAATTAGTGAAGGAATTGTAATTTGTAAACACAACAGAGTGTTTGTACGTACATAAGCATTTATTATCGTCTGTATAAAATCTCTACTTACCTAACTCTATCAGCAATATCCGGAACTTCTGCAGAAACACTGTCAGGATACATTATTGTTGTTATTTTCTGTTATTTTCTATTATTTTAATGTTTATTATCTACAAAAAACCTGTATAAACTTAACAAAGTCGCGACACTACTACACTGTTTAAAGCAAAATAGAAAAAAAAAAGTAAATCCATTATTTTCAACAGTTCGTTTCTTTAACAAAAGTGTCCATTTATACAATACCAGAGGATTAGAGGATATACATCTACCTAGAATTACTTTTTATTTCAATTTAATTTAAAACAGGAATTAACAATTTAATACAAAATTTTAAAATTAAAATATTTGACAGTAACTGACAGTTCAGGTAATTTGACGTAGGTACCTAACTAGTCAAGTTAAGAACTATTTTTGAAATGTTTATGAATTTATTGATTTATAAAAACAGGATGAAATAAAATATAATACTATTATAGGTACTTATTTTTTTCTACAGTATTTTCTTTTAATTTAAATTAGTGTCTTTTTAATTGTACTTTTATTAGTATTTATTATATTGGGGTTTCCTATTTAAATAAAGACAGGTATATCTATCTATGAGAGAGAGAGAGAGAGACAACATGCGTATGTCGTGACAAATTTTGGTATGAGTTTTTTTTGGCTAGCTCCTAGCGTCAGTCGTAACTGTTCGTAACGCCCGAAAGGGAACTTCGTTCCAATAACTATTTTGCAACGTTTTAAACCTGTAGGACTCATGGATTTAACTTTTTTTTTTCACGCTCTCACAACTCCCTGTGTGGGTGATCTTTTGTAAAATCCGTTCACAGTTAACCTCCAAATTATAAAAATAACTATTTTGCAAAGTTTTGAACCTGTAGGACCTATAGATTTTAATTTTTATTATTTTTTTTTTATTCCTATTCTGCATCGATAGATTTTATTGTTTAAACGTGGTTGTGGGTATAAGCATCAAAGATAAACCACGTAGTGGGTATCCAAAAAGTAAAATAATCCAAGTTTGACGAAGCGTAAAATTGCTTATACAATAGGCATCTCAGAAAAACGAGTACTCCATATTTTACACGAAGAATTACATATAACAAAGCTACTGAGACTTGGATCTACCATCATGAACCTACACTGAAATAAGAAATTTTACAGTAGACTGAAGCTGGTTCTTCAGCTCCAAAATAGGTGAAATCAGAATCATTGACAAAAAAGGTTATGTTATTATTTTTTTGGGAAAAAAATGGTTTTGTTGCTTAATTATCTTGAAAAAAGTACATCCATTTACCCTGAATATTATTGCAAACCTTTTGGACCAGTTGAATAAAAAAAATCGTAAAAAAAGACACGGTTTACAGAAGAAAACATTTTTTATCAAGACAATGGACGTGTTCACACAAGTTTGTTGATAAATAGCTTAAAAACCATCCGTATTTTTTAAATTTGACACCCCCAGACTATTACTTCATTAGAAACTTGAAACCATTTCTTCGTAGAAAACGTTTTTTAGCGAATAAAGAAGCTATTACAGCCATAGAACAATATTTTGCAGAGCTTCCAGAAAATCATTACAGAGATGGTATAAAAAGACTGGAGGATGATTATATAAGCTAAAGGAGATTATATTAAATAAAAAAAACGTGTGCGTCTCAGGACGCGCGGCAGAAGTGATAACTTCAACTAATCCACGTTGAACTATTTAATATTGCAATTTTTTAACTTGAGAAAAACTTTGTCTATTACTTAAATTTTATGTACATTAATATGATAATGTGTATAAATTTAAAAATTTAAATATTTTGAAAATTTTGAAAATTCTGAAATTTTTTTTATCACTATAATTTTCACTAATTACGATACAAAATTTTTTTACTATGACAGTTCAAAAGTTCTAATCAGTCACGTAGTAATTCGCAATACAACAACCCTTTACGTGGAACGGCATGATTGCTATTTAATACACACTTAAAACTTAAATTCTTATCCATATTATCAATAATAACATTAATAACACACTTTATAATAAATTTTTATAAGATTTATCACAAATGAAACCACCAAAACACGTCTTTTTTATGCTAAAATTAGGCTAATCAGACTGTCATTTCTTCTTAGACAACCTGTTATTTGAATAAATCAGTAAATAAATAAAAAAAAAGGTAAAAGTTAAGAGATATATACAAAAAAGTTTGCATCGGCCGGGAATCGAACCCGGGCCGCCCGCGTGGCAGGCGAGCATTCTACCAATGGACCACCGAACCACCTACGTACCTATAATAACTTACAGAATGTATTTGATGCACGTCTCATTTGACGGGTTTTTCGTTACGGTTTTTACTATTACATTTTTTTCAGTTCAGTTCAGTTTAGTTCCAAAAAGTAATGAATTGTATTTGGTGACAGATTAATACCGTATAACACGGTAAATTCAAATATACTTAAAACTTACATTGGGAAAAGCATAGAGAGAGAGAGTTGTCAGATATTCAAGCAGGCAACATGTCTAATCCGGTTGTTCTGTGTAAGAAATGTAAGTCCAAAGTTGTTAATGGACTTAAATGTTTTAATTGCAATTCGACATTTCATGCAAGCTGTGCAAAAATTAGAAACTATCAAAATCATAGTGATGGTCTTATAATTTGTTGTGATAAATCAAGTGCAAGTACAAGTGCAAGTGATTCGTCAATCTTGGATTCATTGAAAGAAATAGCAGACTCCAATAACAAGGTAGACACCGGCATAGTTGACTATATTATCAAACAAAAAGATTCTTTAATAGAGGAATTAAAAGATAAAATAGCCCTCTTAAATAATCATATCGATATTTTAAATAAGGTTATTAATGCAAACCCGAACGCTTTTAACAGTGGCTTAAATTGTAGTACAACAAAAACTAGTACTGATAAGCCCATAAACAAGCCTGAAATCAACACAAAGACAGCAGAGAAAGCAGAAAAAGTGAATGTTTATAAACACGAGACACTTAATAAACAAACAATCTCGTTGGCAGCGGAGCAGGCTACAACTTTAATGCACATGGACCGCATTATCGGCTTAGCAAGTGATGATCCTGCTCCTCCTGCTCCTGCTGTGAATAAATCAGGTTGGACTCATGTACATAAAAAGAAAAAACGGAATATCATCGTTGGGAGCAACACAGATGCTGGGAATGTGAAATCGGTGCCTAAGAGGGTTCAACTGCATGTTTATAGGTTGGATCCCAATACATCCGAATCTGACCTGAAGGCATGTTTGAAGAAAACCTTTCCGGAGGCAAAATGTGAACGCTTAAATTCTAGGTATCCAGAAATTTATAGCTCATTTAAAGTGTCCATATCTGAATCCAATTTTAAAACGGCTTCTGATCCTAGTGTGTGGCGTGCAGGTGCTTGTATTAGCCATTTTTTTGTGAAACATCAACCGAACAGTCAAAATCAAGTTTAGTTTTTCGACCAAATTTGTTGTTAGTTAACGTAAATACTCTGAATACTGACAAAGTTAATTTGATTCTTGATAAAATGGATATATTTGACTCATTGTTATGTATTTGCATTGTTGAAATTGGTATCTCTAAGGACTGTGTAGCTAATATGTACCTTGACGGTTTTAATTTGGTTAATTTCTACTGCAGGCCTACAAAAAAATGCGGTGAAGTTGCAATTTGGCTAAAAAATAATCTTTTCGCCAAACCAATTGATTTATCTCAGTTCTGTTTGGAACTAGACTTTGAAGTTTGCTGTATAAGTTTTAATATTGTCGATCACAAACATGTACATGTACATGTACAATGTACATGTTACAGATCTCCTAAAGGTGATCTTGACATATTTTTTTATCAACTGTACAAGGTTTTAAAATTTATTTATAAGCCAAATTTATATATAACTGTCTGTGGTGATTTTAACTTGAACTTGTTTAGCAATCAAAAATTTCAATACTTATCTGATATAATGACTAACTTTAATCTGTTTAATACCGTTTTCTGGCCAACTAGAGTTACGGAAAACTCGTGCACACTATTAGATCAAATTTTTCTTAATTTTTCTAATATTGGTATGTGCTGGGCATTTGATAATAGTTACTCAGATCATAGATCTGTTTATCTCGAACTTGACTTATGGAATATATCTCCGAAAAATACTGATTCTGTACCTATTTATTGCTACACGTAATTTTAATGATAATAATGTATTTAATTTTAACTCTGCATTAGTCAGTGAAAATTGGTCACCTTTGTACCTAATATCTGATTTTGAAGAAGCCTTTAATTATTTTTATGAAATTTTTTTATACTTTAACTCCCACTTTCCTAAATCAACTCGCAAGTCTCATATTAATAGAAAAAAAGTGGATCGACAAAGATGTAAGTTCATCAAGCCTAGCACTTAAGGATCTGTTTGTATTGCAAAAAACCTATCCCATCTTAAACGCAGCTTATACAGGGTGTCCCAGAATTAACTACGGAAACTTCGTATACGTATTCCTTGATGACAAATAAGTAGGGTCTTTCCTATAAAAAAAATTTTTTTAGAGACTCCTGTCAGAGTTATAACCCTTTAACTCTTTAAATGGTATAATGTGCGCTACTTGATCGCGATACACAATACTCAATTGACATGGTCCTACATTTTATTTTTTTACTCCAAACCGAAACGATTTCGTAAAAAACGACAAGGAACAAAAAAGTTTCTAAATAATCAAAACTTCCTAAAATAATTTTTTGTTATTGCAAATATTAATTGCTAAGAAAGTTACAAAAAAAATATTAAGAGGGGTTCCTTGATTTGCACCCTTAGAATGGGGTAGGGCAGGTGCAAAGTGGCAGGAGAAATGCGTCTTTATAAAAATGATGTTCACCCAAATTTTTTATTTTTTATCTTGGACCAATCAGAAGATATTAAATTAAAACAGTATGTTACCACCCCTCTTTAAAGGGTTATAACTCTGACAGGAGTCTCTAAAAAAATTTTTTTTATAGGAAAGACCCTACTTATTTGTCATCAAGGAATACGTATACGAAGTTTCCGTAGTTAATTCTGGGACACCCTGTAGAAGAGCTAAATCAAGGCATAAAAATTTATTACGTAAAAAAAAACAAAATTTTTACCAAAACCGTATATTAAATTCAAATTATTTAAATAAGGCTGCATGGGAAATTGTCTCTGAGATAACGGGAAAAAAGAAACTCCTAAACAATATCCAACTAATGATTGATGATACGTTAATCGAAAATCAAGAAGATATTTCCAATACGTTTAATGATTTTTTCGTTAACGCTCCTATTAACATTTCTACAAAAATTCTAGAATGTACTTTTTCGCTTCCTAAAAATAGTTTCAATCCAAACACTATGTTTCTTAAACCATTTGACGAATTTGAATTATCAAGCTTACTTTTAAATAAGCTCAAAAATAAAAAATCATCAGGTGCTGATGATATACCTGTGTTTCTCGTAAAAAAAGTTCTACATGCATTAATAACTCCGGTTACATATTTAGTTAACTTATCTTTCTTCTCTGGAAAATTTCCAGATTCCATGAAATTAGTCAAAATTTTACCGTTACACAAGAAAAACGCAACCACATGTATAGATAATTATCGTCCTATTGCTATTGCTAATACTTTCTCCAAATTATTTGAATATGCATTTTTAGATCGCCTGGAAAGCTTTCTAGCTTGTCATGAGATTGTTACGAACAGGCAGCATGGTTTTAGAGCCAATCGATCAACGATGACTGCTATGTTTCAGTTTTATTCGCATTTAATTGACATGGTCGATGCTGGAAAATGTCCGGCAGCCATTTTTTGTGACTTAAGTAAAACCTTTGATTGCGTTAATTATTTAAAACTATTATCCATCCTAGAGTTATATGGCCTCAGAGGTACTTCACTGAATTGGATCTCATCATTCTTAAAAAATAGAGAGCAATATGTTTCTGTGCGGTCCATGCTAGCAAACAACGTAACATTCTATAACTCAAATTGTCTTCAAAGTTATCAAGGTGTACCACGAGGTTCCATTCTCGCTCCGGCATTATTTATTTTATATGTTAATCAATTAGATAAAATTCTAAATAAAGGTTTTTACGGTGCATATGCTGATGACTTTTATCTAATAGTATCTGAACACAGCACAGCATCTCTTGTATCTTCTTGTAGTGAAATTTTAAATGAGGTTGCGAATTTCTTTAATCAACGTAATCTTTTATTTAACGCGAATAAAACTGAAATTCTTCATATACATCCTAGACAACACTTATGGTGGCTCACAACTTTACATTTCCATAGGTAATGAGACTATCATAAATAGAAACGACAATGTACGTTTTCTGGGAGTTTTGCTCGATGAGTGCCTTACTTGGAAACCTCATTGTAATCTGTTAATTTCAAAGCTTAGCTCAACCAGATATCTATTTTTAAACTTAAAAGAACTTTTTACTCAATCCCAGTTAATAAATATATGTCGTAGTCACTTGGCGATTCAGTCACATAGCTATGTGACTGGGCTATTTTAGGCACATAGCTATGTGCCCGTCACTTAGAAACGCGCCAAGTATAGATCCATCACATCTCTATGTGACTGATTTTAGTCCGTAGTCACATAGCGATTCCAGCACATAGCTATGCACGGAGAGAAAGTCAGTCACTTAGGATCTACGTTGAGTATTATTACAGAAAACTGTGACATTGTCGTATTTAATAAAGCGTGTTATCAATAGATATCAAAGAAATAATAAAATTTTATATTTGATATCTATCGACGTTGAGGGCTATTACATCTCTATGTGATTGAATTTTAGCCGCAATCACATAGCGATCCAGGCACATAGCACGGGGAAACTTGGAGAGATTCGGAAAAGTTCATGCATAAATTAAAATTGAATTTATTTTGTATATATTTTTTAATGCTTACTTTTTTATTAAGAAATACTTTTTTCTTTTAAATAAATTGAAATAGAAAATTATTAAACATATTTTGTGTAATAATTTATATTATATTTATAAAAAAAAATTCTTTGCATGACGTATACGAATGATTTAACAAAAAAAGTTATCATTTTTGGAAAAAAAGTATTTGGATAACACAATCTTATAACTTCGCTTTGTCCGGGTTGCAAACTGTCCTTACGTAAGATGTTCACCAC
Source organism: Altica lythri (assembly GCA_964028335.1). Taxonomy (NCBI): domain Eukaryota; kingdom Metazoa; phylum Arthropoda; class Insecta; order Coleoptera; family Chrysomelidae; genus Altica; species Altica lythri. The sequence continues at coordinate 78,262,337 of OZ034800.1, read as the reverse complement.
CTTCCCCTAACATTGCGTAATTCACTATTTCAAGCGTTTTCAAGAAGAAAAATTGTACTTGGCAGCTTGGGCACTTCTATAAAATCTGTTTATGCCAAATTAAATCGTTATTAATACCTGATATTTGTTAATTGTACGACTGTGTAATTAAATTTTGTATTTAAGTATCTATTATAATTCTAATAGGTCACTGAACCATTTGTTTCTTTTTCATAATAATATAGGTAGTACCTATATAATATATTTAAATATTTTCTATACGTTCTTTGTGGCGTCAAATGTTTATTTTCTTCTATTAATTGGAGAACTTATTGCCACTAAAATGAAAAATAAAATAATATGTTTGAATATGGTCCTTGCTTTTTAAATCTGAAAATGCCTAACAAAGGTTAAATAACTATAAAAAATATTTTTGTTTCTAAGCTTTCGACAACCACATCGGTTGCTGTTTTCAAAGATAAAGAATTAATTAATAAAAAACCTTAAATTATATAAATCTTCTTTTAGTATGCAATGCGTATTTTTGAATTTGTGACATGTTACTTTTTGTTTTTATCGATAGGTAAGGTACATGCGCCCTGTAAGGCCCACATTTTGCTAAATTTTAATAGCTGGAAAAGAAATATAAATTTGTGAAAACTGCCTTTATCACAACATAGTCCATTTATTTGTGAATAAAGTAATCATACAAATCAACATGTTTGGAAACAATTCGTTAAGATAATAATTGTTTTTTAAAACCTCTAAAGTGGGCTTTTTTAGGAACATAGGCACCTATCATAGCCCGATATTAATTATGTAATCAATAAACCCTATCAAAACAAAAAATAAGTATTTATGTAAAACTTGACCTAATATTATATGATATTCTTAGGTAATCAGTCTGATACAAAAGTTTTTTTGGTCATCTTAGACTTAGCAAAATTTAATTTACCTACTAAACAAAAACCTCTAAATAGAAGCAACAAATAACAATGTTGTGGCGTTATTCTAATATTCACTTTTAGAAAAAACATGTTTATTTAAAGACCAAATATTTTTTTCAAAAACATCTGAATTGTCTCATATCTTCGACTGGCCCAAGCCATTATAGGATGTGATGGGCCTTTATAGGGTAATTTACCCCGCCACAAGAACTACTTTTTATAAATGAAAATTAACAAATAATATAAACAACTCTTACGTTGAGTCAAGTGCCCATAAACCCAAGTAACGCTGTATTTAAAAAAAAACACGAAAGCTTCTTGTTTTCTTAAGAAAATACTAAAAAGGTTTAAATTAGAAAGTTATAAATCGTTAGCCCTTTGCAACGACACTAAAAAACTGGCAACCACTGCAAAAATGACGACTGTCTTCCTTATTTATGAAGTTGCAATTTTGTCTATGGCACTAACCGAACATGGGCGCGAAATTTAAATTCATTTGAACTTTTAGACGTACAAAATATTGAAAGTGGGCCATCTTAAGAACTGGGCCTTATTAGGCGTAAGTACCTTACATAGATTATCAACCCACTCATTTTTTAAAGTAGGTAGTTAGCCAAGATTTAGATATATCCAAGGTAAAATTGAAAATACATTTATTTTGATTTAATAAAATGTGTGCTGTTCGATACATGTATCTTAATCTACTATTAAGATACATGATTAAATCAATATACGCGTGATACGCTACGAATAAATTCTCCAAACAACCTGAAACCGCAAGAGTCATGATATGCTTAAACACCACTAGGTTTAGAAAAGAAGTCAAAAAATTTTTGCTTACCAAATGTTATTACAGTTTCGGAGAATATTTGGCTGAGAATTTTACTTAAATATGTAAAAGGTTATTTGTAATTTAAATGTTTTTGTACATTATTTGTTAATGTCGTAAAGGATCAATAAAATTATTAATATTACTATTATTATGGTGTAAAATCTCATATATTAACGCCTTACAATTTTTTGCCTAACATAACGCCCGCTTTAGAGGGCAGTATAGCGAGGAGTGAATTGTCTTTTAATTTACAGTTTTCAGATTGTATTTAAATATATAATAAATGCATTGTATAATAATCCAAAAATATTATTAAACTAAAAATGACAAATATTGGTATTTCCAGATGATTTTGAGAGAAAGATAATCCTTTTTATGATACCGAGTAATTGCACCCTTTAATGGGTACTCAGGTAAATTTACTGTTTAGTTGTGAATTAATAGCCCTCAACTTGGTAGATCCTAAGTGACTGACTTTCTCTCCGCGCATAGCTATGTGCTGAAATTGCTATGTGACTACGGACTAAAATCAGTCACATAGAGATGCGATGGTCTTGAATTTGATAAATCTCTAATTGACTAACTTGTCCTCCTCACATAGCTATGTGCCGGAATCGCTATGTGACTACGGACTAAAATCAGTCACATAGAGATGTGATGGATCTATACTCGGCGCGTTTCTAAGTGACGGGCACATAACTATGTGCCTAAAATAGCCCAGTCACATAGCTATGTGCCTGAATCGCCAAGTGACTACGACATAAAATATATACTATCCGCTTGTCGAATCAAGACTATGTTTTTGGGGTAATTCTACCCTATTCGATGAGGTTTTCATAGCTCAAAAGCGAATATTAAGAACCATTGCAGGTCTCTCCCCTAGAGACTCTTGTAAACCATATTTTAAAGAATTCAAAATCTTACCTCTTCCATGCTTATATATCTTCGAACTATGTGTAAACGTCTTTAAAAAATTGGAGAATTTAAAAACTTTCGGGGATTTTCATTCACATTACACGCGTAATAAAGACCTTCTTTATTATCCAAATCGCCGATTGCAAATATCTTGTAACTCCCCGGATTACATGGGTCCAAAGGTGTTCAATAGACTGCCTAATTATTTGAAACTCTCTAGGTTAATAAACTGTTTTAAAATAAATCTTAAATTATTTTTAACAGATAAGTGTTTTTACTCTATACATGAATTTTTGTAATTTTTACAATTCTTTTTCAATTTATTTTTAAGAATCTATTGTCTTAACTGTGTTTATATTAATTTAGTCTATGTTTTTATTATGTCAATATTCTTTTTTATCTTTTGTGATCTCTGACTTTGCCTATTTCTATTGACTATTCATATACAATGTATACATCATTCAAAGCTTATTTTTATTAAAGTAGGCCTTGTTAGGGTGATGAATTTCGCCCTGTATATTTAATCTTATTCTCAGTTGTAAATGCGCTGTTGTCACGTCCTCAATAGAATCATAGTGTTAGTGACAATAAATAAAATAACAATTGTGTACTTCATTTCAGCGCCATTAAATCATTAAAAATTAGTACTTTCACAAAAAACGAAAATCGTCAATTTAAAAATATATATTTAGATATAATGAATGCATTTACAAAAAAATAGTACTTAATTAAATGAAAGCAAACAATAAAAACATTTACAAAAAGTCTTCATTTTCGTGGAGTTTTCCAGGTAGTGCGGTATTATGACATACCAATTGTTTTCAGCTATTTTGATAAGTAGAACAAAGATAAATATTCCCACAAAATGTTATGCTTTAAATAATGGAAATCCGTTTAATATGTGTTCAATAGCTACAGTGCAATAATTCAGCAGAAAAGCAGATACACTAATAGTAAAATAAGCAAAGTAAAAAAAATGAAACATACAACATTAAAAAAAACATATAAACAACAAAAATTTGAGTAACAGATTTGGTTAAAACTATTGTCACGTTCATCTATTCGTTATGTATTTTTAATTCACCTCCAGTATCAAAGGTAAAATGTTGTCAAGTGAACAGTTTTTCATGTAATAAGTCCAATCCGTCAAAATAATTTCTTCTGTGTCTACAAACTTTTTTTTTACATGTCTGGTTTAAAGCTTTAAAGCTTAAAGCTTCTGTCCAAGTTTTGTACGAATATAAAAATGCAAAATAGAGGTAATCGAAGTAAATCATGCCTATGTTAGTTTAATATTTCATCTACTACATATGTCTTATCGTTGCTTCTGTATTGTGTAAGTATAATTGTCTTTTTTTTATATTTTTTTAACAAATTCGATGTATTGCTGCTTAACCATCTCTGTAATATCTATTTTGTTGCTAAAAATGTAGGTGGTCTGTTTTGTTGTACAGAATGAAATGAAGCATTATCCATGTTTACTATATACACATTTCTCTGGAAAATTAAATAAAGCAGGAATAAGTTAATTAACAATCCAGTTTTTGAAAATATCACCATTTATGATTTTCTGATAGTCAATGTCAGTATTTGAAGAGTCTAATAACAAATCACATCCCTCTATTGACCCACCATTTGCTCCTGCAAGTAAAATTGTAAATCGCTTTTCTTAGGATTACACATGCAATGGATTACTTTTTAAATCAGATTACTGTTTCCATCGACGCGTTGGAGTACCATTTTTTTATATCCACGTCTATGTACACGAATCTGATGATTTCATTGCGCTTTTATAATGTCATAAATTTCTGAAGGAAAGATATTTTGCTATGTCTTCGCTCACTTAAAATTTGTCGTCAGTTCACGTTTTTAAGTTTATATACCATTAATTTTGTATTAATAAGTTCGTTTACCGTTTAAATCTCAGTTTTGCGTTGCGTCAGTCAAAAGTTTATCTGAAGTAAAATATTCGTTTTTATAATTGTACGTCCAAATCTGCCGCTGCAATTTTTTTTAAATGAAGTTCTTAAATGTATCTGCTTTATCTTTCTTACTTTTATTTGCCGCTTCTTTACCATTAACTAAATCTTTTTTTTAGGTTTTTCGATTATATTTAACACTAACCTAAAAAAGAAACATGAAATATTTAAAAAATGTATGAAATAAAAATTTAAATGATATTTGATTGGTCATAGATTAATGAATGAAATATCGATTCGTCCATGTCCTATCAAATTACATTTTAATTATCATCATGGATCGTTGTTATTAAAGAAATTAATGAAAATATTTTATTCTGAAACATTTTTAACTTTTACTATAGTGTGTAATCTGGCAACATTGTAAAATAATGACTGACAGAAGAAATGTGAGGTTAGATATGCTTAATAAATTATAAGTAATTTGAATGTAATAAGAATGTAAAAGTGTATTTAATGTAACAAATAACTTCATATACAACTATTAATGAAATTAAAAATGTTTGGAACTATTTGCTGATGAAAATATTGGAATAATCTTGTATACAAACACAATTACTACTTACATTAAAAACCTAAGAGATCTTATATTCTGAAACTTTCTGGTATTTTCTAAACATGTCATATCATCTTTGTATTCATTTTTTTTGTCTCTACACATTTTTTTTTCGGCATATTAATTTTTTTAATGCATTTAAGCATTATATTTATGATATCTGTTGTCAAGCTTGTCAGCTTGTGACTTACAGTGACTTGGTTACTTTCAAACGCCAACATGACAAAAACCAATACCAACGTGAAAAAATAAATAGATAGCCTGCTAGATATAAATAAACGTTGAATCGTTAATAAAGGAAAATAAAGAATTGATTGATTGATTGATTGAGAGAGAGAAATGATATTATTATGTTTCACTGCGCCTGCGTGTAACAACGATAAACAACGCGTTACGATAAACCCCTTTTTTCAACCCGTTACGCTAAAATCAGTTTACCCTCCCATAAGACGTTATCACTTCAATAAATAAATAAATAAATAAATAAATAAATAAATAAATAAATAAATAAATAAATAAATAAATAAATAAATAAATAAATAAATAAATAAATAAATAAATAAATAAATAAATAAATAAATAAATAAATAAATAAATAAATAAATAAATAAATAAATAAATAAATAAATAAATAAATAAATAAATAAATAAATAAATAAATAAATAAATAAATAAATAAATAAATAAATAAATAAAGATATTTGTATTAATATTAATATTTACCTATTTCTATTATTATTATGTTTCAGTGAGCCTGCGTGTAACAACGATAAACAACGCGTTGTGATAAACGCTTTTTTCAACGCGTTACGCTAAAATCAGTTTACCCTCCCATAAGAAGTTAGCACTTAAAAAAACGATTAAACAATACACATTTTTTCTTTCAAAACTGTTTAACCAACCTGAATTATTGTAAACTTATCCCACTAACCTTCTAGTTTAAAATAAAAATCAAAGATACTCTTTAGACAACACTAATAATCAAAGTTTTGGAATGGATGTAACAAAATAAATGAAAAAAAATACCATAACCTTGTAGTAATGTTTTGTGGCTGTCCTGTATAAAACTGAATGATTAAGTAAATAAACAGAGATATCTTAAGGAAACAGAAAATATGTTAATCGACTGTTAAAATAAAAAGACAAACGGTATATAATTTATTTCATTAAAATAAAATATATTCGGTGACAAAAATGATTAAGTTTTGTTAATTTACCTGAATATTAAACAAGAAATTATTTAAGTTTTATTATTCATACAGTATTCAGAATCACGGTTTAAATGAATATGTAAACAAAACTTCACAACAAAGGCTAATTTAAACAATGATATCCCCGAAATTTAGTGTTTTATGAAATTTGTATACGTACAAGTACCCATTCCATATTTAATTAAAATTATTTTTCGAGAATTGATTGTTTTATGAAATTTCAATTGGGCTTTTGACCGAAAATATATTTGGGATCCAAGCTTCACCAGTTTGTAACAAATATAATGTATCGTTATGTAAAGTTTGTACACAAATTAAAAATTGATATATTACAAGATTAAATTTGAAACAATTTTGATATCTGGATTATATGTGTTTTTATTTCCAACCGAGACGCCTCGGCCAGTAAATTATTCTCTCGCTTCAAAACAATCTTCAAAAAAGGAGGAAATTTCTCAATTCGACCGTATATATGCTTTTGTTTGTTCGCATATAACTTTGTCGTTTATAAACCTATTTTGATGATTCTTTTTTTGTTGGAAAAAAGATATTTCAAAGGTGGTCCCATGATATAAAAATCAGGGTCTGATGATGGCAGACCAGAAAAATCGAGGGGACTTTCACTACTAAAAATTGGTGAGAGCCAATGCGCATTCACCATTGATTAGAATAAAACCTATAATTTTTAATTAAATAAATTCGATTTTTATATACTGACTTCAAAAAAAGAGCTTGACCTGTATGTATGTATGTTTGTCCGCGTTTATCTCACAATTAACTAAATTAATTTGGTTTTTAAAGGAGTAAATCCTGATTTTTTTTGTTGGTTCTTAAACATTGAATATGGGAAAACTGTAATAGTGTCTTACTTAATAAAGCGAGTTATTAATGAAGAAATGTTGGAAAATGCAGAATATTAGTTATTCTATCGCTTTACTAGTTTTGAAAAATATTTTCAAAAACATTGACCATTTAACTAAGAAGAAACAACTACTTCCCTGGCTATGTGCCTCGACGGATATTGAATTACACTTCAAAGTCAAATGGGGTTGGCATATCTAACAGATAATTTAAACCAACCATTTTAGTTTGCAGTTAGAAGGGACCCTTAATGCGTAGTTGATTCAAGGCTAGTGGCCACGTTAATCAAGCTGTCTGCTGCCTACTTTACTCTCAAGTTTGGGTATCTGAAATATATGCTACTTCTATAGGTATGCAGGTACTTAATACATCTACTATATGACGATTTGCCGTTATTATACTGTAAGGTTTGTAAAAGCTGCCTCTTTATACCCAGAGTAACTTTTTCATTGGTTGGTTTCGATTTCTGTTTAAAAAAAACATGTTGATTTTTGGTTTGGTTTTGATTTTGTATAGTTGAATTAACCACCAAAATACAGCACCCTTTGTTAGGGTAGGTCTTTTTAGTGCAGTGCACATTCAATGATGACCTAGACGCATGGACTCAAGGTGTGTTCAACGTACGTTTATAACTCTATTCTCGATGTTTGGTTTCCATTTTAGCTTGCTTTGTTGTGTAAGTAGAGTTATATAAGATACTTTGGCTTGTGAACTACTTTTTATTAAGACCATGAGAATACCTTTATGATTTGAAGAAAACGAATGTCGCTAGAGAGAACCAAGTTTTTACTTTTACCTTTTGAGTTGTCCTGTTAGGTTTTTTTAACTTATATCGTTTAATGATTAACAAGTTAGTATTTTAGTATTAAAAGTCTGTATATTTAATACATAAAATCGTTGTATGTTTAATTATGAGAATTATGTTATAATTAAATCCAATAAACATATATCTATTCACGACGATAAGTTATAATCCCGAATAATTGCATTCTTTAATTTCATTTCTCCCTTAATAATCATACGTCAGTTGAAAAGCTCGCTATACATTCAAAAATTAATTTTCTTTATGTGCCGAATTTCAAGAGCAATAGATTTCTGAAAAAGGAATTCTTTCATTGAAATACCTTTATTCACAACGAATTTTGTCAAGTCACCTTTTCTTCTGGCTGCTATCTGAGGTCAGTCAGTCGCCAGAACTTGTATGTCGTTATGTGCTCCTTCATTTTAAACTTAAGAATCCAAGTATTCAATAGTCTAGACTTAGCTTAGAATTCACAGCACGTATCTGTCATTGATTTCTACGAAATGTAGTGCCAGCTTAAAAAACCTCATAAAAAATATTTTTTAAACAACAAACTTTTAAACTTTTTATTTAAGCTTTCTGTAGGGACAAAAACGATGATTTTTTGTGACCAAATATAACATAAGGTTTTTCGACGAAAGCATACCCTTTTAATTTCTATTCATGAAAAATCTCATACTCAGAATTTAACAAAAAACGCAAAATTGTTTTTACCGGATTGGAATATTCAAAGAAGAGGAATATGATGGTGACAATTATGTTCTCCTCAATTCAGCGGACCAACTAAAAACAGCAAAAAATATGTTTTAATTTGATTTATTATTTTTTAATTCAGAATTTTTATAAGAGATAAATTTGCACCTTAAATTTGGACCATTACAAATTATTTTACATTATAAAGTGAAACTCTATACAATAAAACAAAAAATTTAATTTTTGTAAATCTTCCGGCAACCAAAAAAGCAACCCTTTTTTGCCATTTTGAGACTTGATTTGGGCATAAGAACGAGGAATCTGAACCATCATCAAACCCCTGTCAGTCACCTTTCTATTTGGTGTTGTAGGTGGGATTTGTTTTCATGTAAAAATTTAATCTAGTCAAACTTTAACATCCCAACTTTTCAACCGCACAAGAGTTCGTTTTAAGGAAGTTTTTCAATTAAAAAAAAAGTAACTGTCCCTGTTGTATTAAATCGTGAAATAATCATTGTTTTTTCAATGAGTTTGTGTTACGGAAATTTCCGATTAAAAGCATAAGTTACTATTACTTTTTTTGCGTTTTGTGGTTCACCAATACCCAATTTTTATGAATTAGGTACTCTTGTAGGTACTTTTAAACAACAACAACAATGGTATATTTAAAAGTTACAATGTAGACAAGCAAGAAATGATAGCAAAAATTAAAAAAGATTACTTTTGACAGGAACTGAACCTTTAATCTCTATCTCTGTCGTATGTGAGATTTTTTTAATTTTTCCTGTATCTGATTTCTTGTTCCTCTAATTTATGTTTTGCAAAAATCCCACAGATGTCTCAAATTAATTTACTAAAAATCTATGCTTTAGTTCATCCAATGGAATAAAAATATAAGACATAATCCAAAAAAGACATAAATTCAAAAGTTTTATTTGTCGATTTAACAAAATAGTTTCTCTCATTAAATCAAGATATGATCGAAAACGTAGACTAACCGGTAAGGATATGTAGCTGAATAGTTAAAGGCGCTATCGGCTATAAATAGACATCGTAGCTCCCAGTCTGCCAAATTAAAAGTAACTTCTGATCTAATGCTTCTTTTAAGTCATTTTTTATTTAGCCATTTTGTCGAATAAATATATCAAAGAAGCAGTATTGTTAAAAGTCATTTTTTGTAGTAAGATAGATAGGTTTTCATTGGGTTGGCTGTTAGCCTGTATCACTGCGAACTTTACATATCTATTCTGAACAACCATCTTCTCTGGAATCGAATTAGAGCATCTTGTCTAGACCTGCACTCCTAATGAGACTTAATAGCCTTTACAGTGGCCTCTCCACGTACTTGGAGCACTCGGTTTCTTCTCTCCCAATACTAGATACCGCGTTCTTGCAAGACGTTTACATTGGCATAGGCCATGAAATGCGGTTGTATTCATCTGCCAAGTTCAGCTGACTTATGAGTTTTCTCAACTGACAATGTCCTGTCAAGAGACTGACAATTATTCTGACATTGTTTCGCCTTTGTGATAACAGCTCTGTCGTAAATTTCACCGAGTGTCCTTTTATAAAGAATTGGGCTTGTCGCTTGTCCGGTGATTTGTCTCTGTCTCACTACTCATGAGCCTTGTATAGCCGCCATTTCTTAACGGCTGCCTTTCTGAACGTGTTAGCAACTTCGTGGAATGGTTCTGGGTCAATCATTTGAATATTAGCTCCCACTTGGTCCAATTCCCCCCTGGGATTGTGAGATTGTATCTACCCATTACCCGTATTATGAATGATTGCCTTTTAAAATTGACTGACATCACTAAGATATATAAAGAAGAGAACTAACATCTTAGCGTTTATTAGTTTTGTTACTGATTTTTAAAAAACGCAGGACATCACGGTTTCAGAACAAGGTTTGACTAATTCTGGCGGAGATTTGTTACTATGGACGATATCTAGATTTATTACTATACGCTGTATACCAAAAATTAATGAAAACACTGAACAAGTTAGAGAAAATTAATGCCGAAGAAAGTAAAAAAAGAGTGTGCGTGTAACCTTTACGCGCGATTGAAGTAAAACTTATTTGACGTACGTATCGCAAAATAAATATTAAATTACAATTCAATTATATTTATTGTCTATATACTTTACAAAAAATGATATAATGTTATATTAGTTAGAAAGTTTTTTATATTTTCGCCGTGTTCTGTGTCTCTGTGTCATTCCGTGGAATTTGTAATCGAATTTAAACCTATTTCCCGACTACCTAGAGCTCTGAAATTTTCAGGATAGCTAAGAACTGGATGACAATGCATGTTTCAAGTGTGTTTAGGCATATTTCCAAAAATATTAAGAATTGTTTGCAGAAAGTACAAGAGCTGAGAATATAGTATAGTGCTGAAAAACGCAAGAAATAATAAAGGTGTCCCAAATGGTGTCAGGATGTTCAGTGATCAAACAAAAAAACAAAAAGAATATTATTTGTCATTACGAAACCAATTGCAGCAGTTAATCTCAAATGGTGATACATCTAAAACAATAAGGTACGTTAATAATATGCCCACCATAGTGAATAAAAACTTATATAAAAAAAACTAACTGTTAGTCCTAATATACCATTGCGGTGTGATATTATTTATGGAAATATCGAAAGTTTTACAGCTCATAAAGATGAAGTAGTTGCCACAGTTTTACCTTATCAGCCATCAATATTGTTATTTAGTGAAAGTCGCACTACTTCGGAAATAGAAGACTCTGAAATAAAACTTACAGACTATAAATCAATTAGGTGTGATTCATCGTCACGACATACTGGTGGTACACTTATATATTTGAAATCACACCTTCAGTATTCTGTATATAAAAAATATGTTTTAGATCGTAATTATTGGTGTATAATTGTAAAAATTACATACAACAATTTAAAAATGCTGGTTGGTTCGCTCTATCACTCGCCCAGCGCTAGTCATTCAATTTTTATTAACAGTTTTGAAAGTATTTGTGAAGATCTTATACAATCTAATTTAAAATTCATACTGGCTGGAGATTTTAATATTAATTTTGAAAAAAATGATTTTTATTCAACACGTTTTAAAAACCTATTAAATACTTATGGAATTATTCAAAATGTTAAAGAATGTACACGGATCACTAGTACTAGTGCCACTTTAGTTGATTATGTTCTTAGTAATTTCGATATTCAAACAGTAGTTCATCATGTACCTAAACTAACTGATCATTCCTTAGTGGTTGTTAATATGTTAAATAAAATACAATTAAAATCAACTGAACTGAAAAGTTATCGCAACTTAAGTAAACAAAATCTGGATAAAATATGTGTTGAATTGATTAGTAACAATTACTTGCTTAACTGTGTTGATGTTAACAATTTTTATGATGATTTTGTTACAAGAACTGAAAGAACTGTTGATTTAATTTCTCCATTAAAAACATACATTTGTCATCACAACAGTCTGCCATGGTTTGACAAGGAAGTTAAGGATTTAACTAAAGAAAGAGATAATGCATATCAAATTTTTAAAATCAACAGATTTGACACTAACTGGTTAAGATATAAAAGACTAAGAAATGATGTAGTTAATTTACTGAAAGTTAAAAAAAAGAATTATTACTATAATAAAATTGATCTGAGCTTTAAAAATTCATATCTTATGTGGAAAACAATTAAATCGTTAATAGATACTAAGAAAAACTCGAGTAGAATGAACAGTATTGAATTTGAAATTAATGGTCAAATAAAAGTTTATAATGACGCAAAGAACATTGCAGAGGGTTTTAATAAATATTTTGAAACTAGTCTTGAAGATATTGTTAAATCAATCAGGGTGGATACTGATGTTGATTCAGCTTGGGAAAGTGAAATGTGTGTGGAGTCTACTTTTTCCACGTTTAAACTATTACAGCTTAAAGATCTTTCCCAAATAGTTAATAAGTTAGAAAATAAATCAAGTTCGGAAATTTTAGATATTAAATTTATAAAAAATATATTTGGGGTATTGGGGCACGTACTGTTACACTTTATTAATATCTCCCTTGAGTATGGTCAATTCCCGGAACAACTAAAAACAAGTACTATTGTTCCTATACCGAAAGTTCCAAATACTACAAAAGCTAGTGAATTCCGTCCAATCAATACCCTCCCGGGGGTTGAAAAGTTATTGGAAATGGCTGTATACAACCAACTACTAAATTATGTAGAAAGTAATAAATTACTTATATCTACCCAATCGGGATTTCGTCAGAATCACTCTTGTGAAGCGGCTATTCAATTAACCGTTTCAAAATGGTCCCAGTCAATTGACAATGGTGACTATGTTGTTTCAGTTTTTATGGATTTGAGAAGAGCATTTGAAACTATAGATCGTAGAATATTAATAAGAAAACTGGAAGATATTGGCATAAGGGGCGTAGTATTAAAATGGTTTAAGGAATACATATGTGGTAGAAAACAAATTACAAAAATTGATAACGTATGTTCAACTCCTATTGATACAAAGTTTGGGGTACCTCAGGGCAGCGTCTTAGGTCCACTACTTTTTTTAATTTACATTAATGATATAAGCTTATGCCACAATTACTGTGACTTTATAAACCTGTTTGCTGATGACACTCTGTTATCAATATCTGACAAAGATGTAAATGTGGCTATAGGTAGGATGAACTCCTGCTTGAATCAGATTCATAAATATTTAAATATTAATAAGCTTAAGTTAAATGTGTCAAAAACTAAAGCTATGATTTTGACAACACCATATAAATATAGATAGCTGGACATGAACACCTTATCTGTAGATATTGATAATAATAAAATAGAGTTTGTAACGGAGTTTAAATACTTGGGTTTTGTTTTGGACTGTTGTTTATCTTTTGGTGCACACTATAACTATATAAGTAGGAAGGTGGCAAAAAAACTTTATTTTTTTACTCGAATTTCTACTCATCTCTCCACTGCTGCTAAAGTGACTATTTACAATGCTATAATTCAACCGCATTTTGATTATTGTAGTACCTTGTTGTTTGGGTTTGACCAGAACAAAATTGTGGGTTTACAAAAGTTGCAAAATAGAGGCATGAGAGTAATTTTAAAATGCAGCCGCTATACAAGTATATTGTTTATGCTCGAGGCATTAAAATGGCTATCAATTCGTGATAGATTGTATAGATCAGCAATGATATTTATTTTTAGAATTGTTAATAATATGTTACCAACTTACTTTGCTGAATTCGTCCCATTGCGAAACAGAAATCATTATTATGTAACAAGAAACAATAATAATTTTCACCTTCCTAGATGTAACCTATCAAATTCCATGAGATTACTGTTTTACAAAGGGTTAGATGAATATAATAAACTACCTCACGATTTGAAAAATATAAAAAAATTACATCTGTTTAAATCAAAATTAACTGTGTTTATAAAATCAAAATAAAGTGCAATAATAGTGTGTTTATATACGTAATTAATGTAATTGTGCGTTGTAATTGTAATGTACTTTTAATTTTAAGGTTTATTTTATATTGTATTTTTGATACTAGTTTGTGTATTAGGATATTCCTATTTCTTAATAAATCATTCATTCATATACATAGATTTCGAAGTTTATACCGAATTGATATTAAACATGATCTAAGTTGTGTATAGATAATATTATTTTGAAAGTTATTAAATAAGTCGTTCGTAGTGTAGTTGCTTAGGCGGCGGATCAGTCCACTTGTGACAGTTCTGTTATGTTATAATAATGGGATCGATTACGCGACAGAGAAGTTTTTTTTTTCTTTTTTTTTTGTTCTTACATGTGAAAACAGTAATTATTATTTTAACTGGTAATAAAATAAACTGTTTTAGAAAGTTTTTAGATACAACTACCCTAGATTTTGTTAAAAAGGAAACAATCTTCTCTATGATCAATCACAGCGTTGTATGACTTAATATTTTTACAATGTCAGGGATGCTGTGCATTGTTGAGATGACACAAAATATGACCTATAAATCAGTAATAAACTTTCTATTATAAAAAGTTCTTTTTGTAAATTGTGCTTATTTATATTATTCATTAGAAATAGGAATTTGAAAGTTATCATTATTTTTTATATATGAAATAATAGGTTTATGATAACTAAAATGTGAAACATAGATTTGACTCTCTAAATACCTTTAATGTATTTGAAACCAAAAGAAGATTATAATACAACATCATTTTTACTCGAACAGAATAGTATCTAATAGTTAAAGTATACATAATATATGAAATAATAGGTTTATGTTAACTAAAATGTGAAACATAGATTTTACTCTCTAAATGCCTTTAATGTATTTGAAACCGAAAGAAGATTATAATACAACACCATTTTTACTCGAACAGAATAGTATCTAATAGTTAAATAATACATCATTAATTTAAATGTAGGTAATAATTACAAGATTACCATAATAAAATTTATAAACTTCTAAACAAAACATAAACTCAATTCCACTAAAATGTCAATGCAAATTTGTTTTGTTTGGAAAGGTTTTTAAGCTCCTCCCATAGCTGACGTCACACCGTTACTTCCGTCAGAATTACTTCGTTCCGTCAGAATTACTCCCGTCAGAAAAAAATCTGAGTTACCCCTAGTCGCGCCTAAAGAAGTTTTACTTCAAAAAACTGCCTTGCTGCAAAAAAGTTGATGTCAATAATTTTTTGGAACGCAAAACAATCTTATTGGTTGATTACCTAGAAAAAGACAAAAAGTTTAACGCTGAATCTTATTGTAACCGTCTGGATCAGTTAAAGCAAAAAATTAAGACAAAAGACCAACTTTCTAGGAAAAAAAAATAATCAAGAGAACGTTTCCTGTCATAAGGCTCTCAGTGCGATCGCTAAACTTTACAATTTACATTTTGAAATTGTGTACCCCGTTCAATAGCCGTAATCATTCCGGTTTTAAATTCTTTCCAGTACATAAAAAAAATCCACAATGGAAAGAAATTTGGATCATATTTCAACTTCATCTAATTTGCTTACATAAATTAAATACTAAGCATTTTAGCGAAATCTTATAGTGTATAACTTTACAAATTTATGTCAATATTTTTTATATTTGTATAGTTAGGCAGGTAATATATGATCACCTCCTCATATATTAGTCCTATTAACTGCAAAACCGACCGCTATAATTTTATTGGTTAAGAGTATTCCACCTTGCGTGAGACATTTCATTGATAGCTATTTAGTTAAAAGTAATTGTGAACTAATTTGGAGAAATGCTTGCTAACAACATAGATAACTCAGATTAATCTAACTACATTTGTCTCAAGTTCAGTATTGTGCTACGTAAATAAGGCTTTTACTGTTCAACTAAATTTGGTTCTAAATTTAGTTTCTGTTATAATCAAAGGGATACGTTTAGAAAATTGTCAGCTAGCAAATTGAAATTGCTATGTGGACTCCTAAAGACAAGTTACTCAAAACCATAAAAACACTAATTACCTACTATTAAAACTGTAAAATGAAAAAACCTGAGACACTGGTTGCTATGTTAAATTCTTAACAATTTAAAAAAAAAATATGGTTTAAATAATAATAATAATAATATTGCTTTATTGTCAGAAATTTTACAATTTGTCGACAAAGCTAGAAACATACAAAAATACAAAAACCTTAAAATATAACATATCACATAAACAAAATACAAAAAAAAATATTTATACAATTAAAGAAATTGAAAGTCATTAAAAATAAAAGAGAAAGAAGAAGAAAAGGTAAAAAGAAAAAGTTCCTTGAAGTAGTAAATTAGTGTGTATTTAGAAGTATAAAATCATAATATGAAAAATTCATTTACTGTGTAAAAAGATCTCTCCAATAAGTGTGCCTTCAAAGCTCTACGGAATGCGGGAAAGAGTGTAATAGATTTGATATTGAAAGGCAGACGATTGTGCATCTTTTTTGCATTATAAAATATAGAGTTTTTGATTAACTCTGATCGTGGGATTGGTAAACAAAGATCCAGCTCCCTGTTTCTAAGTGGATAGTTGTGGGAAGGCGTTTCAGGATTCGCTGACGAGTGCTTGCGGACTAAGCAAACGGATTCAAAAATGAATAAAGACGGAAGAGTTAAAATTTGATATTTTTTAAAGTATTCCCCACAATGAGTTCTATTGTTTAATCGTAACATGTAACGGATAGCTCTCTTTTGAAGTTTGAAAATACGGTCAAATTGAGTCGCACAACACGTACCCCAGAATGGAATGGCGTAGCGGAGATGCGACTCAAAAAGGGCGTAATAGACTGTTCGAGCTGTTGACAAGTTTAATTTCTTGGAAACTGATCTTAGCGCAAAACACGCAGAACTTAATTTTTTTGACAATGCATTGATGTGCAAATCCCATTTTAATGAGTTGTCAACAATGAGGCCCAGGATCTTTACAGAATCAACGATTTCCACACTATTGTTATTGATTTCAAAAGTTTGCAATGTACCTTTATATGATAAGATTTTAGTTTTAGAGAAATTGAGGCACAGAAGGTTAGAATCGCACCACGATTTAATAGTGACTAAGTCACGAGATACGGTACTATAAAGGGATGTACTATCCGGGTTGCTCCAGGTAAAACTAGTATCATCAGCAAAGAGGCAGAGTTTACCACTAATATTTAGGTAGGGAATATCATTAATAAAGAGCAGAAATAAGATAGGACCTAGAACTGAACCTTGAGGCACCCCACATCAACCCTTACCAGCTGACTTCTGTAGGTAAGATAAGATTTAAACCACTCGAGTGGTATTCCTCTAATCCCATAGTGTTGTAATTTGTTAATTAAGATGTTGTGGTTTACACAATCAAAGGCCTTAGAGAAGTCGCAGAAGATTGTTGCTGTAGAGTCCTGATTGTTAAGACTGGAGTACCTAAACATTGTTAAAGAGCGAGAACATAGCATCATTGGTAGATTTATTGCTCAAGAAACCAAACTGTTGGGGCGTTAGTATTTTATATTTGTAAAGAAAAGATAGCAATCTTTTTTTAACTAATCTTTCAATAATCTTGGACAACGCGGGGAGAAGTGCTATTGGGCGATAGTTCGAAGCTTGATCTTTATCACCTTCTTTATGCAAGGGAATAATTATCGCAGTCTTAAGGCAGCTTGGAAAGACTCCAAGTTGAAGTGACTTGTTAATCAAGTTGGTCAGATGGCTTAGGGTGTTAACCGGTAGATTTGAAAACATTTTCAGAGTAAGCCCATCCGTTCCAGCAGATGATTTGTTTTTCATATCATTAATTGTGTTACGAAGCTCGGCCAATGATACAGGTGAAATGAAGAAACTGTGTAAATTTTCGTTTCTGAGATAAGAAAGAGGATCGTGGGAAGGAGTTATGGAGCTCACCAAGTTTTTTGCTACATTAACAAAGAAGTTGTTTAAGTTCGCTGGAGAAGTAGGAATTTTGTTAGATGAAGAGGCCCGGTCCCTTAATTCATTTACAATAGACCAAGTTTCTTTAGCAATAATACCCGCATGTCCCAATCTTCTATTGTAATACATATATTTAGCAGCTTTGATAGTTTTAATAATATAAGTTTTCCTGTACATTTTTTCATAATTTTGGAACGAGACGCTATCTGAGAATTTTTTTAAATGTGGTAAACAGCGCATGTTCTTAGAAGATAATCGTAAGCTTTAAGTAGACCAGGGTTTGTGATGCTTCACTTTAATAGGCCTGAGAGGAAAGGATTTGAATGCAAGATCAGACATTACCTTTACGAATCTAGAGAATTCGGAGTCGACGTCATCAGATAGAAAATTCCAGTCAGATGTTAGACACAACTCTTTGAAATTTTTATCTCCGAAAATACGGCCTAATTTGCGCGAAACATTTTTACTTTTGGATTTTAGGGGAAATGTAATATTGCTTCATGATCAGAAAAACCTGAATTGAAAACAGTACAGTCTACGATTTTTGGATCAAAAGATGAAGTGACATAGTCTATGGTGGTAGAACTAGTTTTAGTTATTCTGGTTGGCGCGTTGACGTGCATGATTATTCCAAAAGAATCAAAAATGTTCTGAAGAGATTCTTTTGCAGCACAAACACTGGAGTAGTCAATATTCAAATCACCACATACAACTAATTTACCATTTAAAGGAAGGGATTCAAGTAAGCTCAGTAAATTTTGAAAAAAAAATTGCAAGTCCGTATCAGGTGTTCTATAAATACAAATAATGAAAATGTAATAAAAATTATTACAAACAATGGAAAATTCAAAATGTTTCTCAGATAATAGATGATCAAATTTAGTCACTGCTGAAAAGTAGTTATTTGTTGACATTATTATAGTGCCTCCATGAGATAAATCACTTCTATTTAATCGAGCGACTGTAGTGTAGTTTTTAACAAAGACTGGCTCATCAATATTTAACCAGTGTTCAGTAGTTGCAACCACTTCAGGAAATTTTAGCTCTTCTAATAATAGAAATAATTCATCTGTTTTATGTCTTAAGGACCGAATATTAATAAAAAATAAACTGAGCCCACCATCTTCTAAAGTTTCAGAGTGTGCTTGTTCCTAAAAATTTACTATAAAGACTAAAGCTACTGATATTTAAAAAAATTATAAAATATTAATATATTAGTAGTAACTGATACCTATATTATGTTTATATTATGTGACCTTACTATATAGATATAAATCAAAATGTACCAGAATAATTTAAATGGCAGAAACATATATGTAAAATACCATTGTGTACAAGTTTTTTGCACCAAATGTATTTACCATTTTATGTATTCCCTCACAATAACTCTGTGTAGTCAACTGTAGCTAGCTGGGAATTTCTACTTCGAGATTCCTTTGTATGCATTCTACAATCAGTCTTTTATGCAATATTTACTTCAATTTAATATGAATACTTTATCAAATTATCTTGTCAGTAATAAAAATATGAATCTTTAAACTATTGAACGTCTTCTAAACCCACAGGTAATTTTGTCAGTTTAATGAAGGTGCCTAATTATTTGAGAATTGTTAGTTTTGATTAAGCTGTAATAGAATTTTGAGTAATACCTATAAATGTAAAAATTATTACAAGATACGCGGGAAAGAAATGTTAGTGGTACATAATAATAAATTTAATTTTCATTCGAAGATTAAATCAACTAACGAAAGTTTCTGGAAGTGTGTGAATCGTAAATGTAAGTATACAATTCATAGTATCGGCGAGCCAAATATTAATATTGTTTATATTTACTTCTTTAGTTGGGGAACTTTTGCCACTACAATCAAAATAATAAAATGATAAATTAATATTTTGAAAATGACCCTTGATTATTTATCTTGATTGATATGTCGGGTTGTACAGATTTAAAAAAAAATCTCCCTTTTTGGTCAAATTAGCTCCATTCTTTAAAAAATGACCTCAACTAGCTGCCCGCCAATTCGGATTTTGATTCTGCACTCTGAAACGAGCAAACGGTGCAAGTTTTGGACATATTCGCGATGACGAGCTCCATCCTCGAATTGCAATGTACCACAATTTTTAAAAAAATAACCCCACCTAGCTGCTTGCACTTTTGGATTTTGAGTCTACAAATTGAACTGAATAGATTGTGTAAGTTGCTGACATATTCTCGATGACGAGCGCTACCCCCGAATGTCAATTTACCCCATTTTTAAGAAAAATGACTCCACCTAGCTGTCCGCCCTTTTGGATTTTAATTCTACACATCTAAATTAACCAGATGTGCAAGTTGCGGACATATTCTCGATGACGAGCATCACTAAAAAAATTTGCATATTTACCCCTGTCCGCCACCACTTTGTCCTCTACGGAGCTGAAGATTTTGCTTAGTTACGTCATGACCTACTTATTCCCAAATTTTGGTGCACTATGGCGATCACGAGTGTCACAAAAAAACTACCCTCGTTCCTCACTTAAATGTCCGCACGTGTGGGAATGTCATCTACACGACTGATCCAACATATCCCCGTATACTTTATCCATATTCCCGATCACGAGCAAAATCCGGCTCCAGCTTTTAGACTACGATCGACGCTGGTGGATGTTCATACTAACCGAGCATCTTGTTGGTGATCGTTCACAAACAGTGTTCGCAAACAATGCTCTGATGGTGTTAATTGGCCATTATATGGTTTTTACGGTCATCTCGTAAAACAACATATTTGTTTATTTATAATACTCGTTTTACTTAATTATGTAAAGATTCGAATATTTTGATGGTTGTCAGTTTTGATTATACTGTGCTATACAAAAACAAAATTTAAAATAAAAAAAATCCTTTAGGTACAAGATAATTTTTTTTTGAGTGAATTATTTAAATATCGGAAAGGCGTGTTTGCTGAGAGCTTAGGTGTACGAGCACCTTTTTAATCATCTTATGGTAAGAGTTTTAAAGATAGAAACAAGACTTAGAAAGAAAACTGTTTTATATAATTAAGTTATTAAGTAATTATTATTGGATGTTAAAAAATGACAATCATAAGATTTATTTAAATTTTTTTCTTAAATTAATTTTTTTTTTAATGCAAGCATAAAAGATTTAACTATTTTCGTAGCTTCCCTGGGTCTGGATCTGGATCTGGAAATTTGGGGAGGGGCGAGCTAGTGCTTAGCCAGCACTGAGGCCACATATGACCCATTGTGCATCCTCCCGTATTGTAGGGATATCCTCACCTCAGGCTGTCACCAGGCCTAGTGATTTAAAATAGGTGATGAGGCTCCCGAGGGGGATCTCCCTGACATCGGCTGGTGTAAGCCAATACTCGCCCAACACGGATCTTCTGATTTCAGAAAAAGCAGAGCAGTCATACATAATGTGTTCTACTGTTTCTTCTTCTTGTTCGCAGCCTCTGCATAGCGGCGATTCTGTTAATTTCATCCTAAAGAGATGTTGTCGCAATTGGCAGTGACTTGTCAAGATTCCCACAGCTGTTCGGTCAATGCCTTAAATTTTTTTGCTGTTTCCTCGCCAGGATGAGGTAATAACTCTCTGGCCAGTCTACAGTTCGTAGTTTCATCCCAGCACTGTATAAATTTTTGGTGAAAGTGCTGTTTGATAAGGTCCACGACTGAGGAAAATGTTAGCTTGGTAGATGAGCGAGGGCTAACATATTTGTAGCCCGCAGCCCTCCTTGCTAAATTGTTCGCAATGCGGTTGCCTTAAGAGTTCCCATGTCCTTTGATCCAGCTGAGAGTGACCACGTTATTCTGGCTGGCCTCAGTTAGAGATTGGTGACATTCTAGTACTAAACTTGAAGTGAAACGTGGTCTATTCAAGGTCAGTAGTGCTTGTCGGCAGTCTGTGTATATATTTATATTCCTGCCTGTGATGTTCCCATTGATTAATTCTTTTGCATCTATGGTTATGCCTGTGAGTTCTGACTGAACCACACTTGACAAGCCATCCATAGCCCATTTTATTTTTAGGTTTAAGGATCTAGAGTAAATTCCACATCCTACACCTTGCTTAGTTTTTGATCCATCCGTATATACGCTCAGAGCGTTCACTACGTTGGGGTCTGCTGTCTTGTTTGTTAATATTTTGTAGGGTTTGTCAAAGACAAATCTTGGTGCGACGGCATCCGTGTCTGCCTGTAGGAGTGGTATCACTTTTATCGATTCCCTCCACAGACTGTCCCTATGGGTGCCAGTCCCTACAGTGGGTTCGATACCAACCGTTCTAAAGCGTACCATGGTCATCAATGCGACATCCTTAACAAATATATCAAGGGGGGTGAGACCGAGTATGACTTCCATTGCGCTGGTTGCTTCGCATGGCTCCTGTTACGAGAAGGCATGCTGATCTTTGGATTTGGTTTAGTTTTTTGATAGCTGTCGATTGTGTGTGCCACCAGTCGTTTTGCAATTGGATTACAGTGGGTCCAAGATATATGTAGACCTTCGATTCTCTTTCTTCGTATAAAAACTCGCTATTCTCAAAATTCAATTTATAAAGTATCAAAATAACATATGCATAATTTATATAATTTTCTGTGTTTTTCCTGCATATATTTTTACATGTAACTAGCTTTCGGTTGACATAAGGAATGTTTAATATAACGCATTTCAAATTCCCATACAAAAGGTAAGTTGTTCTTATTATTTGCTCTGCATGATAATATATGAAGCTCCTATCTGAACTATTATTAAGCCTCTAGGTACCTAAATTTGATTAAAATACCAATATAAAAAATACATACAATATATGCTATTATTGTTTATCTACGTTCATAACAGTAAAAATGTCAAAACAGTAGGGGAAAGTGGGGTAAACCCGGGACGCTAATGAAACTATTAAATAAAAAATGTATTTTTAACATGAATCAACTTTAGTAGATATATTTTTTAAATACACTAAATTAGATCTTTGTTCATTGAGATTACAATTTTTATTATTAGTATTAAAAAATGTTTTTTTAAAAAGTTAACTTTTTACGGCTTTGTCCAAAACCGGGAATACCCTTATCTTATACCCGATATTGCAACTTAACAACCAAAGCAGTGGAACTTATTTAATTCACCTTGTTCCCAACCAGGGCAGCCTTGATGAGCCCATTTCTTGTACTTAAGATATTGCACCCAATAATCATATAATCGAGTATTTCTGTATATTTCTGTGCAATAAATACACTGATCATTTGTAAAACTCTTCAACACCGAGTTTCGGAATAGATTTTTTTGGAACTATTCTCTAATTTAATCACAACACTTTTACTTCGTCGAGCATTTGTAGGAATTTTTCTTGCAAAATAAGACTTGAGTAAAATATCGGCAGGCGAAAAGTTTAAAGAAGATGAGTACTGTGGCCGTTATGGCAGCTGACGAGATAAGACCAACTTACAATAATTTTAGATTTCTTTTTGGGAACAGTTGAGAGTCCTGTCCCATTAAGATTTAATATCTTGGTTGGTCTAAAATTTTAATTTTTCTTGCAATTCTATTAAAAGAGAGAAAAATTTAGAGACATTTGTCCTGTTAAATCTCATTACATGAGTAACTCAAGTAGGTTCTGGAAGGCGCAACAGTAACTCTGGATGACGATGTAAAAATCCGTAAGGCGAATTCATTTTGGTTGACTTGGATTCTTTGTTAAAATTGTGATTTATACGTTTTTTTTCTGCCATCTGAGAAGCAAGATGACGAAAATGCCGATACGTTAGTCCTAATAACTGAGCTTCAAGATCTTTTGTGGGTTGACGCATTATAATTTGCAGCTGTAAAATCGGTTTTAAATCGTCCTAGGACTTTTTGAAGCATCTTTGAAATTTTTATTTGTTCTATACTTCCCCCACTATCAACAATAACAGTAAGCCGTATTTTACATGTAAGTGTTATGTAATGCATAACTTACAACATGGATAGTATTAGTTCCTAAATATTTTTAATATACGACGTAATAGGTACTATTAAAAAAATAAGAAACTTATAAAAGTGAAATTTTTCATGACTGCGAATAAAAAAAACTGTATTTAATAACTGTAACTATAAATTACTATCACTAAATATGTGTAAGTACTGTGGTTTAAAAAATATAACTTTGTGTTTTATCTTTTTCAGTTTATAGTATATAACTCGTGTGGTAGTGCGTTTTTCACACTCGTGGAGATAGGTGAAAAAAATTTTTCCACTTGAGTGTAAACCACTACTTATTACACTTGTTGTGTAAATAGTTTTGTAATAAGGTTTATAGACAACTATTTTTAGGTTTATAGACAGTTCTTGCTTTGTTTCAATGTTGGATTTAAAACAGATTTATTTTAAACGTAAGTTTACAAAACACTTACCTATAATGAAGCGGTACTCAAAATCCGGCTCTTCACTTGAAATAGCCAAATTAATAATGAAACCCATAGTAAAAACCCTGAAACCGTTGAAAATTAGGTTGTACTATTGTGCGCAATATGTTCCCATATATTTTACACTAGAAAGGGTCAAATTTAATTAATATGGATCCGGAAATTATATCCTAAATCGCTCGAGAATTTGCATTGTTGTACGCTTCTAAAATACATTTAAAGTTTTAGATTAGCAATTTGTACAATGAGTGATACATGTTTGTTAATATGTTACAAATTAGGAAGGTAGGTATACGAAGTTGTGTATGTTACCAACTTTTCCACTTGCTCTTTCTGAACATAACATCCTGAATTTATTACAATACTTTTTTACAGCTCTAAGGATTAAAATGTGAACAACAAAGGATTATTTTTAGCAAAAAGATTCAATATGACAAATAAAACTGTACATTTTTAAAAACATATTTAATTGTAAACTTACATAATATGTCAAAATCAACATTTTTATTAGATACATATATTAAGCACAACTTCCAATACGTTCTTATTTCTTCTACCAAAATGACTTACAGTAATAAATACAATAAATTACTTTAACTTGAAATTATCACCTTATAACATATATAGGGTGGTCCCGATATTAATGAGCCAAAATTCGTGCCTTGATTTCTAACTTAAATAAGCTTTTTTTTTAAACCGGCCAGAAATAAATACTTTTCGGTTTATTTTTAGATCAGAAAATCTCATTTTGTCGGACAAGGGCAGAAAATAAAAATGAGTCCAGTAAAAGCTTTTACCGGACTCATTTTTGTTTACTTTCCGTCCTATCTTTAATGAAAAAAACAATAAAATAGTTAGTCTAAGATAGCGTTCAATTAGTTTCTATGGTAACCGAGTTTTGTATATATTTAAAACTATAAAATAACTTGACATATTTTGACGTTTAGTTGAAAACGTGAAATTTATTATAAAATGGATATTTAAAATGATGAAATTATACCAGATGAAATTGTTAAGGCAAGGTTTGTTAAAAAAAATGTTACAATTAGTTAATAAAGAAGTCTTGTTATAAAAATGTAAACTGAATAATATAAAAGAACAAATGTTGCAAAATTCAGAATATTAGTTATTGTATCGCTTTACTAGTTTTGAAAAATATTTTCAAAAACATTGACCATTTAACTAAGAAGAAACCACTACTTCCCTGGCTATGTGCCTCGACGGATATTGAATTACACTTCAAAGACAAATGGGGTAGGCATATCTAACAGATAATTTAAACCAACCATTTTAGTTTGCAGTTAGAAGTTAGAAGGGACAACATAACTTGTAAACCGGTTTCGACCTATTGGGTCTCGTCAGTACAAGGTATATGTTATCCGTCAGCGAGTGTAAGGCATAATCGCTGACTGAAGATTTGACTAAAATCACGAACGATATATTACTTTCAGTAAGGAAAGTGTAAACGCCGTGATAGTAGTGACATCTTCACCTCTAATTGCAAACCAAAATTCGATTTGACAACAAGACCCTGGTCTTGATACTATTAAAGTATTATTACAAAAAACTGTAATAGTGTCTTACTTAATAAAGCGAGTTATTAAGTAAGACACTATTACAGTTTTCTGTAATAATACTTGAATAATATAAAGTTTATGGTACAACAATGCCCGTTTAAAAAAAATGTTGTACATAATACGTCCCAAAAGTGCTTTTACTGGACTCGCAGGCTTGCAGGGCTCGCCTATGGCTCGCCCTGCAATTTGCCTACTCGTCCAATAAAAGACCACTTTCGGGACTTATTACGTAAACTACCATTACGTTGTAATGCAGCCTAAGTAGGTACTTTTTCCATTGGTTCCTGTCACTCCCAGGATCTTGGTACCCCGTACTATTTTGTACAGGTCTAGCGGAAGTTGGCCATATGTTTGTGAAATCACTCAGTAGTCTCCATAAATTGAATGTTTTCTCCAATTCAATTTTTTGAAATGGCTCAGTATATGTTCAACTATTTCAGCTTCTCTGCCGTATCATCTGCAGCTATAGGATCTTTATGACGCAGCTCCTTGGTTTGCAGGTGTCCCGATATCGAAGCACTCGTAAGAGATCGTGTAATGCCTCTTAGATGATTCCTACTTATTTTAGCACACTGTTTAATATATGTGCTTCTTAATAATATTTACGAATCCAGGCTTTTAACCGGCTCTAGACCGGTAACCTTAGAGCTGTATACTAGTTAATATACTAGTCTCTAAAGACCACCTAAGAGTTTTTAAGGCCCAAATAGCCGTCTGGCTAAATGTGCGCATATATTGGACTACTTAAGCCCTAAAACTATTTGATCTTATCTATTGCAATATATCATAAACCTCTGCCTGCCTAAAACACAGTGTGTATTTTTAGGGAGGAAAGAAATTCTTACACTTTTGTCGCTGCTGTAAATTTCTGCTCTTTAACCATTTTCATTCTTTTACCCTGGAACTTCTGTTGGGTCTTCACATTTTGCTGTTCCTTACGATAATGTTCTACCACAGCCGTACTTTACGTTAGTAAAGTACGGCTGTGGTTCTACCTATATATATTTTCTACGGCAGATATTTGATAACTATATGGTTCGATTTTATTTCCCAGACGTACAAAAGCTGATACTTATAGAGATTAAGTTAATTGCTTTTAAGTTGAAGTCGGACATTTTAAGCGATTATTGTCAAAAATATTCATTTTCAATATATATTTGTTTCCCACAATGCATAATTTCTTTTTTATATTATTTATTTTAATTATCGTGACTATAAATTTTAAAGTTAAATTGTCTAAAGAACGAGAACAGATAGGCTACTTTAAAAACATAGATACCTTTTTAGGTTAAAGAACTTGCAAAATCAGAACTTAATTCCAAGGAAGAGTGTAAAAGAGATTTGTCATTATTAATGCATTTATGTGGATTTTTTACTTTCTTGACTCAAATCATGAAACTTTAAATTTGTGTATGTATAAGGATTTCTTATACAAAAAAGTAAAAAAAAAACTTTTGTTTGCCTTTACCATCCTTATTTTCTAAGTAACAACATTTAGAGTTATTTCATCCAAACCGCAATATTTTGTATTGGGAATCTAGTTATAAATTTTCGTGAATTGTATAGGGACCATCCCCAATAACTCGTTTTATAATTCAAGAAGAGTGTCGATAACGGATGAATGGTAAGCAGTTTTAGGAAATTATGTGATTACGAATTTGCCTTTAAACATTTCGGTTTATCTCATTGTTGTTATAAATATACTACCTAATTTAATACATACCTAAAGCCTATTAGCAAGTCAATTCGGATATCTCTCAATGTCATAGATAGGACATTAAGTCCGAATTCTGATATATATTTTAGGTTCGATTTAATACGCGCTGTGCTGTAACGATGAAGGTTGTAGATTATTTCTTTTCCTGTTGTCATTGTGTTATCCGAAAGGGTTGAATGAAGAAGAGAATATTAATGGTCGAATATTAAGATAGTCCAAGGGGGTAGGTTTAGGACACCAACCCTCTACTTGATATCGATATTAATTGTGCTTCATTACTTCCTGAAAGTACAAGAAGTAACAATCTTATATTTATGTATTTATATTGGTATGAAATAAGACGTAGTTTTTAGTTCATACGTTTTACATTTTTGAAATAAAATGATTTAATCTCTCAAGGAATAAAGGTTAATAAAATTGTCAACTTTACGTTTATCTGGTAAATTAAATATTTTAGACTTCTCTCATGAGATATTTTAAATTGATCATTCATGGCTAGAGCTTTAAGTCCCTGTCAGGGACAGATAGAGATCGCAAGTTGGATAACTGTCTGATGTAACATTTTTTATTTTCTTCTTAATGTATTTTTTATGTTATCAATTTTTTTTTTCTAAAAATTTCAGATACTGATTATACATCTACATTTAATTCATGAACAAGTTTGACATTAAATTTAAACGCTTCTTCAGGATCCCGTTCCTGTTTACAATTGTTGGACTGACCAACATAAAGTATTTTGCATTCTTTTTATATCTATAATAACACAATTTAGTGTGTCCTGTTGGATGCGACATTTTTTCAATTTGTCCTTAATGTCATTTAATGTATTCCTACAAACTATCAAAAATCCTATGAAAGATATCTCAAAATAATCGTTTACTTTTAATTCTAAATGTTGAATGAAAACACAAAATTGAATATGAAATACTGATCTTGATAAACTTACACACATGAATAATTTATAAATGTAATACTAAATGAAGACATTTCTGTAGGTATACATTTTTGCGAATTTTTTAACTTCCCGCTAAAAAAATTAAAAATTTTTTTTAAAATCGGGAAGTTATTGGTTTCACCCCGTTTTTCGAAAATCCAGTTTTCATCGGATCTCAACGGTTTGAGGTATTTGGAACCTCCCCTGACTATTTTTGCGAGGGTGTCTGTATGTACGTGTGGATGTGTGTGTGGATGTATGTAAACCTCTTATAACTTTTGAACGAGTTGACCCATCGGAATGAAATAAAAAGCGTTCCAAAGAGTTCCATCTAACTTAGATTCCCTGTAAGTTTAAACCGATTCGAACCGGTAGATTTCGAGAAATTTTAAAATAACCGAAAAAAACAATTGGTAAAAATGATGTTTTTTGGGCATATCTTCTTGGCCATTACATCGATCAATTTCATAACCTAATCAGCTCTCAAGCTTCAAAAACCACGTCAAATACCGTTTTGCAAATTAAAATCGGTTGATTCGTTCGTGAGATATCGTTGTCGAAAAATTTCAAAAAGTGTTTTTTTTTTCAATAACTTACGAGATTTTTTGACTAATCGATTTTGTGCTCCTAGTAACGTTTTTAGGTCTCAAAAAACTGCGTCGAATGCCATTTTGAACATCGAAATCGGATAACGCGTTAATAAGTTATGGCGTTTTAAACATTTCAAAAAAAATCAAAAACGTCAAAATACGTCACGTTACTATCATAGCTTTACGGTTAAAACTAGCGGGAAGTTGCAAGGATGGCCTTTAAGGTTAACCTCTTTTCGAATTTTTTTAAACTAAAAACATTAAATATATATAAACCACTAATGTTAAATACCAAACCAATCTGCTTATTCGACTTACAGAGGGTCAAGAATAAGGATTAACCCTAATTGCACTGGATGTTTTCCAGCTTTAGGTTGTAATTTAGATAAAGATTTATTGTGGAATAGCTACAAATCTTATTTCAGAGAGAACTAGACTCATCACTAAGAATCAAAATAGAACCTTAACTGTTATTATTGGTACTTAACACAGCTATAAAACTCATAATATTGTATGTTTTATTTTTGCAAAAAATTTATTTTTACACAACCGTGACAAAAAGACGTCATTTTGTAATAAAATGGTTTTAAAAAAAGTGATTTTCATCATAAGTGAGAGAAATTGTCATAACGTTAACTTTCATCACATCTATTTACCCAAACTTTGGATATTTTAGTTTCTTTATCAGGCTAATTTCCGTATTTTTCAAGTGTAATTTTAATTCTCTTTAAGTCTCTCTTTCTATTAAGTATCATAACTTTTATGAGGGGCTATCTCTAAAGAGTTCAACTCCATCCAGCTCCTGGCCATTTTCATAGCTTTATTTAAGCGGCTAACAGCCATGTGATTTTCACTCTTACAATAACTGCAAAATCATCAGCGAATCCTATAGCTTCAACCCGTAGTTCAGGTCTAGGATTTTATCATAGAAAACATTCTACAGCAAAGGCCGTAGGACAGAATATTGCGGGATGCCAGCATGGGTTGTGATGTTGGTAATATTTCTTTTGGATCCCAGCATCTTTTTTCTATCTCAATTCTATCTCACGAGGCGAAGTTAAAGCCATATGTTTCATTAAGAGGAGCAACGATACACTATCTTTCTCCTTCTCCTGTTTAATAGCATGGATTGTGCTGAGTCTCTTTCTAAACCCGTATTGTCTAGTCGATATTACCATCGTCTCGTCCATCTTCTTTTCCAGTCGGTTTTGACTAGATGCTCGTACGCTTTACGTTGTGTCTAGGTACACGCTAACTTGTACGCAAATAAAAAAATTAGATACACGCGAACGAAATGTCTTTAAACCAATGACGTCATTATTTAGCGTGCACTGTAACTGTATTTTTGGTACTCGCTAACTTGTACCTTGTACCACGTGTGTGCTGTGCTTGTACCTAAAGTGAGTTTCAGAGTCAAAGTTTAAGTGTATTGTGCTTATACATATTGATCAGAAAAAAGTTTTCTTTGAAGACTATGAAAAGGGAAATATGTAAAGAAAGAATGAATATTACAAATCAGAAATGGATGAAAACTCTATAACTATTAGAGAATCTTGTCTACAGAGGAAGTGAAGAAGAATATGACCGAAGTTATTAACTTTGGCAAGAGACTCAGAATTAGTAATTAATTACTTACTACAACAAAAACTGGCATGGACGGTTTACATACAGTACCTATGTGTCATGGTAATTTATTAACTAGAACAAACAATCAGTTAAAAACAATTATTGGAAAATTAGCTTAGTTCGTTAAAAGTATTTACATCAATGCTTCTACCCTGTAAGCAAATTTTTACCACTAGAGCAGTGGAAAAACTGAAGTTATTTGAGAAAAGTTTATGTAATGAAAGTTGGTCAAAAATTTTTTATATAAAACATTCGAGAGTTGCAAAAGGAGTTACCAATGCAAGCGAGAACATTTTGTTGCTACCATTTTCTGTAACACAGGCTGTTTCTTCCAGTGTACAGACAGTAAACCAAACCAGAAAAAAAGTTTTTTTTTTGACAAATTCGCTGGCAAATTTAGCTCGCCTATCTTCCAATAGTTCCTTCAGTTACAAAATGAAGATTTTGGAAACAATAGAGACTGTTTGGAGACAAGGTCATGAAGTAGCCATAATTGTAATTTCTAGTAGCACAGAAGGAACAGAATAACAAGATATGATCAGCTTACTATACCGAAAGTTATCTTAGAATCAAATATAACTGGTTTGTTAAACTTTAAAATTATTGTAAAATAAACTTATATAATTAACAATATATCTTCTTTTCTAGAGGTTAATGAAATTTTAGTGCCTAATGAAGTGGAATTCGTTTCAGCTACAAAGAGTAACGAAATCAGTAAAGAAATTTTTGTTCTAAAAACTGGCAAAAAATAGAAAGTGGACGAGGGGAATCAGTTTTAACTATGGAAAGCAACAAAAATATCAACTGTAAGATTTTCATACATACCTACGTTTTATTTGTAATCGCTATATATTAATATTTTTTTTAGTTATAAGTAAAATAGTATTACCACCCAAAATTAAAATAAAAGAAAGACCTAAAGGTGCCGATTGGATTAAAGCGAAAACGAAATAAAAAATAATTTTCTAAAGTTTGACAATAATAATTATCTTACGTAGAAATAAAAAATATTCTAACATTACTTTGTACATGTCATAACAACTAAATGTATAACCCAACCTAAATATATTTTTTTACTATTAGATGATTTATTATAATTAAGACATCTCAATAGTTTTACTTCCCTTCCTTAATCACAAATACACACAAAAAAAGGAAAATTAGCGTGTACCAAAAATACAGTTACAGCGCAGGTTAAATAATGACGTTATTGGTTTGAAGACATTTCGTTCGCGTGTATCTAACTTTTTTATTTGCGTACAAGTTAGCGTGTACCTAGACACAGCGTACACTTTACCAATAGTGTTGATTAGGCAGAGTGGTCTGAACGATCGGTTGTCATCTATCGGTTCACACTGTTTATGAATAAGTACCAATCGTGCTACTTTCCAGTCGGAGGGCATTTCTTGTATAGCCAGTACTGTATTATCCATCGCATCTTCATCTAGAGTGACTAAAATTACTACTACTATGTATATTTTCTCTTAGTTATTGTTTTCTTTAAGTATCTCTTTTTTACATTGTTTAGAATGGATTTAGAAAAAATATACCGTTACCATTCATTGTATGTATTGTTTTTACCTGCTAGCTTTTCTTGCTTTACATAATGTCAAACATTTCAAACTCTGTGAAAAGGAAATATAATAGGTAGTTCTGCTGTTTTTAGTAAATTTAAGTAGCACTAACGATCTGAAAGTTAATAATGAGTTTTAAACAATTTTCTGATACTAGAAACATATTTTATAGTACCTACTAATTGTATGTTGCTTTAGTTATGACCTAGTTTCACGAGTTAGTTTTAAAACCTGCGTACCTATTTGGTTAGAAGCGTAAAAAGCCACACCAGGATTTGTAATAATGTAAAAAATGTAATTTGTGAAAATGGAAACACCGTACTTTTTTTTCTACTTTAAAAATTTAACCAACTGTAACATTCATTCTGTAATCAAAATCTGTTTCGCTGTTTGCATACGAAATTGTAGTATATAACCTAAACTACGTGTGTTCGCTGTATATTTGGCTGGAAGGGTTAACATGTAGTATAGCACATATTTTCAGGTAATTACCCATCTTGCAGATAGTTAGATGTATTATAAAAACGTAATGTTCTATTTGAATATATTTTTTGGAAATATTTTAATACCAAGCTGAATATCACAAAATTACTATTTTATTTATAGTTTTTAAAAGATTTTACAGTTGGAAAGTATACAATTCTTAACCCAGGTGAAAGGTCGCCACTTTTCACTTTCCAAATTCCAAGGGATTTAATTTTTATATCGGTACGAACTTTCTACAAAACGCTCTCGTGATCTTCACTTTACTTCCTGACGACCATCATGGAACCGCAGACAAAATCTGGACTCATCGGTAAACAAAACTTCCCGTCATTCATTTTCACCATGATTTCTTGTAAACAGACGTCGCGCACAAAGAAGATGTGGGCGTTTTGCAGGTTTAACATTGTTATGATTGAATAAATATAATATTATATACTCTTCTTTTAATACTAATTGATTACAATCAAATAGTCTTGATTTCTAGTCTATTTGCTGTCAAGGAACGCAATGGAGCCACTTTGATTCTCTCTTTCCAAGGTGAACTGGAGGTGGTTATCATAGAAGTTGAATATCTCTGTTTTTGTTAATAGTTCTTTGTGGAAAGCGTTTTATAAGTCTTTTTAATCTGAGGAAGAAAATAAAAAATTATAGTATTCAAGTTCTCGCAAAGTTTTGCTTTTTAACTTGCGGAAAGTGCCACTTTTGTCACTTTTTCATTAATATAGTACCTAATATTAACCTTTATAATACATTTTCTTTAGGTGTCCTATATGTACCATAAATATTATAATTAACTTATAATTATATTTATCTACTCCTTTGACAGTAAATGTTATTTATACTCATTGTAACCATGAAGGGTAAGTAAGCTATAACGCACAGTCGTGCGTAATGAAACGTCATGTTGGAATGACGTTTCATTACGCACAACTGTGCGTTATAGCTTACTTACGCTGCATGGTGACAATGAGTATAAATGACGTTTACTGTCAAAGGAGTAGATAACAGTACAGTACGTACGTCATATATTTTTTAGAGATGTCAAATATTTAGAATTGAAATTAAAATATTGAGTCGTAGATAAAGCATAGTACGTAACTCGAGTGGTAAGAGGTATTACGTACTCGTGTAATTACGCACTAGCCGCTACGCGGCTTCGTGCGTAACTTTTCCACTCGTACGTAATGTCTTACTTACCACTCTTGTTACGTAATATACTATTACGTAGCATATAGACTCGTTATATTTATGATTTAATTTTATTCTGAATCGAAATAAAATATTGTTTCAGGGAATTTGATTTTATCTTGTTATCAAACTCACGCCAATTGTGGTTATCGCTTCCAATTAAAACAGAAACCAAAAAGCAGTTTTCAACGCATTGAGATAATTAGTTCATCTGCGGAATATTTAAAATAAATAAAATTTTTCATAAAAATGCTCACGACAATTATAGTAAAGAGAACACGAGGAGAAAGAGAATGAAAAATGTTTGGTCGGTTGCTAACAAACGCTGGAAAACTTTCTAAACGTCTGACAAAGGCTTTGTACTACTTGAACAACATTGAGTAGACATGCCTCTTATTAAAAAAATGATGCAAAATATTCGAATATGAAAAATGGATGTGTACAAACTTTTAAGATTAAGATTTTTTACAAAAACGATACATATTATACCTACCTTCGCTGGTAGTGGATATAACAAGATATTTTTAACTTCATTTTATATAAAGATGCTATAAACTAAGAATACTTTCAAAAAATCACTTAGTTTTCTGTAAACGCAAATTTTTGGTTTATTATTGACAGAGTTGACTGCACATGTGACACACAATATTTTTTATATCACATGCATTGAAACAGCGAGTTTTGATCTCTGTATCCAGTCGAAGTAAGACAATTTCAGACCAATGCAACTGTCAGTCAGAAACATTCTGACAGAATGGAAATAATGTCATTTGTTTCTGACTGACAGTTGCATTGGTCTGAAATTGTCTTGTTTCGATTGGCAAAACAGGGATCAAAACTAGCTGTTTCAATGCATGTGATATGAAAACCCTCTTTATCGACCAGTATGATAAAGACAAAAAAATTAAAAACACCTGCAAAATTGCTATTTTATAGACCTCAATGGCTTCTGTTGGTAACTAAAATCGCTGCCCAAGCGTTGAATTCTTGATCTTTGGAAACATGAAGAAGTCGTTAGTACTTATGTCTAGACTATACATATAAACTCCAAAACCTCGATTGTCTTTTGGGCACTGTGAGCACTTGTATTGTCCTGATGTAGGATGATTTGCTCAGAGTTTAGCGATAACTTCTGATAAACCAACATTCATAAACCAATTAGAAGTAACCGTTCTTCGATCTTCTAAAGCAATTGTTACCATAAGTTTAGATTTTGACACAAAAGTTTGTTAGTTTTTTCCTCATCGTTAGGATTTGCGTTTATTTTCCAGTTTGTAGGAGTAAATCCAAGATTTACCGCCACTTTTGGATCGAGGTCTTTGAAATGCCCAAAGATGCCTATATCTCCTGGTATGTTACATGGCGGTCATTCTTAATTCGCTTACAAACTGGGTGGACCTAGCCTGGATTCTACGCTGAGATTGGAGCGACCACGTTGAAATTCGGAATACCAGCGGAAATAGTTGACTGGTGTGGTGCTTCAATTCCAAACACAGAAACCATTTCAGCGAGACATAGCTATTGGGATAATCCTCTCCGAAATTTGTAAAACATTATTGCTCAAGAACGATCGTCTAAGAGCCATTTTTCGAACGACTTGCTAATTTTAAAAACTCACAGTACCCATACGATTTGTTGTCTCGCAATGACACTCTAGATTTATTTCAAAAAAAGATGGAAGTTAGATTTGTGTCTATTAATTGGTTCTATTGGTGGGGCCTGCTAAATGGCTATATGCAAAACTTAAAAAAAAACTCGTATTGGCCTATTTTTTTATAGTTTAACAGTAGAAATAATCGTTATTTGTACATTTTAATTAGATAATGGAAACGAGTTTTTGAGTCTTGTATAAAAACAAAACTATTGAAATTTAGCTTTTATGTAATAAACCGTCACATGCCCAACATTAACTCTAAGCGATTTTATAAAACATGAAAAAAACATGTTTGCTTACTGTATATTTTATCCACACAAACTGTGCATTCAGACGTTCTTAATCATAAGTCACCATCTTTTCAGAGCTAATTTTAGGAAGCTAAAAATCATTTATATGGTGTCAGGAAGTTTCTTTTAACATAAATTTTGCAGCAAAGAATCTTTTGTTCGAGGATCATCTCTAAGGTAGCATCGTTCTGCCTGCTGTCATAGAATTCTCTAGAGAACGAGCTGGACCGTATATGATTTATAGTTAACAAAGGGTTACAATAATCGTTTTATTTATCAAAAAGTAAGGTATAGCTCCTTTTGAATGGTTTCAATTGCTTATACGATGATTATATTTAAACATTTTTTAGGTATGTTATTATCCATCGAATATATATATATATATATATATATATATATATATATATATATATATATATATATATACTAAATAAACCTAGACCTATTAAGTTAACCTTAACAAATCAATAATATTAACTCACTCTCCTGGCTTTGTTCTTATATTTTTCAAAAAATCGAAGTAGTTACGTCTCTATTTTATGTTAATCCAACATAACGATGACGTCTAACCCAAAATCTGTTTTTCAACATTTGTAGAGTGTTTCTAATAGCAGTTTCTCCTGAGAAGTTTTACTAATAGTTTAAACTATAGTGATTGTTTTTATTATTTTATTTTCATTATACCTACGTCCTTCTAATTTCATCGTTGGCTTCATCCTCACAAGAGTAAGTAAAACATTATCAGAACATAACTAGTTATTATTTTAATTGAATTGTAACATTTGTAGTAACTTCCTGAAGATGTTAAAATATTTTTAACGAAATATTGAAGTATTAAATCTTACACTTCGCCTAATTTTTACCTCACTGTGTCCTATATATATATATATATAAGAAAGAATGGGTAGTCTTTGCTGACTAGTTAGGAAACTCAGTTGACAAAATTGTTGGGGATTGGCAGCAAAAGGTGTAAAGAAAACTCTTTAGTAATGATCCAAGCTTTCGGAAATTTTATTAATACTTATTTCCATCTTCAGGGAAACTGTAAGATGAAGTTTATGGTTTACATGGTGTTATGAACAAACAAAATTAAAATTAATAAAATAATTTAAAACTTACATCACTGTGTGAGGTTGAACCTTTGATGTTAACATAATTTAATTGTGAACATGTTAATATGTATGTGATGAGAAAACTTGATGAGATTTAGTCTTGGAAACAGTTAAGAACTACGTTAATGATATAATTACAACACAAACACTTTTTTTAAAATAATTACACTTATAAAATCATTTGATAAAAATTATTTGATAAAAATTATTCAGCCACGTTGCTGATTTAAGGTTAGGTGTTCTTGTGACGTGTTATTGATTGACATTGATTAAGTGTCACCGGTGTTGGCCTTTTGCTGTGTTACCTTACTAACAACTGTCGTTCTTTTGAATTTACAAAACTGATGACTGATATTGATATTTCAATAAATTCAAATATATAAAATATAATAAAAAGTTGCATCCCTTTGAGTGAGTTTATATTTTAATTATACTAAATTTTGATTGTATTAATTGTTGTTATGTGATTTAGTGATATTAGCTTTGAATCAAATATCAAAAATCTCAAATAATAAATGGATTCAAATTTAACTAATATTGAAAATTTCAACAAAAACGATAATAAATTTCAACAATCATGTACCAAATTATGTTTTCTGAACGATAATTCTATTTTGACCTTAACCTTACTTTTTCTTATTGTTTTGTGCACATTGACACATTACTTTCAAAAATCAAACATCTTTAAATCAAATGTTACGAAAAATTCTGAATTTTGTAACCAATAAATCAAATTAAACTTATCTAAGAATGAAAAATAACTTATTTAAACAGTGAAATAGTGTACAAGTGAAATTAAATGTTCATCAAATACATAAAAATTAAACACAGGAAAGTTCTTTATTTAAAAAAAAAATTGTAAATTGATACCGTGTTCTGAAGCTTTTGAATTCTCTCTGGACAACTAAAGCACAGGCTATCCTTTTCAATTGGAATCCACCATTTCCCAGGACATCAATGATTTTGACGAATAAAATTGCTTCTAATCAGGAAATAATCCGCTCTTGCATCAAATGCAAACTAATACTTTCTTTCTTATTACAAACTAGTTTTACTTTCGTTGAATTAACTCAGGAAGCATTTATATAAATGAACTGCTCAGCATACAATTTCAAACATTCATTTCTTTATAAATATGAACTTTAAGTCTTACCAGATATTATCAGGAGTTGTCTTGCGGTTTTGTTAACACTTTTGACTACTTTAATACTTTCTTTTATAAGTATTTTCAAAAAAAATCAAAATTTTAACGGAGCAAAATTTATTACATCTTATCCCCTCAAAAGGTAGAAAACAAGAGAGAGATTCAGAAATCAACAATTTAACAACTGAATCTCCAAACAAACTTACACTATACATTATTATGCTCTATTCGCCTACTAAATTATTGATCAAATAAAATTACTAAAAATCTAATACTTAATTCCTTATTTACATTTAATACAATAGTGATTCTTTCAAAATTTGCTAAACTTTTGATGAGTTGTTAATTTTATAATATATTTCGCCTACTAATTATTTGTCAAATCAAATTACTAAAAATCTAATACTTAATTCATTATTTACATTTAATACAATAATCATTCTTTTAAAATTTGCTATACTTTTAATGAATTGTTAACTTTATAATATCTTATCTACAATATAATCTAATATCTTTCTATTTTCAGAACTTTTCATTTGGAAATTAAACTAATAATAAATCACAATATGACTTGAAAACAAACATTGTATATTTTGAAAGTAAGTAAAATTTTTATATATTTCTTCTATGATTTCTAATATTTTATAATAAAATTTATGTAAAGTTTTACATTTATGTTCTAACATTTAATTTTCTTATTTCATTTTATCTGAATTTATTTAAAATCGGTTTTAATTACCAATGTATCGTAAAATTTATAAACTTTTCAATATTTACTCCTATTATCTATTTAATACATGATCATTAAAATTTTATATATTATAAATTAAATTA
The DNA here is from genome assembly GCA_964028335.1 of Altica lythri. Classification (NCBI taxonomy): domain Eukaryota; kingdom Metazoa; phylum Arthropoda; class Insecta; order Coleoptera; family Chrysomelidae; genus Altica; species Altica lythri. The sequence goes on along the minus strand of OZ034800.1, from coordinate 78,223,033 downwards.
TTTTGACTCTTTGAAATAAATATCTCTTAGATGTACTTGTATATTTTAATTTCTTATTTTGTTTTATTTTTCTTTTTTAGGTATTGTGAAGAAGACGATTATAAATTATACCAAATTTACTGCATTTGCACTCTGCCTTGGAATAAGAATATGTTTTCATTTTCTCTATTTTTCTTAATTTTCTTTATATGTACTTATTGGATATAGCATAGTAACTTATATCATCTCAATATATATATATATATATATAATTAGTAAAAGTGGTTATTGGGTAAACAGCAATACTTAACGTTAAATAAAACTCTTTAGAGTATTTTTAATCCAAGCTTTCGTAATTACTTTATTACATTATCAAGGAGCTACAAAATTAAGAGTGACAGAATGCAAGTAGAAATAAATTATAAATTTATACTTACATCTCTGTGAGGTTAAAACGTTGTTGTTCTAAAAGAAATTAACATGAGTAAATAATAAATTATAATATTAAAATGATGTTTTTTATAAGTATTATCAAATTGATGTTTCTCACAAGATATGACATTAATGATTAAATAGTCATGTAACTATGATATCAAAAGTAATAAATTAGAGAACTAACTATAAGGTATTAGCAGGAATAATAAAAAAAAAAAAAAAATTTCATAAATTATGGAAGTATTAAAATATAACAATATTAGTTCTCTAATTTATTACTTTTGATATCATAGTTACATGACTATTTAATCATTAATGTCATATCTTGTGAGAAACATCAATTTGATAATACTTATAAAAAACATCATTTTAATATTATAATTTATTATTTACTCATGTTAATTTCTTTTAGAACAACAACGTTTTAACCTCACAGAGATGTAAGTATAAATTTATAATTTATTTCTACTTGCATTCTGTCACTCTTAATTTTGTAGCTCCTTGATAATGTAATAAAGTAATTACGAAAGCTTGGATTAAAAATACTCTAAAGAGTTTTATTTAACGTTAAGTATTGCTGTTTACCCAATAACCACTTTTACTAATAATTAATTTTTCAGCAAATATTACTATTTAATATATATATATATATATATATATATATATATATATATATATATGAACAGTAGTGGTGTTCCGGGTTTCAATCCGTTGGTTGTTTGTGTCTTCACGACGTTTCGCCAACATCTCAGCTGGCATTTTCAAGTGATGCTTCCTTTGCGGCTGCTCAACTTGGAAGTTCTTCCAAGTTGAGCAGCCGCAAAGGAAGCATCACTTGAAAATGCCAGCTGAGATGTTGGCGAAACGTCGTGAAGACACAAACAACCAACGGATTGAAACCCGGAACACCACTACTGTTCATTCTACCATCCGTGAAACACTACATCATAACATATATATATATATATATATATATATATATGTATATATATATATGTAAATTATTAACGAAGTATAGTTTTTTGAAATTCGTAAATAGAATAGATTAAATTAAAATAAAATTCTAGATGTTCCCATTACGATTAAATAAATCTCTTCTAAAAAAACCACGATACAGAAACTTGTATGGTGAAGAGAAACAAGTTTATTCCATTTGCTGAAAGGCATTGGATTTTATACTACAAAAGATTATTCAGGAGCGTACTTATGCTTTGAGGTCGATAATTTATGCTTAAAAAGGTAATAATTTCTCAATTAGATTTTGTTGATAAGAGAGATACTTTATGAAGCTACTAACTACAGATGTTAAAAAGATATTTATTTATTTTTTTCAAAATATATTGTAATTCTTCATAAAGGAAATCAGATAAATATATAAAAGGAGAAATTTCCACTGAATGAGGTATAGACGGACGCACAGCCGTATCCTCTGATAAGAGACAGGTGAAATTTAAATAGATGAACCGCCACTAAAAAGTTATTTTAAAAAATTTTAACCCTACAGGGGTTAGAGGTTTAGATGAAAAAATCTTTAAATCGTCACCGATTTTTATAAAACTTACAAAATATTTCATTGAACACGTGTTAGATGGTTTATTAGAATTCACCCCCTATGGGGTTGAAACTTTGTATGGATAACATTTAAAAATTACTACGTTTTCTATGAAACTTATTATGCCGACCCCTACTACTAAAAAGTTAAAAATCGTCAGAAATGTTGTTAAAACCGTTAAAAATAGTAAATAATTTGTAGAAAATCGTACTAAAATGGTGAAAACCAGACAAATTGTTAATTATTATAAGAAAATTTTGATAATCATGAATAATTAATAGAAATGGTTAAAAAACTGTCACAAATCATAAAAAACTGTTAAACATTCTGAAAACAAGCAAAACCTGTTGAAGCGTAAAATGTTACTGAATATCCTAAAAAAAATATGAAAATACTAGCTTTTCCCACGGCTTTGCCCGCCTAAAATTGGGATATTCACAAATGATTTAATGACTATCTATTTTACATATAAAATTTTAATTTTAATCATTCTGTAGGTATGTATATCCCTCGGTATATCCTTAGTAAAATAAGTCTGGCCTAACTACTTTTAATTTTTTGTTTTATTTAAAACTAGTTGTACTCGCAACGTCGTTCGCGTGGCGTGTGATTGTTGTATTAAAATTTATTACCCCACCCCATTTAAGGAATGAGAGAGAAATTTTTATAATGTTAAGTTGAAAGAAGACAAATACATCTGTGAAAACCGCATTTGAATCGGATCAGTAGTTTTCATGTGAGGCGCGCACAAACATATACAGATAGACAGACAAAAAAATCTAACCACATTTTTGGGTTCTATTTCGATGTACCCGCGACGTCGTTCGCGTGGCGTGTTGATTTTTGTATAAAAATTTCTTTCCTTACCCCGTTAAAGGGTGGGGGGAGAAAATTTTATACACCAAATGTTAAGTTGAAAGAAGACAAATACGTCTTTGAAAACCGCATTCGAATAGGATCAGTAGTTTTCATGTGATGCGCGCACAAACATATACATTTCTACAGTTTTATTATATGTATATCGATTTCATGTTTGTCAGCCAATCACGCTGCAAACAGTGAACAGATCTTGATAATAATAAATCATACAACACCTGTTATGACTTTTGAAATTTTTTGAAATTTAGAAATTATACAAACAAGAAATTATTAAACTGACTTAAGGAGAAATTGAAAAAATGTCACATCCAGTGGGACTCGAACCCACCATCACTGCCTTATACGCAGGCATGCTTTTTAACCACTTAAGCTATTGGATGATCAAAAATACGTTGAGAGTTATGTCAAAAATAATAGTTTACCTATTATGAATATCTTATCTATAATATTGATCTATGACAGTTCCACATTGGACCTAATCATCTGTAGGATATAGTAATTTGTGAGTCATTTGTTTTAATAACCTCATAGCGCCATCTAGTTTCGAATATCAAAACCAAATTATAGCACGTATGTATGCATGTTGTGTATTATTTCAGTGGTATTTTTAAATGCATCAATGAGATACTTTCATACAAAATCTAAACCTCTCTATTGTCCCTTTAAAGGGGTGGGGTGGAGAAATTTGTTTACACCAGATGTTAAGTTGAAAGAAGACAAATATATCTGTGAAAACCGCATTCGAATCGAATCAGTAGTTTCCATGTGATGCGCGCACAAACATACAGACAGACAGAAAAAACATCTAACCACATTTTTGTGTTCTAAATCGATGTACCTGCGACGTCGTTCACGTGGCGTGTTGTATTGTTTTATAAAAAGTATCCGACCCCCGTTCAATCCTTATGAAGGGGGTTGATTTCTAAAAATACAATATAAGTACACCTCCACAACCTCTAGAGAGCACACATTTTAATTTTCAAGTCCCTTACTTCAAAAACATAGAATTTTCATACAAATTTCCAACCCCTGTTTTACCCCCTTAGGGGTAGAGTTTCGTAAAATCCTTATATATATATATATATATATATATATATATATATATATATATATATATATATATATATATAGATTGAAAATCGTGAAATCTTGTCGAAAATTTAAAACAGTGACGAGTTGTTATTAAAAAAAAATAAAAAATATCAAAAAAGAAATAGATAAAAATAGATGAAAGAAAAAAAAACAATATAACAAAAATTGTAAATAAAAGAAAAATAAAAAAAATGAAAAAGGGACAAAAAAGTAAAAAGTAGAAAATACTACGACAAATAAAAACCTGTTAATAGACAAAAAATATGATAAAATCAACAAAAACAGTAATAAATTCATGAAAATCAATCGAAAAATTGGTAAATCGGAAAATTGTTATGCGGTAGGAAGTTTGGGGGGTTAGCTAGTCTTAAATAATTTGAAGGTATATTTTTTGTGTATCCAGAAATTTTCATGATATCAGTCAGAAAAATATCCACTTAAGTATGAAAAAAATGAAATAATAATAATGGGCTGATTAACAAAATAAAAATAATCGATCGGAAATTTGGCATATATATATATCAGCATTTAAATCCATTGAACATAACCTAATACAATAAAAAATAATATAGATTAAAAATAGAACAAGTCGTATAAATTTTTCAACGAGTGCAGTTGACTGACCTCAACTTCAAACTTACGTGCCAATTTCAACTTTAAGACGTAAAAGAAGCTACCAATAAACACGGTTAATACGAGTCTATGTGAATTCGAGTTAACGAAAAAAAAAAAAAAAGTTGAAGAGGTATCTGGAAGCGGGAATGTCGAGAGTTTCAATTATCAGAACTACTGTAGATTGGACTCAGTCAACGTTAAAAAGCCACAGAATTCAGTGTCAGTACAATGCTATGTTAAATGAGATTTATAAACTTTTTTAGTACATTGTAAAGTTTAAGTTGTTAAAATAATCAGTCTTACAATTTAACTAATTTAAAAGTAGGTTGTTGGGTAAAGTAACATTTCGTTATTTGGATATAGGATTGGAATCTTTTTAGAATTCTTTAAAATTAATTTTTATAAGAAATTTATTTTAAAACTATTCTAAGTTACATATATTTACTGGTAACTTGTTTTGTATTATTAAATTGATAAACAATCTTATATATTAGTATTAAAATAAATTGTCTTTTGGTGTTAAATACATTAGTCTTTTCTCTGGGAAATAAAATAGCAAAGGGACGATCGGCCCCTTCGCGATGAAGACAAAATCTCGTCTGACTATGTAAAAACAAATCATTTGACTGAAATTGAGAAATGACAATCCGGGGATTTCAGAAGCAGAAGTGTGAAAGAAGTTTTTATGAAAATGTAAAAAGAGACAATTTAACCAATTGGCCTGAAAAATTGCTAAAGCAAAAAATTGAGGAATTCATTTTGGAAGTATATAAGGGCGCTTATTAAAAGGAAAAATAAATGTGGTTAATTAATTACACTTTTTGACTAAAAGTGAACTTTATATTTAAATTAAGGAATGAACCATTAATCTTTGTTGTTAACTAATATTTACTCTTTAAATCCGAAACCAAAATACAGTATTTCATTCGTTGATCACGTAACTGATTTGGTATATGTTACTTTATGAATCATAATAAAAGTAACTCTATTCACTAAAACGATAAAAACGTAAAAGCAGTAAAATGATTTCAGCGCTGTTTTATTATTATTTATTGTACCTATCTCACTCATAATAGTATACTTTTCAATTCTTTAAATTTTTGCATTTGTAACAGAAAAGATCTGAGATTAGTCCATGATTTTTGATCTCTTAAAGTTTATACCGCATTAAAGATGTTAAATCTCTTTACAATACTTACTCCTCGAGATACATTTTGAATCTGAAGATAAGTTAAGAGAGGCAAACTGTGTTTATCAGCCCTTAAGCGACGTTTATTCCTTTGTGCAACTTTCTGTGAGTAATAGAGAACCACAAAAGGTGACAACATTATTAGGGGGGAAGTCTGTCACCGTCGGCGTCGGCTAGGATAAGCTAATACAACATGGTTTTGAGGATCTGTTTAAAAACTGAGCTAATATCATACTGAAGAGGAGTTAATGTAGTTGGCATTAACCATTTACGATTTCTACAATTGGCTTGTAAGCACTTGCTAAGATTTCTGTGGTAGTATTGGAGAATATAATCCGTAACTGTGGTCATTCTTAATTTGGTATTCGGGCAAGGACCAACATACTTATGGCCTGCAGCACTTCTTGTTGTAGTATTCATAATACTGTGGCTATGGTTGTGTTTGTGAGTTTCCATAGATAATTTTAGTTTTAAAGGATTTGGAGTATACATCTATTTTGCATCTTGTTTAGTTTTGGATCTATTCAGGTAGATTCGTTCTGCATTTAGTAAATTAGGATTTACTGTCGGGTTTGTCAAAAAAATATTGGTACGACAGAGATAATACTAGTTTTTTAAAAATTGTATTCCGTTTAGCAATTTTCTTCTTAAACAATTTAATATGTACTTAACTTTAATGGTGCACTACACATATTTAAGCTTTTGTATATATAGTACGAGATCCGATTGCAAAATGAATGAACTTAGCTAACTGTGCTAAAAACAAAATTTATTGTACGTATATTTATAATTAGAAAAATATATATCTAAGTTCCTTTGCACATAGAAATAGAAGGAAACGAAAAAGCTGGAAGCTGGCAAAAAAGGAGCTGAATCTCCATATTTGAAACCAGAACCATCTTGTGGAATCATTAGTAGTACAGTTTTGGAAAAACTAAGGGAAAAGTGGATAGATAAAATCTAAGTAGGTACTGGAATGATCTAAAGGAACTAAGATGCTCCTGAGAAACTATAACCAGAAGTGATCTTTCAGCTGTTTAAACCTAAGTAAATCTTCGTATTATAACACGAATATTAACCAGGAACTGCCGATTAAGAGGACAAGTGAAGCAAACTAGGATTGGTAGATGACGCAAATGCAGATTCTGTGAGGATGAGGACGAAACCTCAATACACAAACTCTCAAAATGCATTGCATTACGTAATTCTAGGGTCAATTACCTAGAATCATATGAAATAACTCAACAATATCCTTAACTTTATAAGAAAGATAGGACTAGAAGAGCTGCTATAGGTCTGAGGAAGCATCAGAATTAAAACAAAAAAAGAGGGACACAATAGATCTCATAGGTCGTAGGTGTTTCTATCACCCCTGATTACGCAGATAATGCAAGGGTTCCTGGCTGTTAAAGATGGTAAAAATTGAAAGTAAAGTGAAAGAGAGCTAGCGCATAACATTGCTAGTTCGACGAGGATAGCGATTGACAGATGTACGACGCTCTAAAGACATAGCGCATGTGGCGGATGCTAGTGTTTGGAGAAATGAAAGTGATAGCTGCGATAATAGAATAAGCTCCGATGATTCAGATTTCAAATAAAAGGCACGGAAATATTAGACACATTTTAAATTTATTAATAATACTCGAATAAATACTTAAATAAAATCTAATATTTTTTCAAACAGTACAATAACATTTTATTTTACGTAAATAACCTTGGTTTATTTTTCATTAATATTAAATTTTTTAAATTTTTCATTTTCAAAAGACATTCCTTTTGATAATGTTATGCGCTAGCCTCTTTCACTCTACATTGAATGTTAACCATCTTTAACATCCAGCAACACTTATTTGCAGCCACTTTTAATTAGGCAACCTTATATCATAATAAACAGATTTTTTTTATATAGAAATCATAAATTTTCGTTATGAACGTATTATAATCATACCTGTTTACATCTCTCTGCGAAGAAGTGGCAAAATGCGAAACGGCAACCGTGATTTTTCAGTATTTATTATATTACCGTGCAATTTATTTTATTTATATATTTATTAATTTATTTTGATATTTGGGATACAAACAGAAAATCCACTACAGTATCCACGCAATTAAATTAACATTATTGAATGATATTTAAATTAAATAACAGGCGAATGACATTTTTTACAAAATTTAATTAAAAAAAAGTGAGAGGTGTCAAGGGACACCCGGATGGAACGAAGTTCCTTACGATTAATTAGTCAAGGAATTGTAATTTGTAAACACAACAGAAAGTTTGTACATACATAAGCATTTATTATCGTCTGTATAAAATCTCTACTTACCTAACTCTATCAGCAATATCCGGAATTTGTGCAGAAACACTGTCGTCAGGATACATTATTGTTTTTATTTTCCAATATTTTAATATTTATTATATACAAAAAACCTGTATAAACTAAACAAAGTCGCGACACTACTACACTGTTCAAAGCAAAACAGAAAAAAAAATAGTAAATCCATTATTTTCAACAGTTCGTTTCTTTTAACAAAAGTGTCCATTTATACAATACCAGAGGATTAGAGGATATACATCTACCTAGAATTACTTTTTATTTCAATTTAATTTAAAACAGGAATTAACAATTTAATACAAAATTATAAAATTAAAATATTTGACAGTAACTGACAGTTAAGGTAATTTGACGTAGGTACCTAACTAGTCAAGTTAAGAACTATTTTTGAAATGTTTATGAATTTATTGATTTATAAAAACAGGATGAAATAAAATATAATACTATTATAGGTACTTATTTTTTTTCTACAGTATTTTCTTTTAATTTAAATTAGTGTCTTTTTAATTGTACTTTTATTAGTATTTATATTAGGGTTTCCTATTTAAATAAAGATAGGTATATCTATCTATGAGAGAGAGAGAGAGAGAGACAACATGTGTATGTCGTGTCGTGTCGTGACAAATTTTGTTATGAATTTTTTTTGGCTAGCTCCTAGCGTCAGTCGTAACTGTTCGTAACGCCCGAAAGGGAACTTCGTTCCAATACTTGCGGTCACATTTTAATGGGTAACCTGGTTGATATTTATTCTTTTTATAATATGTATGTAAAAATTTGTGTTTTTTTTTTTTGGCATATACTCGATGAGTACAGTAATGCTATAGTCGGATCTAAGAATATTTGTATAAAGGTGATTTTTATTTTATAAATAAAGTTTATTCTTAAAAGTAAATAGAATGCTAGAGGAAATCGTAATGCCTGAAACATTTTTAACTTCCCGCTAAAAAAATTATTATTTTTTTAAATCGGGAAGTTAGTGGTTTTACCCCGTTTTTCGAAAATCGAGTTTTCATCGGATCTCAACGTTTTGAGGTATTTGAAACCTCCCCTGACTATTTTTACGAGGGTGTCTGTATGTATGTGTGTGTGTGTTTGTGTGTGGATATATGTAAACCTCTTATAACTTTTGAACGGCTTGACCGATCGGAATGAAATAAAAAGCGTTCCAAATAGTTCCATCTAACTTAGATTCCCTGTAAGTTTAAACCGATTCAAACCGGTAGATTTCAAGAAATTTCAAAATAACCGAAATAACAATTGGTAAGAATGATGTTTTTTGGGCATATCCTTTTTGGCCTTACATCGATCAATTTCATAACCTAATCAGCTCTCAAGCTTAAAAAACCACGTCGAATGCTGTTTTGCAAATTAAAATCGGTTGATTCGTTCGTGAGATATCGTTGTCGAAAAATTTCAAAAAAGTGTTTTTTTTTCAATAACTTAGAGATTTTTTGTCTAATCGATTTTGCACTCCTAGTAACGTTTTACGGTCTGGAACATCAAAATTGAATAACGCGTTCAAAAGTTATTGCTTTTTAAACATTTCAAAAAAAGTCAAAAACGTCAAAATACGTCACGTTACTATTATAGCTTTACGGTTAAAACTAGCGGGAAGTTGCAAGGATGACCTTTAAGGTCAACCTCTTTTCGAATTTTTTTTGTTGTTTTAATAAAGTTTTGTTAGTAATTGGCAAAAAGAACTTCCGTAAAGTAAAAATAAATAGTTACAAAGCGCTTATTCAGATATTTTTCAATTTTCAGACAGTCTGTGCAAAATGTAACAAAAACTAAAATTAAAATTGGAGTAGAAATTCCTTTACCAATTGAATAATAATTATGGCATCCTTCTTTTTACTTTAAAAACTTTTTAATGATTTCACAGTTAGTATCTAGGTAATTATTTTTAGATCTATTTTTTCGAATTATCAGTAAAACTCTGACTGCTTTTATTCGGATTATTTTAATTCATATTTTTTTAGTGCAAAACCTCTCTATCGGAGTTGTTAGTGTATTTGTCCAAATTTTACTACCATAAAATATTGTTGTCTGTTTTCATAATAACTTTAAACAAGTGTATTTTTGCATCATTTTTAATTTGTAATTTTAAAATAATGTCACAAGCTGTGACATACATTTGTTTTACGAATATTTTTTACAAATTATTTAAACCAGCTTCTTGTACAGTGTACAGTTGATTTATTTATATTTTGGGGTTTCATGAGTGCTGTATACAATTATACAAAAACCATTTTTTTGAGTGCGAGTTACTGTTAAATTTTGTTTAGCAAATCAGCTATGTACGAAAATTTTAAGCAAAATTACCAAATGTCTGGCGCTGTATTAATACTACTTACGGTTGTACCAAGCCTTTTCTCTACCAACAGTCAGTAAGATATTTTTGATGAGTTCTATTTTACTCTCTCTCTCTCTCTCGTTACGCGTTTGTATACGAATTTAAGAATATACCCAGAAAAATGTTGCCAATATTTTAGTATGTCGATTAAAACTTTGAAAATGCTGTTTCGGACACCTGTTGCCAATTTTTATCAAGAATGAACCTATTTCGGTGGTTTCTGTTTCTTTGGTTCCACAAAGGGCGCCGAATAAATACTAAACTTATAAGAGCGTCTATCATCTCCATTGTAAATAATTATAATATTAATAAGAAACAGCAAAAAAATTTAAGGGATTGACCAGACAAAATCTCCGAACAGCTGCGAGAATCTTAACCGGTCACTGCCAATTGCGACAACATCTCTTTAGGAGGAAATTAACAGAATCGCCGCTATGCAGAGGCTGCGAACAAGAAGAGGAAACAGTGGAACATATAATGTATGACTGTTCTGCTTTTTCTGAAATTAGAAGATCCGTGTTGGGTGAGTACTGGCTTACACCAGCCGATGTCAGGGAGATCCCCCTCGGGAGCCTCATCACCTATTTTAAATCACTAGGCCTGGCGACAGTTTGAGGTGAGGATATTCCTACACACGGGAGGATGCACAATGGGCCATATGTGGCCTCAGTGCTGGCTAAGCACTGACTCGCCCCTCCCCAAATTTCCAGATCCAGATTTATCGGAATCCACTCAAAGCGATTTTTTTTTGGACTATACTTACGGTTTGATGCTAGTTAGGTAACAACAATATATCGTATTTTACTAATTACAGAATACTCAAAATCTAAATTGTTTAGCCAAACAATTATGTTCACTTCTTCATGATTAATGTCCTGAACTTGCATATAAAATAAAAGAGCTCATTCTGCTGAAAGCTTATTTTCTGGTTCTGGTCAAACAAAAAGTAAAGATAAAATTGCACAAAATATGGCTATTGTTCGTTTTAAGCTATGCCAATTGGGCTGTAATAAAGGACAAACAGCACGCCTCCTAGCATGCAAGCCTCGTTTATGCAGTCACCTTCGAAATGTGGTGTTGGAGATTCTAACACCCGTGGCTGCACAAAGGGCCCTATTGATTTGGGTAGCATTTAGGGTTCGATGTCGGTGGACGGACATCACCATTAAGTGGTCTTGCCGTTGGGTTGTAACACGAACCCGACCACTTCTCCCCGGGTTCTGATAAGTGGGTTCTCTATGAGCCATAAATCTTTTAACTGCTCGGGCAACAGCAGATTTTGAGAAGTTTAAAAGAAACGCAATATCTCGAAGTGTTCGTCCATTCTGCCACAATCTGTTTTTAAAATAAATTTTTAAAACAAAAAATACCTAGGTTAAAAATTATATCAAATTTTAATATTTCTTAACTCGTTTTCACTCTCCGAGTGCCGTTATATATAAATATATATATATATATATATATATATATATATATATATATATATATATATATATATATATATATTTATATATAACGGCACTTATATATATATATATATATATTTATATATAACGGCACTCGGAGAGTGAAAACGAGTTAAGAAATATTAAAATTTGATTTTGCCCGCGACTTCGTCTGCGTGTAATTCGAATAAAAGCAAGGTCTTTATGTATCAATAACTGGTGCCCGCGACTTCGTGTGCGCAGTATTAGTATTTCGAGTAGCTTATATTAGCGTGAAAAGAACTAACATTATGACATTAAAATTATAACATACATAATTTTTGGGTCGTATTTGAAAAATATAACAGTCTGACAATATTGAGATGTTACATTCGCACTGTAATAACGTAACAATATTGTCAACATAAGAAATACAGTAATTTTTTCAGACTTAAATGACATTTATCGTTATATTTTGGACAATTCACACAATATCTTTATAAATTATAGCCTATATGTTATTCTGATCTATAAGCTACATTACTGTAAAGTTTCATTAAAATCCGTTTAGTAGTTTTTGCGTGAAAGAGGAACAAACATCCATACATCCATCCAAACAAACTTTCGCCTATATAATATTAGTAGGATATATATATATATATATATATATATATATATATATATATATATATATATATATATAAAAGGGGTAAATTAACGGGCATGTACGCAAAAGGATCATAGGATTACGAGTAAGAATGGTAACCGCAGACATGCATGTTTCTGGCTCATTAGCCGTCATCAGTGCGGCATAACCAAGAAGAGTATTGCACTTGGCTAGCAAAAGTGTTAGGTACTTGGGAGCAAAGGATGTTGGGGAAACATGTGTCAAGAAATACAAAAACAACGAACGCTCACACAGGAGTCCTATCGCCATTTTGTGCTTTCGGCCAGCTGTTTATCATAAATACGCATACTTGGCACCCTTTGTATATATATATATATATATATATATATATATATATATATATGTTATGATGTAGTGTGTAGTGAACAGTAGTGGTGTTCCGGGTTTTAATCCGTTGGTTGTTTGTGTCTTCACGACGTTTCGCCAACATCTCAGCTGGCATTTTCAAGTGATGCTTCCTTTGCGGCTGCTAAACTTTAGCAGTAAGAGTTAAAGATTTTAAAAGAAAATATAGAAGGCATAAAATTAGATATTAACAATATGAAAGTAGATATTATAAACGAAATGAAACATATTTTTAAAGAAGAAAATAGTAAAATACAAAAAGAAGTAGACCAATTGAAACATGGAATTAAGGAAGTAGATTATGATACAAATATAAATGAAAATAGAAATAAACCTACGGGAAAATATGAAGAATTTATTTATCATGAAGACAATGTACAAGAGGAAAAAAATAAAAATAGATTTCTAAAAGCAACAATATTTTAATTAAATTAAAACAATTCCAATACAAGAGAAGAACCCAACCCAAAATAAGCCGGAGCAGTTAAAATTCAATTCAAAATATAAGAAGCAACAGTAGCTACCATAACAATATGGCATTAGATACTTTATGTATCATCTTTGGACATTTATATATATATATATATATATATATATATATATTATTTTTAAATGGAATGGTTGACTCATAAAACTAATGTGAAAAGTTTTAGCAACTAATTTATTTTAATTAAGACAACACTAATACTTTACTTCCGGTGTAACTGCGAACCCTTTGGGTCAGCCTAACTTAATCTACCCTAACATTATATCTTCACAAAGATCATTCCAGTAAAATTAGTATTCTCTCATGTCCACTTCTAAATTGCTTTGAATTAAAATTTTATAGTTTTGCAACTATGCACAAAACTTTAATTACGAAGAAAACATTTAAAGTCACTCTATATATAAAATATTTTCCATGAAAACATCTAGTGCAACCAAAAGGCTTTATGCCACAATAATTATAAGAAAAAAGTTTTATAATTAAATTTTCAGTTAACACTGGATTTAATAACGAAATTTCTTTCTATTAAAATCATCTTGCATAAAAATTTTTTGTCAGCTAGTTTTTCTCCATTTCATAAAAATCTATTTTAATATAAATTAAATTTAGTTTGGAACCAAACCCTTCTTAACATCTTGTAAGCATTTCCCGTCATCTTCCAGTGACACCGTAATGTTGACAAATTGATTCTCCTTTCAATATTTTCCAAACTATGGCCTTTACTCTTCACTTGCTAATTCATTACTCAGCTTCACTGATAATATGTTCTAGTTAAAAGTCTTAAAACTGTCGAGTTTGATAGGTATACACAGATGGCAATATTGATGAATAGCTTATACAATAGGGGTATAGTACATTTAAATTCATTCAGCATCAGTGGCTTTTGCTGAAACTTTGTAAATATTCTGTCATGTTTAAAAAAAAAATGTTTAGTTTCATAAGGTGAACACCTACTAATAAAGGATTTTAAAAAAATTTAACCCTGAAAGGGTAAAATACGGGTTGGAAATTTGTACGGAAAAATAAAAATTTAAATTCAAACTCTTAAAAATATTTGATTTAACAAGTGTTTTATGGTTTATTAGAATTGACCCCCTAAGGTTGCAAATAAGGATTTGACCCTTTGTATGGATAATATATATTTAAAAATTACTCTGTTTTCCATAAAAAATATTATGCGAACCACTGATAAAATGTTAAAATATGTTAAAAATCTTGAAAAATTGTTGAAAATGATAAAAAAAAATGTTGACGATTATAAAGAAATCTAAAAAACGTAAATAGTTGTAAGAAATTCTTGACAATCTTAAAAAATTGATAAAAATATTTAAAAAACTGTAAAACATAAAAGAAAAATGTTAAAAATTGTAAAAAAAATGACAATCGTAAAAAATGTTGGAAATCCAGAATGATTGGTATAAACCAAAAAAAAAAACGTTGGAACTTGTGAGAGTCGTTTATAATCTTAAAAAATTGCTGAAAATTATTAAAAATATTTGAAAATCCTGATGAAATGTTGTAGCGTGTTTAAAAAACCCGAATAATAAAATTTCTTTTTTTAACGTTTCTTTTCACTTAGGCCGACTCTGTCCTATATTTTATTCGAGATGCTTTCAGAACGTAGCAAATCTAACCGTTGTCTCTAAGCAGTTTATCGATTTTCCTAACTGACCAATGAGGTTCCGAGTTTAAGATCGGGTGATTAGGCGGGAAAGGAGAGCGTCTCTCTAGTACCAACGATTTTTATTCACTCTGGGTTTAGATTTTACGCCATTAAGATCGTTCGCGAAATGCTCAGTTTCAAATTCCCGGCAATTTTTTTATTTTATCTTAAAAATTACCAGCAGCTAAATGTTTCTTGTATCGACTATCGTTTATCGTACTGGAAGGTTTACGTGAAGATTTCCAGACAGTATATCGTAGAGCAATGGCGGCAGGATTCAGCCATTGTTTCCGTCTTTTCTTCGCACCCCAGCTACGAAGAATGAGTTTATGGTTTTTCTCTAAATATCTACCAATCTAGACAAGAATGGGTCTAGATTATATCTTACCGTTAAGACCAATTACCGAGAGAATGAAGCCATATGCTAACAAAGTATCTCAGAAACATTTAGAAGATAACGTAAGTTTTTAACAATTTTTTTATAACTGTATCGAGTCTTAGAGTACCATTTATTTCTATGGAATATTTTATCCTAATTGTATTTACCTGTAACATCTATAAGTGCAGTGCACTGTGTCGTAATGAAAATAACCGGGATGTGATTTTTTTTGTCTATTGCTTACCTGTAATTTTTTTATAACTTATATTTTTTGTAACTCCTATCTGTAAACTGTTTTACTTATATTCTTTAATTTTTTTAAATTTATCTCTCGTACTGATTTAATTAATATTTATACTTTTAAATATGAGTACTCTTAACTCGAGTTAATATTAAAGCAAAAGGTGATATTACTTATAACTTTTTATCTAAATTTTACCTCTCACTGTTCGCTTATCTGAGTACACGAAAATGACAAAACAGTGTACTTAGCTATTATTTTATGTGTATTAATAATTCTGTTTTTGAACTAAACACAAATGTGTGTATTAAAATGTGTCTACTATACCGTACCGAGATGTATCTTATATGTTTTTATTTTATTGTTGTTGTGTCTCTTTTATCATTACAGATGATAATATATACTGTTATTGTTAACTATAGATTTTTCTTTTCCTAGCTAGAGCCTGCTACTCTGATCAATACTTTCAGTTTCTCTAATCTATATTTTATTAAAGTAATAGATTTAGTTTCTTAAATATATCTTATTTTATTAAGGTAATAGATTTTCTTTTTTAAATATATCTTTATCTTACCGATTTGATTTATAACCATAAGTATAAGTAAAAGGAAAGTGTAAGTATAATTTTTTCTTTTTAGTATCTTAAATAAAAGTGTGTAATTTAAATTTTAGCAAGAACATCTGCCGGGTTATCTAATTTTACCTTATCTTATCTTATATCTCTTATATCTTTCTTATTCCATCTGGGTTTCTTATATTTCCCCATCCTCAGGATAAAAAACATAAGTGGCGCCCATTTTCCTTTCTCTTTCATTTCTTTCATTTACTCTCTTTTGTCCCCTTTAACTTCTTTTATCTTTTATTATTCTATTCCTTTTTGTCTTTTCAAAATTATTCATCTAGCTCGAACGAATCCACGCTCGCTCTCCTCCTACCCCCTGAGTGCCGTTCGCATAAATCGAGCATTTAACATCATGAGGAAAAAAGAGGTTACAATGTTAAAAATGGTGAAAAATTAAATCTTGAAAAAACGTTAAAAATCGTGAAAATTTGATAAAAATCATAACAAATCGTATTTTAAAAAAATGTTGAAAATGGTAAAAAGTTATCGAAAAAAAAAGTTAAAAAGTATATAAAATAGTTATCGAAAAAAACTGAAAAAACAGAAATAGATCAAAAACTAACAAAAATTGATAAAAATCGAAAAACCCAATAAAAACAAAAAAAAAACATAAAACTATTACGTGGATAAAATTAGAAAAAAAACGAACAATATCACAAAAATTGTAAATAAAAGAATTTTTTTTAAAAAATCGGAAGAAAATTAGTTAAAAAGCAAAAAAAGCATAAAATTACAAAATACAGCAAAAATAAAAATAATAACCGGTAAATAGACAAAAAATATGATAAAATTAACAAAAACAGTAATAAAATCATGAAAATTCAACGAAAAAACAAGTAATCGTAAAAATTTGACAAAAAAAACGACACATGAAAAAAATCATTAATTGTTAGGCGATACGAAGTTCGACAGGTCAACTAGTAATCTATATTATTAAAAACTATACACTAGATTTAACCTAGGATTACCAAAACAAGGTTAGCTAAATTTTATTTTATTAAATTGGCTGAAAAGATCGTAGGCTGACATACAGATATCATTACTATAAATTAATCCATATAATTTTTATTTTGTACCCACATTTAAAATATAAGTATATCAAGCTGTTGGCAATTAGTTCGTGATGTAAAGCATTATGAATAAAGCATTTTTAATACGAATAAAGAGGGATAAAAAAATTCGAGTGTTAATTGAATCATTGTTTGTTTTTTGGATAAAAAAATACTGTTTCGATAAAGATTAATTGGACTTTGCACCGGAAAATCAACCGTTAAAAATGGGTTTGGTAAATTTTAACGTATCGGGTCGTATCGAAATAAGCGTTGACGACATTGCACGCAGTAAACTTACAAAAGAGGCTGTTACAGACAAAAGCTTCAAAAATGTCGACAACAGAGTTATGAAGGAAAGTACGATGAAGTTAATTAAAATAGGCGATACACTAAAGATATCAAGCAAATGTGTTGGCATGAATGTTTAAATATGCGAAAGCTGTGTGCAAGCAGGGTACCGCGCATGCTCAGAATAGATTAAAAGCAACCACGTGTTGATGATTCCGAACAATTTTAAACTATATTCAAACGTATTGTAGACAATTTTTTTAGTCATATATTATATTGGATGAAACATGACTCCATCACTACATTTCACTATGCAATCAACAGTTCTCTAAGAGGACGCGATGGACAGATTCCAAAGCTCGGAAAGAAGCAGCAGTCTGCTGTTAATGTTATGGCATTAGCATTTAGGGAAACGCAAAGTATAATATTCATTAATTACCTGGAAAAGGGTCAGACTATCTACAGCGATTATTAAGTTAGAACAGAGTAACAGAACCGAACATTCGTACCATTTATCAATTCATTAAAAAATCTATGGTTAACTGGAGTTAAAACAGTTTGTGATGTAGGAATTAGCTTTTGCAGTACTTTGACAATTACTGAAGAACTTTCAAACGAATCGTGCCAACGACATTTAGATCCGTTTTTTAATGTAAAATCTATCAAATATATTTTCTAGTAAATAGTTACCGAGAGGTAAAAAACCCAACCTAAGACGACTTTGAAGCTCAAGCGCAAACCTTTTTTTATCGAATAAGATTTGTAGTGAAACTTGAGTGCATCATTATAGGCCTCAATTGAAACGAGAATAAATGATTTGGAGTACGAAAAACGGGCTACAGATATGTTAGCCCTCGCCCGTCTACCAAGCTAACATTGTCCGCAGTCGTGGACCTTATTAAACAGCACTCTCACCAAAAATTTATACCGTGCTGGGATGAAACTACGAACTATAGACTGGCCAGAGAGTTATTACCTCATCCTGGCGAGGAAACAGCAAAAAAATTTAAGGCATTGACCAGACAAAATCTCCGAACAGCTGTGGGAATCCTGACAGGTCACTGCCAATTGCGACAACATCTCTTTAGGATGAAACTAACAGAATCGCCGCTATGCAGAGGCTGCGAACAAGAAGAGGAAACAGTAGAACACATTATGTATGACTGCTCTGCTTTTTCTGAAATCAGAAGATCCGTGTTGGGCGAGTATTGGCTTACACCAGCCGATGTCAGGAAGATCCCTCTCGGGAGCCTCATCACCTATTTTAAATCAATAGGCCTGGTGACATCCTGAGGTGAGGATATCCCTACACACGGGAGGATGCACAATGGGTCATATGTGGCCTCAGTGCTGGCTGAGTATTAGCTCGCCCCTCCCAAATTTCCAGATCCAGATCAGAGAGTACGAAAAACGAATCTGCTCAAACTTGACTCTCTCCTGAAAAGCTTTTGGCAACTGTATTTTTCTACTTTAAATGAATTTTACTAGTTCATTTTTTCAGAGCATCAAACTATAAATGCTAATTTTTATTACACATATTATTGAAAAAGGTTTTTTCATAAGACATGTTATCTTGTTACAGGATCCGTTAAGAAAAATATAAAACAATATGCAGGCTTTTGTATATTTATTCTGTCCAAATAAATAATGTGGTTTCTATGTCATTCCATCTCTTCAATAATAACAAATTAATTCTGTAAGTTCTTCTCTTTGTAAAATTCTTGCGATTATAATTGTTTTTTACAGTAAAACAAAATTGATTGGTCATTTTTTATACACAGACCATTTTACATCATGCTGTATAATGAAAGCTTATTTAAATTTACTTTTGTTTTTTTATCGCTGGCTTATCATTAAGCTTTTTTGCAGAATTTGTCCACATGAAGTTGGGTTTGTAATCCATTAGACAGTAAACCTGATGAATTATCGCTGGAAAAAGAAGAACAACTAGTAGACGTTTTGTTCAACACTTTACTAAAAATTGATATCAGTAGGTACCATATCTTTAACGAACTTTCAAATGTCTTTCCAGTAATAAAAGTAAAAGTGATACAGATTTTTTAAGTGTTCCCAACGTCCTAGCTTTGTGACATAGGATTTTATGCTGATATTTCATTAATATATTAATATCGAAATAAGCTTTTACTATAAAAATAACTCAACGATCTCCATTTCCAGTGTGAAACCCAACTTAAAGAGATTCTGTGCCACAAAGCAAGCGCATGTCAACCATTCGTCCTTGCATTCTAAGAATGTTTAAAACTTTTTAGGTTTAGAATAAGTTTGTAGTTCAATATTTAACAAAAAAAAAAACATAAATCGGTTTTCTTAATTTTACTTACTGCCCCCTCTTACCAACTAAACACGCCCAACAGTTTAAGAACCGCTGTTCTAAACAAACAATTTATTTAGCAATATATGTGATAGAACCGACATAAACATCCTGTACAGTTTTCAATCTGGCTGCTTAATACTCCTCGTAGAATAGTACAAAGAACAAAGAAACTCTTAAGTAGTAAAATAGTATAGTAAAAATGTTCTAAAATAGCACTTTTTTAAGGCAGCGGTAGGCATATACCTTTTTTATTGGGAAAATGATATAAAGTTAGTCTCTAACAGTAGGACAACAATAAAACTTCACAGAAGTCGAAATAAAGGAAGGTCTGATGTTTTGAACTTCAATTAAATATTTTATTGTTAGGTTGTTTTCGTCAACTATTTTTTTAGTATCATTTAAACAACAAAAAAACTTTACAGTGCTTTTGTCTGAGTGAATTGTTTAATAATTATATTAACAAATAATTGGAAATAGTTCATAGAAAAACTTAATTTAAATAATTTAATGTAACTAGTTTTCTTTTCCCAAAATAAATATTAACAATGATATTTTATAATATAAATCATTGTAGTAGCTGTGTAATAGTATATTATGCAACGATCATGTAATGATAGTTATTAATACACGAGCATTAACTGGGATACGAAACGAGCCGGAGGCGAGTTTCGTATGGTTAATGAGAGTGTATTAATAACCATTACATGAGAGTTGCATACGCTATTTTTTCTACGACCGATATAAATAATCAAGAACTAAAAATATTATATTTATATTTGTAATGAAAACAATAACAGTAATTACACGTATTTCTATAAAAAATTCTTTAAAATTGTAATTAATGGTATTACCTGGAAGTATTACCATAGATGTAGGAAAACTATAAACATTCTATTTATATTTATATTCAACATAATAATAATTGTAATTAATCTGATTTCTTGAAAATGTTAAGATTATTTATTGTGCAGTTTGAAAAGTTTATTCCAGGTCCCACTGATCTGAAAGTGGAAGGAATATTTACATTTATTTCATTATTTTTACTCTCAATAGAGTTCAATATTGTATTGGAAATATAGGTGGTATACGTCTCTTAAACAATATCAGCCCTAGAATTGATCTTTTTACAATATCACTAGATGCTTTTAAACAACAAATAACCAACAGTATCGTTAATGTTACATAAACCAGTCCCCACAGCCACTTTTTTTTTGAAGTCCTTATACATATTTTTTTATATTTTAAATATTTAATTTTTGAGTATGTTGTGTCTGCTATTTTTATATGTTTTTATTATTCATTATTGACAGCAATTGTTACTTATTTACTATTGTATTTTTTTATATGTAAATGGAGGATCCGTGAATAAATAAATAAATAAATGCGGTCAATTGTTCAGTATCATAATGAAAACCATTATAACACTAGTGTTATAATGAATATCATTATGAAACGGATTATGGGCATATAAGTGTATTATTAGAGTACGGGCGTAGAAAAATAAATTTATGAATAGGGTTTTATATATTTACCAGGTGTATCCGCGACGTCGTTCGCGAGGCGTGTTAATTGTTGTATAAAAATTTCTCCCCTCACCCCGTTAAAGGAGTGGGAGGAGAAATTTTTATACACCAGATGTTAAGTTAAAAGAAGACAAATACATCTGTGAAAACCGCATTCGAATCGGATCAGCAGTTTTCATGTGATGCGCTCACAAACATATAGATAGACAGACAGACGTACAAAAAAAAATAACCACATTTTTGAGTTCTATATCGATGTACTCGCGACGTCGTTCGAGTGAAGTATAGATTGTTGTAAATTAACTTTTGAAACAGAAAAAACGACTTTTTAAAAACAATTTAAAATTACACAAGAGACTTTATTACTTGGAAGTTAACAAAGATCTGATTTTATTTAACAAATTACTATAATTTATAATGTTGTATTAAAAGTATTGTCAGCGGTTTTGTATTCTGTATAGTCGGCGGGTTTCGTTCCATAACTCCTCCGGGGCAAGCTGAGAACTATGGGGTTTCTCCATGGTTCGATAGTAGAGGGAAGTTTCCTGGAATAGGGTCCATTTTTGTTTGTTGATTTGGTACCTCTCTTCTTTGTTGATTTCTTCTGATACAAAATTTGTAAAGAATGTACGTTCCTGTAAAAAGGACTGTAACATAGAGCAGTATTGTATAAAAGCTAATATTTTTAAAATGCACTGTAGGAATGTTTATATTTTTCAATTTTGTCTTCTGAGCTTCTAAAGTATTTTGAATAGTATTTAGTTCGTCAAATTTCACACTGTCTATTTGCACTGGGTTAAAATTAGAATTGTCTATTAGTGGATCATTTTTAAAGAAGTCTATATTTGGTAATTTAATTTGTTTATAATTTGGTTCTGAGGATTCGAGCGTTTTTAAAAGCACTTTGTCTATTTGCACATCACAATACTTGTTGATTTCTATAAGGTAACTTCCATTCAGTGGTATATTGTCTGTGGTTTTGATGTTTTTCCGAATCGCAACCGCATTACGTGGGGTGATAACCATCCATTGATTATTTTCTAACTTCTGGATTCTGGTGTCGTTGATTTTTGTTAAAATTTGGTTGCAGCGTTTCGTTGGTTCTGAATATTTTAGTAAATGAATTTCGCAGGGTGCATTTGTTTTAATTTCAAGTGGCTGAATATCTTGACAGAGAAATTCTTCTTTATTGATTAGTCGGCATGGAAGATCCGAAAATGCATAGTGTTGCTCATTTTTGAGGAGAAATTTGGATTTAGGAATAATAACTTTAAAGTTTTGATTGAATGGTGTAGGGAGAGGATACAGATGATAGTAGTCATAATCATTTGCTTCTACGATTGGGATTTCTAATATAAAATTAAATATATTCTGTTTAGAGTAAGCTTTGACTTCTAGTATTTTTTCGAAAGACAAAATATTTTTTAAATTGGGGTCAAATGGAAATTTGATATTACTTTTGAGGGTTTTACTTATTGCCAATATTTCAGAAAGTAATTCTCTGGGGTCAGCTATTGCGTTATGAAATATGTTTAATTTTGAAAAACTAATGGCTATTTCTAGCGTTTCTAGTGCGTCGTGAATTATCTGATAGCTAGTAGAAAATTGTGAAACAAGTCTTTCCAGCGCGAAATAGTGAAGGGTTTCGACTTTGTCCAAACTTAGATTTTGTATTAACTCTTGTATTTCATTAATGCGAGAACTTAATATTAATTGATTTCGAGATAGTATTTTAGTTGTGTTTTCAAAATTTTGTATAGAGGATTGTAGTAGTGTGACTTGTTGTTCGATTATGGTTTTGATTTTATTCTGATTATTAGATAAGGAGGAGATAGCTTGATCATAACGTTTGGCATCGGTTTGATCGAGATTTCCTGTGAGGAACTTTATTGCCGAACCAACTCCATCAAATAATGATCGTTTAACTCTAGGGTTCCAAAAGGGGTTAAGTTGATTAAATTGAAGGATAATTTTGTTTTCTAGTAATTGGATCATGTGATAGGAATTTTGAAATTCTTCATCGAATCTAAAATGTTTTGATGAGTTTAGAAGAGTGTATTTTATGTCGAGGTATTGTCTCTTGAGTGTCAAAAATTGTTTCGTAATATTTGTTATATCATAGACATGTACGAAAGTCCAATAGTCAGTCTTAAGTTGTGCTTTTCCTAGATATAAAGGAAGAAGTCCCGGATTGTCGTTTAGGTTGTGGATTTGGCAAGGGTTTGGTCCTGCGCCTGTGGTATTTGTTCTCCAGATGAGGAGGAATCTGCAAGAGGAGGTTTCTTTAGTTCCTTAATGTGTACTATTTCGGTTTTTTCTGATAATTTTTTGTGTTTTATTAATTTCCGGCTTACTTTAACACGGTTTCTGTCAAGTAGTTCGATAATCCGATAAGGACCTAAGAACCTTTTGTCTTTTTTATTTCGTTTAGTAGGATTGGTTTTATAGACAGTTTGTCCTATTTTAAATTCGGTATTCTCGTCGCCTTGATCGTTTCGTTTTTCAATAGTTTTAGTTTTTTGATCTATCAGTTTTTCATTTACATTTTGGTATACGTGTTTCAGTTTTTCTTTATGATTATTTGAATAGTCCGTGTAAAAGTTGTGGGGTAAAAATATTTCGTTAGGGCTTCTCGAGTCTGTATGTCCGAATGTTAGTTCAAAAGGGGAAAAATTAGTTGAGCTATGGATAGAACTATTGTAAGCAATTATTGCGTAGTCCATTAAGTCAGTTTCGTTAGGGTGAGTTTCTTGTAATATTCTTAGGTGTTCAATGAGCGTTGAGTGGAGTCTTTCTACTATAGAGTTTGATTCATGATGTGCTGTAGTCGTAAAATGTATTTTAATTTTATGTAGTCCTAAAAGGTCTTTAATAATTTCATTATTAAATTCTTTTCCTTTATCGACTGTTATTAGTTGTGGAACGCCAAAAGAAGTGAAAAATTTTAACAGAGCTTTACTAGTATGTACAGCTGTCTTACCGGGTAATAGAATTGCTTGAGCTAATTTAGTGAAGGCGTCTATTATTGTTAAATAAATTTTATTGTCGTAAGAAAATACGTCCATATGGATTATTTGAAATGGTTTAGTAGCTGTCTCAGTTAACATGAGCGGAACGTATGGGGTTTTCCTTGAATATTTATTTTTTTGACAAGTTGAGCAAGCATTAATATAGTTTGTGATTGATGTTTTCATATTTTTCCAATAATAATTTATTTTTAGTCGTTCGTAAGTTTCGGTAATACCTCGATGGTTGGTTTTACCTTCGTGATAGTTTTTTAACAAAAGCAGTTGTTCTTCTTTGTCCGCAACAGTGTTTATTAATTTAGTACATTTGATCATTTTTGGTATGTTCTCAGAAAAGTGTTGTAAACAAATTCGATTAAAATCCCTATAGAGGTTATCTTTATTGAAGTAAAAATAAAAAGTATTTTCTGAGTTGGTAAATTCTGTCAAAAATTCAAATATTAATTTGTCATTATTATTTTCGGGTATTTTTACTTTTATTATTTTTTTGTTTTCGTAAGTTTCATGTTTAACGTCAGTTTTGTGATGAACATTTGGGTAAACTAGGATTTGATGTGTTTTATTGTTTATAATGTCGTCTAAAATTGGTATGCCATTATTAGTGGTTTCATTGGCTGTCGAATGTTGTGTCGAGTCATTTGAAGAATCTAGATTGTCGAAGTTTGTTTTTTCGTTATTTTTATTTGGGTTAATGCAAATGTCAGAGAGAACTGTAATTTTGTTGTTATTAGGATTACTTGTTGAAGGTTGTGGATCTAGAGGAATATTTTCTGCAAGGTTTTTCAAATATTCTAAAATGTTTTCGTCAACGTCTCCGGGGTTGTTTATTATAGTATAATTTTTAATATTTTTATTTTTAACTTCTAAATCTAAAATTAGTGGTATTTTAGCATTTGGGGTTTCTATTACATTTTTGTTAATTTTTATATTTGCGTCTAATTGTTTAAGTAAATCTACACCTATTATTCCGTCAAATCTATTGCTGAATTTAAATAAATAGAATTTATGAAACTCTGGTTGATTAAAAATTGAAAATAGTGGAATGTAAGCAACTTTATCATGATATGAAATATCATGTGCAGTTTGAATGTTAAAGTTTTCATTTAAAATAAATTTTTGATAAAACTTGTAAGCTAAATCTGGGTTAATTAGAGATTTTGAACTTCCGGTGTCAATTAAAAACTTTGCATTAATTTCTGGAATTTTGATGTATAGTAAATTTGCTTTAAGGGCATTAAGAGATATCATGTTAGGTTGTTGGAATTCAGTGTCTTGGCAAAAATCCTGAATCGCGTTTTTTGTTTCGCTTGATTCCGAGTATATGTTATCGTTAGCGTTATCATTTACATGTGTTGGATTATAATAATTGTCTTGTAGGTATTGAGTTTCGTCTTGATACTCGTAACATGGTTCAGTGTACGTTTCATCGTAATAAAAATTTTGATTGTCAAATGGATTTTCGAATTCTGGATTTTGATTATTGTCATTAATCATTTGATTATACAATTCAGTTGAGATAAAGTTTGGCTTGGGTTGAATTTTTGAATTTCTTGTATTACCTGAAGAAGTATCCATTGGTTCAGGTTTAAAATTTTGGGAAGTGTTCGGACGGTTATTTTGAAAGTGGTTATTGAAATTTCTGGTTTGCATTGAATTATTATTTTGATTTTGGAAAAAGGGGTGACGTTGGGTTGAAAAATTATTATTTGGTCTCCAATTTGGGAAGTTATTACTATTGTTTGGAAAAACTGGTTTTCGTTGAGAAAAATTATAAAAGTTAGGTCTTGTTACTTGGTTGGGTAGAAATTGGGAATAAAATTGTTGAGGGGGTTGAAATGAGTTGACGTTGTTAAAATTGGGGGTAAAAGTTGGATAACTTCGATGATTGGGATTCTTAGAAGGGGTTATTCTAAAACTAGGTTTAAACGATGCATTTGAATTAGGATTATTTGTTCTTTGAGTTGAGTATAAAAAGTTTTCTTCCTCTATTACTAAACTCATAGCTTTTTCTAAGCTATCAGGGGATCTTAATCTAACATTAGTTTGTAGTGGTAATGGAAGGCCTCTAATAAATGTTTTTAGTGCCAAATCATTATAATTTTTAAGTTGAATTGTCCTTTCATTATCAATTATATTTAACGTATTTAATTTTGAAATAATTAGACTCCTAGAATCCTGGCATCTCATACCAAAATTATAGGGAAACTCATTTTTAAGAGGTCTTAAATTTATAAGGTCTTGGACCAAACAATCTATGCTGCGTTGATCTCCGAAACTTAAATTTAAGGCTTCTTTTACTTCAGCCCATGTCTTAAGTTCTGTACGTGACCCGATTAATATTTGGGCTCGTCCTTTGAGCTTTCCAACTATGGCTTTTAACAGAAATGTGTTTAAAGCAATATCTGTGTTACTTGCAAATACTGAAATAAGACTTTCACAATTTCTAACAAAAATTGTTAAAGTATGCGGATTACCATCAAAAGCAGGAATTGAATCTAAGTATAATTTAAGTAGCTGATAATTTACGGATGCAGTAGTCATTGTATTATTTAAATATTCTTTGTTATTTTCTAAATTACTTAAATTATTTTCTGAAATACTCGGCTTATTTTTTCTATTATCTAGCTTTAATCTATTTTCTAACAAGTCTGCTAATTTTTCTAAATCGTGTTCACTCATAAATTATACTACTATCTTCGGAAAAATGGGGTAAATGTGAAGGAAATAAAAATAAGCAAGCACTTACAATAAAAATGTTGTTTTCATCCTATACTATGTATCCTTAACTACTTCCTATAGGATTGGACGATGTGTGTTCCTATCCCAGGTTGTGTAATTTGCTAGTTTTTTTTTCGTTTTTCTGCTTTTGATGTCCAACTGGAACTGTCCACGCGAATTCGATATTCACTCGAACCGATAAACAATTTACAACTCGATATTCTCTCGAATTTACAGTTTTCCACCAAAATTTTCGGATTTCGGTTAATCGTTAAGACGAAAAAGTAACTCGTTCTATACGTGAAACTCCCGAAATATCCTACTGACTGCGCCAATTAACTTTTGAAACAGAAAAAACGACTTTTTAAAAACAATTTAAAATTACACAAGAGACTTTATTACTTGGAAGTTAACAAAGATCTGATTTTATTTAACAAATTACTATAATTTATAATGTTGTATTAAAAGTATTGTCAGCGGTTTTGTATTCTGTATAGTCGGCGGGTTTCGTTCCATAACTTGTATAAAAATTTCTCCCTCCCCCCACACCGTAAAAGAGGTGGAGGAGAAATTTTTATACACCAGATGTTAAGTTAAAAGAAGACAAATACATCTGTGAAAACCGCATTCGAATCGGATCAGTAGTTTGTATGTATGTATGGTGTTAGGGGTGACAGATACACCTGCGACCTATAAGATCTATTGTGTCCCCCTTTTCTTGCTATATTTTTGATGATTCCTCAGACTTATAGCAGCTCTTCTAGTCCTATCTTCCTTAGAAAGTTTAGGATATCATTGGGTTTTAAATTAGGTAGTTCTTCACTTTCTATTTCGAATGACCCTAGGTATTTGACCCTAGAATTACTTAATGCCATGCATTCTGAAAGTATATGTATTGAGGTTTCATCCTCTACCTCACAGAATCTGCAGTTTGCTTCATCTACTAATCCTAGTTTCTTCATATGTCATCTTAATCGACAGTGACCGGTTAGTATTCCTGTTATAATTCGGAGGTTTTTCTTACTCAGGTTAAGACAGCTGTGAGATCTCTTCTGGTTATAGTTTCCCAGGAGCGTCTTCGATTGTCTTAGTCCTTCTAGATCATTCCAGTACTTGGATTTTTCGCTATCCATTTTTTTCTTTAGTTTTTCTAAGATTGTACTACTGCTGATCCCACAGGATGGTTCTGGTCCCAGGTATGGGGTTTCAGCTCCTTTTTTTGCCAGCTTGTCTGCTGTTTCATTTCCTTCTATTCCTACGTGTCCTGGAACCCATAGAAGGGTAACAGTGTTATTCTGTCCTAGTTCATTTAATTTGCCTAGGCATTCCCAGATCATCTTTGAATTGATTGTATCTGAGTTCAGAGCTTTGATGGCTGCTTGACTATCTGACATGATTACAATCTTCTGTCTACGATAGTTCCTTTCAATGTTAAATTCTATACATCTTTCGATGGCACGAATTTCCGCTTGAAAGATGCTTGGGTACGTACCCAAGCTTTCTGAGTATTTGGTTCTAGGTCCAAACACCCCTGCTTCTGTTCCTTTATCTGTCTTGGAGCCGTCCGTGTACCATTTTATGGCGTTTTGGCTTAGCCCCAATATGGTGTTTTCGTCCCATTCAGATTTGCTTTCCAGTTTAGTGGTAAATTTTCTTACAAAGTTAAATTTCTTTGGCATGTCATCTTGGGGCATTTCCCAAGTTTGATCAAGTTGAAGTGATCGAGGTTTTTCCTTGATTATTCCTTCTTTGATTATTCTATATATTGTTTTCTTCCTAGCATTTTCTACTCGAATATGCAGTGGCGAGAGATTTAGTATTACTTCCATTGCAGCAGTGGGACATGTTCTCATTGCTCCAGTGATACATGCACAGGCTAGTCTTTGAATCTTTGAGAGGTTTGTCCTCGTAGTGATCAGATTAGCTCTCGTGCCCCAAGCTACTGCCCCATATGTAATGATAGGTCTCACTATTGCTGTGTACATCCATTGCAATGTCATTGGGTTACAGCCCCAATTTTTCCCAGCAATGTTTCTGCACACCATAAGGGCTTTTGTAGCTTTGTGTATTATTTCGTTTTCGTGTTTGTTCCAGAGTAACTTATTATCTAGGATAAGCCCTAGATATTTGACCTCTGTCTTCCACTCAACGGTATTTCCACCTATTTTTATAGTTTTTAGTTTAGGTATCGGATCAGTAGTTTTCATGTGATGCGCGCACAAACATACAGACAGACAGACAAAAAAATCTAACCACATTTTTGGGTTCTATTTCCATGTACCCGCGACGTCGTTAATTGTTGTATAAAAATTTCTCCCCTCACCCCGTTAAAGGAGTAGGAAGAGAAAATTTTATACACCAGATGTTAAGTTAAAAGAAGACAAATACATCTGTGAAAACCGCATTCGAATTGGATCAGCAGTTTTCATGTGATGCGCGCACAAACATATAGATAGACAGACAGACGTACAACCAAAAATCTAACCACATTTTTGGGTTCTATATCGATGTACCCGCGACGTTGTTCACGTGACGTATATATTGTTGTATAAAAATTTCTCCTCCCACACCGTAAAAGTGGTTTTCCCAACATTTTCTGTTACTGCTCTGCTCCTATTGATTGTAGCGTGATCCTTAAGTATCCTTAAACCAGCTCAGGAGTATGAAAAATAATTGTACGAAGTTTCGTTAAAATCCGTCAAGTAGTTTTTGGTTATACAGACAGACAGACAGACAGACAAAAATTTTACTGATTTCATTTTTGGCATCGGTATCGATCCCTAATTACCCCCCTGATAGTTATTTTGGAAATATATTTTATATACAGAATTGACCTCTCTACAGATTTATTATAAGTATATCTATATAGATTTCGTTAAAATCCGTCGAGTAGTTTTTGTTTCTATAACGGTTATACAGACACACAGACAAAAATTTAACTGAGTTCATTTTTGGCATCAGTATCGATCCCTAATTACCCCCTGATAGTTATTTTGAAAATATATTTCATGTACAGAATTGACCTCTCTACAGATTTATTATAAGTATAGATATATTTTGTTTACCTCAAAAATATAAGTATCATTTTTTGATGTAATAAAAAAAAAATATATTTTTTTTTTATTTTTTAATTACATGCATACTTATATCATTGTTTTCTTAAAATAATGTTAAAAAACATAATAACTCCAATTCTAGAAATAAGTATATTTCGTAGATGGAACAAATACAGTCTTTTATTTGTTTATAGATAATAATTTTGTATTATTGAAATTTTTAAGTAACTATACAATGATTTCTGAACGGAGCAGTATATATTACCATCTTTTTCTTAATCAACGTCCACTGATTACTTTTCTTATCGGAATATTAATATAATATTATTCAGCATATACTGCGGTAAACGTTCAACCTCACCAACGTCCATTTAAAGTCAACTCAGTCAACAACAAGCGAGAGGCCCAAATTTTCTTTATAGGGTTATTTCCTTTAATTTCATCTCTGATTATGACTGTCTCCTGCTGTGAATTTGAGAAATGAACAAGGAAAAATCTTAATATTTAAAGAAAAATAATACAATAAATGATATACTTTTTTGTAAGAAAAACTCACTTGATGCATAAGAAACCTTCAAATACTAGTCATTAACTATCTACAGGTTGGTTGGAGAATTTTGAATGAAAAAATGCAAGAATGTATTTTTTTAATGAAATTTACTTTTTCCTAAAATATATTCTTCTTAAGCTTAAACACAGCTTATTCCAATGATCCTCCAGTAATTTAAACCATCTTTATATTGATTTTCCGGAATCTCTGCAAAATATTGTTCCAGGGCTACGATAGCTTCTTCATTTAACTAAAAACGCTGTCCACGAAATAACTTTTTAAAGAGATAATAGTCGGAGGGAGCAAAATCTGGTGAATACGGTGAGTGTTCAGGCAATTCGTATTGTAATTCGTTCAATTTAGACATCGTCAACAAACTTGTGTGAAGACGTTCATTGTCTTGTTAAAAAATCTTTTTCTTCTGTAAACCGGATCCTTTTTAGGATTTTTTTATTCAACTGGTCCAAAAGATTGCAAGAATATTCAGAATTAATTGTTTTACCTTCTTCGAGATAATTAATCAATAAAACCTATTTTGCATCTTAAAAAACTGATGCCATGACCTTTTTGCCGATGGTTCAGACTTCACCTGTTCTGGAGCTGAAGAACCAGCTTCAGTCAACTGTAAACGTTCTTGTTTCAGTTTAGGATTTTGATAAAAGATTCAAGTCTTATCTATAGTTATAAAACTACGCATAAAATTTTGCCTAAAACACTTCAAATTACGCTGAGAAATTTAGACTGAGATTGTGTCTTTGGTGAATTGTTAAATAGTGCTACACTATCTTGACGAACAGCTGTTTCATATGTAATTCTTCGTGTCAAATATCGTTCATCTAAAATACCTATGGTATCAGCAACTTCACGCTTAGTCAAAATTGGATCTTTACAAACAATATCAATAATATCTGATATTGTTGCACTTTTTGGACGTCCACTTCGTGGTTCATCTTCGGCGCTTTTACGCCCACTTTTAAACTATATCGATGTACAGTTGAAAATAAACGAGCAGCGTCCTTTAACACTTTCTTTATTTTTGTATAAATTTCTGTTCCTAAGAAATCTTTTAAAACTAGATACATCTGTGGTCAAGCGGTTTAGGGTGCTCTCGACTATAAATAGAGATCACAGACTCGATTCCCGAACGATGAATTTCCCTTACTGTCAAATCTTGTTTTTTTTTTTGTTGAAAAGTTAATTTAATTTTCCAATTATATTACCAAATACATAATTATTTTAAACACATGTTAAATTAATTAAATTTAAAAAATATGATTTTATTAAATTTATTTTACTATCTTTATATGTCAGCACCGTAACATGTTTAGAATATTTTAAGATAACAAATCATTCTATTAACTTCGTATATATATTACGTCTTTAGCGGAAGGTATCGTGAAGCCTTTCAAAGCTGCCAGTTTCAGCTGTATAGTGAAAATTTAGTCATTCAAAAAATTATTACATATTTTATCTCTTACCAAATGCAACAAACATAAAAGGCAAACTTTAAAATATTTGCATAATACGATTACCTGAACAGTTTTAGTTTAGCTTTCAAAATAAAATATAATAAGCACAATTTACAAAAAGAACTTTTTATAATAGAAAGTTTTTTACTGATTTATAGGTCATATTTTGTGTCATCTCAACAATGCACAGCATCCCTGATTTTGCAAAAATATTAAGTCATAAAACGCTGTGATTGATCATAGAGAAGATTGTTTCCTTGTTAACAAAATCAAGGGTAGTTGTATCTAAAAACTTTCTAAAACAGTTTATTTTATTACCAGTTAAAATAATAATTACTGTTTTCACATGTAAGAACAAAAAAAAAAGAAAAAAAAACTTCTCTGTCGCGTAATCGATCCCATTATGATAACATAACAGAACTGTCACAAGTGGACTGATCCGCCGCCTAACCAACTACGCTACGAACGATTTATTTAATAACTTTCAAAATAATATTATCTATACACAACTTAGATCATGTTTAATATCAATTCGGTATAAATTTCGAACTCTATGTATATGCCTAAACATACTTGAAACATGCATTGTCATCCAGTTCTTAGCTATCCTGAAAATTTCAGAGCTCTAGGTAGTCGGGAAATAGGTTTAAATTCGATTACATATTCCACGGAATGACACAGAGACACAGAACACGGCGAAAATATAAAAAACTTTCTAAAAATGAAGAAAAACGTTACTTTTATTTAAAAATTGTGAAATATTATTTGTCTAAAGATTATGCATATCTTTTATTTTGTTTCACAAATATATAACGTCACAATTTCAATCATAATAAAATTTATTTTAAACACAAAGAACACACAAAGTTTGCGAAATGTGACATGTTTTTTGAAGTTATACTTCTATTCGTACACTCTGTAAAAAAAGATTGTGTAAAGTTAAATGGAAAAAATCATTACATATGTAATGGTCTGAGTAAGAGAGAGACAGAAACACTTATAAGGTATATTGGTCGGTAAAAACAAAGATGAAATATTTACCACATGTTATTAGTCATAACTACAAGTCCTTTGAATACCGTTTCAATATTCAGTACATTCTCCGTCTAATACGAAACTACTTCACGCTTGTTCCAACGGACCTAAAATGAACTTACTTGAAGTCTTTGAAATTAATGACAATTTTTGTAATCAAAACACCATTTGTCTTAACGAACAAATTAACTCTTTTGAACACTTTTTGTTTCTTGACTTACCTTTTTAACTTCGTAGGTTCATTTCCTCCCATCCTCTCTCCTTTTTCATATTTTTCCTTTCTCCAGTCTCTTAGTTCTCCTTTTTCCTCTATGTTTGTTTGTTGTGTTAATTAAAAGGTTCCATCTCTTCTTCTCTTTCAATATCCTATTATAATTAGCTCTCTTTTCATTCTTCTTTTCTCATGAGTAGTTCCTCTCCGTTTTCTCTTATCTCTTATATTTATATTTATTTTTTTTATATCATCCTATTCTTTTGTTTGTTTATAACAATTAACTAATTTACTTAATGTTACCTTTATATTGGGTTTTGTTTGTTTTTTGCAATCAGTTAGTTTATGAAAACTGTTTACCGCACTTTTTAATTCAAAATTTCTTCTTTTTAATCACATATTTTATGTTCGTTTTTTGCAAAAAACAACCAACCTTTTACTAAATTTGTTTAACATCTTCCTACTATTAGTTTATTATTTTTGAAATCTAATGTTTATGTTTACCATATTACTATAATTTAATTTGTGTAATTTTACTATAACTATTTAAAAATTTTATTCATCACTGTATTTATGGTTCCATGTCAACTTCATTTAAATGTCACTCTCTCGCATTGATTTCCGCTAATTTGTTTCCACACATGCTTAGTAGTCTTTCTGTTTCCCTGATTTTATAATAGTTAAAACTGTTATCTACCATTGTTAACACACTATATGTTTTTCAACTTCTTAATTTGAATTACATTTTTCAACACCGGGTGTTTCCTTCGAACTTTGTACTTTTAGTATTATTGTTTTGTGTACTGTTATGGATTTCGTCTCGTTGATATTTGAAACATTGTATGATTACGGAGACATTAACAACGTGCTACATTATGGTTACCTTTCTGGATATGTGTCTGCTTACTTACGTTGTGTTCCAGTCTATTAAGCACCAGACCTGTTCACTTTGCTGGTATGTTTCTTCTTGCTACTACATAACACTTCCACATCTCAGAAGTTATAACATCAACTCTCTTATTGGAGCTTACCCTCCACCGCATTTCATATCTATTTGTGACCATAATTCTTTAAGTGATCTCTTAAATTCACACCTTTTGCACTTATCTGCCGGTGATCATCTGGCCTTTTTGTGTCACCTCTTTTCATTTCCCGGCACTCTAGTGTTTCATAATAAGTTCATCTTCCTCTTTCATGTGGGTTTTTCTACCACCCTAGTTAATGGTGATGTCATTACTTATTTCAATGTTTCAATTTGTGTTTAAATTAATAGTACATATTTTAACATTCTGTTTTTTGTACCACCACAAATTTTACTGACTACGTATCATATCTTGACCTATTACCGGTAATCTGCTCAATTACACACCTTTTGTATTTCCGCATTTATTTGGATGTGTCTGGAACCTTTTACTACTTAATCTGTTTTTCCAGGGATTTATAAATTTTATAAATTTGACATTTGTTATTGGTAAGTTGTTTAACTTTTCTACTATTAATTACATATTTATTACCTGTTTCATATTGTTTTAGACCTGATGATGACCCATAGAGGTCGAAACTAGTTGTCAGTTACACTTTTTTGATAATAAATTAGTTTGTGTGGTACTAGACTTCGTGTTTTCTTTGGTTTATTACATTGGAAAGGGATAGATATACAAAAAAAAGTCTAAACTAATGTATGAATATCATAGTGACGGACCACATGATTATTTGACAGATTATTTTATAATTCTGTCACGTAAGTAAAGTAAAGTTTAGCATTTTATATTAATAATACTATTCAGTAATGAGTATTGTATTGTAGTCTAAAGTACCGTCACATGGTTGCAGTATATCCTGCACTATGCTTTTGAGGTTGTTGGCTACATAAACAGAGTTTTTACGAATAGTCGAGGAAATAAACTAAAACCTATGAATTATGTAACGTAAGATGGATCGGAATATTTTTTTTGCATTAGATTCGTTAAAGTATCAGGAAATTTGTCCCTATATTTTATAATGTAAAAATGGGAAATTGCATTTCTGCATTCGAAAAGTGCATTCCAAACAGACAATAGAGAGAAAACTTACAATTGGTAAGTATTGCTGAAAATGGGTTCAATTTATAAACTCGGGGTTTTTGGGGTCGCTGTACATGAATATCACGATTCCGAAAATCTCCGCGGCACTTGGTGCCTAGGGTATTCACCTCTTCTCCTAGGGTTTAATGTAAATTCTGTACGAAATCAGTGCACACCTGGTACTCGGTGGTTTTTTGAGTCACTAAATACGATTATAATAATGACGATGGTCATGCTTAAGATGGACCTCGTCTCCAGGAATATTATGCAAATTAGATACAAAAAAAGTGTGCACTCGGTTTTTGAGGTCGCTAACCACGAATATCATATAATGATTTTGCTAAATTATTCGCATACAAATTTATGAATACGGGCGCATGCATAGAAGTATAACTTCTGCCGGCAGTCCCACTGACTGCCACACTCATTTTTTTTTGTTTATAAAATTTATTTCCAGGTTAACAGGTACATTTTATTAACGTTAAAATTTTTACACGATTATCCTTAATTAAAAAACCAACAAAAAATGTAACTTCTGGGCTTTTACTGCTGTGTTTTGTAACGTTAAGACATTCTAAAAGTCCTAGATTACCTTTAAACAGTAATATCATTCTTTTGATTCGTCATACGTTTCGGAACTTTGGGTAGTCTGGTGATAGTTTATCACATAAAATATCAACATATGGACCCATGTTATGTTATATTTTTTGAGTCGCTATATCTACTATGAACAAAAGACATAAATCATGCCAGCGGTTCTCAAAGTCTCATACTTAACGCCTCTCCTATTTATTTCAAAAAATTTTGCAACCCACCTTGTATTGTTAAATGGTCAACCCTGAAAATTAAAATTAGACTAGATAACACTGTAAAGTCATATGATGTTTCGCGAAAGATGCCAAACGAAAACTAAACGAGGAAGAACCTTGTACTTACGAGGATATAAGTCTAAAACTTGAAGATAAGACGAAACTTACCTAAATTTGGGCTTTACAAACATTGAAATTAGTGAAGAAGAAAAACCGCAATTATTATTTGTTTAAGTATTAGCTGCTGATAGTTTGAAACCCAATAAATTTTAGAGGCACTAGAAACATTTCACAAGGAATATATCAGTAAACCTCGTGATTTTTTCAAAGAAAAACAGATCATTTAAAAAACAGAAGACACATTTTCAGAAAACGCTTGCAATGGACGAGAAAGTCTTTTTATTACCTTAGAAAGTAGCTAAATGTAAAAAACCACACACTATAGCAGAGCAACTTATTCCACTCGGTACCAAATGCATTGTAAAAACATTGTCTGGTGAAAGCTATGCTAAACAACTTGACAATATTTCTTTGTCAAATGATATAATCTGTCGAAAAATTTTGAAAATATCTGCTGAAATTTAAGATCAGCTTGAATCTCAGCTAACTGAAAAATTATTTGCTATTCATTTGACTCCAATAAAGAATTCTATTTCATTTGTTACATTAAATTCTGTATCACAATATGTGAAGAATTACTGTTTTGCAAACTTAAGAAAGAAAGAACTATAGCCAACGAATTATTCAGGATTACAAATAATGCTATTATTGCGGTGAATTTGCAATGAAAAAATTATGTTGGGATTTACATTGATGGAGCCCAAGCCATGTTTGGTAAATCCTATAGTTTTCAAGCGCTTCTGAAGAAAGAATCCTGAGATATTAATTGGACATTGCACGATTCATTATGCAGATGGTTATTACTTGCATTTATGGAAAAAAGTTAAAAGAAAACTTCTTTGATATGTTTCTCACATTGTGTAGAATTATCCAGGATTTTCCACTAGAAGAGAATAAAACAATTGTGATATAGAAACCTATGGGCCACTTAGAA
This sequence comes from Altica lythri, assembly GCA_964028335.1. NCBI lineage: Eukaryota > Metazoa > Arthropoda > Insecta > Coleoptera > Chrysomelidae > Altica > Altica lythri. The sequence continues at coordinate 78,185,568 of OZ034800.1, read as the reverse complement.
AACCTTAGTATGAACTTCCGACGATATCAATTTTTCCAATTGAAATTGGGTTTGTAATCGATTTGACAGTAAACCTAATGGACTATCACTGAAAGAAGAAAAACAACTAATAGACGTTTCGTTTAGCACTTCATTGAAAATTGATTTCAGTACAAAATTCTTAATCGAATTGATTTTCCAGTTATAAAAGCCAAAGCGAAACGGATTTTGTTTGTTTTTCCTACCTTTAAAACAGGATTTTCTGCTGTTGCTTCGTTAAATTTTAAATATGGAAATACGCTATAAAAAGAACTCAAGAGTCTCAATTTCCAATGTGAAACCCAACTTACAAAGATTGTGTGCCACAAAGCAAGCGGATATCAGCCATTAATCCCTGCATTCTAAGAATATTTAAAACTTCTTTGGCTTAGAATAGGTTTGTAGTTTAATATTTGACAATAAATATTTTATTAATCGATTTTAATATTTTTTTTTGCAATTTACTAAGTCCTCCTTACCAACGTAACACGCCCTAACCCCTGGGAGGTAAGCACAGTTTGAGAACCTCTGGATTATGCTATGAGTTGCAAATTAATAAACTTTTATAAACATTTATCACAGAATCTTGTAAAGTATACATATGAAAACGGCTCTACAAAGTTTCAAATTTTTAGGCCAATTATGTATACCTTTTATCCCATTGTTTATGTCAACAGATATTGGGAAAAAATTTGTTAATTAACAATTGAATAACTTTTTGAAAAACAGTGATAAAATGTTTTTTCCAACTGATTTAGATTCTTTCAAGTGTTGGGAAAATACTGGAATTTTTTCAAATTTTTAAAATAACATTTTATGTCATAAAAAAAATATTTTATCTGATAAACACCGTTTAGCGGTAGCGCGCGTATGCCGTAAAAGCCGCTCAAAGCCCCATTTTCAACGTCAAATTAAAGTTATAAATAATGGAGATAGAGTTCCGGGAGGACGGACTTTTTTTCCGGAAATTTTCTCCTCTTTAACGAGTTTTTTTCAAAATTACTTAAATATTAATATTTTTCGAGTTATTAACAAAAACATAAACATCTGTTTTTTTTCATCTTATTTTGTTAATAACAATTGCAATTTTTTGCCTGCACACTTTTCCTTTAAAAACATTTTTCTAGAGGTTATTCCGAATCCAATGAGCTATCGCTCATATTTTTAGGACCTTTATTTTAATTTTTCACGTTTTTGAAGATGTTGACTAGAGTAAAGATAGGGATTTTGCGGCGTGACCGAACTGAAAAAAATGTAATAGTAAAAAACCGTAACAATAAAACCGTAACGCTTGTAATAGTGCCACTATATCTAGTAGGCAGGTTACCGCTAGTCTCCACACAACGCTAGCCTCTACTCAGAGTTCAATATACGATAGACATAATGTTGACAGTTATGATATAATATTTAACTGTCACCAAAACTTTTTTGAAAGTGTTTACAAAAAATATAATAGTTATAATGAATCAAGCAAAAGATGATCTTCTCATTACAGAAGCTCCTAACGAAAGGTAAGTTTAATAATATAATAGAAACATTGTAAACAATATAGAAATATCCAACGATGTCAACTTTTGTGATGTCCTATAAATTAATGAAAATCATTGGTTTTTAAATGTAAAATGTGTAAATTATGTTGTAATATTTTATTTAATTGGATTATCTACACCTGTTACTAATGTTAATCTCAAAATTTATAATAAATTATTATTATTAATATGATCAAAATTTATGTAGTAAATACATAAAAATAATTTGACTATCATATGATAACTCTTCACGATTGGATATCGTTGGAGGATCGAATACGCGGGAAGGTAATTTTTTTTGGTTTTTTTCCAGTGTTAAACAAAAACTATAAATATTATTTTAACTTTAAATAAAATTAATTCAATTATCTTATTCTGATCATTATTATCATTATAAAAATTATATCTTTAGAGAATTTATTGATGTATAAGCTGCCCAGACTAAAAGTACAAATTATGAAAATATGTACAACCAAAAGAAATGTAATTATTAATCTATAACGTAGAATAATCCAAGGCTTGGAGGAGATAGGGATTTTGCTGCGCGACGGAACTGAAAAAAAAGTAATAGTAAAACCGTAACAAAAAGTCTATGGAATAAAACCGTTAAATGAGACGTGCGCAGGCGCTATAGTCGTATACACAGGCGAGTAGTGTCGATTCTACATTAGCCGAAGGAACTTAGTTCCTACCTGGTGTCCCACGATACCATTAGGTATAACTTGTTTAAACTGACTTTAAGATTCTAGTTATATAAAGATATGACATATATATTATAACCAAAATTGCAAAAGTTTAAAATTGCATACTGTATTTCTCACATAGACGTAGTTCTAATGTAGGATCACTATCTGTTCATATTATAAAAATAATATCTGATCATGTAGTTCCAGTATTTGGATTTGATTGAGTAAATTACTCAATTACTCAGAGTAATATTTAACTGCTAAAACAGGAACAAACTTGTGATTTAGTAGTTTTTAATATATTCGCTTTTAAGGTCTATATATTTTTACATAGGCTTAATCCAATTCGGGAAGCATTTCTGTGACTTTAATGCTAATATCTTAGAAATATAGTTTTGGAATTCTCCAACAGCTTTTTGAGGTGTCAAGTCGGTGTCCAAAAATTTTTGTTTGACGAAGTTATAGTAATAAAAAGTCATTAGTCAATGAATCATGTAAATATATAAAATGAAACAATACTTTTTCTTCTTAAAATATTTGTCATCATTTATTTGAGTAGGCAAAAATACTGCAACTTTTTTGTAGTTTATCCTTATTTTGTCGAAAATCATTGGCAAACAAATTATTATTTACCATTCTACGTTAATAATTATTAAATTCTGTAAAAAAATGCAATCCAAGAATGTCCCCTGTGATAACTTCAGTGTTAGGGATTTGGTTCAATGACTTCAATGTGAACAGTTGTTTGCTTTTGGGTTCATAGGAAAATATCCAAAGTTATTCTCCCATAAAATTGTTTTGTACGGTTTTTCGGACGTCGTCGGTCGATTTTTTTTAACATTTCTGAACACCAGTCGACTCGAACCTTTTCGCGCTTCGGTAAAATTATGCCGAATCAATATAAAACTGATCTTTTTTATACCTCAATGTTTATTGATTGCATTGCCAGTTTACGATATAAAAAGGGATCCTTTTACATTTTTGTAAATCACTTACTAAACTTCTTTATTTATGTAGTGCACATCTATAGTCGGGCCGTTCAAAAGATAGACAAATGTACTCCTTTATTTCGGCCCACAGTTTATATTATCTCTGGTATGAGTACAGTGTAAACTGTCCTTCGTTTATTTCAGTTTACAAGGCGTGACTTCGTAAGATTAAGCCGGCCAGGTGCACATATTCACTGATCACGCGTCCTTGAATTCTATCTTTTGAACGGACTATAGATGTTTTTCGTTACGATAACACTTTTGGTGAACATTTACGATCTTCATCACGACCACAATACAAAATGCCCAAAGTGATTTTATGCATTGTTTTTCAATAAAAATTTTTTAAAACTTATTTAAAATTAGCTAACGCTGATTTTCAGTTTGGCTCCAATTTTGTGGTTTCGAAACAACAGATGTGTAGTCACGAACTCATTTAAGCCACTACTCAATAACGTTCTTCTATTGGTTGATTGTAAAAACGTAAAAGGTAACTTTCGTACTTACACTAATGCTGAACTACAGCAACCAATTATTTATTAGTCTCAAATTTTAAGATTAGATATACCTGCTTTAAAATAGTAGAGTTAAATTTTTCGTTGATAACAGCTACATATCTACTGTTTAGTTTCACAGTGGCAACGAGTAGTGTAAACATGAAATATTCGGTAGCTTACCAAAATAAACTTTGTTGAATAACACAATATTTTGATTCTCAAATAACGCCTGCAATTATACTGCCACTGTTACAAAAATACGTGCTTTGTCGAAAACGTAACGACTATTTATTTTTTCTACAAAAAATTTACATTTTGTGATCATATATAACACAAAACAAAGTTTTAGATTAGATTTCTAACTATTTTCCAAATTAATTTATATCCAGACTCATGTTTCAAACAACTTTCGTTATAGTCACAAATTGTTTCAGTCAATCGTTATCTATACGTAAAATATTATGTTTCAACCCAATAAAACGAAGGTATTCAACTACCTGTATAAAGTTTACAATTCTGTTAGAAATAGGTCGAATATATAGAATAAACCCTTTTGCCTTTAAATATTTTGTCTTTAAATTCACGAAAACATTATACTACGGAACTGTGCTGCTTAAATATGGATGAATGTGTATCGATATTTCCAATAACCTAAATATAATTTGCTCATCTACAGCTGACACCTCTTTAGAATCTGTAATTTTTCAACAATATTCCTAATAACGTATGCATCAATATTTTTATACTTTGTATATTAATTCGAGAACTGAAATTTATTTTTTAAACTATGGATTTAATTTAAGATTTTAAACTTAGGTATTCGTTTTCTCTGGGCCCATTTACACTATACTGGTACCAACAGTTGGGAGTTTGTAGTCCATTTCATCGTTTTTGGCCGATTTGATATTAGAAACCACTGAAATAAGATTAAACTGTCATCCAAGTTACCAATGGCGGAGAGTTTTTTTTTTTCTAAATTAGGTCGTAAGTTTCTGAAACTATCAGTGTGGTTTGACATTTACAAAAATATAACATTAACAATTATTAAATTCAACCCTTCAACAACGAGCCGTACATGACGGTTACTAGGAATGTGATTTAAGTCAAGACTTCCGTATTGAATACTTTTTATCTACCGGTGAAACAAGATGCAGTAACGTAAGTGTTGTATTAATAAACAAACGTCCTCATTTAAATTTCTAACTTGCCTGTATCTGAGAGAGATGTAACTCTAAATTTACTTCGAGTATGATTTCTGTCATCGGCCAAAATCGTTGAAATGGACTATACTACAAATTGATTAAATTAAGTGCTTAATGTAATTTGTGTTCCTCTAATTGATAAACAAGAAATGACATTAAAACGAAATCTAAAAAAATCACATCATTGGTTTCTGATTAAACTCATGTTATATAGAAAACTTACTCAATTCCTCCTAAACACAATAACACAAAAAGAGAATGTATTCTCTGTATATATTTAAAAAACTAATTTTAGGATTAGTATCAAAATCAATATTCTGTTATAACGTGTGATAAAACCCATTTAAAATGGAATATAAATTCGTAACATCAAAAATGTTTTTACCGAGAGAGCTTTGTTCGGATAGCAAATTTTTAGTTCGTGCCAAGCCTGCGATAAATTGACCTTAACCAGTATGTGCATAAGCGACCAGAAGCTGATCATGCAATTAAGAAATTTCCACCTACGATTTTCTGAGTAATTGAAATTTATTATTCTTAACTACATAGTCACAGTAATCGATATTTAACAAACAAAAAAACTAAAATATGGAAACCAGAGTCCTATTAAAATACCTAAAGACAGATTTTGATTTTAATTTGACATAAAGTAGAAGACCATAGATAACTACAACGCATTTGCTCTTTAACCTCAAATCTTAATTTGTTCCTTTGTTAACAATTTGTTCAAAAACTACCTTACTAAAGGTAAGTTAACTGGTCACGGGATTTTTTATTGGTTTTTGTTATCACAGACGATTAGTTTTGTTTTCTTCTTTGTAATTCGATTGTTTTAATGCTGCTGGTTTTTATTGATATGAAAAAGGTATAAACATATAAATTGCAAAATTTTGTTTAGCGATAAAACTCATTTCTACGGTGATGATAAACCTTGTCTTATTTACGGAAGAGGTCTACATCAAAAAAGTTACTCTTTGGAGTGCTATTTTAGCAAACAGAATCATTAGACCATATTTCTTTAAAGATAGGTACTGCACATACTAAATGATCCCAATCACATTTATGTATCTGATGTCTACTTCCAGCAAAACGGTGCTACATGTCACACAATCAGAAATACATAACGCTTTTGCAATCTAAATTTCTTCAACATGTAAATTTACTTAAAGCAGAAGTTGGCCTCCAAGTTCATTTAATGTAGCACCATTAGATTTTTTGTTAGTTTTTTTCTTGTTAAAGTCAAGTGTATGTAAACAAGCCACAAGCAATTAATCTATTATAAAAACAAACATTTAAATTACAATTCGTGTCCAACAACATGTCAAAAAGTCATTAAAAATTTCGATGCTCAAATCAATAGAATCCGTGTAGACAGAGTCGGAGTAGACATTTAGGTAATATTCTGTTTTATGTATAAATGTAGGCTTTTATATCCTAAAAAATGGGGCACTAAGGAACTAACGTGTTCAAGGGATTTTATTGCATCAATCGTTCTAATAGTCAGTTTAGTTAAAAAAAATAGGGAAGTGCTATTAAATTAAAGGGTGGAATTTAAAGATGGCGTAAAATAACACCAAAGTTTTGTCAGGTGCTCACTCCAGGAGTATAAATCGCCCCTAAGGAAATGGGTTGCTAAGATGATTAGAGTTTAGTTAGGAATGAAAAGAGCAAAATGATTGATGTGGACTACTAGCTGTTAACCAATGTGGTCTCAGACATCAAAATACAACCATAAAACAGGTTTATAGGGTATACAGAACTGCAAATCGAGCATTTAAGGACCAAAAAGTACTGCTCTGCTACTGTTTAATATATTTCGCAAACCTTTAGTAAAGAAAAAAATCTCAAATTACTTTCTAATTGTAACTACAGGATCGTGACTTTTTTGTACAGCATTGGGAAAAGTGTACGTCACTACTTCCAGAAGCAAGGCACTGTCAGATACCTTGGAATAAACTTTGCTTAAAAAACTTTAAGACACCCATTGTCACGGAACGCAAACAATTTGTTCTAAAATTAAATGAACAAGACTGGCTAATTGTCCATAAATCATTACGGAATACAACTTTAAGGAACTGCATTAAATTTCAACATTAAAATCTAGGGGAGATTCTCGAAAAAAGTTCCTAAAATTACAATAAAATTCTTCGATTCATAGAGGTACAAAATGATAACCTCAACAATACAAAATGTAGAATTTTACGGTTGACAATGGGCCTACAGTAGAACTCACCCCTTTAGTGAATCCGGTGAAATATTGACACGGTCATCTTTTAAGTTTAATCAGGTAAGAATATTATTCAAGAAAACCCATGCATTCTAATTTGGTGGTCCTACTGCACCTACCACAAGCTAGACGAAGGAAGACAACACATAAAAGGCAATTACCGCAAAGGAACCCAATAAAAAAGTTTCTGTAAAAAACAACAAGGAATCAAAAGATAATTCTAAACGTCATTTAAATGAATATAAACACACCATGCAAAAGCTGAAACCAACGTACTTAGCAGCAGCTAACTCTGGTAATTTAAAGAGAACTAAAAGCATAGGCAACTGAAATGACTACAAAGAAGCTATAACAAAATACATTAACGAACTAAAAAGGTTTACGAGAAGAACATGAAAGCAATTCTGTAAGAGAATTAATAACCTAGCAGTACACCTCCAAAAAAAAAATTTAAAATACCACTCTAATGATATTAGACAAACGGCGAAAACATTGTTACTCCTTTTTAACGAACCTAAACCTTTCTGTGGCATATCATAATGCCGCATTGAGTTCAAAATTAGAAAGAACTTCTGGTACAACACTCCAGGTCAAACCTTTGCAAAAAGGTTAATCCATCCTTTACTTATTGCACTACTCTACATTACAGTGAAAGCTTTAGAAACCTGATCTGAGAGCTATCGCAAGAATTTTATCAGGATACTGTACACTAAGGTAAAATATTTATGTATAATATATTTATAATATACATTTAATGTGAATTTTCCACAGGGAGTAAGTAAATCGGTAGCTAAGATTAGAGTTTAGTTTTTATTAATTTGGGAATGAAAAGATAAAAATGGTTGATTTAGGTTTGAAATTTCATGAAAATTTAATTAAAGGGAATAAATGGTAAAAGATAAATTAAGAGAAGAAAGTAGTTGCAGTTCAATAAATCTTATATAATTATAAACACAATATAGAGAAGAAGATTGGAAGTTGTCTGAGGAGAAGTTCCATATCAATATATATAAAGATGAAAAATAATACAAGTATCTTGCGTAATGCTGTCAATCTACAGGTAGATACCTAGATGTCTCTTCATTAGTGACTGAAGAGACAAGCCTATACTATACTGATGAGGTCTAACAAGACTGAAACATGTCTACAGTTGGTATTGCCCTTGTATAGATTGGTTGATATTTTTATGTACGTCGCAGCTTCATAGTGCATTTGAGTTAGGAATTCTAATCATACACAAATCTAGGTATCTTACGCAAGATATTTGTATGATTTTTAATCTTTTTATTATAAGACTGTCATAACGCTGCGTTCGTTATATATATATATATATATATATATATATATATATATATATATATATATATATATATATATATGAACAATAGTGGTGTTCCGGGTTTCAATCCGTTGGTTGTTTGTGTCTTCACGACGTTTCGCCAACATCTTAGCTGGCATTTTCAAGTGATGCTTCCTTTGCGGCTGCTCAACTTGGAACTTCCAAGTTGAGCAGCCGCAAAGGAAGCATCACTTGAAAATGCCAGCTGAGATGTTGGCGAAACGTCGTGAAGACACAAACAACCAACGGATTGAAACCCGGAACACCACTACTGTTCATTCTACCATCCGTGAAACACTACATCATAACATATATATATATATATATATATATATATATATATAAAAGGGGGAAAATTAATGGGCATGTACGCAAAAAGGATCATAGGGTCACGAATAGGAAATGGTAACCGCAGACATGCATGTTTCTGGCTCGTTAGCCGTCATCAGTGCGGCATAACCAAGTAAGGTATTGCACTTGGCCAGCAAAAGTGTTGAGTACTTGGGAGCAAAGGATGGTAGGGAAACATGTATTAAAAAACGAAAAACACAAACAACGAAACTCGTTTTTTAATACATGTTTCCCTACCATCCTTTGCTCCCAAGTACTCAACACTTTTGCTGGCCAAGTGCAATACCTTACTTGGTTATGCCGCACTGATGACGGCTAACGAGCCAGAAACATGCATGTCTGCGGTTACCATTTCCTATTCGTGACCCTATGATCCTTTTTGCGTACATGCCCATTAATTTTCCCCCTTTTGTTTGTTATAGGTACGCATACTTGGCACCCCTTTTTTGTTATATATATATATATATATATATATATTCACTGTGTCTAACATGTAAATAAAAAATCTTACTATAAAAATAGTTGAGTTAAAATCAATTTAAGAGAGAATTGTTAATAAATAAAAATTTATTAAAATTGAACTAAAATAATCACAGTAAAACTAAAAGATGTATGATTAGAAAAAAATATAATCAAAAGATATAATTAACTCACTAAGCCGGAGCATATAGCAAAGTAAGTCCATTCAAGAATCCCAACATTCCCAACACAGGAAGCCGGAGCTTGTAAAAGAATAGAGCGCAAAAGCAACTATTACAAATTAAAAATTTGTAATCAAAATAATTACCTAATTTTTAAAGTTATAGGTACTTCTATTCATAAACTCGGTGGAAAAGATTTGTGTACAGTTAAATGGGAAAAATCATTACATATGTAATGGTGTGAGTAAGAGAGAGACAGACATACTTATAAGGTATATTGGTCGGTAAAAACAAAGATGAAATATTTATCGCATGTTATTCTATTAGTCACAACTATAAGTCCTTTAAATACCGTTTCAGGATTCAGTACATTGAAAAGGGATAGATATACAAAAAACAGTCTGAACTAATGTATGAATATCATAGTGACGGAACACATGATTATTTGACAGATTCTTTTATAATTCTGTCACGTAAGTTAACATATTAAGTTTAGTATTTTATATTAATAATAATATTCAGTAATGAGTATTGTATTGTAGTCTAAAATACCGTCACATGGTTGCAGTAGATCCTGCACTATGCTTTTGAGGTTGTTGGCTACATAAACAGAGTTTTTACGAATAGTCGAGGAAATAAAGCACCAAAACCTTCGAATTTTGTAACGTAAGATGGATAGGAATGCGTTTTTTTGCATTGGATTCGTTAAAGTATCAGGAAGTTTGTCGCTATATTTTATAATGTAAAAATGAAAATTGCATTTCTGCATTCGAAAAGTACATTCCGAACAGACAATAAGGAGAAAACTTACAACTCGGTAAGTCTTGCTGAAAATGGGTTCAATTTATATGCTCGGGGTTTTTGAAGTCGCTGAACACGAATATCACGATTCCGAAAGTCTCCGCGGCACTTGGTGTCTAGGGTATTTACCTCTTCTCCTGTGGTTTTATGTAAATTCTGTACGAAATCAGTGCACACTTGGTACTCGGTGGTTTTTTGAGTCGCTAAATACGATTATAATAATGGCGATGGTATTTGAAACACCTGGTGCTTAAGACGGACCTCGTCTCCAGGAATTTTATGCAAATTCGATACAAAAAGAGTGTGCACACGGTACTAGGAGGTTTTTGCGGTCGCTTACCACGAATATCATTTAATGAGTTTGCTAAATCATTCGCATACAAATTTATGAATCCATGTGCGTGCATAGAAGTAAAACTTCTGCCGGCAGTCCCACTGACTGCCACACTAGTTTTTTTCATTAACTTAATTGGAACGAAGTTCCCTTTCGGGCGTTACGAGCAGTTACGACTGAGGCTAGAGGCTAGCCGAAAAAAATTTAGATCAAAAGTTGTCACGACACGACACATGTTTCTCTGTCTGTCTGTCTCTCTCTCTCACAGACCAAAAAATAAAAAACTCTCTCTCTTTCTCTCTCTCATAGATAGATATATTACAATTAAAAAGACACCATTTTAAATTAAAAGAAAATGTACATTAAAAAGAAAATACTGTAGAAAAAATAGTTATTTATGATATGAGTGTTAAAAGTGAGGTTTTATTTTGTGAGTGAAAACGTTTGTGAAATGAGCGGAGCGAATTGAACAATTTCACGAACAAAATAAAATCACTTTTAACACAAATACCATACAATGTGTTTTGTACAACTTCCCAATTTGGATAATGAAACGAGCGAATTTGCAATGACAATAAACCAAACCGTGTTAAAAGTAAACTAAACCGTGTTAAAAGTAAACTTGTTTACATGCCAACGTGTTAAAAGTATTTTTAACACGCTGCTATGTAAACAATCGTTTTTAACATTGTTTGCTATCATTAAAAGTGTCACCTTTGATGACAGTTGTACAAAAAAATAATTACCTATAATAGTATTATATTTTATTTCATCCTGTTTTTATAAATTAATAAATTCATAAACATTTTAAAAATAGTTCGTAACTTGACTAGTTAGGTACGTCAAATTACCGTAACTGTCAGTTACTGTCAAATATTTTAATTTTAAAATTTTGTATTGAATTGTTAATTCCTGTTTTAAATTAAATTAAAATAAAAAATAATTCTAGGTAGATGTATGTCATCTAAACCTCTGGTATTGTATAAATGGACACTTTTGTTAAAAGTAACGAACTGTTGAAAATATTCAAGTGATAATGCATTTACTTTTTTCTATTTTGCTTTGATAGTATAGTGTCGCGACTTTGTTAAGTTTATACAGGTTTTTTGAAGATAATAAATAATAAAATAATAGAAAATAATAACAATAATGTATCCTGGCAGTGTTTCTGCACAAGTTCCGGATATTGCTGATAGAGTTAGGTAAGTATAGATTTTATACAGACAATAATAAAGGCTTATGTATGTATAAACACTCTGTTGTGTTTACAAATTCCAATTCCTTTACTAATTAATCGAAAGGAACTTCGTTCCATCCGGGTGTCCCTTGACACCTCTCACTTTTTTTACAATTTATGTTTATTTTCTACATAAATTTTATTCTTGCAGTTTTAATTTATTTTTATAAGTAATAGCATCCACCAGTTCTTACAAAGTTTTAGTAAGTGATATGAAAGTTAGTGGAATGAAGGATGGATTGGATAATGCCGTTAAGGTTCTAGATTATAAAACTATTTTTGACATATAAAAGGAATGACAGCATAAAATCCAATAAAACTGTGATTTGTGTCAGAACATTTTTCAAGATCATGGGAGTTTACAACGTTAATTGAAACTGCAATTGAAATAAAAACATGACTCGAGACAACATAACTGTTGGTGTAACAAGATTGGATAAATGTTCGCAAACTTTACCTTCTTTAACGGATAATATAAAAAGACAACTCTGGTTTACCTCTCTAATCTTATAAATTTTAGATGTATGTCTAGTTCCATAAAAATTTTGTATTTCGATGTTAGAATATGTTATATAGACAGTTTCTCTAGAAAAATTTACTTGAATAGAATTTAGAATTTACAGAGTCGATGTATTGATTTATTTTATAATAAATGTAATTAATGTAGCTTTAGGCTACTTTTACATATTTTGCAATATTTTACTTTTATTTATTTTTACGACGAAAAGGAGTAAAGAAAACTTAGTAAATTATAAGTAGGTATAGGTACTACAGCCATTTTAATCTAGTTAAAATTGAATCTAAATAAGTTAATGATGAATAATTTCAAATAATTTAAAGATCAAAGTACTTAGAATACTCAGAAATTCGAATTACAAGGGTGGAAATTGTATAAATACGACATTGGTTAAAGTTAAACTTATGTATCCTCTCGTAAAAGAGGATCCAAGTGTTAATGACAGTTTAAAACGTTAAGCGAATACGTGTGTTTATTTTACGAAACCAACAAAACACAGAATGCCAAAGATATAAAGATTTCTATTGAACAAAACTAAATACATTTTAGAGAAAATTTGGTTAATTTATTTTAATTTAAATTAAATATTTTAGTTTATTAAGACGGCAACTTCAGAAAATCAATGATTTGAAAGCAGCATAATGTATTTAAGCAAAGCATAGATTTTCTTGCAGATAATACCATTATTAAAAGTAGATAAAGGATTATAAGTGGGGTCGATTGGCACAGAAAACGCTACAGTACCTACGACCTAAAAGAACTCTTAAGTACACCCTACATCTAATTGTAAGTACATAAGCACTAGACTTTTAAGAGAGTGTATTGTCCGCTTAGGATGTACGATTGTAACCTGATCAGGCTCTAAGAAGACCTGAGACCTGTCCCAGATATTTATGTCGTTGGCGAACGATTACACTGCAGCTACAGGTTATATGTTCAGCCGTTTCATCAGCACTCTCTCAGAATCTGCATGTTCCACTGTCCCCTTTAATTATTTTATAGAGATGCTACCTTATTGGACAATATTCTGCGAGATATTTTGCGTTTACTCAGAGATCAGGTGTCTTAAGCTTTTACTGTAATTTAGAATAGGACAATGATAGAAGGACGTATTAACCTTTTTGCAAATATTTGACCTGGAGTGCTTTTCCTACAGATCCTTTTTCCAATTATGAACCTAATACGGAATTTTGACATGCCACAAAAACAAAAACGTTTAGGTCTGATAAAAAGAGTACCAATGTACTCGCCGTTTGGCTTTTTCATCAGTCCAATACCATTAGAGTGGTCTTTTGGAGGCGTGCTACTAGGGCTAATTTAGTAATTCTCTTACTAAATGTCTATCATATTTTTCTCCTGAACCTTGTTATTTCGTTGTTAAAGTTTGTTATATCTTCTTTTCAGTAGCCTATGCTTTTATTTTATTGAAGGCTGTTCGTGTTAGACCTTAGTTTAACACTGGAAAAAAACTAAAAAAAATTACCATCCCGCGTATTCGATCCTCCAACGATATCCAATCGTGAAGAGTTATCATATGCTAGTCAAATTATTTTTATGTATTTACTGCATAAATTTTGATCATATTAATAATAATAATTTATTATAAATTTTGAGATTAACATTAGTAACAGTTGTAGATAATCCAATTAAATAAAATATTACAACATAATTTACACATTTTCCATTTAAACACCAATGATTTTCATTAATTTATAGGACATCACAAAAGTTGACATCGTTGGATATTTCTATATTGATTACAATGTTTATATTATATTATTAAACTTACCTTTCGTTAGGAGATTCTGTAATGAGAAGATCATCTTTTGCTTGATTCATTATAACTATTATATTTTTTGTAAACACTTTCAAGAAAGTTTCGGTGGCAGTTAAATATTATATCATAACTGTCAACATTATGTCTATCGTATACTGAACACTGAGTAGAGGCTAGCGTTGTGTGGAGGCTAGCGGTAACCTGCCTACTAGATATAGTGGCACTATTACAAGCGTTACAATTTTATTGTTACGGTTTTTTACCATTACATTTTTTTTAGTTCGGTCACGCAGCAAAATTCCTATCTTATCCAAGCCTGCCGTAAGGAACTTAGTTCCAATATGTTTAAAACACATTATTTAGAATAGTTTTTTCTATTGATTTGACTTTTTTATTAGAAGTGATTAATGGTTTGTGAAATTCCAGTTTTGCGCTGAAATCCTATTTAATTTGAAAGCTTCGCTATAGCTTAGTGCGTTGATTTATAATAATAAATCTTAGTGATACACCAATAAATCAAGATGACGCAGTTTAAGCATCATTTTAAGTGCTATATGAGGCAAGAGAGCATTACATTGTTTTAGGTTCGAATATCTATACATCAAGAAGATAGAAAGCAAACAAAATAAACCAAATTTGTGTAGGTAAGGAAACAAGCGATTAAGCACATTACTTATCGAGTAAATATAATCCAGCAACAGACATTTATTTTCTAGATTGTTAAATATTTTTTACTTATACCCGAGATATTAATTTTTAATGGCGATGAAGTTGCAGAGAAGCTAAATATAGAAGAACTTATCTGATCTATTAAAAAAGCTTAATATTTTATCATAAAAAATGTGAAAAAATATCATATGTGTTTCTTCATTTTTTATGTTCGGTACATACATAATAGAGTTTATAGCTTATCCGTGTTACTAATCGAAGAAAAGTGTATTGCAATACTTACGTACTTACTTTTAAAACACCCCTTCTCTGTCCCTTTCTAGAACACACCAGGACCCTCTCTCTAGAATAACTAAGACAGTTTGCTGTCATTCTCTACTTACAGAGAAATTATTACATTTTAGTACCACAAAAAGAAATATTTTAAACAGAAATATACCGTAATGTTTTTTACAGATTTAAAACCTCAGTTTACACAAATCAAACGAGTAGTGCCGGTAATCATTTGGTTATATAACACGTTTTAACGCATATAGTTTATGTATGATATAAAACGAATAAAAAACAAAAAAACAGGTGTGTCTATAGGGGAAATACTAAGAAGCATAGCTTTGTTAACCCTCTGAACTATTATTTCACTAATTAACATATGAAAAATATGCTCTCACTTGCAATAATTTGAAATCACTCGTGATCAATTGTAATTAGTTGGGATCAATTATGATCACTTAAAACCCCTTGTGATCAATTATAATTACACTCTGAAGTTTTATTTAACCAAATATACTTGAGATTTGACGGTTCTGATGTCCCTTTTTCAGCGTTTACTGAAGTTTGACAATTAAGTTCCGAGACTGATTTTTTTAAAGAACACCTGCATAGCGCGAAAAGTGAAAGGGGTAGAGTTATGTTCCAAATATATCCTCAGAACATGGTTAAAAGTTACAAGTAGCCAGACAGTCCCGTTGTAATTGACAAATCAAGAGGATGCAAAAATTGCTTGGACCGAAAAAGTGTGAAAAAAATTTGAGAGTCCCCATCAGAAAACTATGAAAGTTTGTTTAAAAGAATGATTGAATATCCCTGAGTGGTTTTATGGACAGAAGGGAAAATGTTGAAGATGATAAGCGTGTCGGGCAGCCTATGACTCTAAAAAGGGACTTAAACCGTCAAAAAGTGACCTAAATATTAAAAAAAAAAAATTGTTGATTAAGTATTACAGCTATTTGGGACAAATTTTGCATGAGGAACTTATCATGAGGAAAGTGTGTTTTAAGCTTGTGTCCAAACTGATAACAGCAAAATAGAGGATTTATGGTAAAGACGTTTGTTCTGACACCCTAGAATGCATCGAAAGAGACCTAACTGTTTGTTAAGAATCATAACTTGCGACGAAACTTGGATTGGTTAATATGACCCTCAAACCAGACGGCAATTAATGCTCTCGAAGTCTCCAAGCTTTCCGAGAGCCATAAAAAAGCAAGGATAAGGTAGTCCAAATTCAAGACGATGTTGATGGTTTTCTTTGATATAAGGCGTGTGATCCACATTGAATGGATAAGACAAGATCATAGAGTTAAGAGGTTTTACGATGGCTCCGAAAAACAAATTCCAAAAAAAGCCTGGAGTGTTCATAGAGAACTGCTGGATCCTACCATTTTACAGTCTTGGAATATGCGCCTGTTTTGCGAGACTTAGCATCTTGCGACTTTTACCAGTTTTTAAAAATCCAATCTTTCTTAAAGGTAACCCGCCACGATTCTTTAGAAGACGTTAAACAAAAATCAGTGCATCTACTCCTTAGCCTATCGGAACATGACCTGCAGCACTGCTTCGCTTACATGGAGAGGTGTCAGGATGCGAATGGAATGTATATTGAAGGGGACAAATATAAAATTTTAAAAAAGTACGAAATAAAGATGTTATTGCAATATTCTCGGAATTAACAGACCTCGTATACTTTTCAGCGATTTATTGTGTTTGAATCTAGATAAAGTGTTTGTTCCCAATTAGCTCCAGTTTACGTAAAATAGGGCTTATATATTATCAAATATTGTTTTCTTGAATCGTTGCCTTTACTAACATATACATATAGCGAATAATGGCCGATGATGGCGAAATTTTGTTAAACGTCGTAAAATAAGATAATTCGACGATTTAACGGCATGCAGTGAAAAAGTATCAATTCTATAACCGTACAGGTCGTAATACTACATTAAATGTAGTGGAGAGGAAGCTAAAAATTGAAGAAATGAATAGAGAATAAAAAATTAAGTGATAGCTCATAGCGTAAAGATAAAAAGAAGTCATATAAATTCCATTCTCTTAAGTTTCAAAGTTTTAAAACCATAATTTTATTAAAGTATTACGAGAACAAAAGGGTTGCCTTATAAAGCGGTGAATGAAAGTTTTATGAAAAATTATGCTGTCAATTGTGATAATAATTAGGCTTGAACTTTCAGGAATATACGAAAAAGAAATAAATGATATCACGCAATGTTACAATATAATAGTGGGGTATTCGTTCAGATAATTTCTTGAGACAATTTGCAGGTTGAATTTCAAAATACTGTATTATACATCGCGTTACACTACAAATTGCACACCTGCATATTAAGGACATTTAGAGCACATGGGTTATAATTTTATACCCGTTTAAACCAGAAAAGGTCACATAAAGTGAATTTGCTTTACATAATGTTAAAATTCAAATAAAAACCACTATAAAGCTTCTGTGGAATATATCGGTAGCAACTTTTAGATGAAGTAGTTGTTTTTACTAGGTAAACTAATTTAAAAGACGACTTCCTTAAGACCAAGACTATTTATTTAAATAGATGTAGCTTGTAATGTATATTTTGAAAAATATATCGTTAAAACATACTTATTAGGTACCATTTCTGTCTGTCCATTAAAGAGTTGAATAATGCTGAAAATTGTTTAATTAAATTAGTTCAATCACAAGCATTCAGTCGAGAGCTTCGAACTCTACTTTCAAGTAAATCCCTATTTTTCAAAAGTAGTCTATTATCTTTATGTCCATTTCTAGATGATGGTATTCTCAGTGTGGGAGGAAGATTAACAAAAATTTATTAGGGATAAAAAACATGCTATTTTGTTACCTTCTGGTCATCACTTCACAAAACTAGTGTTTAGGGATACACACATTAAGTCTTTGCATTGCGGTCCTCGGCATCTTCTGGCCTATTCATAGCAGAAACGCAGCTTAAGCAACGGTTCGCAATTGCATAACTTGTTTTAAAGTCAATCCTTATTTTAGTACTCCTTTGATGTGAAATCTTTCTTTATTCAGAGTTGAACCATCATTTTCGTTTTGCCACACCAGAGTTGATTACGCCGGTCCTTTTCTTCTTACGGACAGACGATGATGGGTATGAAAAACTTTCAAGGCTTATGTTTGTCTATTTATATGTCTTAGTACTAAGGCCTTGCATTTAGAGTTAGTATCTGATTTATCAACACCAACGTTTATTTCGGATCTTAAGCGTTTTATTTCACGTAGAGGCGTGCCGTATCAAATGCACTCTGATAATGGCACGAACTTTTTTGGTGCTCGCAACGAGCTAATCAGCTTAGGTGAATTGTATTAAAATCGTTTAAAAATCCTTAATTTGTCTAAAGTGTTAAAATTTTATGTGTAGAATTGTAATAGAATTAAATAAACAAAAAATAAAATTATGGAGAAATCGATAAAGTGTCATATTCTGCAGGACTTAAACCTGCGTGCTCTATCTATAGCCAGTAGGACATTTAACCATTCGGTATAGGGTGGTTGATTGGACCATCAATCTCCAAGTAATTTATTTGTTCCATGTTTTATATTTTTATTTGGTTAGCAGATTATTAGTCTTATTATGTTTAAGTTTGTTTACTCTTTAGTAGAACGATGTGTTCCGGTATTTGATTCGAAACTGGAATCTGAACGTTTAAACACTTGTTGGTGTTGACTTGTATTTCCTTAAGTGAAATAGTGTGATTCAAGTGTTTAATTGCAAAAATGGAATCTGAATGCTAACCTTCTCTTGAACATTAATTTGTATGTAAAAGAGCCTTATGATCAGATAAAATTAATTGGGAATGCTGGAATTTTCTCTGGTTTTACTGGCACTTGATTCCGTTGCAATTTATTCAATATCACTTTTAAAGGCGCTGTACAAATGCCATTAAAAATATTTTATTTTCACACCTTGTTCTATAATATTTTGTAATTATTAACATTAAATAAAATAATCAAACTAAAAAATGCTTGTGTTTTAATTTTTACTTAAATTAAATTTTATGCTCAATTTATGATCTAAGAAACGAGTGTTTTTTATAAGGTCTGTTCAGCCATAATGAAGATTAAATGGCCCTTTGTTTACTATTGTTGTTAATTTGGAGCTTTAATTTGCTCGTGTAATTCCAAAAACTTTATTTAAGAAGGGAATTTGTATTAAAATTAACTTTTATTTCAGTTGTATATTTGAGGGTAATCAATGGGCTCCATTATTTTAGTCTTTTCCTGTACATCAAACGTTTTGGGATAGACAAATTTTTTAAAGCTGTTACGTAAGTTGCTTAAAAATTGATATTTTGCCTAATAGTTTTTTGACGTTTGCTTGTTAAAATAAAAAAATAAGTTCATGAAAATTTTTAGATTTCGCCCAAATATTGTTTCTTACCAATAATAAATAATAAAAAAACATATTCAGCGGATTAAAATTAATCAATAAATGTGTATAAAGATCAAAAATTTACGAGGGTTGTCTTATTAGTTTTGCATATTGTACTTAGAAGGTGCCACCAATAGAACCTTCAGACAAAAATGCAGGTCCACCCAAAACAGCAGTCACACAGCAAAACATTGATGTGTGTTACGAAGTTGATTTCCTATTGGATCCCCCATTTTCTCACAGACGAACAAAAAACGGTTCGCGTCAATTAGTGTCGAAAAACATTCTAATGGTTTAACAAAGGAAGTTCAAAAAACGTTTAAAGTTTTGTTAGTAGCGATGAATCTTAGATTTATTCCTACGAACCGGAAAAAAAAAACGCCAATCCGCTGTTTGGGTGTTTTACAATGAGAAAAACCAACAAAAGTGATCCGTCCTCGAAGTGTGTCATATAACTTTTGTGGCAAAATCTGGTCATGTGTCACCCAACGGCGAATCATCAGGATAATGCAAGTGCGCATATTGCTCGAAAGATAATGGTGTGAACGTATGCAAACGGGTATCGATCTTGATAGGTATAGTTTAACTAATATTAATGTAAAAAGACAACCACGCATTCTAACCCCAACAAAGGAACCGACTTTCGAATCTAGGTTGCCAGATATATTTTTGAAAATTCCTAAGTTTATATATTTTGAAAATGTTTTCTCTACTTTACTATTCAATTGTTCGTCAATGACTTTTGGAAAGATAATATGAAAATATTCTTAAAAAATATATACTTAAATTAATTAACTAGGTTCTTCATATATAAACAGTTTTCACTTGATATTAATTTTGTATATATATATTACTTATACTTAAAGACATTTTTGAGTAACGGCAACATTGTGTATATAGTTTGTCATTTCCAAGTCGGTTCGCACCCCTTTGATATTAATGTAAAGTAATGCCGACGGCCTTTACTAAGCGCGGTGGTACATCAAACGAAATATCAAAAAGGAAAATTGCAAAATGCGACATGAGTTAAATACCGCGCATAGTCTTGTTCCCCATTACAGTACACAGTAGCGTTAGTGATTTTTATTGATTTCTTATATTAGATATATATTACGGTTGGCTTGATAGTACTTAATATAGTAAGAATTTCTCGTTTAAATAAATATATAAGATAATAACTGCGCCACCTTACGGTGGCGTTATATTATTTGATTTAGAAAGGTATTTTTTGACTTTATTTTTTTCGCATTTTTTCTGTTTTTAATTTTCCACTTTCTTTTAGTTTTTCGTTTATTTATTTATTTATGAATCGAAATTCAACACTATCTATTGGGTTTTCTTACAATTTAGTAATTGTTATGGACAACGCGTCGTCCGCATATTAAACAAAATACCTAATAATAACACAAAAAAGAATGAAATTTTAAGATTTATGGCAATCAAAAATATCAATGTTCCTAAAAAGGTTCCAGTAAAGAAGGAATTAGTAAGAATGATCAAAAGTCAGAATTTTAAAAATGAATACGTCTTTGACACCATTTGCAGCAGACATGGTCATAACCTTTTGCGTTTACCTCCATACTACTGTATTTTTAATCTAATCGAAATGGTTTGGAGTACTATAAAGAAACGTTTACGAAAATATAATCAGTCACCAACCTTAAGCGTACTTGTTCTTGATAATATTCGAGAGGTAATTAGTGGCATTAATAGCGATGTATGGAAAAATTGCGAAGCACATGTTATAAAAATAGAATAGGAATATCCTGTTTTACCGCCAATAGCACCATTAGTTATTTAACCTGGGAACGATTCTACTTCAGAAGACTCTGCTCTGAGAATTCTTGTTAGTCATTCTAACCAATTTCCTTTACAACTATCTTGATGTATCTTGAAAACTTGTTTTCAAAAACAAACTAATTTATATTCTTACTAACATACCCAACCCTTTCCTATCCAGGCAAGGAAGGCTCATACCTCCTCGTGGTCCTTGCTAGACAGACAATCTTTTAAGATTGTCTGACAAAATGAGTATTATTTGTAGACAATTGTTATAAAAATATTATGAGTTATGTACTATTTGAATAATAAGTCAAATGTTCTTATTAATAACTAAAATTAACAAGTTTTAATTTGAAAGAATTGATTTGTTATTTGACAATTTTCGAATTAATAAAAAGATTTCCAAATATACAAAAACCGTTTTTCTTTTGAAATTTAAAACAAAAATTAATAAAAATGTATGAACTCTTTTTATTTAATTCCACGCCAATGGTCGGCATTGCTATCAAAGGCATTAAAATTCCGACAAAGAGCAAAAAATTTTACATTGACTTTGGAACAACTATACATAATTTGAAAAGCAAATCTTTTTGTCTTTACAGCTATATGCAAAACTCAAAACGACAACCCTCGTACTATAAGAGATACGCCTATTGCAATGTTTTGTCTGTAACTGCACCTACCTTGAATTTCGGTCTATTAATTCTATTATATAACAGAGTATATGTATGTTTTAATTAAGTTCTTAATTATAACTAATTGTCATAATAAAAATAGTTACTGATTTCCAAAGAAAAAATGTTGACAAAAACAAATCTTAAAAAATGTAGGTTCTCGGAAAAGATATAATTCAATTAGTGTGATGTATAGTTTATTATCCATTTATATAGAAAGAACAGAAAAATTTTTATTAATTTTCTAATACATCCGATTAAAACGTAATTTATTTTATGTATAAATAAATAAATTTTCTGATGTTTTTATTTTGTATCTCATTAACCCCATAAAATTTAGTTAATTCATATTAATCTTAAAATGAATTATACATCTACCTTACATTATATGTTCGAGTACCAGCTTTTATTAGTTAAATTCAATAGTTGGTTGTTATCATAGTAAACCACATTTTTTTAGTAAAATTTCATCATATAATTCAATATAGTTTTCTTTGTGGGCGATAGATAAATAGAGAAATATTCATTGGGTTGGCTGTTACAGACTGTATCACTGCCAATCTTAAAGATCTATTGTGAACACTTAGGAGTTTTATGAACCGACAGTGTCCTGTCTAGAGACAATTAAGTTAGCGTGGAATATTCATAGATTTTTTCAATTCATAAATAAAAAACTTGCTCCCTAAATGATCCATTAGAATCCGCAATTGCTCCAGTAATTAATTAATTTTTTAATTAATTATTTGCAATTAAAATTACGGAATTTATTTTTACTATAGGTATCTCAACAAATTACAATTTAAAAAAAAAATCATCAATAAATTGCTCCCTAAATGCTCCCTCAGAATCCGCAATTGCTCCAGTAATTAGTCAATTTTTGAATTAATTATTTGCAATTAAAATAACGGAATTTATTTTTTCTATATCTCAACAAATTACAGTTTTTTTTGTATTTTTTTTTTTTTCATCAACAAATTGCTTCCTAAATGCTCTCTCAGAATCCGCAATTGCTCAAGTAATTAGTCCATTTTTAAATTAATTATTTGCAATTTAAATTTCGGAATTTATTTTTTCTATATTACAACACATTACAGTTTTTTTTGTATTTTTTTTCATCAACAAATTGCTTCCTAAATGCTCTGTTAGAATCCGCAATTGCTCCAGTAATTAGTCATTTTTTTAATGAATTACTTGCAATTAAAATTACGGAATTTACAGTAGGGAGCAGTTTACAAATGTAAAATGTAATTAATAATTTTGATTAATTTCGTATAATTAAAAAATATTTTGGAATAAAAATCAACGACTATCAACCGATCTAATTGGGAGGACTTTAAATTAATTAAAAAAAAGTAATTTGTTAAAATATAGGAAAAAACAAATTTTAAATAATTAATTAAAAGATTAACTATTTACTGGAGCAATTGCGGATGCTAAGAGAGCATTTAGGGAGCAATTTATTGATGATTTTTTTTTAACTGTAATTTGTTGAGATATACAAGAAATAAATTCCGTAATTTTAATTGCAAATAATTAATTAAAAAATTAACTAATTACTGGAACAATTGCGGTTTCTGAAAGAGCATTTAGGGAGCAATTTATTGATAATAAAAAATTTAAAAAAATCTGTAATTTGTTGAGATATGGAAAAAATAAATTCCGTAACTTTAATTGCAAATAATAAATTAAAAAATGAACTAACTACTGCAGCAATTGCGGATTCTGAGGGAGCATTTAGGGAGCAATTTAGTGATGTTCGAGTTACAAAAAAAAATCATATTTCACGCTAACTTAGGTAATTGCGATGGTGACGTCACAAAAATGAGAAACGGAAAAGGTATGGTGAGAGTCACTCGTTGTTCACACCACGTATATCAAAAGATCTCATCGGGAGCAATGTATTAATAAAACAAAAATTTCAAAGATATTGTAAATTATTGAGATATATAAAAAATAAATTCCGTAATTTTAATTGCAAATAATTGATTACAAAAATAATTAATTACTGGAGCAATTGCGGATTCTAATGGAGCATTTAGGGAGCAATTTTTTTATGTATGAATTAAAATAATCTATTACTATTTCACTTAATTTTGTTCTGACATTCATATTGACATCATTTCGCCTTTGTGAAACAGATTAGTGTCCTTTTATGAAGAGTTTGGCTTGTCGCTTTCCTGGTGATATTTTCGTCCATTCTTGGGCGTTCCCTAACTTCCATTTCTTAATTGCTGCTATTCTGAACTTGTCAGCAACTGCGGCGAATGGTTCGGCCAATTTTTGGAATATTAGCTCCTGTTTGGGCCAATTCATCAGCCCGTTATACCCTAAGTGTAAACACTGTGGAGTAAGCACTAAGACTTAATTGGACTTGTATCCTGTGTTTTTTTCTGGGTTTCTGATCCTTTCCATTTATTGAATAAAAAAATAAATAAATTCCATTTTAATTTTTCTTTCATTTATTTTACTTACACTAATGTTTTGACGCCTGAATACATCTTTTCTTAATTTTTTTATTTAGCTCGAACGAACCCATGACTTACTTTTCACCAAACAACTGAGATAAACCTTTATCGAGCAAGTAACATCGATAAAAATAAGGTTACTATATTTATTACGCAAAGCGTTGTCGTTTTTTGTCCGCAAAAACATTGCTTTATTAACATTTAAAATTGTTTTTTTATTAATTGTTTTTATTACTATATCTTAGAAACTAATTGTCCGACAGCTGTAAATTTATATGCGTATCTATCAAAGGTTGGTACCAACTAAAAATCATATGGATTAATAATTATAGTAATGCCGCCTATGTGTTAGCCTATAAGTTTTTCAGCTCATACAATAAAGCTCTTTATATTATTATTATTGTAGTTTTTGATAACAGAAATGTTATTCGATCAACATCTATAGTTTGTACATATAGATCTTTAATCTGATGATAAAAATAAAGAATTACTCTTGGTTTGGTGTAAGAAAGTATTTTTTCTGTTCTTATCAGATTAATTTTACAAACTTATAACAAAAACTTTCAACTCTTTACATTAAACCACAAAATACGGAATATTTTTGGGTCTTATCTTTTACTTAGGCGTAAATAGCGTAATCGTGCGGAATAAAGACTAAAGCAAGATAAGTACACATAACATTATTCTCGTTGAACGAATTTAATGCTTTGCTTTGACCTAGATAAATTGCAAAAGTTTTTTAGGGTTTGTTAATGGTACTACCAGTTTTTGTACAATTTAATATAAGAGCCAAGAGTTATTAGGGTTGTCAAACAAGTCATTTCTCGGTAGAGAGTTTATATAAATTTGAATAACACCAGCGATTCTTGTATTGCGTAATTTTAAATTTAAGAGGTTTTATTAAGGGTCTACTTAAAAATGGTCGAGGGTTATAAAAATATTTTATTATATCTGAAAAATAGTGTTTTTTCGGGCGCTAGAGGTGTCTTTACTCTGTCTATAAGAACATAATTACTGTGGATTGAATTATTTATTTAAATATTATCTCTGCAGTATATAATTTCAAATAAGATTGCAAATAATATTATCAGTGTTTATTTTAAATTGTTTTTCGTATCATCTTGCATCGCTTAATAATAAATAATTTAGGACATTTAATGAATTGCTCTTATAAATTGTTTCCAACCGGTTCATTACTTATATTTTCCTTTCGCTCTCATTCTTCATGTTTGAAACAGGATTATCATGTTATATCGAAAATTAACGGACACAATAATATACTTATTGTATTCGTAAAAGCACGTAATGGAAATTTTCTGCACATATTTATCAAGAAATGAACAAGAACTTATTTTATTGTGTTAAAAAATGTGAAGGTGTATACTTTGTCGTGTTTGTTACTCTAATTGTGTGCTTTGATACCTAGCTATTAATTGCGTAATGAAGCAGAGCTATCGACAATAAACCGTACATACTTTCCTAAGTCATGTTTACATTTCTGAGCCGTATATGGAATTTGGGATAGTGTTGCTTTAATCTACTAAGTTCAATAACTGATACGCAAGTTTGAAATTAGAAGCTTACGCTTGTACGGTTTTTCATGGATTAAATATAGCATAAAGGCTATGGCGAAATAAGATGGTCAAAACAGCCTCTGCACGGATTAACCCCAAGAGCTGTTCTTTCGAAAAGGTATGTAAAATTTAGCTCCCCACAGATCGTACCATCCTTTAAATCAAGAAATGAAGCTTTTTCGACGTTTTTTTGTCGCATTTCTAGTAAAAACAAATGATAAAATCACATAGCTGTATCTTTTGAGTAAATACATTTCAATTTTAAATTTTTTGTACGCAAAATTGAGCTCAGGAAGTTTTAACTTAAGAACAAAACTTTTAGCCAACTTCCAAATACTGATTTTTTGTGTACTTTTTTCGTTTTTATACGTACGGTGCAAAAAGTAAACAAAAGCATGGTGCTGATAGCGGTTTTTCCACATTTTTTTTTCCCTTTTTGGGACATGAAAAACCAGTGCCTCAATAACTAAATAATCATAATTTATAAAAAGAACTTTTTATGGTAGAAAGTTTTTTTACTGATTTATAGGTCACATTACTGTTATAGTGTAGACTATATGTACTTATGTATTATGTACTTGATTTCAACTTATCAAAATGATGATATCTATACACATACACAACTTAAATCATATTTAATTTAATAACAATTCAGTATAAATTTCGAAATCTATGTATATGCCTAAACACACTTGAAACATGCATTGTGATCTGGTTGTTAGCTATCCTGAAAATTTTAGAGCTCTAGGTGGTCGAGAAATAGGTTTACAAAATTCCACGGAATGACAAAAAAAAGGACAAAGAGACAAAGAACACGACAAAAATAAAAAACTTTATATAATAAGTCTAATTATGCTATCAGACTTACACTTAAGCTAAAAAAGCCTTTTATAATATTAACTTAAAAAGTATCTTTTCACTTTTATTCAATTAATTTTTTGGGTGCAAAATCTTAAAAAACGGTAGTAAAATTATAACAATTGGCCCAAAACTGACGATCCTTATCGGTCCTTATTTTAGATATCTGTGAATAATGTTCGCCAACTGATTTACAATGGTAATAGATTTAATAGCAAAAATTCCATTAATTCCTTGGTGTGAATTATCGCAGTTAACTGAAACTTTATAAGCTCTAAAATTAATTTAA
The DNA here is from genome assembly GCA_964028335.1 of Altica lythri. Classification (NCBI taxonomy): domain Eukaryota; kingdom Metazoa; phylum Arthropoda; class Insecta; order Coleoptera; family Chrysomelidae; genus Altica; species Altica lythri. The sequence continues at coordinate 78,158,439 of OZ034800.1, read as the reverse complement.
TTAGACAGTTATGATGTGATAAACGGTCGTTGTACCTTTCTTTCTCGAAGTGAATTTAATCGGTTAATCTGTTATTGCAGCACCTAACTTGGACATTTATATTCTGTTTTGGAAGCAATGCTATTTCTTTCAGCAATTTTATGTGATTTATATTTACAGCTTGAGCATAATATTTTTAAAGCATGCTGACGCATTGAACATAATCGTAATTTTTAGCTTCATCTTTGATAATTAACACTATGTAATTAACAAAATTTTTTCAAATGTGCAAACTATCGTAGATAATACATTGCCATCATATCAGATAGTAAAACAGACATTAAAGCACTGGACTCACACATTATCAGTTTAAAGATGGTCTGGGAATCCTAGGCAAATTAAATGAACTAGGACAAAATAACACTTTTAGCCTCTTATGGGTTCTAGAACACATAGGAATAGAAGGAAATAAAACAACAGACAAGATGGCAAGAAAAGGAGCTGAAACTTGTGACCAGAACCGTCTTGTGGAATCAGCAGTAGTACAGTCTTGGAAAAACAAAGGAAAGAAGTAGATAGAGAAAAATGCAAGTACTGGAACGATCTAGAAGGACTAAGACAAACGAAAACGTTCCTGAAAATCTATAAACATAAAAGATCTTTCTGCTGTCTAAACTTGAGTTAAAACAACCTCCGTATTGGAAAGGGAACATTAACCGCACACTGCTGATTAAGAGGTGACATGAAGAAATTACCGTTGGTAGATAAAGCAAAGTGAAGATTCTATGACGAAGATGACCAAATCTCAATACACAAACTATCAGAATACATTGCAATACATATTTCTAGGGTCAGATACCTTTTTTTAAACCCAAAACGAGGTTCTTTCCTATGCAGTTAGTGTAGGACTTCGGCCAGGTATACCCACTTAAACCCCCTCCTTTTGTCTTCGGATGATTTATTTTCTCAATTTTTTTAAATATTTTGATACAGCATTATAAAAGACCACATAATGCGACAACAGAAAGAAATTGGTTTGATCATAATTCTCAGATCTTAATTCCATCGAGCATGTATGAAATATAGGTATAATCAGAGAAAAATTGCTCCTTATCTGCACAATGTTTATATTCTTTTATTTGGATCTTATTGGCTTATAACTTAATTGATAATTTTATTTTAAGCATGCCAAAGCGGGGTCAAGCTGTAATTGATGAAGAAAATACAGATTATTAAACACATTTTTTGGTAGATTTTTCATTTGCGTTTATATTAAAAAATTTCATTCAATTAAACTTCTTAACTTTTGATCGATTAATTCATCAAAGAAAATCATATTGCATTAAAATTAAAATGCGCTTAGTGCTGACTAATCAGGCATTATAGTTTAATTAATTCATCAAAGAGAAATCATATTACATTGAATTAAAATGAATTTATTACTGGCGAATCAGGCATTATAACGGTTTGTCATTCTTTAAAAACCAATTAAAATTGATGTATATAAAAGAAATAATTTTCTGTTCCTTTTATATGTTTTAACAAATTTTTATAAGCTTCGGTCGTATGTAATGAAAAATATGAACGTGATTTTGACCAACTTTGAAACTTTGCATAATTGTCAAGAACCTATGACAATGCAGTAATCTATACATATAATAAAACTGTAGGAATGTATATGTTTGTGCGCGCATTACATGAAAACTACTGATCCTATTCGATTGCGGTTTTCAAAGATGTATTTTTCTTCTTTCAACTTAACATCTGGTGTATAAAACTTTCACCTCCCCCCGACCCCTTTAACGGGATGAGGAAAGAAATTTTTATACAAAAATCAACACGCCACGCGAACGACGTCGCGGGTAAATCGAAATAGAACCCAAAAAAGTGGTTCGACTTTTGTCTGTCTGTCTGTCTGTATGTTTGTGCGCGCATCACATAAAAACTACTGATTCGATTCGAATGCGGTTTTCACAGATGTATTTGTCTTCTTTCAACTTTCATCTGGTGTATAAAAATTTCTCTCCCATTTCTTAAATGAAGTGGGGTAAGAAATTTTTATACAACAATCACACGCCACGCGAACGACGTTGCGAGTACAACTAGTAATTGATAAAAAACTAAAGAAAATGATTTTATGAAAACCACATAAGAAGTAATAGTTAAGAAAAGAATAAAAATCACGCTTTTGTAAAAAAATGGACTAAACAATTATTTTTTTAATTTAAATTAAGAATAGTGCAAATAAAAAAAAAGTATTGAAATGTAAAAATTTATAGTTTTATTCCTCATGTACGTGTCCTCTTAAAGTGTCGTGCGTATCATTCTCATAAAATTTAATTTAATCCGGTACTGGGCCCCTTAATTGCCACTTTATAATGTTCCTTTCTTTTCTTTTATAAAAAAAAAATAAAAAACTTTTTCCTACTACAAAAATTACCATGTTTTTAAGCTCAAAAACAACAAATGCCTTCTGGAAGTCAAGAAGCAGCTCAATACAGCTTAAAAAATACATTTTTGGTCCAATGAATGGGAAATTGGATGCATTGCTTATGGGGCCAACCCCTTCTCGAATTTTGTTTACTAGAATTAAAAATGAATGATTTAATTTTTGTTTATTTTCTAGAATGTATAAAAATGATAAATAACATATTTTAAAAAAAATAACTAGATATATCTTTATATGTATTAAAATATTCAAAAGTATTTACATAAACTTTTATATTTTTTTTGAAAAAGTAATATTTCTGAAAGCATCATTTGTGGGTTACAAATGAAACTGAAACTATGTTTATGTGATTCATTTCTTACATTTATTTTATCTGGAAATCAATTAGTTTTATTGGAAACGTATAGAGAGGATTCAAACCACAATTTTATACGGAATTAGGTGCTTAATTTCAGAAGTCTCCAATAAATAATTCTGGAAACTGGTTTCAGATGGCATTAGACATTTTAATCTATTTTTTCTTGTTGGAAATGATATTTTCTTTGTTGAAAGTGACTAAAATATTATATTAGCTGTATAGGTCAGTAAAAATGGCATTTAACTTTGCACTAAATTTCCGATCCAAATATCTTTTTTTATAAGGTTTCGGATAACTTACTGAGTATAAAATCACAAAATGCTGACAGATCCAGGTGACGCTAGAGGCGCAATCTTAAAAAAAGGTTTTCGGCCAATATCTCAGAAACTATGCACTTTAGAGCAAAAGTCATTAAGACCATTATTATAGAAAATAAAATTTTGCATCTTTTGTTTTCAGTAAACTTTTTTGTAAAACTTACTGTTTACGATTTATGGCCCATTTAATGAACCGGTTTTTCGATCGCAGCCAATAACTCTTGAATGATTAGATTAATCAATAAAATGCATCCATCCATTTTTAAGGATCCGTTTATTCTCTACAACTTTTGTTTTAAACTTTTTTTCTAATGTCCACACTTTTTGAGTTATAGGACGTTTTATGTTGGACTACCGAGCAAAAAGTTGAAAATTTCAAGATACGCATAGAATATAATAGTACAAATTCAACAAATAAATTAAAAAAATATCCCGATTGTTTATGTAGTTAACAAATAATAGTTCAATTCCTTACCTGCAATAGTAACGAACATTTTTTTTATTTTACTTAATTATATTTCGCTGCCGCGTCACCCGCCGAGCGTCGACATTTCTTCATTAAACGACCTATAACTCAAAAAGTATGGACATTAGAAAAAAAAAATTAAAACAAAAGTTGTAGAAAATAAACTGATCTTTAAAAATGAATTGATGCATTTTATTGATTAATCTAATATTTCAAGAGTTTTTGGCCGCGATCGAAAAACTGGTTCATTAAATGGGCCATAAATCGTAAACTGTAGGTTTACAAAAAAGTTTACTAAAAACAAAAGATGCAAAATTTTATTTTCTATAATAATGGTCTATATAACTTTTGCTCTAAAGTGCGTAGTTTCCAAGATATCGACCGAAAACGTTTTGTGATTTTATGCTCAGTAAGTGATCCCCAATCTTATAAAAAAAAAATTGGATCGGAAATTTAGTGCAAAGTTGACCCAAAAAAACGGCTATTTTTACTGGCGTAGTATGAAACACTTAAAACATTTTGTAATACTCTTTACGTAGATTACTTAAATAGAGTTTCGAGGTCGTTCGAAAAATTATCCTATGAGATTTTTTTCATGATCGTTTTAATTAAATGCCTCAGAACCTATATACCTATATAGATGTCGGCTACGCCTAAAATGGCCACAATTTGTTTAAAAAATATGCTCCCTCCTTTAAGTTTTTTGAGCTTATTTTGAAAAAAAAAATACTTTTTTGATTTATAAGCGAACTAAAATCTAAAAAATTACAAAAATGGTTATTTTTAATTATTAAAAATTAAGTTAAAAATAATTATTTTCGATGTCGCCAAATTACGAAATTAAACTTTAAACCTTCATATTAGTTCATTGTTTTATTAAATTAGACTAAATCCTAATGCTCTTCTGTTTATTTGGAATATTTGTCTCCATATGTCCCCACCATACTCCTACTGTAATGTAAAACGGTCAATTCTAAATATAACACCACCTTTTGTTTGTCAATAGTCAAAAAATACGGGAAACCAATTGCAGAAGACGAATTAATTTCCACTACGACAATGTAAGCTCTAACACATCGGCCAAACATGTTAAATTTTTAGCATTTAAAACATCGAATTGATGGATAATCCACCGTCCAATCCTGATTTCTCACACAGTCTTTTCGTTTTATTCCATCAAATCAAAAATAAGTTGGAAGACGCCTGAAGAGCAGTTGATACGTTCAAATCAATTTCGAAAATTACTTCAATTGCATACAAAATATTTTTAAATATAAACAATTATTTTTATTATGAATTTTTAAATACTTACTTATATTTTGAAATCAGTCTTCAAATATATCAGAAGTTAGGTCATGGCAATCGAGACATGAATCACTCATGTTTTCAGCTGATAGAGATAAGGCATTTGGAACTCATCCATCCACTGATCCAGCATGGAATATTATTTTTTTCCTGTATTAGAAGGCGCATTTATTGTGCAAGACTGACTATTATCTACCCAACTTTTAGGTGGTGTATCGTGAGTATCAAACCATGTTTCATCTTAATAAATAATAGGTCTGTTGTATCGAAGATACTGTTTAATTTTGTGTAAATTTTCCATTTGCCATATCCGTAAACGATAGGCTTTCTGTAGTACCTATCTTATATGTACTTTTTTGTATTTAAACCCTATTCGTTGCAAACACTTTTAAACAGTTGTTCTACCGCACTTAATCTCAGTGTTATCGATGTGAAGCCTATAAACTAAAATATCTAGTGTGGATAATTTTTTTTTCTACAAGCATGTGTAAAACAACACTTTCCCGCACGCATTTTAATTCAAAAAATACTCTTTTTATAATTCACGTTCACAAAGTTTCTATTTCAACACTAAAAACAGTATCGAAATAGATTCATTGTAACACTGTTTTTGGTAACTTTTTGTTTTACACAATTGGTTGCACTGCACTGATTTTCAACGAAAGAGTTCAGGTAGTAAATCAGGAAGTATGTTGTAGTAAATTATTAACTACATTAACAGCGTTATTGCTAAATTCGGAATATTTTATACAAATTTGACAAACATTCTAATTTAAAATCATTAAAACTGACAAGTGTCAAAAGTGTCAAGATTGCCAACATAAATAAATATTTCGAAAAACTCTCATTTTACTTTTTTTATACTTTTAAAAGTTCATTATAAAAAATAGTATGTGACACTCGAGTTACAATGACGGTTTGTAGTACTCGTTCTTTGCGAAACTCACCGCATCGCGGTTCGTTTCCCAAACTGAACTCGTACTACGAAACCTCTGTCATTGTAACACTTGTATTACAATATACTATTCCCGCACTTGTGGAATGAAAATTTAAACCCATCGATCACTAACAAATATTTGCCTTTCTCACTTTTAATTATTATAGCCTCCATTATACGTATAGTTTCACAGTGGCACTTTTAATATTCAACAACTTCGTAAAGGTGAAACTGCAGGTTATCGTTTAAATAAATCTAAGGATTATTTTCTTACTTTTCTATTTCAAGGTAGTTAAATGATTCTTATATCCTGAGAGACATTTTATAAAAAGAAAAAGGTATCAATAGTTTAACGTACTTTTATAAATAACAATTTTGATTTGGCAACAACGGTGTAATTTGTGAAAATTAATACCTTTTAATGTATATTACCTTGGGAGACAACTCGACCTATGATGGGAGACAATTCGACCTATAAAAATACTACCTGCTCAAGACGGGAGACAACTCGACCTTGCCCATAAAACCCAACTACCATTCGAACTAAAATACGAAAACATTTTGGATTTTGAAGCTATAATACAGGTAAATTGTAGGATCGAGAAAAATCAGATTCAATATTTCCTATCTATTCCTATCGATTTTGAAACAGAATTCGACCTATACCATTTATTACCTATCCCTACTAAATTTGATTCAGAATATTTTACAATTATTCCAAATTCTAAATACATTTTAAAATCAGAAAAATTAATTAAACCTTTAAACGACATATGTACACGAAGTAAAGTATTTCATTGTCCAAACTACCTACAAAATAACAACGAAATAAAATGTGAAGAAGAAATACTTTTAAGACACAACTCCACGAATTGTCAATACACTCGACTCGATGTACTAGGAAACCATATGGAAATACTTCATGAAATCAATAAATTTCTTTCGATATTTCCTTTTGAAGAAAAGTTATCAATAAAATGTCCCGAAGCCACAGAGATGAAAATCTTGACCGGAATTTATCTTATCGATAATTCGAAATGTAAAATAATCTTTAAAAATCAAGAATTAACATTTCAAGAGAGAACATTTGGACAACCAACCATCATAGAAAACCCTAATCTTCATTTTAAACAAATTAGATTGGCACCAATGAAAATCAAATTGGAGAACTTAAAATTAAACGAAATTCCAATCAATCACCTGAGTCCTATTACAGAAGAAAAGTTCAATTTACACGTGCCCAGTTTATGGACCATATTATTGTACATAATTTTAATTATAATAGCAAGTGTTATAGTTTCCCGAATCAGAAGTTCCAAGAAATTAAAAAGCTCAACAGCTGATACCGTTAACGAACAACAAAGGAGCATTCACCTACCACGAGAGGCTTCATTCTAGGGGAAGAGGAGTTATAGGGACAATACCTCCGGCGCCAACTAGAAAACCGCTGACATCGGTACACGTGTTTCCTAGTGTAATACATTTTATTATTATTTAGCGTTTTTTATTATAATCGTTTTTAATAGAATAATTCATTATTTTAGTTAGTCAGAGTTTTACCGCAAAACTTGTCGGGTGAATTTAATTGTAGATTTTTCAATAAATGTTTTTTAAAAAGCATTTCAAAGGACCTTATAATTTAAGTTATATATATATATATATATATATATATATATATATATATATATATATATATATATATAAAATAAACGTTTAAATTTTATTGGGTTTGCAGCAATAAAAGATGAGATGTAGGCTCTTATAAATTTATTCCAAGCTTTCGGATATGGTTATATCCATCATCAGGGAGAAACTTAGTGAGATTGGCTCATCAAAGATGTTATAAAAGTTGATAAAATACATCACAATACATATTAAAATTTTTAAAAGGTTTACAATTTGTTAAAAAGAAGTAAATAACACGAAAACTTTCCACTCAAAACACTGATAATATTGTTTTTTTACTAGCACAACCAGTTAGTTTTTTGAATCATGACCTTCTAACGTTAGGTGGCAATAACTGAAATAATTTTGAATATTGACATTGACACCTTGAACCCCACTACTCAAGCATCATAGGACGTGGAAAGAAGATACAACATGGTGACTGGCTAATGAGACCATAGAACAATCATGTTTACCTTCACACCTGTCAGCAAGAGAGGGAAATTCAAAATCTCAACCGCAACACACAAAATTATTTTTAATCAACAATTAATTCTGAAAATTGATGAAGTTGGATATTACGGCTATATTGTAATTTTTAACAAAATTATACTGTGATTAATGATAATTAATGTTAGAGTTTATTTAAATTTGAGAATATAATGAATTTTGAAAAATATATAATGAATTTGGAAAAATAATGAATTTTGAAAAATATAATGAATTTTGTATTAATTAATTAAAGACTATCTATTAACGAATTGTTTCTACTATTAATATCATTTTCTAACATAAGTAAATAAGAGAACATTTCATTTAAGTGACCAATATCTGATCTATGATTCATTGCATTCTTGTTTTGGGAGATATAAGCCATTTCTAGAAAAAGCCTTTTAGCTGTATTATTTTCACGGTCTAACACTTTGATGTTATTATAATCAATTGGGTGATCATTGTTTAATACATGTAATCCCAATGCACTCCTTTCCGGATATCTCCTATTATCAGACCTATGGGATGTGAGACGGTCCTTTAGACGTCTAGAGGTTTCACCAATATATACCTTCTCACAGCCCCCACAAGGAATGACATAGACAACATCCGTCAAGGATAGCATTGGGGTTTTGTCTTTGATTTTAGAGTAAACCTTATTAACTGTGAGAGTAGATTTATATGCAATTTTGATGTTATTACAACTGTTGAACATTCTGTTTAGTTTGTGAGCGATGTCTTTAATGTATGGAAAAGATACATAGTTAACAATAGGTACATTAGGGGGATTATTACTAGGCACCACAGTACTTTGTTGTAACTGCACATCCTCCACTTCACTGACTTGATCATTTAGATAATGAGATGAGTTAAATAATATTTTCTTTAGAAGGGTACTCGGATATGAATTATCCATGAATAGGTTATACAGGATTTTGAGGTTTTTATTATGGAAGGACTTGTCACTTATCCTAAGGACTCTGTTTTTCATTCCTTTTACTAAATTTAACTTCATTGAGTGCTTGTGGTATGAATGGTAATTCAGGTATCTTCCAGAGCTGAGAGGTTTTCTGTACCAATCAACAACTAATAGTGAACCCTTACGTATCACTTTAGTGTCTAAGAAGGGGACAGAACCTTCAGTATCCTCACATTCCAACGTGAATTGGATGTAGGGGTTGTAACTATTGAAATACCACAATACCTCATGAAGTTCAGTACCAGGAAGTGCAACCAATATGTCATCAACATATTTTTTTAAAAAATGTAATCTATAAGGTAGGACACGGATGATTGTGTCAAGTATATGATCCATGACATAGTTAGCTAGGAAAGGTGAAATAGGACTGCCCATGGGGGTACCGAAGGTTTGTTTGTAAAATTTGTTGTTAAATGCAAAATAATTAATATCAAATAAAAAAGTCAATAAAGTGAAAAATATGTCAGCATCAATACTGCAATGTCCAGAAATAATCTCCCATTTTTTGGAACGAAGTTCCCTTTCGCGCGTTACGAACAGTTACGACTGACGGGAGCTAGCCCAAAAAAATTCATATAGTTTAACTAATATTAATGTGAAAACATAACCACGCCCCTTAACCCCAGCAAAGGAACCGACTTTCGATTCTAGGTTGTCAGATATATTTGCGAATATTCCTAAGTTTATATATTTTGAAAATTTTCTCTCTACTTTACTATTCAATTGTTCGTCAATGACTCTTAGAAAGATAATATAAAAATATTCTTACAAAATATATACTTAAATTAATTAACTAGGTTCTTCATATTTAAACAGTTTTTACTTCTAATGATATCAATTTTGTATATATTACTTATACTTAAAGAAATTTTTAAATACCGGCAACATTGTGTATGTACTGTGCGGATTTTCAAGTCGGTTCGTAACGCATTGATCTTAACGCAAACAAATGCCGACGGTGCGCTTTTTATCAAACGGAACTTCAAAGAGGAAAATTGCAAAATGCGACAACAGTCAAATACCGCCTAATAGTCTTCGTCCCCATTACAGGTACACAGTAGCGTGATTGATTTTTATTGATTTTTTATATTAGATATATTATATATTACGGTGGCTTGATAGTACTTAATATAGTAAGAATTTCTCGTTTAAATATATAAGATAATAACTACGCCACCTTACGGTGGCGTTATATTATTTGATTTAGAAAGGTATTTTTTTTAGACTTTATTTTTTTCGCATTTTTTCTGTTTTTAATTTTCCACTTTCTCTTAGTTTTTCGTTTATTTATTTATTTATTTATTTATGAATCGAAATTCAACACTATCTATTGGGTTTTCTTACAATTCAGTAATTGTTATGGACAATGTGTCGTATCATTTCCGCATATTAAACAAAATACCTAATAACACAAAAAAAGAATTAAATTTTAAGACTTATGGCAATCAAAAATATCGATGTTCCTAAAAAGGTTCCAGTAAAGAAGGAATTAATAAGAATGATCAAAAGTGAGAATTTTAAAAATGAATACGTCATTGACACCATTTGCAGCAGGCATGGTCATACCCTTTTGCGTTTACCTCCTTACTACTGTATTTTTAATCCAATCAAAATGGTTTGGAGTACTGTAAAGAAACGTTTACGAAAATATAATCAGTCACCAACCTTAAGCGCAGTTGTTCTTGATAATATTCGAGAGGTAATTAGTGGCATTAATAGCGATGTATGGAAAAATTGCGAAACACATGTTATAAAAATAGAAAAGGAATATCCTGTTTTAACGCCAATAGCACCATTAGTAATTCAACTTGGAAACGATTCTACTTCAGAAGACTCTGACAATTCTTGTTAGTCATTCCAACCAATTTCCTTTACAGCTATCGTGATGTATCTTGAAAACTTGTTTTCAAAAACAAACTAATTTTATATTCTTACTAACATACCCAACCCTTTCCTTTCCAGGCAAGGAAGGCTCATCCCTCCTCGTGTCCCTTGCTGGACAGACAATCTTTTAAGATTGTCAGACAAAATGAGTATTATTTGTAGACAATTGTTTTAAAATCTTATGAGTTATGTACTATTTAAATAATGAGTCAAATGTTCTTATTAATAACTAAAATTAACAAGTTTTAATTTGAAAGAATTAATTTGTTATTTGACAATTTTCAAATTGATACAAATTTTACAAATATACAAAAACCGTTTTTCTTTTGAAATTTAAAACAAAAATTAATAAAAATGTATGAACCCTTTTTATTTAATTCCACGCCAATGGTCGGAAATGTCATCAAAGGCACTTAAAAACCGCCAAAGGGCACAAAATTTCACATTTAGATTGGATAAACTATACCAAAAGTTGTCACGACACTATGCACCGACACACGCATGTTTCTCTCTCTCACAGACCAAAAAATAAATAACTCTCTCTCCCTCTCTCTCATAGATAGATATATTACAATTAAAAAGACACTATTTTAAATTAAAAGAAAATGTACATTAAAAAGCAAATACTGTAGAAAAAAAGATAATTACCTATAATAGTATTATATTTTATTTCATCCTGTTTTTATAAATTAATAAATTCATAAACATTTTAAAAATAGTTCGTAACTTGACTACGTCAAATTACCTTAACTGTCAGTCACTGTCAAGTATTTTAATTTTAAATTTTTTGTATTGAATTGTTAATTCCTGTTTTAAATTATAAAAAGTAATTTTAAAAAGATGTGTTATTTAAAGCTCTGGTATTGTATAAATGGACACTTTTGTTAAAAGAAACGAATTCACTTGGAAAGAATCTTTGATGTAATATTCATTTTCAAAATCATATGCATCAGTTAATATTTTAGTTAGAAACCCAGCAATGTTTTCCGTAGGTGTACCAATAGAAGCTAATATAGGTCTCACAGTTAAAGGGTTTTTGTGTATTTTAGGTAATGAGTAAAATTTTCCAGAAACACCCTTATAGCAAGATAAATTCTTTTTTATGTTTTCATTAATACATTTCTTATCGAATAGAGACTTTAATAGTTTATTGCATTTGTTTTCAATAGGTGCAGTTGTATCATTATTTAATTCAATGTATGATGTGTCACTGTCAATAATATTAGACGAGAGCTCTAGATACTGTTGTTGATTCATAATAACTGTGACATTGCCCTTATCTGATCTTGTGACTATCAAATTCGGGTGATTTTTTAAGAATTTTTTAGTTTTAGTTAATAAAGTATTAAAAACCGAATTTGATAGTTTTGAGTTATTGACAGAATTAGTAATGCAATTAACTGATCTTGCTGTAAGTATAATTCTGGTATCATTATCAGTAACCTGTGATAAAATGCTATCAATATCAGCTAAAATTCTTTTTATAGAAATATCCTTCCCTATCTGAGGTTCGATACTAAACTATATATATATATATATATATATATATATATATATATATATATATATATATATATATATATATATATATATATATATATATATATATATATACCTTATACCTTATATTTAAGATTGATATTTGTAGTGATCTTAAATATAACCCAATTACAGTAAACTAAAGAAAATAACTGAAGAAAGCTTCATATTATCAAATATTTCTGTTTATTGATACTCGTAAGAAGATACAAAATATCGATTAAATTGAAAGTTAAAGTATAAATTTTGCCACCCAAACCATACATATTTTGTTTAGACCCTTATTGAATGTTTTAGTCAAGGACATATCTCTAAATGGTTTGCTCTTAACAGTTGCCATCAGGGTCTAGGACATTTCAGGGCCGCCGATTCAATGCAGCCGACTCAGTGCCGCCGTTTCAGTGCGTAGACGTTTCAGTGTCGGACGTTTCAGTGCTGGGACGTTTCAGTGTCACAAAGATTGTTTTTATTAAGACGATATTCAACGATCAAGCCATCTTGAATTTTACCATATTTGTTTTTGTGTTAACTGTATATAAAATTAGCACAACACCCTGTTTTTGATAGACAGGCAGAGAAAAAATTTTCTTTTTCACGACTAATTTAACACAAAATACCAATGTAATTATGTTTTGTTTAAATCCTTTAATTGCCATCATTTCTGAGGAATATTTACTTTTATGATTCACGGATTAAATATGACAAAACAAAAATTCCTAATCCGTTCTTGTGATTTACGACTTTCCTAGAAATCACCCGTAATGAGCTAATGATCTTGTAAATAAGAATTGTTTTGAATGCAGAAAGTTTGTAGGTAATACTACCCTAATTATGTTCTGTTTAAATCCTTTAATTGCCAGTAGGTAGTATTTAAAGAAATATTGGAACGAAGTTCCCTTTCGCGCGTTACGAACAGTTACGACTGACGCTAGGAGCTAGCCAAAAAAAATTCATACCAAAAGTTGTCACGGCACTATGACACGACACACGCATGTTTCTCTCTCTCACAGACCAAAAAATAAATAACTCTCTCTCCCTCTTTCTCATAGATAGATATATTACAATTAAAAAAACACTATTTTAAATTAAAAGAAAATGTACATTAAAAAGAAAATACTGTAGAAAAAAAAATAATTACCTATAATAGTATTATATTTTATTTCATCCTGTTTTTATAAATTAACTAGCTGTACCCGGCGCGCGTTCCTACGCCAATAACTAAAATAAATTTAAGAAAACAAAAAGAGGAGAAGAGATAGAGAAGGAAAGAAAGTGTATAGTTTTGTTTTACTTATCGCACCAAAAATATATTTTTCGAACTTATATTTATACGAATTTGTATAGATATCTATTAATCACTATTGAATTTGATACATGGAAGCGCCATCTAGTGGTAACTACAATTAATACGAATATCATATTTATCTTACCCATTAAAAATACATCATTATACCAATTTTCATGACAATCGGTTGAACGGGGCAGAAGTTATTACTCTGCAACGCTACATGGTGGCTAGTGGCATCAATGAGCATATCATACAAATCTTCTCCGTGGAAAAATACATATACATACCAATTTTCAAGACAATCGGTTTGAACGGGACAGAAGTTGCTACTCTGCAGCGTCACCTGGTGGCGAGTGGCATCAATGAGCATATCATACAAACCTTCTACGTGGAAAAATACATATACATACCAATTTTTATGACAATCGGTGGAACGGGGCAGAAGTTGCTACTCTGCAGCGCCACCTGGTGGCGAGTGGCATCAATGAGCATATCATACAAATCTTCTCCGTGGAAAAATACATGTACATACCAATTTTCATGACAATCGGTTGAACGGGGCAGAAGTTGCTACTCTGCAGCGCCACCTGGTGGCGAGTGACATCAATGTACATATCGCACAAACCTTCTCCGTGGAAAATTACATATGTATACCAATTTTCATAATAATCGGTCCAGTAGTTTTTGAGTTCATTGAGTACATACAGACATACATACATACATACATACATACAGACATACATACATACATACATACATACATACATACATACATACAGACATACATACATACAGACAAACATTCATTTTTATATATAGGTATAGATAAATTCATAAACATTTTAAAAATAGTTCGTAACTTGACTATATAGTTGTACCTACGTCAAATTACCTTAACTGTCAGTTACTGTCAAATATTTTAATTTTAAAATTTTGTATTGAATTGTTAATTCCTGTTTTAAATTATAAAAAGTAATTCTAAAAAGATGTGTTATCTAAAGCTCTGGTATTGTATAAATGGACACTTTTGTTAAAAGAAACGAACTGTTAGGTAAGTAGAGATTTTATACAGACAATAATAAATGCTTATGTATGTGTAAACACTCTGTTGTGTTTACAAATTACTAATTCCTTCACTAATTAATCGAAAGGAACTTCGTTCCATCCGGGTGTCGCTTGACACCTCACACTTTTTGGAACGAAGTTCCCTTTCGCGCGTTACGAACAGTTACGACTGACGGGAGCTAGCCCAAAAAAATTCATACCAAAAGTTGTCACGACACTATGCACTGACACAATGCACCTACACATGCATGTTTCTCTCTCTCACAGACCAAAAAATAAATAACTCTCTCTTCCTCTCTCTCATAGATATATTACAATTAAAAAGACACTATTTTAAATTAAAAGAAAATGTAAATTAAAAAGAAAATACTGTAGAAAAAAACATAATTACCTATAATAGTACTATATTTTATTTCATCCTGTTTTTATAAATTAATAAATTCATAAACATTTTAAAAATAGTTCGTAACTTGACTACGTCAAATTACCTTAACTGTCAGTCACTGTCAAATATTTTAATTTTAAATTTTTTGTATTGAATTGTTAATTCCTGTTTTAAATTGTAAAAAGTAATTTTAAAAAGATGTGTTATTTAAAGCTCTGGTATTGTATAAATGGACACTTTTGTTACAAGAAACGAACTGTTAGGTAAGTAGAGATTTTATACAGACAATAATAAATGCTTATGTATGTATAAACACTCTGTTATGTTTACAAATTACTAATTCCTTCACTAATTAATCGAAAGGAACTTCGTTCCATCCGGGTGTCCCTTGACACCTCACACTTTTTTTTATATTAGATACAGTACTATTAAACGCTTTTAAGATTTTCTCTAAACAATTCTCACCTTTCGGTCGTTGATTTTACGAGTTCTCTCTTCCATAAACCGCAAGTTAATTCTCTGGCCGTGAGAGCAAAGAGTATTAAGTTGATGAACAACAAAGCTCCAACTGGACCGAAGAAGTACGTGAGTTTTTCAATGTCACCTGCAAAATAAAAAACACATTTCATTTATAACCAGTTGTATAATAGTAAATAATATATCCATAAATATACACACAACCAAATTTATATGGAATCATTTTTCATAATTTTTAAAATGTATGAACCTTTTTATAAATAAAACCAAAGACTTTTAATGGATACAGCAAAAAAATTAGTTGGAATTTTTTGGTTTCTGAAACGAAATAAGATTTAAATTTTTACTGACCAAAAACTAAATTAGTAATTCATGGTAGATATGTTTTCTTTTTTTATTGATGCTGCGACAATAAGCTGTCTAACATATCCTGCATTGTTTCGAAGGGCTAAACCTTTTTTTGAATGGTTCCCACAAGTGTTCTATAGGAATTAGGTCTGGTGAATATGCAGTCTAAAACTGTGACACTTTCCGACATCTCTAATTTCGTGACATTCTCTGCTTCTTTTTAATGAAGATAAAATTATCCCAATTGCACTAAATCACCGTTTAAAGTTTATTGAAATGTTTACAAAGGACTTTTTCCTGTAGTATAAAACCTAGCCAGAACATAATAATTCGTCCTTACTATCTTGGGACTGATCTGGTAGCTCGAAGTTCCGCTTGTCTTTCTGGATCTCTGAGAATCCGTATACAATGGTTATATAATCTTGGTCGTCCAATTCTGGTTTCATTCGAAAAATGAATATTTTATCAATTCTTAATTGTACATTCATGGTGTTAAAGACACGAATTTAACAGGTCAATTTTATTTTTTACAAATTTTTGTTCATAGTTTTGAATAATTTCAAAAGTAGTGTTTGCTGTTAATAGTAGTAACAATACTTTTATATATTTTTAATAAAACGGATGTTAAAATGGAGCCCACTATTTTAAGCTCAAGAGGAAAAGCAAAATTTACACAGAACGGTTTTATATATAATTTTAAAAAGTGTTCTAAAACTACTGAGCGTATTAAATTTTAGCGATGTGATCAACAAGGACGATGTAAAGTGCGGATTCATACCGAAGATGGAGAAGTTATTAAAGTAATTAATATTCATTCTCATTCCTCCTCCGCAGCAAGAGTGGAAGTTGCAGATGTTATTACAAAAATTAAATTTCGAGCAGAAAATACTGTAGAAGGTACAACAAATTCTATTAATAATTGTCTAACAAACCTAAGTCAAGGTTCAGAAGCCACGATTCCTAATATTGCTGCTTGACGAAAAGTTGTTAGACGTAAAAGAAATGCAACAAATTCAGCACCTGCAGCACCAGCAAGTTTACAGGAACTAGTCTTACCAGAGGCATATATTCAATATTAACTAGAGCCGAGCACAGTAGAAATTTTTTTACTTTGTGACAGTGGGGTGGGTTCGTCGAGAATTTTAATTTTTGGACGGCTAACATGGATACAGCACTTACAGATATCGACATGGTATGCAGATGGTACGTTCTCAATTGCACCCCCATTATTTGCGCAAGTATATACCATAATGGCAGAAAGATTTGGAGGAGTTCTACCAATAATTTTCGCTCTGTTGCCAAATAAACAACGAAAAACCTACATAGGAATGTTAGATTTAATTAAAAGACTGCAAAATAATTTAAATCCTAAATCCTTTTGAACAGGCAGCTGCCAATGGGTCAGTGTTTTCCATAAAATGTTGTTTTGGCGCAGAACATGCGAAAACATATTGCTGGGTTGGGTTTTATCAATCGGTATAATACTGATCCAGACTTTTGCCTGAAAGCTAAAATGATTATTGCTTTAGCATTTTTAAGAGTATATGATTTAGACGATTACCTAGAAGCACCAAGTGAAGACTTACCTGAAGAATTACATCCTCTGCTAAACTGGTTTGAGGATAACTATATAGGAGGCATGAATAGGCGCGGAAATGGGAGAAGGCAACCTCCGTTTCTACCAGAAATGTGGAATTTATATACTAGAACTCTTGATGGAGATGATCGAACCAACAACCATTTCGAAACTGCCAATCGAAGATTAAAATCGGAACTGGGAATGGAGCATCCAACAATTTGGAAATTTCTAGATGGGTTACGCAAAATTCAAATAATAATAATAATAATAATAATAATAATAATAATAATAATAATAATAATAATAATAATAATAATAATGCTTTATTGTCAGAAATTTTACAATTTGTCGACAAAGCTAAAAAACATACAAAAAGGGCGAGATACTTATTACGAACAATTAGTTGCTGGGAATCAGCCTCCATTGAAGTTAAAGAAGTATAGAGATGCGGATGAAAGAATTTTAAGAATTGTCACGGAGTACGGGAATAGAACTCCACTTGAATATTTGAGAGGTATCGCCCACAACTATCAAATGACTGAATAACTCAAAATTTGTTATATTGTATATATGTAAATATGTTTAATAACAATTGTTTTGGTTAAACTAAAAACTTATATTAAAGTTGGTTTAATATACATACTTAGTTTTATATTAGTTAATAATAAAAAGTTATTAAAAAAATTTGTTGGTTATTTATGTAAATATTTTTAATTAAACCTATTGAAACAAATTTAAAATGAAAAAATAAAGATCAAATATAAAAACAAACTTTAATTATGTTATTATAACGAATTTTTGTAAAAATATACAGGGTGATCTATTTAAAGTCAAGTAATTTTATTAATATATAGCTGAATGACACCATCCCGGCACTGAAACGTCCCGACACTGAAAGGTCCTGGCACTGAAACGTCTCGGCACTGAAATGTCTCGGCACTGAAACGGCGCCGGCGGCCCAAATCGGCCGCACTGAAACGTCCCATTCCCGTGCCATCAAACCTAGATTTATTATATTAGGTATTGATAATTTTTTCTAGACACGTAAAAGAGTCATATTTCTATATTATTTATTTATGTATTCAACCTTTGGTTATATATTTAACGGTCAAAACTATATCATCAATCAAATACACAAAAAGTTTGAATTAAATTTACAGCTTTATCATTCAAAGAAAAATATATATTTAACCAAGGCTATTTTTTTTACATAACTTCTACTAACGTGTTTTTAAAATTCTAAAAGTGTTTTTTAAACAGATTTTTTTGAGATTTTTATTATTTGTGATTATTAGTACAATATCTTTCTTTCACGTTTCTTTCCACTTTCAAGATGAGAAAAATTGATTCAGTAAATAACGATTAAAATCTATATTTATTACTGGCTTGCTCATTTTAATACAAATTCTATCTCCTAGTAAAAAATGTATATATAATTATAATGAGTATTATTTTGCGCCTAATAAGAGTACCTAATTCTTAACAGTAAAGCCACACGAACTTATTGGCTACGGTATGTATAATTAATGTGCAGCTATGTCTTTGTTTACAAAGGCTTTTTTGTGTTGGTCGGTTTTTTTTTGTTTAGTATTTTAACTGAAATATCAATCTCACGAATTTGCCTTAAATTGTACTTTAAGCTCGGAAAAACTAATTCGGAAACTATTAAAATGATGCAGAAGGCGTTTGAGAATGACTTCATAGCTAAAACATAATTAAAAGAGTAATGGATATAATCGTTTCAAATGTATAAATTTCCTATAAATTTATCCATGGTTCAGCTCCCGCTGCCTATATTTTCCACGAACACACTCATGGTTAAGCTCCCATACGATCCGTATCGATTCGGCCCGAACGTCAGCCCTCCGGGGAGTCCGGGGTCGATATATCGAAAATCTACCTCTCTGCTTTTAACGGTGGTGGCAAGAGCATCTCAGCTCCTTAGTAATGAAAAAATGTGTTCAACTTTCAATTATATAGTTTGTCTTTATTTTCCATTTTATAAGTTTTAAATGACTGAATTTAGAGTCAGTGATTGTGTCCAGGTTCTGTAAGTACTTTGAAACTTGAATTTATGTACAACTAGTTAGGAAATACTTTTTTATAATTCACGTTCACAAAGTTTCTATTTCGACACTAAAAACAGTATCGAAATAGATTCATTGTAACACTGTTTTTGGTAACTTTTTGTTTTACACAATTGGTTGCACTGCACTGATTTTCAACGAACGAGTTCAGGTAGTAAATCAAGAAGTATGTTGTAGTAAATTATTAACTACATTATCAGCGTTATTGCTAAATTTGGAATATTTTATACAAATTTGACAAACATTCTAATTTAAAATCATTAAAACTGACAAGTGTCAAAACTGTCAAGATTGCCAACATAAATAAATATTTCGAAAAACACTCATTTTACTTTTTTTTATACTTTTAAAAGTTCATTATAAAAAATAGTATGTAACACTCGAGTTACAATGACGGTTTGTAGTACTCGTTCTTTGCGAAACTCACCGCTTCGCGGTTCGTTTCACAAACTGAACTCGTACTACGAAACCTCTGTCATTGTAACACTTGTATTACAATATACTATTCCATTTTAACCGTCATTGTCGCGCTGTTGACAAACTGGTGCCGGGTTCTTACAATTTTCGGTATTTCTAAACATTAAGATTTGGAGCAAAGACACCTTATAATATCTTACTAATGTTAAGGGTAAAGAGTATCCTCGGATATCTCGCAATTTATGTAATACTCTGTAAAGTATCTCTATATTTTATGTATATTTGATATTTTTCAGTATAAAGATTAATATCTCAATACCTGAATTTTATTTATTTCGACAATCAAAACCTTTCATAGCTGCTGGCGCTTTAGCTAGCTGGTCCTTCGAAGCTGATTTTCTCAACCTCTGCCAGCTGAACTTGGCCAGCTTATATTTGAAGCAACTCAAAACATGTGCTATGAAATCAACCAGCATACCTCGCTACGGCGAGCTCCTTGAAAATTGCACATCAAAAGTGACTGTAGTTAAATTTGTTGCTAGTAATGCTTGTCTGGCCAATTTGCGACGACAAGATCGGATAATGCCTAGTGCCCCACTTGCTTTTGGAGAAAATCTACTTTTAATTGTGTGTGAATTAGAAGATGATCTTAGAATATTAAAATTTTAAAGTTGGGAAATTGTAACCTCAAATTTACAAATGACAACCCATGTATGCGAATTTCATTCCAAAATCGCTTGGTGCGGGGTTAAAAAATAGTTAAGCTTAAAAATCGCTTAATTTAGATATGGTTGGTAAGGATAATAATGTACTTAAAAAGTATATTTATAGTATATCTAATAAAATCATGGGTTTATGGTTATGATCTGAAAATAGAAAAAAAATCTTAACAGTCCGAACAACGGCCGAAAAAAACACGTTACAGTCTGAGCAATGTCAAGTTAAAGCTAATTGTTTTTTATGTTAAAGGTGTTTTGTACTGTCATTGTTTAGGGGCAGGTTAAATCAATAATAAGAAATATAACGCAGAAATTCTGAAACAATTGCGTGATATTGTGAAAAGAAAACAGCCGATTTTTTGTGAGTGTTAGCTTTACCATCACGATAATGCACCAGCGCACTCATCAAATCTGGTTAGATGTTAGAGCATTGCCGCGAACAGGCAACGGTTGCGGGTGTGAGTCCCGTGGGATACGACATTTTTGGAACGGAGTTCCTTTTCGCGCGTTAGGTACGACTGATTCGTGGACTGAGTCTAGCCGAAAAAAATTCAGACCAAAATTTGTCACGACACGACACACGCATGTTTTTCTGTCTCTCTCTCTCTTTCTCTCATAGATAGATATACCTATCTTTATTTAAATAGGAAACCCTAATATACATAAATAAATACTAATAAAAGTACAATTAAAAAGACACTAATTTAAATTAAAAGAAAATACTGTAGAAAAAAATAAGTACCTATAATAGTCTTATATTTTATTTCATCCTGTTTTTATAAATTAATAAATTCATAAACATTTTAAAAATAGTTCGTAACTTGACTAGTTAGGTACGTCAAATTACCTTAACTGTCAGTTACTGTCAAATATTTTAAAATTCCCTATTAATTATTTAAATATTCTCGATAGCTTCTTTGTGGCATAATAATGTCTATTTATTTCTTTATTCGGGGATCTTTTTGCCACTAAAACAAACTTATAAAAAATATAAATCAATATTATGAAAATGACCCTTGCTTGTTGATCTTGATATGTCAAATTTGTCAAGGGTCGTCTTTTAAAACTGAAAATGCCTAACAAAAATGAAAATAATTTGTTTAAAAATAATTCTTCTGAGCTTTCGACAACCAGATCGGTTGTCGTTTTCAAAGATAAAAATTTTTTTAGTCTTTACTCTTTATGTAGTTTAGATTTTTAAAATTTTGATTTGTTTTTTTTTTTTTTTTTTTTTTTTTGTAACTATAGATATATAGATTATTAACTCATTCTTTTTTTAAGGTGGTTATCCAAGATCTAGATAAATCCAAAGTAAAATTTGAAATACATTCATTTGGATTTAATAAAATGTGTGCTGTTTCTTTTAATTTTCTTTTTATAGAATTTTCTTCTTTACATAAAATTTTTGTTTCAGTCCATTTTATTTTGTGATTTAGAAAATTAATTGTTAATTCCTCTTTTAAATTAGAATAAAAAGTAATTCTAGGTACATGTATGTCATCTAAACCTCTGGCATTGTATGCATGGACACTTTTGTTAAAAGAAACGAACTGTTAAAAATATTCAGGTGATAATGAATTAACTATTTTCTATTTTGCTTTGAACAGTGTAGTGTCGTGACTTTGTTAAGTTTATACGGGTTTTTTGGAGATAATAAATAATAAAATAATACAAAATAATAACAATAATGAATCCTGACAGTGTTTCTGTTCTGCACAAGTTCCGGACATTGCTGATGGATTTAGGTAAGAAGAGATTTAATACAGACAATAATAAATGCTTATGTATGTATAAACACTCTGTTGTGTTTACAAATTACAATTTCTTTACTAATTAATCGTTCCATCCGGATGTCCCTTGACACCTCTCACTTTTTTTCAATTTCTCTTTAATGTCATTTTATATATTCTTATTGGTATACCTTCTAAAATTTCAAAAATAGTAGGTTTACTATTTAAAATTATTTATATATTATAATCATCGATTGTCTTCGTACATTCTTAACGTTGAATATGTATGCACCCATTACAACTTCGAAATCCTCAAGATCCAAAACTAAGAAAGTTAGTATAGCAAAAAATAATTAAAAAAAAACCTTCTGTTAAAAAGTTATTCTTTCTAGGTTTAGGTAATTCTTTTTCGTTGGTATTATTTAAGCAAGCCGGAAGGCTTCTACAAGAGAAGATTCTTTCAAAACACATTTCGGTAGACAAAATTGTTTTTATAAAATTATACCGGAAATTATCCAAATTGTTTCTTTAATATTACGAAATGAAAAATAACATCTGATGTAGGGAAATATTTTTTTTCTACTTAAAATCAGAAAAAAGAGAGAAAATATCTAATCATACGTATATTATTCATAAAATTTATTGATAGAATCTACTGCTACTTCTCACTCAATTGTTATATTGTACTTATTTCTGGGTTAATTCTTAGAAAGCTGTTTGTTGTTTAAATATCTTTCTAACGATAAATAAGGTTGCAGTAAATAGAAACCATAAAATGTTCCACATCTGCCCTTTTATCTCCATTACATGTCACTGGTCTAGTGCACTAAAATAAGTTCACCTATACAGACGCAAACTTTTAGTTTGTATTTACTTCGCTTTAGTAAAATGATTTAGGTCACCCAAGCCAATTAGGCTACAGACACTAAATTATTGTTTACCTAATTTTGTTTATAGCTTGTCATCAACGTTTTAAACCAGATATATATATATATAAGATTATTATCTTAACAGCTAAATTACACAAAAAAGTAGCAGTAGTGATTAACTAATATTAAAGAATAAGAAATATACCAAAAAATAATACTACAGTTTATTGCATTCTATCTCGATAAATGTATTTTGTTAGTTCTTTCTTGAAAATAATAATATTCTCTACAGACTTAGAGTATATAGGACGTTTGCTGTAATCATTTTTATTTTGTATTTTAGTTATTGTTCTGCCTTGTCTTATAAGGATAAGTGTCTCCTTTGTATGTAATAAACTCAGAAAAATAGGTTGGAAGTAAGTTATAGTCAAGGCAATAAAGTACTCAAATAGACCTTACCTCCGAATTTAAACGGCAAGACGGATTTTAATGATTCTTTTTGAATTCGATTCGTGAGAGCGTCAGGAATTTTTTTGACTCTATATACGATCATGTAATCTTGGAAAACAGCATTTGTGCATACAAAAAACGCATTTTTAAAGTTCATATCAAACATAACTCGTTATTTATTGGCGGAAATGAATTCAATTTGTTTTTCGTGGATTTTTGGGGTTGCTGAAAACAAATTGGCAATAAAAGTGATCTCCGGAGTACCTGGTGTCCAGAATACCTACCGTTTACGTCCTCTCCTGGAGTTTTTGGTAATAGCGCTATATAATTAGTCAAAATTCCATACTTGGAGGTTTTTGAGCTCGCTAAAAACGAATATGACATTAAAAGTTATCAATGGAGTTATCTGGTGCCCAGGATACTTACTGTTTACCTTGTCTCATGAAGTTTTTGGTAATATCGTTATACAATTAGTCAAAACTCATAATTCAAGAGTTTTTGTACTAAATTTTTAATATATTCAATGAAACTTTAGGACATGACGTAAAAGTTGCAGTGCTAATCACTACATACTCCGTAGATGGCTGTCGATATTGTATACGTCCATAGCAAGCCCAAACACCTCCTAGTATTGAGTTTTGACTAATTGTATAATGAATTTACCAAAAACTACTGGAATCGAGGTAAATAGTAGGTATTTTGTGCACCAATTACTCCAGAGATTACTTTCAATATCATATTTGTTTTTGGTTAGCCCAAAACCCTCGGGTATTGAGTTTTAATTAATGATTTGACGATAATACTAAAAACTTCAGGAGGCGATGTAAACAGAAGGTATCCTCGGCACCAGGTACTCCGGAGATTACTTTCAATGACATATTTATTATTAGCGACCCAGAAACCCATGAGTAACAAAATTGAACTTATTTCAGCCAGTAAATAACAAGTTCTATTTGAGATGCATTTTATGCACAAATACAGTTTTCCTTATTACCTAATCATATAAGGTCACAAAGTTGTCTGGTGCTCTCAAAAATAGTGTGCAAAATGAATTATTAAAATCTGTCTTGCCGTTTAATTTTCGGATGTTCAGTGCTTCATTGCCTCGACTATTAAGAATTTTGAATATAAAAAATATCACTGTTCTGAACAACCTCTCAGGAATGGAAATCCATTGCAATGCGTTAAGCATAATGGAAATACTACAGTGCCGATTGGTTCTTAAAATAATGTTCATGTCTTAGTTTTGCACGTATTGCCAGTTTTGCAATCATATAATTTTTTTTTTGATCTAAGCCACACAGCAATGTGTTGCAGAAATCAAAGTGTGGTTGTATTAGCTCATTATAAACAGTGTCTTTGGCAGGAGTACTAAAGTGAATAGAGATTGTACTAAAGAAGTATAGTTTTTTAAAATTTACTCCTGAACAATTGATTTTTATATATATAAAGCCCGGAATAAAAAAAAATGAGCAGAATCCGTTAATCGAATGACCTCGTTACATTTTTGTTCGCAACCTATGGTACGCACCTTTTTAACATATAACAGCGTTTATTTAATATTGATATAAATGTCAATAATTAATATTATCTAGTTTTGTTAATATTAATTTAACAATATTTTGGATATTTAACTTTACATACAAAATTGATGTACCTAAACAATGTAAAAACTATAGCAGAAAGCCGTGTAAATAATAGTGTATGCTAGGTACGTTATATTTCATAAATTGTATAGTTAAGTGGTCAAATTAAAAAAAAACTAGTGTGGCAGTCAGTGGGACTGCCGGCAGAAGTTATACTTCTATGCACGCGCATGGATTCATAAATTTGTATGCGAATGATTTAGCAAAATCATTATATGATATTCGTGTTCAGCGACCCCAAAAACCTCCTAGTACCGAGTGCACACTCTTTTTGTATCGAATTTGCATAAAATCTTTAGCACTAAGTATTTCGAAGACCATTGCCATTATTATAATCGTATTTAGCGACTCAAAAACCTGCCGAGTACCAAGTGTGCACTGATTTCGTACAGAATTTACATAAAACCTCAGGAGAAGAGGTAAATACTCTAGGCACCAAGTGCCGCGGAGACTTTCGGCATCATGATGTTCGTGTTCAGCAACCACAAAACCCCGAGTATATAAATTAAACCCATTTTCAGCAATACTTACCGTGTTGTAAGCTTTCTCTCTATTGTCTGTTCGGAGTGCACTTTTCGAATGCAGAAATGCAATTTCCCATTTTTACATTACAAAAAATAGTGACCAAAAAACGCATTCCGATCCATCTTACGTTAAAAAATTCGGAGGTTTTAGTGCTTTATTTCCTCGATTATTCGTAAAAACTCTGTTTATGTAGCCAACAACCCATAGAGCAGAATATACTACAACCATGTGACGGTACTTTAGTTAGACTACAATACACAACTCATTACTGAATATTATTATCAATATAAAATGCTAAACTTCATGTGTATACTTACGTGACAGAATTATAAAATAATCTGTCAAATAATCATGTGGTCCGTCACTATGATATTCATACATTAGTTCAGACTGTTTTTTGTATATCTATCCCTTTTTAATGTACTGAATGTTTAAACGGTATTCAAAGGACTTATAGTTATGAGTTATGACTTATAACATGTGGTAAATATTTCATCTTTATTTTTACCGACCAATATACCTGTGTTTCTGTCTCTCTCCTACTCACACCATTACATATGTAATGATTTTTCTCATTTAATTCTACACAAATCTTTCCGCCAAGTGCACAGATAGAAGTATAACTTCAATAAAACAAACGAAGTTAACCCCTAAATTTGAAGGGCCAGATATTTCTCCAGGAAACTTTTCTCATTTTTATCTCTGAACTGAAATTTTTAATTTAATCATTTAACTCTGAAACACCTTGTATATCTTAATTAATAAATAATAATAAGTAGTAATAGCCATACCTATATTAACTACATAGTATCAAAAATAATAAAATTTTATTAAATAGGTGTCTATAAAATCGAATATTTAAAATTGAGTATTTTATAATTACCTATTAAATGAATAATTTATTTTAAAAGTTGGGAAAGAAGCTTAGCAATTAGTCACATAATATCTAACTTTGTTTAGCACAAAGTACACTCGAGGACAATTTCATGTATTTTGTCGTACCTATATCTGATTGATTTTGTGATGTATACCAAAATTTCATGGGAAAACTGAAACGTTTGTATATCGATGTATATCGTATTTCCAATATCCCATATATTTTTAAAATAAGTGAATAGTACTGAATAGTTAGTATACCTAAATACATTAAATATAATATCTCACATTCCCGGAGCTTAATTATAAACTGATAAATGAAACTAATTATAGTATCAAACAATTTTTTACATCAGAGATATACTGTTTTTAACTCTAGATATATTTAATATTAGCATGTTATAACTCACAGGGTTTAAAATTTTTCCCCGCATATGGATAAATTTAAAAAATGGATATTGGAAGGAAACAAAAAAATTCAGTAGATATACAAAAACGAAACTGACCTTTTCAATTCTCGTTAAAAGAACACGGTCCGAAAACTTACAAAGTGTAGACGAGAAAAAACAAATTAAAATATACATATCCCTAAAATTAAATTTCAAACAATTTTCCTTATATATATAAAACTACCCCTGACACATCAATTCGGCTGACGAAATTTAACTCATATTATATACAGAATCATAAAACTATAAAATTTAAAAATAGTAATAAATAATAAGGGACATCTTTTTCCTTTTTCTTTCTAAAACTTTGGTTGGTATTTTTATTGTACAAATGTACATTATGATAAATTTTTACTCCATCTACTTTCAAAGTTAAAATGGGAAGCCATTTTCAGAATGGAAATATGCAGAATCGAATGCAGAATATGTAAATTTTAATTTCTTGGTAGAATAGTGAGATTTTGATAGTTTTTTTACCTAAAATTATATGAAATAAAAAACATATACTTTATAGATTATAGAATATCTAAAGAAAAGTGCATATCTAGCATTGGGACACAGGATAAACAAATAGAAAAATATTTCCAATAGGTAAACATATTCAGCGGTTGAGTTTTAACACTCCATCGCTTTTATTGCTATCTAAACAACCATTATCTAACGCAACAATTAAGTGTTTACATTCAGTCTCTTTTTTGCTAATTTACAAAAGTTGACTGTTTCTCTGAACTTCTTTAGTCGTCTTTGCTTTTTCATTGGTTCTAATTTTGACTTTTTTAGTATTTAAAATATTGTACGAACTAAGATTTGTGTGCTGGATACACTTAACCTACAATAATAAAGATCCCGAAAGATCCTAAGAAAAGATCAAAAAACTCTACACGGAAAATAGGGCTCATAAGACAACTAGCAGTCAAAGCAAAAGCATTTGAAAAAAGCAGCGAAAAAAGAATTTAAGGTTAAATACATACCCAGAAGTAGATATAGACTTTAATGATATGATGAGGTATAAAAGATAGCAGTGAGTTTTACTCACGTCCGAATAAAATGCTGTAGCGTTTTAAGTAACCCGATTAACTAAATTTCTTTTTACCTAAGCCGACTCTGTATTCGTGACGTCCTAATTTATTCTCGAAGCTTCCAGTACTTTTGAAAGTAACGGTCATTCCGGTACAAAAGTATTGATTTTTTCTATTGACCAATCAGATTCCACGTTTTAGATCAGGTGAGCTAAGCGGGGATTGCTTACAGCGTCCTTTTGGTACCAACGGTTTTTGGATCCTGGGTGGAGTCGTCTCGCTAATAACATCGTCGCGAGAACCCCCAGTTTCAGTTTCCCGGTTTTTGCTTATTGTATCTTAAAAATTACAAGCAATTAGGTGTTTCTAGTGCCTATTATCGTTTATTCTACCTGAAGGTTTATCTGAAGATTTCCAGACAGTGCTATCTTTAAGATTACTTCATATATCGTGTAATAATGGCGGCAAATTAGCATGAATTACAGTATCTCTTTGATCACCAGCTATGAAGACTAAGATTATGGTTTATTCTCTAAATACCTACCGATCTAGCCACGAATGGGGTCTAGATTATATCTTACCGTACCGATCTTTTACCGAGAGAATGAAGCCATATGCTATCCAAAATATCTTAGAAACATTTAGAAGCTAACCTAAGTTTTTACAATTTTTTTATACCTCTATCCAGTTTTTATTTCTCTGGAACCTTTTATCTTAATTGTATTAACCGTATCAGCAATAAAAAAAGTGCAGTGCCGTAATGAGAGTATCCGGGATGTGAATTTTTTTGTGTATAGCTTACCTGTATTTTTCTTACTTATATTTTTTGTATCTCATATCTGTAAATTTGTTTACTTGTATTTTTTATTTTTTTATCTCGTACCTATTTAATTAAGATTTATATCTTCGAATATGAGTACTCTTTTAACTCGAGTTAATACAAAAGCAAAAGGTGATTTTTTATAACTTTTTTATCTAACTTTCATCTCTCTCACTTTTGGCTTATCAGAGTACACAAAAATAACAAAACAATATACCTAGCTGTTATTTTAAGTGTAGCAAAAGATATGTTTTTGAACTAAACACAAATGTGTTTAGTAATATGTATTTACTATCCCGTACATAGATGTTTTTTATTTTTTTATTTTTTTGTTGTGTGTCTCTTTTATTATTACAGCCAATAATAAATACTGTAACGAAATTAAAGTCTGGGTTCGATTTATTTACAAATATATTAACTAAACAATAAACTAATAAATATACAACACAAAATACAGTACAATTTATGTTTAAAATTATTTATCTGCAAAGCGCGCACTTAAATTCTCAATTCGCTTGCCCAACTCTGACCTCCTCGTTGCGCGTCGCGCGATTCATATAGGGCAGACGAAGATTCCAGCGAAGACTAGAAAGTGCCAGGCCACTCCCCTCTCTTCCCGCACCCAAGGTCCGTCGCTTCTTAGAGAAGTCTTGATGGATCTGGAAGATACGCGTGAGTGAGCTCTGTACTCCGTACTGGACCAGGGGCGCACTGGCTCACGCTGACCGTTTCGTTACAATGCTGTTATTGTTAAATAGAGATTTTTCTTTTCCTAGCTAAAGCCTGTTACTCTGATTAATATTTTCAGTTTCTCTAATCTATATTTTATTAAAGTACTAGATCTTGTTTTTTGAATATATCTTTATCTTACAAATTTGATTTATAACCATAAGGATAAGTAAAAGAAAAGTGTAAGTATAATTTTTCTTTTTGTTTCTTAAATAAAATTGTGTAATTTAAATTTTAGCAAGAACAATCTGCCGGGTTACCTTATCTTATTTTATATTTCTTATATCTTTCTTATTTTACCTGGGTTTCTTATATTTTTCCATCCTAAGGATAAAAAACATAAGTGGCGCCCATTTTCCTTTCTCTTTTATTTCTTTCTTTTTCTCTCTTTTGTCCCTGATAACTTCTATTGTCTTATTAAATATATTCCTTTTTATCTTTTGAATAATTTATCATCTAGCTCGTTCGAATCCTCGCTCGCTCTCCACCAACCAACTGAGTGCCGTTCGCATTAGTTAACCTTCTCAAACGAGCATTTACCATCTACCGAAAAAAGAGGTTACAATCCAAATGAGCAAAAGCAATAAATTCGTGCCGGTTTTTGGTAGAAAAATAAAAAAAGTTATTAAGTTATTACCATCACACTCAATGACCTTTTGTCAACGTTAAACCCATTTTTGGATACTCGTATTGTAGAACTCCCTGGATTTGGAGTCAAAAAATTGTCAGAATGCATTTATTACACCATTATCAAATGTATATTTTCTTCTATTATTTGGTGGAATTGTTGCACCAAAATAAAAAACAAATCAGTTATTGTTATCCAACGTATGTTATCATACCCGGACAAAACGTTAGGGTGCCCTTGTGTTGTTTGTTTTGCGGAGTAGCTCTACTAGTGGCACTTCCCACTCAGGTCTTGCTTTTTTGACGACATGTTTGGAAACCTACAGTTGGCAGTAACTAAACCAAGTGTAAGATGAAATAAACAATAGTTAACGAACAAGAAACATATTAAAAAGAACGGTTAATAAAAATAAAGAATATCATACAACCTGGCCAGATCTCAGGTCTGCTTCGATACCTCAAAGAGTGACTCTCACATACTCCAGACTTCCCGTTGTCCGACGTCAACTACAATATTTTTTAGCTAATTTATATTCTACGTAAAAATAAAAAATCAAACTATCTAACCTCGCTTCGAGTCCTAACATACTAACTTTGACTGGTTAGATAATAAATTCTTATCTAGGATTAAAATATTTTAAAATATATTACACAGAAACCTTTTATACAAAAACTCTGTATATATTTGAGATTGTAACTTAAATCACAAATGTAATACAGTAACAAATCGAGCAATGTATTCGACGACATAACAAAATCCATATAAAATTCTAATATATTTCACTACTTGTTTCAGGCTACAAAGCTCACAGATATAACAGTACAGCTATGGGCAATCGTATCCGTCAAGAAATATTGTCAGTACACTACGAAGACGGAAAATGGTCCAAGCCATATTACGACTGTGGAGGAGGAAACATATGGATGTTGACTTACACTGTTCCCTTTTTCGGATATGCCAACGGTACCTACTTTTTCAAGTAAGTTATTTCCTTTATAGAAATTATATTGCTTAACTATTTGAACGGCGGTGTTACAAAGAAATAGTCCACCGCGCACAACACTTTTTTAAACTGATTAATACATACTTGAAATTTTGTGTATAGCTTCCTATTGACGAGTCCAACAAAGTTTGAAATTATCTAAATTTAAAACTGCTGCTTTTTCGAGCTAGAAATAAACGTAATATTTAAGCTGACGGACAGCAAAAACGCAGCAATAAATTTGTCGGACAATGTGAGCATTTGATTTAATACTTAATTATAAACAAATTGTGTAAAATGAATTATATATATATATATATATATATATATATATATATATATATATATATATATATATATATATATATATATATATATATATATATATTAAAAAACGTAACCTCGAAAATGCGAAATTTACCAGGTTACAAATTTACCCAATAAATATCGGTATATCTTTAATTTAATGAACGTATTTATGTTTTCTTTGATTACCTTGTTTCTTATTCTCGTTTAAATTTAAGGTATATTCGAATATTTAAGTTATGTTATTTAACGTAATATTGTTTTTTGGCAAATAAAGTAACTTGTTTCGGTCAAAGGGTACGAGAATGTACGGATTCACCACATGCACTTTCGGGTTTTCTCTTCTGTTACCATTTTCGGTTAACAGGAAGTTTATAGATGCAATGACTTTGTTAACGATAATATGCTACAGAATGTTCCCAAAATTATAATTGTCCGTAGTTTATATATGTGTTCAGATAGTGGAAGTACTCATATGCAATGATACCAATTTAAATAATACAATCATTTGATTCATTCATTGTTTGTGTGATTTGTTACCTGACACTCAGTTCATATGTAAGGGTCCAACCTGTTGGTATCGGAATTACTTAAAATTTGATGCACTTCATTAACATTTTTTGGTAAAAATGGGAGCACTTTCCGACGATCACGATAAATATTTCTTCCTACACAATTTATGTCCTTTGTGGTAATTGTAGATGGTAGGTTATCGTTCAAAGATGTTCAAATAAATGTAGCAGGCTTTTCAACTAAATCTTGAAGATTTTTTCGTTTACAACCACTGCTGAGTACCTATTTGTCTATTGAGAGATGTTATATTAGATTCATGAAAGTGGTTGATATTATTTGATCTGGTAACAATCCAATTCACATTTATTTATAAACTGCACATTTACATTTCTGATTGCTACACTTCCAAAAAGATTCACCCCCTAACTTTAATTCGCTATCACTAAAATTGGTTTATCACGAATACTTTTAATAACTTTTATATCCATAATTAATAATTCTTCTCTGCACCAACGGATACAAACAACTATTTTAAACGAACGAAATTAAACTAAGGAATAGTGGTAAACAGGGCTGGACCTACCAATTTTTCTAGGGTGGCAAGCTTTACATTTGGCGCCCCCCCTGGCATACTGTCACGACCGATTTACGAAAAAGCGAAGGCTTATTACTACACGAGTCGTATACGAGGTTGAAATAAAACTTAGGTTGAATTTAATGATACACAAGTTGTGCCATTGTACTTTACATACATAATTGAAACAAAGCGAACAATTTAAAGTCTTAACTCAAAGATTAGATCCACAAGCCCCTGGATTACATAATTCTTATTTTTCGGGCTTTCTTTGCTGAAAAAGTGTTGATTATTTTATTAAAAAAAGCAAAGAAGCCCTTTCATGTTCAATATTTATAATGCTTAAATTTGTTAGTCTTTGCTGTGTCGTAGCATTTCCTAAGTAGGTTTTTATAAGTTTTAATTTACTGAAACTTCTCTCTCCAGATGCAACAGAAACTGGAAACGTTGCAAATATTTTTAGAGCTACACATAAGTTAGGATAACCCTCTTCCAACTTGCTCTTATGCAATATTCTGAGCATAGATGCTGCTATTGCGTCTTCCAGTCCATCTTCTAAAGTTAAGGCATGAAACTTAAAACTTTCTATTTCATTTACAAGTTCTTGTTCGTTCAAATCACTTGCATAGGTTTTAGCCAATTCTTTAGCCTTACTTTTCAAAGTCGTAACGTTCAGTGTTTTAATTTGAGCCCCACACAAAAAACTGAACTTGTCGGCAACCTCAACCCTTAATTTGGCGCCCTCCCTAAATTGGCGCCCGGGGCACATGCCCCCGCTTTCAAGAAATTTAATAATACAGCGAATTATTGAAGTATACGATAGGGTAAATATAAAGATAAAGATTTTAAGATTCAACAAAAATTTTTTGGTACCATACTGTTTAACATAATGCAATATGCCTAAAAGTTGATTCAGTTATTATTAAAACCGGTAAAATGGGTTACTGGCTTAACTTTTATTAAAAACCTCAACAAAATTTTTCTATAAAAAATTGTAAGCTGATAAATTAAAATCAGTATGAAATTGTGGCTGAAATTAATTTTTGTTATTAAAAATAACATTCCGACCGGACTCAAGTGTTGGAGGACTTGTGGCGAAAATTTTAATAATAACACAATATCTGCACTTTGTACTCGTATATCGTTCACAAAAGAGGAAAAAAAAACTTTTAAACTAATATGGACCACAGGGATTAGATAATAAAATATTTTATGACAAGTATTTAAATTGAAGTTTGGTTTTATATTCTTCGGATATCTAATTTACAATTTTCAATTGCAACAAAAGCAGCTCTTATCAAAGGCTATTTTAAGAATTTATAACAAAACAGAATAAAACCCTATGGTCGATTATAAAACTTAAAAGTTTTTAGTAAAATCATCTAAAGAAATTCCTACGAACATTAGAGGAATGACCCGATTTCTTCGGTAATACAAAACACAAACATATATGAAAGAGCAGTGTTCATATGTTAAGTAAGGAACTATGCTTTCTTAATCCTGCTAAAGCACTTATTGTGATATTTTTAATACCTACTTTATTTAGAAACCCATACAATTCAGTTGTGCTAGATAGTGCTACTCATTATTGTAAACCCTAAA
The DNA here is from genome assembly GCA_964028335.1 of Altica lythri. Taxonomy (NCBI): domain Eukaryota; kingdom Metazoa; phylum Arthropoda; class Insecta; order Coleoptera; family Chrysomelidae; genus Altica; species Altica lythri. The sequence goes on along the minus strand of OZ034800.1, from coordinate 78,123,986 downwards.
CATTTTTTTTCTTATTTCCTAATTTTACTTTTTGTCGATGGTGAATCATAACGGTACCTACAAAAGACGAATAACGCATAAAGTTACTTGTAGTTTAATGGCATACAGAACTAAAAGCAACAGTAAATTTTGAAACTATGCTTCTAAGGGGATGTTTTGGCGAAAAAACGTATATCCCAAATATGTGGGGTTAAACAAGATTGTGTTTTAAAGACCTTATACATAGTCAATTATAAAATCACGGACACCTCTTTACAAGAAACCGCGACATTAGTCTCAGTGAACGAAAAAAAAAACGGACAATACACATGGTATATAATACCATCAAATATGCCTAAAAATTTGGTATAATGTATCGATACCCAATGCTTTGTTTGCTCATGGCTAAAGCGGAGTCATCGGTACTAGTTTAAAAAAAGCACCGAAGTTGATTGGCGGGTTTTGTAGCGATCATGGGGACATCATGGTTCAGCAACAAAATAGAATAAGCTGAACCGAAAATAAATCATGCGGAGAACGTTGTATATCTGGACAGAAGCAAAAAAATTATAGAGCAGAAATGGGTAATAAAATAAATTTGCCTCGGACCCAGGAGGATAGACAAAGGGAAAACAATAGTAATCCGAATTCGGGTCAAAATACTGAATACTAATACTAATCAAGAGAACTACCTACGCCTTTATCCTTTGGACATGGACGGAAACGAAAATGAACTGCTAGAAGGTGGCAGGGTCCGATTACTCTACCCGAGTTGAGAAGACTCGGATCGCGTAATATTCTCAAACATCTAAAAATCGAACTGATAATATGTGCAAAGTGTAAAAGAGTATTACCGAAACTAAGCTCGGTTACTTTTGATATACCGAAATGCAAAGGAGTGCACGATAAAGTAGCACACGGTGAATATCAATGTATCCGTTGCAACAAATAGTTTCTTTTACACGGAGGATCTGTTCATGAAAAAACCTGTCTTCGAAAATAATGCACTAAAAAGCAAAAAAATAAAATCTTTAACTGACTATTAGATACCACAAGTTTATATTCTTGTGAAATATTTGAGTCATTCACATTCGAAATCTAGATTTAGTGGCTAAAATTAAGTTGGCGAGTAGTTTGCGATTCGCGCCGACTTTAGGTAATCGAAATCAGGTGCCTAGTTGCACATTTTTTTAATTTTTGAAGTTATACTTCTATTCGGACACTCTGTGGAATGAATTAGTGTGTAGCTAAATGGGAAAAATCATTACATATGTAATGGTGTGAGTAAGAGAGAGACAGAATAATCACATATAAGGTATATTGTTCGGTAAAAAGAAAGATGAAATATTTACTACATGTTATTAGTCATCACTATAAGTCCTTTGAATACCGTTTAAACATTCATTGCATTGAAAAGAGATAGATATACAACAAACAGTCTGAGCTATTGTTATTGTATTACATTAACGTATTGCATTATGTTTGACATATTATTTTATAATTCTGTCCAGTAAGTATACATATTAAGTTTAGTATTTTATATTAATAATAATATTTAGTAATGAGTATTGTATTGTAGTCTAAAATACCGTCACATGGTTGCATTATATCCTTCACTATGCTTTTGAGTCGAAGACATGCGTGTGAGTTAAAACCTGTTCCTGCAAAGTTACTGAAAAGTGCTGTTCAAAGTGCGTTAAAATTTTGTAAAAGTGTGTAGCTATATGTTGTTAGAAAATGTTTTGCATTGTTTTCTAGTGTTTTAAAATCTGTAATAGCCCACGGTAAGCAAATCGGGTTTTGTAAACACTTTTTTTGTACATACATTGATCGTTTTACTGTTTGGTTTTCGTGTTTGAAGTAAGGACACACATCAACTGGTCTTATTTTTCTAAGTATTTATTTAATTGAATACAGTTAATTAAAAAAAAATATTTCTACTTGCCTGTGTTTGTAATTATTAAGTTTTATTAGTTAACAGTGCATAGAAGTATAACTTCTGCCGGCAGTCCCACTGACTGCCACCTTTTTTTTTTATATTTAGTGCATTTTCCCTTTGAAGACGGTTTATTATTATTTTTTGAAAAATGTTTTATTTATTAGTTTTAGGTGTCGTTTAGAATTTTAGATCATACCCTTATTGTAAAAAAGAATCATTGAAATCGGTTGGCGTTAAGAACTATAAATATCATTGTCAGAACTGGACCAAATTAAAATACGACACGAGAAGCATCATTTTTAAATAAAAATGGATTCATCAAAATGGATGTACCTAGTCGAAAGTTCTGAGGCAAAAAAAAATAAAAAAATACAACCGAATTAAGAAACTCATTTTTTGAAAAATGATATACATACACAATTGACATTTCGTTGAAACTCTTACACAATATCGACATAATTTTCATGGAATATTAACCTTTATTAAAATCTAAATTCTTGACCCATAAATTTTTTTAGCTACTTATCTATATTGGTTAGTAAACATATAGAGTTTACCAAGAAGCGTAATGCTTCGATTAATGTAGAATCAGCAGCTCTAAATGGATCTGTTGTCAAAGCAATTTCGTGGCCAACAGCTTGCTTACTGATATAATACAATCGGCTACTTTTTTAGGTGTAAAGCAGATACGATTATCGTCATTTCCACGCAAGTAAGTTTGTCAAATACCACCACGATGCATCTATCTCGTTGATTGAGATATAAATTAATAATCATTTGTATTTGGAACTTCATTGAAATGCCTATACACTGACAATGTGAGCTGCTTTGTGCCTCGGTGATTGATATAGATTGAGATTTACACACAACAGACCTGTATAGTAAACGCCAAATTTGATGAGGTTTCTGCTGATATATAGATAAAATATACTATTAATTAGAGTCTTTAGTTATAGACATGTTAACAGTTATATATATATATATATATATATATATATATATATATATATATATATATATATATATATATATATATATATATATAACAAAATGTCAAAAAAATTGCTGCGATATAAATAGATATAAATATTAATCAGCTCATATCAGGGCAAAAACCAAACTACAGACACTGTGTTTTGCTCACATTTGAGCTCATCAGTGTAGTATAGGTTATGTCTCTTCAGACCCTAATGAATATTCCACCGAATCAAGAAAATTTGAACAGGAATCAGTTAAAGTATTGAAAAAAATATTTTTCTACTATGTTAGCTGATTGTTGGATAGTCAAAAATAGGGTAAAGAGTAACTCTTACTTGCATAAGAAGATTAAACGCTCTCATAAAATCTAAAAACTCCACAAATAATTTCTAAACTTTAGTTTTATTGTAATAAAATCGTGATTTGGAAGAAATCTGAGAGACTGGCTGTAGTTAGTTATTTTTAAATTCTACTTTTTTCGTGGAATCTTAAAATCCGGTTTTCTATACAGCTCGAACTGGATACATTGATCCATTTTACGTGGAATTTCAATTAAAACTGTGAATTTTCAATGGAAACGTTAAACAATTTTCGACCTTCTCGCCAAATCTGAAAAAAAAAACGATTAAATTAACAAGGTAAACCATGTAGATTTATAGTTGTTTTAAAAGAAAAGTATTCTTTTAAGAACACGTGTCTTAAACAGGTATTGAACTTAAATAACAAAAACCACAATCTGATTTTTGGTTAAATACCTATTTAGGAATTCGAACTATAAGATCTATCAAAGCGTTGACCCAGAGGGAGAGAAACTAGTACTTAGATCAAATAAATTTGAATGGAGAGCTGTTTTATTTTTATTCTGACCGATGAATTTCGCAGATACCGATCTTTAAATCATTACACTGTCGATACAAACTCAAATGACGCATTCTGATGGAATGCATCTATGCAAAATTAATAGTTAATAGTTGTGCTACAACCTCAAGTGACATTTATGCCAGAACATTCCAATGCAGTGTAGTCACGGAAGAGTAATATGAAATGATTGTGGTGCAAAGATCGAGAGAAACTTTTACCGATTATATAAGGTAAGATAAGAAACAAAAACGAAGATCATGAATATTAAGATTGAACATATTACATACTAGTTGTACTCGCAACGTCGTTCGCGTGGCGTGTTATTGTTGTATAAAAATTTCTTAGCCCACTCCATTTAAAGAATGGGAGAGAAATTTTTATACACCAGATGTTAAGTTGAAAGAAGATAAATACATCTGTGAAAACCGCATTCGAATCGGATCAGTAGTTTTCATGTGATGCGCGCATAAACATACAGACAGACAGACAAAAAAATCTAACCACATTTTTGGGTTTTATTTCGATGTACCCGCGACGTCGTTCGCGTGGCTTGTTGATTTTTGTATTAAAAATTTCTTTCCTCACCCTGTTAAAGGGGTGGGGGGAGAAAGTTTTATACACAAGATGTTAAGTTGAAAGAAGACAAATACGTCTTTGAAAACCGCATTCGAATAGGATCAGTAGTTTTCATGTGATGCGCGCACAAACATATACATTCCTACAGTTTTATTATATGTATAGATTACCAAAGATAACTGAGCATTAAATAGTTATACACTTAGTGCTTTGATCGTATGCTTCCTTATAACTGTTTTGTATTGTTATACATAAGTGTGTTAATAAATATTATAAAATTGTACAAATTTTATGCGTACAGTATGCAGATGTCACTGACTGACGGGCGACTAAGAAAATTGAGATTACTGAAAAATGACTTATTTTTGCTGTATACTAGATACAATCCACCTGCTCCTAAAAGTAACTATTCATCTCCTAAACTTCTCCCATATATCAGGTAAAATCATATTTTTATTATATAAACAGTTTTTACGAAAAACACAACTATATCTAATCCAAATATCCTCAAATCCACTTCAGACCAGGATTTAACTTTCTAATACAAAAAGGTCCTTAGGCAGAACATTGAATATGTATTTAAAGAAAAAACTATACGGTGAAAATTTAAATAGGTTACTGGGATTATTGTAGCGGTTAAAGTTTTATTTGAGAATTTTTTGCAGCTTCCGTTACGTATACGAAATCTACTACTGGCCGTCATTGTTAATATAATATGCCGAGGTTTTTTACTCTGGAGTCGAGAAATTTCTATATTTTAATTAAATGAAATGCACTTATATGTTTTTAGTGTTTTGAGCGACCAGGTAATTCCGGTGAATATCCGTTTGTGTTTTGTTAATCCATGAAGATTATCTCTTACAAATTTTATTCCATCATAAAACAGAGTTAGACAGTGAATAATGGATTATTTTTATCTTTTTTAATCACAATGTTTTTATAGAGTTATCTAAACTTTAATTACTTTAACTGATGTTACAGATTTACAGTGCATTAATGTTGACACCAACATTTCCTGATTAGATTTCAGATATTATACTTACTTTCTTCTGATATAAAGAATTTGGTTGATTTGAAAAGTGTGAAATTAGTTTTGCACGCACGTAAAAAGTTATACTTCTTTGGCCCTAAGTTTAATCTTTTGCCTAGATATAAAAGACCATTCTTTTATTTCATTTGTTTAGCAAGAATAACAGTTTGTAAGTACTAATTAAGTTGATTTCTTTTATTGTTAACAAATATTAAGATAAGGTTTTTAAGATGTCTAAGGTAAATGTAATAACTACTAATGTATTTTAACTACTCATCGTGAAGGAGTCTTTGGGACTTAGGTCGGGACTATACGGTGGATGGTTTAACAATTCGATGTTTTGAACCTCCAAAAACTTTTGAGCAGTTTAGGCACTTAAATTGTCCTGATGTAAGATGATTCACCATTGTGTCCTGTTTTGTCAAAGTTTCGCGGTAACTTCTGGTAAACAAACATTTGTAGTAACCGTTCTTTGATCTAAAACAATTGTTCCATATGACCAGATTTTGACACAAGTTGTGACCATTTCTTTGACACATCTCGAGAACGGATAACTTTTGTTGGTTCTTTCCACACCATGAAAACGGCTCTATGCAAAACTAAAAAGACAACCTTCGTATTACAGGCAGGAACGTACACATTAACACAGACACCTCAAGACTTATGAAATGTGATTAAACCCCAACCGTTGCAGCACAAGGAAGACAATCACCCTCAGGTGGAACAAAGTGTTTGGCAACTGTGAAGATATGCTAGAGAGCGATTACCTTTGTTTTACTGAAACACAGAAATGACAGATAAAACCCTTCGGAGAACCGCAACTGACGATTGCCAACTACGACAATATCTCTAAAGGATAAAATAAATTTATGACTATTTTGTTTTTTCTGAAATTTCGATATTTATGTTGGGCGAGTACTGGTAAACTCTAACGAACGTTAAAGATATTCGCATCTTTACCTATTATAAATTGATAAGTTAAATACCTTTTTGATGATGTGCCGCACATGGTATATTGCTTATTTAAAAATAAGAGGTTGAGGAAGTAGAAGGAAGGGGATTGACAATTGACAGATGCATGTATCGTAAAAATGTGTCCCCCTTAGATCAAAAATCGAACTGTTTTCTTAAAATCTAAGAAATACATACGGCTAAATATCGAGGTGGACTGTTTTCTGTGGCCCACACTGTGGTATTTAATAAATATGTTAGTTTAATTGATTACTTATCAACTCTAATCATTTTCCTCATTTTACCTATACCAACAATAGCATTTTGGTATTTATTTTATTAAGTATATATTTAAACCAGTTTTCTTTAGTAATCCGAAAATTTCCTTCCCAACCCATTGTTGTATCACGAAATATTTGGTTAACCAAATAATTCTGAGCTTCCTTATCATCTCTATTAAACTCTACTCAGGAATATTTCAGGCTGCTGATGTAATTGCAAGAATCCAAAACCTTTACAGTATGTAAGGATACACATTTTTATTCATAACGATACAATTACAATTGCATACTAAGGCGCACTTAATAAAATTTACTTTCTTGATAAATCTTTCAATCGTAGTAATAAGGTTGAAAAGTTTCTTAAAAAACACATTAAAAGTGCATATAAAACTAATAATTTAATAGGAAAAATATTAATAACAACAAAAGAAAATAAATATAACATATCTGTAGTCTACAAACTATCACGTGCAGATTGCCCAGAAACATATAGGCCAAACAGGAAGGAGTTTTAAAAAGCGAGTCACTGAACTTTATAATATCCGTTATATTAAAAAAAACGAAATCCAACTACGTTAATCATTTAATTGAAAATAACTCTAATTCAATGACGATTTTAAAATATTACACATGGAAAATGAAGGTATTAAATTAAACTTACTAGAAACTCTTGAAATAAATAAGCTAAAAAAGCTAAATTTACGTTTAAATGACCAAACAGAGTTTAATAACTCCCCATTACTAAATATCTTTTAATACCAATCCAAAAGTAGAGAATTTTAGGAAACTTCGTGTGAATGATCAACACCAGCATTTGGGTAAAATCCCAATTATCATTATGCATTATCTATAAGACCTATAAATACTCTTGTTAATAGATTAAGATACTAACTGCCTGAAGAAAACGCTGTGCGTTGAAACATGTCGCGTTAGGCCGATCGCATACTTACAAGACATATGTTTGCAACATGTCTGCGACATGTCGCTTCAACACAGTTGAGCACCAATGTAGGAAACAAAACTCCGTAGTTCGCACATCAGTCTACATTATGTCGTCTGATGATGATGTGGCAATATTATCGATTCTAATATTGCGAAGGCGAAAGAAGAAAAATACTCGAAAATATTGGGTTCATCCATATAGTAAAGCTAATCTTCATCGCAGTATATTTATTTTCAACGATTTGCACAAATTTTACATTAAATGTTGGATTATCTTCCATTATTGAACCATATACGTGCATTTGGAAGCAGCTATCGGACACAAATGACGCTTGAAATTGGAGCAAGCAGTGTCGTATACAAGTTGTTTTCGACAAGTTTCATCCTGTCCGTGGCGTTTCTGTTTGGTTTACGACTCGCCATAAGAACCGCTGTGTTGGCAATGAAACGAAATGTCTGCGACATGTCGCAGACATGTTGCGAACACATGTCTTGTAAGTATGCGATCGGCCTTAGTAAAATATATCATGTAAATTTGAATTGAGAGCTTCATTTTCATTAATATTATGTATTTAGTTAAAAAGAATGCATTTTAATAGATCATTTTATTTTAAACATTTAATGTTGTCACATGTGTCGGTTTAAAGCAGTTACTGAATACAACAAATGGATATCTTCATAGGAATTATTTCTATTCATAAAATGTTCATTTGTATTTTTAAAAATTCTATCTATTCACTTAATGTCGCATGTATTATAGTATTTTCACTACACAAATGTCATTCAAATCAATGCAGTGTTCAGAATAATAAAATTCTCTTGAACTCTTTCGCATTTTATGATACTGATTAGT